>CM055117.1:1020184075-1020784075 GCA_029206835.1 Rana muscosa
CAACCATAAATAAAAAAAAAATATATCGTACAATCCCATATACCCAATTCTATACCCACAGTTGATCCAGAGGAAGGCAAAAAAAAACAATTTGCTACAGCAGGGGAAAAAAATCCTTCCTGATCCCCCGAAAGGCAATCGGATTTTCCCCGGATCAACTTTACTTATAAATATTAGTACCCAGTTATAATATGTACATTTAGGAAAGTATCCAGACCATTCTTAAAGCAATCTACGGAGCTGGCCAGAACAACCTCTGCAGGGAGTCTATTCCACATTTTCACAGCTCTTACTGTGAAGAAACCTTTCCGTATTTGGAGATGAAATCTCTTTTCCTCTTCTTGCCTCCAGTGGATCTGCCTTCCACTACCTTCCATAGCCAAAAGAAGTGAGAGGAAATCCCTGCAAATTAGGGGAATCCCTTCAGGACCCCTAGACCATAAGAACTAGTGTCCCCATTGGAAGATTTCCTCTCTATTACTTTTCTGGGGACAACCCACAATTTGAGATTTTCTTTTACTTAAATTTTTAATACTAATAGTAAACAGGACCAATAGAGAGGGTGAATCTCCCTAATAGTGACACAGACAGCAATAAAAACTGACAAGTGTTCTAATCCCTCTACACTCTATCCAAAACTAAAGAAAACGTTTTGTATTTAGTTAAACTTTAAAGAGGAATTTTGATTCCCATGTGTGAGTGTTTTATCCTTTACTTCTGTCACTGCTGGTGTCCTCATAAACATACTCACCCGCTTAGCGAATCCAGCGTTGTCCTGCTGTGACTCTTGGCTCCATTGGTGCCACCACCTTCTTTCTGACATCAACAGGAGCCCAGCTGTCTCTTCTAGGATAAGTCAGCCACCTCCCTGATGATGTATGCCAGCTCTGCCCTGCTCCAGTGCCATGTCCATCTTTCTTTAGCCTCTGGAAGGTACCTGAAGCCTCCTGGGATATTTGCGGTAGAAAACCCATAGGATGAAAGTAGAGGAGGAGAGGTCATTCTCACCTTGCTAAGAACAGAGGAGGGGGTAGGCCGGATATAAATAAAAAAAAAAAAAGAGGTGGCTTTATATATTGTGGATCGAAGGCTACAACCATGCAAAGTCATGGCAATGAGTGAAGGTTTGCATTAAGCTCTAGCTGGCATATGAGATTCCATATGTTGGTGCTGGTAAATAAAGATTCCATCGATAAATACACATACATACAATATCATTTTTTTACATGTTGATATTGACAACGGGGTTTTTTGACACATTACTGAGCTTGGCGCATTTTATTGTTTGATAAGCCAGTCAATAAAAACGTTGAGGTGCATATTGGAAGTTGACCCCTATCAGAATCGAAGCACACAAAAGTAGCAATGTTTGGATGTTAAACGTACACATCAAAGGACTGCACTTTATGCAATGACCATCAGTGACCATTAATCTAGACAGGTTTAGGGATTGTGATCGTTATGTACGTGGATTGGGATGCAATTGTACCATAGTGATTTATCCCTGATCTTGTTTATTTACTTTAGTAAATTAGGCCCACATGATTGGTTGTTATACACACCATTTTTACAGAGTAACCTTGTACTGTCATTTATATAAGAAAAATGAAGCCTCTGCTAATGATTTCCCAAAACAAATTGCCAAGCAAAATTATTCAGTATGTATTGTAAAATTCTGAGCCCCCTCTCTTCCAGCTTCAATTTCAAAGCTCTCTATATATAACCTGACCTAAATTCATATCAGCTGTCCACAGGCAGATCAAGGTTTTCCTGCCCCTCATCTTCGATGATGAAAGAAGAATCCCATGAAGGCCCAAGATAGATGTCACCACTAAACATGCACCGGCCTATTAAATGTATCCGATTCCATATAATAAGGTGTGACTGCAAATTCTGCATGGCTTAGGGTTTAGGGCTTCGTTGTTTAGCCACAGATTATGTAAGCAGTTTAAATTGCCTATCGTATAATCTCCGAGTTTCATGATAATGATACTCTTCTATGTTACATATAATGCTGAAAATCTGCCAAGGACAGGTCTTATGAAAACTATATAAATAATAAAAAAAAAAAAAAAAAAAGCCAAGACCAGCTACATTCCTCTGTATCCCTACAGGGGATTCTTGTTAGCCGTCTGCTATTGTATCCTATCAAAAGACAGGGGAAGAAATGTAGCAGGAGATACTGAATGGAGGTTAGACAATTAATTTTCTTCTGGGTACCGCTAGCAAGCCTTGCTTCAGCAATTCATTCTCATTAAGCCAGCTGCGAGATGACAGTCCAAGATGAATTGGAAAAAAATGTTTTAGTATTGTAAAAGGTAAAATAAAAGACGTATTTCGAAAATAAAAATTAAAAAGGAAACAGACACAAGAAGTGAACATAATAAAATAAAGTTTTTTGTTTTTTTTTTGTTCAGTTTTAGCCTATTTTATTAGATCGGCCCTTAAATCTGACATTTAAGCTTTTAAAAAAAAGCACATCTAGGTGATCTAGGAAGCCATGTGCTTGCCTTTAGGGTCAGGGAGGGATTTTGCCAATACTGGAGCAAATTGAATCATGCTTTATGAGGGTTTTTTTGCTTTCTGAAGGGTTCTGTGCTTAGAAGCTCTTTCATTTTTTTTACAGTTTATTTTTTCAGTGTCCTAAAGGCCATGTTGGCTGCAGTTGTAAAATCTTCACACTTTAGTTCTATTAGGGTCTCTACAAAGGCTGCAACCAATATAATGGGGGCTCCAACTTTCCTAACAGATTCAGAACTTACTTAATATTATAGAGAAAATGTCAAAAGTGGTAACACCCCTAGGGAGTAGGGACATTTAAAAAGTGGGTATGTTGTGTAACGACTATGCATACACCCATCATGAAGCAAACTATGGCATCAATCAAATTTATATCTCTAAACACCTAAATCTCCTGTAAAAAAAGATCACAGGACTTGGGGAAACTTTGGAGACTGTGGGCTCATGTTGCCTATTTTCAGGAAATACATTTTGATAAAGCAAACCCTCCTACATGTTCTAGTTTTATCCTAAAACTTACCACACTTTCCAGACTCCAAATCAAAAAGGGTCTCGATTCCTATCTCTAGATCCCTGCCTTTGTCTTTTCAAGACCAAATGACCAGATGATCAGGGCAGATTTATCTTCCTCAAGAGGAGTATCAGTGGGCAACAAGTAATGCTAGTGAACGTACTGTATACCTCCCAAACTCTGGTTAGATAGGATTCTTGGAGGTTTGTTTTGAAGATCTAAGGCTGGCCTTACACGGTTAGTACTTTTAGTATGTTTTTGTTTGGCCAGTGGGCTGAACTTAAACATTTTTTTTTTCCTTTTTCCATCCCAACCCCCCAACCCCAAAGTGGCACCTGCCTACTCATACCTGTAATATATATTAAAAAAAAAAACTCTACAGACTGAAAGATAAGTCAATACATGGCTCACCTAACATGCAGACACTAGAGACTGAATCATTTTTCTCTCAAGTTCACCAAGCATACTCACACATTGACTATTTCCTAGTACACCAATCTCTTTTGAAATACAAATATTATAGTTTTATGCTTGAATGGCACAATTCCCATGTTCAAAAACAGAGATTTCATTTTTATTATCACTGTAGGGGACACCAGAGAATATGTGACTACATTATTCAAATAGAGTAATTTTATGCAGGTCACTGAACCTGTGTTCTTTTAAAACATACAGATATGTTCAGGAGAGATATTATGAGGGTTAAAGGAAAAGTAATGTCTCCACTTTCATATCTTGTTAATAGATGGCAGAACTAATATATGATGAGTACTGACACACTGCGTAGGTTCTCCTCTATCTCCTCAGTTGTTGGCAGGTTATTAGAGTGAATGGTGGTTTTGCTACTCTTTATGAAATGAAACCTTGTACTGGACCCTCGTCAGTATGATTTAAGCAACATGCCAAGACTGATCTCGTGACAGCGAAGTTGCTGATCCCATTGAAATGCACTGGGATATGCAAGTTATTTATGATTACGCTGGGTTATGCTCAAGCAACAAACAATGTACTTGTACACCGAGCAAATCTAGAGTTGTCCTTCTGTGATCTGCTACTCCCTGGCCACATGCTGGGTCTTATGCTGCCACTTTCCTTTCTCACATCGATAGGAACCAGTTCTTTCTTTTGGGTTCTTGCAGACAGTACCCGATAACAAGACATCAGGTTTGCCCTCCTTCAGCCACTTTCTGTATGTTAATAATTCCCGGGATATCTGACATGGATATTCCAGAAATTTGCTGGAGCAGGACTTGCATCATTCTCTGCTAGACAAAAATGGAGGCAAGAGGCAAGCCAGAGCAAGATACAAAAAAATAAATTGACATTCAAGATTGCGGATGGGGAGAGGGTTAAAACGATCCAAACTGCTTTTTTGAAGTCCACTTTTAGCTGATAACATATTTAAAAAGAAGGGAGCTGCACTGGGCTATTGTAAAAATCACTTCTTTAGTATAAGACCCATGACAGGTGGACAATACAGAAAGCATATTATCATATGCCATATCATATGCAATATCATACAGCACCGGAAGGCTTACCGTATATTTAAATTAAAGCAGATTCAGAAGGCAGCATCGTTTAGTCAAAATGCTAAAAAAAAAAAAAAATCTTGCTACTTCCCATATTGGCAATATGTTGTAAACAATCTCGGAATCAGGTTAATTGGAGTTTTCCTACATGTGTTTATCAGGGCTTATTTTCAGCGGGAACATGGGGGAATCCAGTCCTGGCTCCTCCAGCACTGAATGTATGCAATGGCAAGGGGTCCTGGGGTGTGATGGAGGGTCTACTGATGCTGGCTGCTGGGGTGCCTATTGTTCCTGGAGGGGATCTACTTTTGCGTGGCAATCAATTGTTGCTGGTGGAGAATCTTTTGTTACTGGGGGTTACTGGAAGGGATCTACTGTTTAGGAAAGGGGTCTACTGTTGTTGGCTGCTGGAGAGTCTATTAATGATGTTGGCTGCTGGGGGTCTATTGTTGGGGGGTCTATTATTGCTGGCTGCAGGGGATCTATGTAATTGCTTTTCTTGTTATCATTAACAAATGCCATACAAATTACTTAGCATTACAAAATGATAGGAACAAATAGAAGAAAAGGCTGGATGGCCACACTCTGTTAACACCTTTATTGAAGGCGGTTTAAAAATTCTTATGGTACAAAGACATCAGAGGCACAGGATCAATGAAAAGAGTAATTTTTAAACCGTCTTCAATAAAGGTGTTAACTGAGTGTGGCCGTCCAGCCTTTTCTTCGATTTGTTCCTACATGCAGAGCCAGCACCTGTTTCCATCATCAGGTGGAATATATTATGAGATGTCTGCCCACTGTGCCCAGAGCGTGTTCACTTGTTATTTGTATTACAAAATGATACTTGGCCCTATATTCTCCAAAAGGTACCGTACTGGGAGATGGGTAGAGGGGGGAACCAAGGGTCAGTGCTCAGAGCTGGGTAGGGGCAGAACCAAGGGTCAGTGTTTGGAGGTAGGTAGGGGGCAGAGACAAAAAGTGACTTAGAAGGGGGGAGTTCCTGCACCTATTCTCTGAGAAAAAAAAGCACTGGTGCTTATAGGATGTAAGTTTACTGGTTCCTTTTATTCTGCTTTAATAGAATGCCAGTGTTCTGATACTTTATATATAAAACATTTTGTCCTTTTAAGCCAGGAATCAAGCCTACCTGTTCTCACAGTCTGCCAGCCTAATGAGAAAGGGCTCCGGGCTTGTAAATTGTAATAGAGGATGGGGCTATGATTGTCAGCTCCAGGACTCCAGGACAGTGTGGCTGTAGTCTCGGTTATTTCCTCCACGATAACCACCCCTGGGGGACCAGGTGGACCTGAAAAAAAACCCATCAAATTGAATGATCAAGTGTAACAGTGCGAAGAAGCATAGGTAATGTTTGAAACAAAGCAGGCTTCCCAGTTGAATGCGAAAACATTGTAGAACCACATGGCTAGCAATCCCTCTCATCCAGCTACATATAGGGCTTCATTTGTCAGGCACTGGTCTATTGTGTTTATATTGGCCCTAATACTTTATTTTTGGTGTGTATTACCTACTGATACATTTTATTTGAACTATAATATAAGAATATCTTTTAATTATGGTGAATGTTTGAAGTATATTTGAGCAGCAGAATTAATTTTACTGCATACTTGTATCCTATTTTCTGTCATGTAGGTATTATTAGCTTAGTATTGTTTGTCTTGTTTGGGGTATGTCATGGTATCAGCTGTGCCACCGGAATTCTATATTTTACTTGTCAATGTTTTGATTACTTTTCAAGGTACAAGAAGAAGAACTAGAAAGAGAAACACAAATCAAATAAATACTGATACATACAGTATCAGTTGATAATCACACATACACATACCTCCCAAACATACCAGCCAAATCTTCTGGCCTTAAGCACAAAGTTTGTGGGCAAAGGACACACATGCCACCTGTCATGCAGACCACAAAATAATAATACTCCAGAAAATGATTGGTTAAACCCACAACTTGTTAGAAGTGTTAGACACTCATTTGCAGCACACTGCTTAGCCACTGTTTGCCACTAAGGCTTCCCTCCACTTGCACAAGCCTGCAACATTTTTTGTTGCCTGTTCCTCTCACTCAGCCCTGATTGGCTTGCGGGGCTATGGAGTTCATGTTGCTTGGTAGTGGCCCAACGCTGCCTGATCCTTTCTCCAGCCCTGGTTGGCAGGTAGCAATGGAACTATCTATTTGTACATCACAAACCCAGGGCACAGGTCTTATGATAGTATTCTGCTTCTTGGCTCTCTACCCCTGCCTTGTTCTGGATTCTCCTGTTGCCGACCCCTTGGCTGGATAACTGATTATTCTCTGATTACTAGCTGCCATGATTATTGCCTTTTATTGCCTGCCCTGACACTTACTTGGAGTACAAATTACTCTTTGATTGTTCCCTGCCCTGACCCTTGTTTGGATTAGAGATTACTCTCCGATAAGGATGAGCCGAACACCCCCCAGAACTTGCGAACAGGCAAAAATTAGTTCGAACACGTGAACACTGTTAAAGTCTATGGGACACAAACATGAAAAATCAAAAGTGCTAATTTTAAAGGCTTATATGGAAGCAGGGCCGGACTTACCATTGGGCTTGACTGGGCTCAAGCCCATGGGCCCCGTCCACTAGGGGGCCCCTGCCTGCAGAGGCGGCTCTCTAATTAGGCAAAGGCTGGCGGGGTGAGCCCCGAGCGGGCCGGCGTTCTGTCAGATTAGCGTGACAGAAAGAACATCACCGCCGACACACATTAAAAGTTCCCCCCCGTTACACCCTCATCAGCGGCAGCAGCCATTAGCAGGCTCCACCGCTGTCCTAGTTGGCACCACATTGCATGATGGGAGATGTAGTTCTCAACAGCACACACTAGACTCGGCCGGGCTGTGCCTACACGCTGCAGAGACTACACCTCCCAGAATGCACTGCAGGGTGGACGCTCAAAGTGGACAGTCAGCTTCTCCTGAGTCCTGCTTGTAGTAGGGGACGGAAGACTCGGAAGAGTGATCAACCAGGAAAGTCACCCTAAATACCTACCTATATCACCAGCACCAGGTCAGCGACAGTGCCTCATACTTCTGTCAGTGCTGCCTATATCAGTGCAATGCATAACTTTCTATACTGCAGATCAGTGCCTCATACCTCTCTCTGTGTCATGCATAACGTTATATACTGCTCCAGGTCAGTGCCTCATACCTTACTCATTGCAATTTTATCCTCAATGCCTCTGTCAGTGTGACTTTATGGTCTGTGCCTTATGCCTCATTCAGTGCTAGGTGGAACTTTTTTATGGTAAGTGCTTCTGTTAGTGCAAGGTGCTACTTTATGGTTATGGTTAGTGCCTCATGCCTCACTCAGTGCAAGGTGCAACTTTATAGTAGTCCATGTCTGATGCCTCTGTCAGTGCAAGGTGCAACTCTATGACCAATGCTCTCATACCCTAGTCAGTGCCTCGCTAAGAGCCATGCATAACTATATACTGCATGAGTGCCCAATGCCTCGCTCGGTGCAAGGTGCTATTTTGTGGTTAGTGCCCCCCTCAGTGCAACCTTTTGGTATGTGCCTCATGCCTCACTCACTGCAATGTGCAACATAATGGTCGGTGTCCATTGTCTGTCAGTGCAGGGTGCATCGTTATGGTCAGTGCCCCCATGCCCCTGTCAGTGCCACTCTAGGGTCATGCCTCACTAAGTGCCATGCATCGCTATATAATGTATGAGTGTCTAATGACCCTCTCAGTGCAAGGTGCATTTGACCGGCGTCCCCCATTACTCTGCTTTCTTTCTCCCTCCATCCCTCATTCATCTCAGACTCTAACCACACCCTTTCCGAACCACACCCATTTGAGCCACGCCCACTATTTGTGTGAACCACGCCCCTTTTTTGTAATGTATATGTAGCGCTACCCCCAGTTAAGAGAGCCGCTGATATTGATTTGGGCCCTGTAGTGCACTGCTGTCAACCCCTGGCAATCGGCTCTAACCTCCCGTGGCACAGCTGGTGATAGAGGGATAGGACCGCGTGACCGCAACTGTTGGTGACGCAGTCCTATAACAAACATACACAGAATATACTTTAAAACTCCTATTAAAGTAAGCGGAACTGACACCAAATGTACTTTACCCAGATATTTTACTGAGGCTAATGGGCAAGTAATAAACAACAGTATAACAAGTTGCAGATCCCTGCAATAAACAGTAATAAAGATAAACAGAGTAATCAGAATAATAAAGTATTGCTATGCAACTCTAGCGCTGCCCTTTTACAGCTACTTCCCCTCATGGGTAGACTAACACCCAGCAATGTCTACCTATGCAGTCAGGCCTGACTGATCTAGATGGAAGTTCAGTGAAACAATATTCGCTAGCAATCTTTTCGGTGGTGCACTTGAAGAACAACTTTGTAATCCCAACGAATAGTAAAGATAAAGGTATCTGTCTTTAAACAGCTCTCACCACCCGGGCAAGTCAAAGTCCCTTTCCTCCATCGATTCGTCTAGGAACAGGAATCCACCGACATCCAAGTCTTCAATCCTTCTGGTGTACTGCAGCAAGGAGGATTAGATGTCTCTAAGGCTCTGCTAGGCTGGCAGAGGGCTCTTTGGAAAGGAGCACACGGCCCAGGCTTCAGGCCTTGTGCACACAGCAGTTCAGCACAGACATCCTCTTGCTAGGAGAGGGGGGTCCAAAGAGACTGACCAAAACTCCGCCTCCCCTTTATAAAGTCTCCCCCAGCAGTCTCTGTTCTGGAGCAATGCACCCTGGGTGCTGCAAGATGTACTGGGAGATGTAGTCTCTCTCTCTCCTCTGCTTTCACTTCCATAATGTCTCTTTACTTCCTCCCGACTCACCTCTCACCTGGAACTTCTTGTCTCTCTGCATTAAAGGGGAACACCCCGCTACACACTCCCCCACTTGAACTCTTTGGTCCCCAAAGATAAACTTCAACAAATACTGTTTACCATTTTGGACAATGTCGAGCATGATGTTGGCATAGGGAATTCCCACCAAAACTTTGGGATGGAACTCTCTTGCCCACAGGTCACACTACCATGAGTGGCCTGCCTAACTGTGCCAGAGAGTGAGCTGGGGTTGCCCTCCACCAAATGGACGGTGGAAGGATCAGGTTGTTCAACACTTCTCCTAGCCGTTACAACAGAGTCCTCTGAGCTCGTCCCCATTTGGGGGTAAGTTAGTTTCTTGGGAGGCCTGATGACTCTGCAAGCCCTCTGCTCTCTTGGTGCTTCTGACTCTGGCACCACAGGCTCTTCTTCAGGAGTAAGTTCAGGTAACATTGCTGGTTCTGGAACCTCTGATTCAGAAGTCGACTGACGTATGGAATCTCTAGAGTCCTCCTCTGCGCAAGTGTCAGGAACATCTTCCCAGTAATCAGCTGAGGGACTGAAGGGTATGAATTCAGTAGCCTCCGGATTCAGCGTTGCATCTGGGGTATCCCCTCCATTTGGGAGATCTATGGCGGACGTTCCCAGAGTCGAGGGAGGCCACAGCCAGTCCAGTTCTCCACCTTCTTCTGTACTCAATTGGGAGGCCTCCCCATCTTTGGCTCGAGAGGTCTGGGACTGAGTGTTCGGCCTAGGAATATCCAGGATAGAGGCCGGTTCAGGGGAGTCTCTCACGGGAGGTATTCTGACTGCCTCAGCAAGTGGGAGCAGGTGGTTCCGATGCCACGTCTTCAGTGGACCCACCTTTCCTTCTGGCTTTAGTTTGTAGACAGGCAAACCGGGCAACTTCCTACAGACAACATAGGGCTCAGATCTCCACCTGTCGGCAAGCTTGTGTTTTCCAGGGACCCCCAGATTGCGTAGCAGTACTCGGTCCCCGGGCTGCAGATCTTGCACTCGAACCTTCAGATCAAAATTTCTCTTGTTGCGGGCCCCCCTTTGATCCGAAGCCGCCTGGGCTTGTTCATAGGCCACCTGCAAGCTACGTCTAAGTCTGTCCACGTATCCCTTGTGGGATGTAGCTGAGGTATTGTCTATAGAAGTGCCAAAGGCCAGGTCCACAGGTAGCCTTGCTTCTCTCCCAAACATAAGTCGATAAGGGGAGTAGCCAGTGGCGTCACTTGTGGTACAGTTATAGGCATGTACTAGGGCTGATATGTGCTGACTCCAGTGTTGCTTCTTCTCTGTTTCTAAGGTTCCCAACATGTTGAGCAGGGTCCGGTTAAATCTCTCCGGCTGAGCATCTCCTTGTGGGTGGTAAGGCGTGGTTCTGGTCTTCTTTATTCCTAATGAATCCAAAAGTCTTCGGATCAACCGACTCTCAAAGTCCCTTCCTTGATCTGAGTGGAGTCTCTGTGGTAGTCCGTAATGGACAAAATACTTCTCCATAAGTATCTTGGCCACGGTGGATGCCTTCTGGTCTTTGGTTGGGAAAGCTTGAGCATAGCGGGTGAAATGGTCGGTTATTACCAGAACATTCCCCAATCCACTCAGGTCGGGTTCGAGGCAGAGAAAGTCAATGCATACCAGATCCATTGGGCCTTGACTCTGTAAGTGGCCCATTGGGGCAGCTTGATGGGGTAGGGTCTTTCTCTGAATGCATCGTGCACAGGAATGGCAATACTCCTCTACTTCTGCCCTCATGCAGGGCCAATAGAACCGATTTCTGACGAGCTGGAAGGTCCTTTCTGCCCCTAGGTGACCATGATGGTCATGCAGGGCAATTAGTACAGTCTCTCGGTGCGTCTCTGGAAGAAATAACTGCCACTTATCTTCTGAGTCATCAGAGGGGCCCCTTCGGTAGACCACTCCCTGATGTACCTGTAGCCTGTCCAATTCCTTCCTCAACAGGCGAGCCTCCTTTGAGGGGTGATGTAGGAATTTGTTGGGATCCTGATTCTCCAGGGCTTCGAGGACCAATCTCCCCATGGGGTCTTCCAATTGGTCACACCTCAACTCCTTCTTGGACAGTCTCGGTAGGTTGTCTTCCTCCAGTTGAGTTACCCCACAATAGTGTTTGGGGACTCCTACCATGGTAACCCCTATTTCTTCTGCTCTGGAGCCTCCTCTGGCTTGGAATTCAGCCCCTTGACAAAGGGCCCGCACCCCGTCCGGTGCCACTTGGGTCCAATCTTCCCAGTCATTTGTCGTGGCATGAGACTAAACAGTGTAAACAAAACATATGAAATAATACAAACTTAATTAATAATATTATTACATGCTTGAATAGGACCCTTAAATAATCAAGTCTAAAGTCCATACAAAAAAACACCCGTGATCAAGTGTCCATACTAGATGAAAAAAGAAAAAAGAAAAAAGAAAAGAAAACAAAAACGATTCCAAATCTTCTTGTATTCGTGACTTTCACCACCACCAGTAAGAATTCCTGCTTACCAAAAAGCGATGGTCCCCTATGACGGAGGACCCCAAACAGCCTCAATTGATAATCAATAGGACTCCAAACTTCAGTGTATGTTGAGCCTCAATTTTTTTGGTAGCCAAAACGCTCATATACCATCATGCAGTACTCGATACAGAACATGGAAGGAAGGGAGGACACTAGATAGTGTAAAATCCTTGTCCTCTGGAGGCTACGATTTCCTCTTGTTCTGAAAGCCAGAAAACCCAATTATCGACTCCTCATTTTGGGCACCATACACACAGGCGCTCCGAATCCTTCTCCACTTCTCAGTATCTGGGCTGTGTACATAATCCCAGAACGAAGGGTCCTCTCCCCGCACACTGGTGTCTGATGCAGAGCTTACAGGGACCGCACTTCAGAGGGAAGAACACCGACACGGCAGCCGCAGAGCAAACTCCACAAGTGGCGCGATGTGTTCAGGCCACGGGGACTTCTAGACTCACGGATAACACCAGTCTTCTTTAGTTCTACAAGTTGTTCCCTCAGATCCTCCAGATCTGCCAGGGGGACCCGCCTGACCCTCTCTCGGAAGGGCTTATCTTCTTGGAGGCGGATCCGATGGGTGGCACTTCTTGCACACCCCACATCGAATTCATCTTTGGAAAAGATCTTCTCCCACCTGGTCAGCTGGGCCTTGGCTCTTTCTTTCCAAGCCCTGGGTAGGTTCGGGTTTTCCACGGACAGTTTCTCCCAAACATCTCCTCCGTCACCCGTCCCCTTGACTTCGGACCAAGTGACCGGGGCAGCAGGGCTCACCTGACCAAGCAACACTCTGGCAGGGATCTCCATGGGTCCTCCCGTAGTGTTCCTAACACTCACCGGAACTCTGCCATGGGCCTTCTTCAGGGCCTTGAACGGAATCACTTCTGGTATCACTTCCAGGCCTGAGGACTCTTCCCTTGGGTCTGATTCCAGCATGACAAAGGGGCCAGGTTGTTCCCACGAAAGCTTCACAGTGGCCCTAAGACAGGTTACTTCTCCGGGCTGTAGCACTACTCCTTCTCTGCAAAGTCTCCACACCTTCCCTATCCCCTCTCCCGGGGTCTTCTGCTCTAAGACCAGTCGTTGGTAGGCCGTCTTTAGCATGGGATGGATTTTGGTGGCTGAATGGTTTCTCTCTTTCACTAGAGGGGTCAGGAGTCTCCTGACTAGATCCGTGTTTGTCCCAATGATCAGGGAAATCTTGCTGGCTCCAGGCGGCCGGGGACACACAACTGCCAGGGTGTCAAACACTTCAGCCTTCCCAGCCACGGATGGGTCGAAAGTCATCTTTATGGGCAGGTACCCATCATAAGGGAAACTCTGGGTTCCAAGTCCCCATATCTCCAGCTCTTCTATCTTCTGGATAGGCAGATGACTCAAGTGCCTATCATAGAAGTCCCGGTATAGTAAAGTCACCTGTGCTCCGGTGTCCAAAAGAGCTTTAGTATAGACTCCTTCCACTTGAATGGGCACAGTAGGAGACGGGCCCACCAGTTCCTTTGGGTATGGCCGGACTGGGGTCACCTCTTTTTTTTTGCTTTCGACCCTTGCCCTGCTCCTTTTGGACTTTAATTTTTCCTGAGCCTGGCATGCATTGACTTTCTCCCTCTCAATGGGGGCACAAACCCGCTGAGGGATGTTATTGTTCCTTTTAGGTGGATGTTCCTTCTTTGGGGTGCTGTACTTCCACTGAGGGGTCTTGCCCCCTCCCTCTGGGGTACATCTTGGTGGGGGTGTACTATACCTCCTCCTAGGAGTTTTGTCTCCTCCATTCTTGGCCTTTTTTTTTAGTTTGGAGCGCACTGAAGATGATGGGCACCCGGTTGACTCCTTCACCGGGGCCCCTTTGGAGTTTCCCGCCGGCTTGCAATTATCTGTTCTCTTCTTCTTTGGGCTGGAGCATACGTTAGCAAAGTGGCCACTCCCTCCGCAGTTATAGCAAATCACCTCTTCTCGGTCCTGTAGGGAGGCCGGTGCTGAGGTGTTCGGGAACAACTCCTTTCTTGGGCTTGGTTTCTCTCGTCTTCTCTGATCTTTCTCCATCAAAGAGGTCAGCATCTCCAACACTTGGGCCATTTGCGATTTCAGAGTGTCAACCTCCGCATCTCTTTCTGGGCTCTTGACCGAATGGACCAACACTGGTACAGGTGTGACATTCGCCTTGGCCACCTGCTGATCTTCCTCCAGCGCCTCTTCGTCCCTAATAATTTTTATTAGATCAGAGTAGGTTAGTGACATTCCTCCTCCTGAGGTTTTCAGGTGCAGCCAGACCGGGTCTGAGCGCCGCGCTCCCCTCATGATCTGCTTCATGCGTGCTTCATCTGCATCTTTGGGCAGCATTCCCTTCTTCAGTACAATCTTGCATAACTGCCTGTTCAGCCTTCTAACATATTCTGACAGTTTCTCATTCGGCTGCTGGAGAGTGTGTTCAATTTGATAAATCATCTCTGACACCTTCTCCAGCTGACCAAACTCTTCCTGCAGCATGGCCAGGCAATCTTGAGCTGTACAGTTTTCATTTCCAAACCGGAAGCTCTTCACCGCTTCTGCCGCGGCACCTTTCAGACTTTCTAAGACTCGCTGTCTCTTCTGTGCCTCAGGCACCTCCCATGCTTCTACTGCCTGCAATGCCTGTTCCACCCAAGTGTCAAAATCTTCCTCCCCCGCAGGGACGGGGAGCTTCCCTGAGAAGGTGCTAAGCTTCCGGTAACCGGCCTCCACATGCACCGTACTGCTTTTCTGGCACTTAATTACAAGGTCTCCTAGAGCATTCAACAATTCAGGCCCTATAGCGGCCAGCGGTGATCCCGGGCTTAATAGTTCCTTAAGCTTTTCTGCTTTAGGGGATAGTGGTGGAGATAATTGTGGGAGTGATGGCTTTGGTGTCTGAAACCATTCTTCCTTCACTGGCAGCGTATGTATCAAGTGATAGATCTGATTATCTATGGCTTGTATACTCTGACTTTTAAAATGCTCTGGGATTTCGTTTTTCCATTCTACCAGTGCGTATGTAAACGAGATCACTGGATCTGGCCTAAAATCCATCACCCATGCTTTGTGGCTCGGAGACAGTAACAATACGAGCTGTTTTATCTCCTCTTCCTTCCATCTTTCCCCCGGGAGTACAATGACTACCGCCGCGGTTGGATCGGCGCCAATCGCTGCGCACCACTGTGACATTGCCAGCGGGTCCATGCTGGTACTTCTGACCGGCTTGATTGCAGCATGCAATGTACAAGGATCCCGGACGAGCCCCCACGTGTAGCGCTACCCCCAGTTAAGAGAGCCGCTGATATTGATTTGGGCCCTGTAGTGCACTGCTGTCAACCCCTGGCAATCGGCTCTAACCTCCCGTGGCACAGCTGGTGATAGAGGGATAGGACCGCGTGACCGCAACTGTTGGTGACGCAGTCCTATAACAAACATACACAGAATATACTTTAAAACTCCTATTAAAGTAAGCGGAACTGACACCAAATGTACTTTACCCAGATATTTTACTGAGGCTAATGGGCAAGTAATAAACAACAGTATAACAAGTTGCAGATCCCTGCAATAAACAGTAATAAAGATAAACAGAGTAATCAGAATAATAAAGTATTGCTATGCAACTCTAGCGCTGCCCTTTTACAGCTACTTCCCCTCATGGGTAGACTAACACCCAGCAATGTCTACCTATGCAGTCAGGCCTGACTGATCTAGATGGAAGTTCAGTGAAACAATATTCGCTAGCAATCTTTTCGGTGGTGCACTTGAAGAACAACTTTGTAATCCCAACGAATAGTAAAGATAAAGGTATCTGTCTTTAAACAGCTCTCACCACCCGGGCAAGTCAAAGTCCCTTTCCTCCATCGATTCGTCTAGGAACAGGAATCCACCGACATCCAAGTCTTCAATCCTTCTGGTGTACTGCAGCAAGGAGGATTAGATGTCTCTAAGGCTCTGCTAGGCTGGCAGAGGGCTCTTTGGAAAGGAGCACGCGGCCCAGGCTTCAGGCCTTGTGCACACAGCAGTTCAGCACAGACATCCTCTTGCTAGGAGAGGGGGGTCCAAAGAGACCGACCAAAACTCTGCCTCCCCTTTATAAAGTCTCCCCCAGCAGTCTCTGTTCTGGAGCAATGCACCCTGGGTGCTGCAAGATGTACTGGGAGATGTAGTCTCTCTCTCTCCTCTGCTTTCACTTCCATAATGTCTCTTTACTTCCTCCCGACTCACCTCTCACCTGGAACTTCTTGTCTCTCTGCATTAAAGGGGAACACCCCGCTACATATAGAAGGTAGGGCCCGAAAGTGACTCAAGCCCAGGGGCCCCCACCACCCTAAGTCCTGCCCTGTATGCAAGGTATTGTCATAAAAAGTGTTTGGGGACCCGGGTCCTGCCCCAGGGGACATGTATCAATGCAAAAAAAAGGGTTTTTCGGGAGCAGTGATTTTAATAATGCTTAAAGTGAAACAATAAAAGTGAAATATTCCTTTAAATTTCATACCTGGGGGTGTCTATAGTATGCCTGAAAAGTGGTGCATGTTTCCCGTGTTTAGAACAGTCCAGCAGCAAAATGAAATTTCTAAAGGAAAAAAAGTACTGTATTTATTGGCGTATAACACTCACTTTTTTACCCTGAAAATAGAGGGTAAACTGTGCCTGCGTGTTATACGCAGGGGGCTGTGGAAAGTTTTTTTCCTGAAACTTCCCTCTTAAAGTTAGGGTGCGTGTTATCCGCCTGTGCGTGTTATACGCCGATAAATACGGTAATTTAAAACTGATCGTGGCTGTAATGAATTGTCGGGTCTCGGCAATACAGATAAAACTCATTGAAAAAAACAGCATGGGTCCCCCCCCCCAGTGCATTACCAGGCCCTTTGGGTCTGGTATGGATATTAGGGGGAACCCTGCGCCAAAATTAAAAACAAAATGGCATAGTGGTCCCCCCAAAAATCCATACCAGACCCTTATCTGAGCACACAAACCTGGCAGGCCGCAGGAAAAGACGGGGGGCGAGAAAGTGGCCCCTCCTCCTGAACCGTATCAGGCCACATGTCCTCAACATGCCCCCCACCCCAAAGCACCTTGCCCCATTTTGATGGGGACAAGGGCCTCATCCCCACAACCCTTGCCCGGTGGTTGTGGGGGTCTGCGGGCGGGGGGGCTTATCAGAATCTGGAAGCCCCCTTTAACAAGGGGACCCCCAGATCCCGGCCCCCTCCTATGTGAATTGGTAACGGGTACATTGTACCCCTATCATTTCACCAACAAAAGTGTAAAAAATTTAAAAAAACACAAGAAACAGCTTGGGACAAGTCCTTTATTAAAAAAGAAAAAAATACAAATTTCCAGCGATATAAATCCATATCGCGCCACCCGACCGGAAAAAAAAACTGTGACAACAGAGTGACGCTTGTCCCGCCGTGACAGCTGTTATATAGCTGAGGGCCGGGCCACCCGGTGACGTTTACGGGTGACCCCCGCTCCTCTGACGCCACAGGGAAATGCAGCGAGCCACAGGGAAAACCAGGTTACGTCACCGGGTCACTCAGCTATATAACAGCTGTCAAAGCGAGAGACGTGTCAAGCCGTGTACACACGATCGGTTTTACAGATGAAAACAGTCCGATGGACTGTTTTCATCGGACGAACCGATCGTGTATGGGCCCCATCGGTCTTTTTTCCATCGGTGTGAAAAAATAGAACATGTTTTAAATTTATCCGATGGGGAAAAAAACTATAGCAAAATCCGATCGTCTGTGTGGAAATCCATTGGATAAAAAACCCACGCATGCTCAGAATCAAGTCGACGCATGCTCAGAAGCATTGAACTTAATTTTTCTCGGCTCATCGGAGTGTTTTACGTCACCGCGTTTGAAACGGTACGTTTTTTGACTGATGGTGTGTGGGCAAGACTGATGAAAGACAGTTTCATCGGATTTCCGATGGAAAAAAACATCGGATTAGAATCCATAGGATATCCGATCGTGTGTACAGGGCTTGAGTCGGCGTGAGCCGCCCATGAAGGCAAAGCTGGTGCGGTTTTATTTTTTACGGCAGCGGCGGAATAGAAGATGAATGGACATTGCTGGACATTTTTTTTTTTTTAATAAAGGACTTGTCCCGAAGTTTCTTTTTTACCATTTTTGACACTTTTTTTGGTGAAATGGTAGGGGTACCCAATACCAATTCACATAGGGGGGCAGGGATCTGGGGGTCCCCTTGTTAAAGGGGGCTTCCAGATTCCAATAAGCCCCCCACCCGTAGACCCCCACAACCACCGGGCAAGGGTTGTGTGGATAAAGCCCTTGTCCCCCTCCCCATGTTGAGGGCATGTGGCCTGGTACAGTTCAGGAGGGGGGCCGCTCTCTCACCCCCCCTCTTTTCCTGCGGCCTGCCAGGTTGCGTGCTCGGATAAGGGTCTGGTATGGATTTTTGGGGGACCCCAACACCATTTTTTTTATTTTGGCACAGGGTTCCCCTTAAAATCCATACCAGACCTGAAGGTTCTGGTATGGATTTTGAGGGGGACCCCTATGCCATTTTTTTAAAATTTGGCACAGGGTTCCCCTTAATATCCATTCCAGACCTGAAGCGCCTGGTATGGAATTTTGGGGGACCCCCATGCAACTTGTTTTTAAATTTTGGTTTGGGGTTCCCCTTAATATTCATACCAGACCCAAAAGGCCTGGTAATGGACTGGGGGGGAACCCATGCCGTTTTTCCCAATGACTTATCTGTATTGCCGGGACCCGACAATTCATTATAGCCGCGAGTAGTTTTAAATGACTTTGTTTCCTTAAGAAATGTCATTTTGCTGTGGGAATGTTCTAAACACACGAAAAATGCACCACTTTACAGGCATACTATAGACATCCCCCAGGTACAAAATTTAAAGGAATATTTCACTTTTATTGTTTCACTTTAAGCATTATTAAAATCACTGCTCCCGAAAAAACTGTTGTTTTTAAAACTTTTTTTTGCATTGATACATGTCCCCTGGGGCAGGACCCGGGTCCCCAAACACATTTTATGACAATACCATGCATATAAGCCTTTAAAATTAGCACTTTTGATTTTTCATGTTAATCTTCCATAGACTTTAACAGTGTTCCGCGGCTTTCGTTTTTGCCGCGAACACCGCATAATGTTCGATATTCGTCAAACAGGCGAACATCGGGCTCATCCCTACTCTCCGATTGCCATCTGCCTTGATCGTTACTTGGATTACAGATTATTGCATAATTGCCACCTGCCCAGACCCTTGTTAAATTATGGACTCTGCCTCCACCCATTTGCAAGTCAGCCGAGGCCACTGCACACTTGGCGTCCATCCAGTCACCAGCCCTGTTCACTCCTGCACACATTACTGTCCTTAAATCTTGAAGTCATCTGACACATTGCATTGCTCTCTTTGTCTGGGTTGCTGGGGAGTAGGGATGAGCTTCGAGTTCGAGTCAAACTCATGTTCGACTCGAACATTGCCTGTTCGCCGAACAGCGAACAAATTGGTGTGTTTGCGGCAAATTCGAAAAATCTATGGGAGAAATCTAAAGTGCTAATTATAAAGGCTTATATGCAAGTTATTGTCCTAAAAAGTGTTTGGGGACCCGGGTCTTGCCCCAGGGGACATGTATCAATGCAAAAAGAAGTTTTAAAAACGGCCGTTTTTTCGGGAGCAGTGATTTTAATAATGCTTAAAATGAAAAAATAAAAGTGAAATATTCCTTTAAATTTCGTACCTGTGGGGTGTGTATGATATGCATGTAAAGTGGCGCATGTTTCCCGTGCTTAGAACTGTCCCTGCACAAAGTGTCATTTTTGAAAGAAAAAAAGTCATTTAAAACTCACTCGCGGCTATTAATGAATTGTCGGCTCCCGGCAATACATTCAAAAATCATTGATAAAAAAAAAAAAAAAAAAGCGTCCCCGCCGCAAATTTAAAAAAAAATTGACGTGGGGTTCCCCCAAATATCCATTCCAGGCCCTTCAGATCTGGCATGGATTTTAAGGGGAACTCCACCCCAAATTTAAAAAAAAATGGCATGGAGTCCCCCTAAAAATCCATACCAGACCCCTTATCCGAGCACGCAACCTGGCCAGCCGCAGGGGAAAAGGGGGGGGACGAGAGAGCGCCCCCCCTCCCTCCTGAACCGTACCAGGCCACATGCCCTCAACGTGGGGAGGATGTCCCCATGTTGATGGGGACAAGGGCCTCATCCCCACAACCCTTGCCCAGTGGCTGTGGGGGTCTGTGGGCGGGGGCTTATTGGAATCTGGAAGACCCCTTTAACAAAGGGGACCCCCAGATCCCACCCCCCCCCTATGTGAATTGGTAAGGGGTACATTGTACCCCTACCATTTCACGAAGAAAGCGTAAAAAAATGTTTAAAAAAACACACAAACACCTTGAAAAAGTCCTTTATTTAAAAAAAAAAAAAAAAAAAACATTCCAGCGGTGAAATTCAGTGTCCCGCGGCGATCCCGATGTCCAGCGCTGTCCGTCATTGGTTGTGCCTGAGCGGACCTGATGGGGACCTCTCTCTCAGTATTTTAAATGTATAGACCCGCCCCTTCTAAAGTTCCCCATCAGGTTCGCTCAGCGTGTAATTTAAATTTACATAGTGAAGGAAGTTCCCCGCTCAAGCCAATGACGTAGGCGGGTCCGACATACCGAGGGGGCGGACCTGATGGGGAACTGCTCTCACTTTGGTAATACATGTATAGACCCGCCCCTTCTCATGTTCCGCATCTGGTCCGCTGAGCGGACCTGATGGGGAACTTTAGAAGGGGCGGGTCTATACATTTTAAACACTGAGAGGGAGTTCCCCATCAGGTCCGCTCAGGCACAACCAATGAAGGACAGCGCTGGACATCCGGATCGCCGCGGGACACTGGATTTCACCGCTGGAATGTTTTTTGTTTTTTTTAAATAAAGGACTTTTTCAAGGTGTTTGTGTGTTTTTTTTAAACATTTTTTTACGCTTTCTTCGTGAAATGGTAGGGGTACAATGTACCCCTTACCAATTCACATGGGGGGGGCGGGATCTGGGGGTCACCTTTGTTAAAGGGGTCTTCCAGATTCCGATAAGCCCCCCGCCCGCAGACCCCCACAACCACCGGGCAAGGGTTGTGGGGATGAGGCCCTTGTCCCCATCAACATGGGGACATCCTCCCCATGTTGAGGGCATGTGGCCTGGTACGGTTCAGGAGGCCGCTCTCTCGTCCCCCCCTTTTCCCCTGCGGCCGGCCAGGTTGCGTGCTTGGATAAGGGGTCTGGTATGGATTTTTAGGGGGACTCCACGCCATTTTTTTTTAAATTTGGGGTGGAGTTCCCCTTAAAATCCATGCCAGATCTGAAGGGCCTGGAATGGATATTTGGGGGAACCCCATGTCAATTTTTTTTTAAATTTGCGGCGGGGTTCCCCTTAATATCCATTCCAGACCTGAAGGGCCTGGTAATTGAATTCTGGGGAACCCCCACGCTTTTTTTTTTTTTTTTATCAATGACTTTTGAATGTATTGCCGGGAGCCGACAATTCATTAATAGCCGCGAGTGAGTTTTAAATGACTTTTTTTCTTTCAAAAATGACATTTTTTGCAGGGACAGTTCTAAGCACGGGAAACATGCGCCACTTCACATGCATATCATACACACCCCCCAGGTACGGAATTTAAAGGAATATTTCACTTTTATTTTTTCATTTTAAGCATTATTAAAATCACTGCTCCCGAAAAAACGGACGTTTTTAAAACTTTTTTTTGCATTGATACATGTCCCCTGGGGCAGGACCCGGGTCCCCAAACACTTTTTAGGACAATAACTTGCATATAAGCCTTTATAATTAACACTTTAGATTTCGAATGTTCGAGTCCATTGTATTTAATAGGGTTCTAAAGTTCACACGAACATTTTGTCTGTTCGCAGGTTCTGGTGCGAACCAAACAGGGGGGTGTTCGGCTCATCCCTGCTGGGGAGCATACTAGTTCTGTGAATACAGCTCTGTGACCTAAATCCTGGGGATATTCCAAATACTGGTAGGCATACCAGTCTTAAGGGAAAGGTGATTGCTATAGGGTAAACTGCACATCGGTCTGATGATTTTCATAGAACAGGGTGCAAACCTGTAGACTTTACACAAGTATATTTACTTTTCCTTTATAATGGCTTTTTATTCAAATTTAGATGCAGTTCTTTAGAACAGCCTTTCTCAACCTTTTGAGCACAGGAGATCCCTTGAAATAACTTCCCTGTCTCGGGGAACCCTTAACAACCTCTGAAGGAACCCTGGTTGAGAAAGGCTGTTTTAGAGGTTGGATTAAGGCTGGGTTCACACTAGTGCCAGATGCGGCTCACAGCAGGGGTCCAGTGCGTCCCTGTTCTCCATTATAGGGACTAATCAGGCCCAAATTTTTGCCTGAATTTGACCCTGAAACGGAGCCAAAGACACACAGGACTCCTGTGCAAGCCGTTCCACAGCCGCCACAGAGATATGTGAACCGCCTCCATAGAGAGCCGGTCACAAGCTCCTGTCATGCGAATTCAATGCGGGGAAACCCGCATCGAATTCGCACTAGTGTGAACCCAGCCTAAAGGTATAACAATTTAGGAAGTTAAAGTAAGCATTTTTTTATAGTGGACTATACTTTCTACCAAAGTGAGAGGCAACTGAGCTGTATAGAGAAAGTTGGTTCCAAAAGGGGACATTCTTTTCAAGCCAGGGAGAGCTGGGAGCTATAAACACATATAAGTATATATTAACTTTTACAAGCCTTCCCCAGCTCACAGGTCACAGATGTAGAGGGATGGTTTTGTAAAAGTTAATTGACTCTATATATGTTTTTTTTATTTTATTTAACATGTCACTAAAATCAAACTGCCAATAAAAGATGTCCCCGCAAAGAAGATGGTAAATACCGCTGCAGCTGCCCGCACAACTGAACGCCACTGTAATGAAAATAAATAACCCAACAAAGTCTCTTCAGCAACTGACACTTCCAGAAGTGTCAGATACTTTGTCCCTTGCTGCACTCAGTAGTTCCTCCCGTTGACCCATACATCACTACTGCATCCTGTGTCACTTTAACCAGTTGCCAACGACCCACAGTAATATACGCCATTACTTTGACGTTTATTATCGGGGTTACAGCAGCAGCTAGCTGCCATAACCCTGGTATAATTTTTTTCTGTGGTCGATATGGCATCTGCTAAAAGTGATCCCGGTGGCCGATTCACCACAGGATCACATTTAGGGGCGGCGGGAAAGGTACCCCTCCCGCCGTTTTCCAGTTATTTCCACGTTTACCAGAGCCGTCGGTAAGCCTAGAAACGATCCAATCCATTTGCAGAAAGTCGAGTGAGGACAAGATGTCCTCCACTCTGCTCTATGCCCTTGGATGACTGGAGCAACCTCCAATGTCACTTCTGGTCCTTGGGCAGCTAGACAGGATTTTTTTTTTCTTTCTTAAACTCAAAATTCTATTTTTTTTATTTATTATTTTTGCTTTTAAAGGTAAATGAGAGATCTGGGGTCTTTTTGACCCCAGATCTCTTTATAAAGTGAACCTGTCCTACTTATTTCTATTATAAGAAATGTTTACATTGTAATAAAATGAATCAAAGAAAATTAAAAATAATAAAAAGAGAAAATAAAACATAAAATAAATAATAATAAAAAATAAATTATAGCGCCCCATTCCACCGTGCTTACGTGCGAAAGCGGACACATATGTAAGTCGTGCCCGCATATGTAAACAATGTTCAAACCACACTTTTGGGGTATTGACAAAATCGTTAGAGCGAGAGCAATAATTCTAGACCCACTCTGTAACAAAACAGGTAACCTGTAAAAACGTTTAAAGCATCGCCTATGGAGATTTTTAGGTACCAAGGTTTGTTGCCTTTCCACAAGCGTGTGCAATTTTAAAACATGACATGTTAGGTATCTATTTACTCAGCATAACATCATCTTTAAGATTATACAAAAAATTGGGCTAACGTTAGTGTTTTTTTTTTCCTTTAATTCAAAAAAGTGCATTTTTCCTCAAAAAATGCGTTTGATAGACCGCTGCACAAATACAGTGTGACATAAAATATTGTAACAATCGCCATTTTATTCTCTAGGGTCTCTACTAATATATATATATATATATATATATATATATATATATATAATGTTTGGGGGTTATGAGCCATTTTCTAGCAAAAAATACTACCGTAATTTAAACTTGTAAACAAAAAGTTTCAGAAAAGGCTTGGTCCGAAAAAGCAAGGAAAAAAATTAAAATGTTTTGATGAACATTCGACTGTTATATTGCATAGTTTTATGTCGCTAACATGGCACTGCGTCTGACATCACAACCTGCAATGTACCAGTATATATTTACTGTTATATGGTTGTAAAAAGTATCTGGTTATAGACTGTAAACATTTTACAAGACTTTTTTATATTGTGGGCAGTATTTTTCATATGAACAGTAAATGCCTGCATTAATAGCATGTGTACCATGCGTAATACTATAGCAAGATGTACAGTACCGTACATAACTTTGCTGAACTGTTACATTGCAGCCTTGAGTTCGTGCGGATAGATCTATATCACCTTTGCACATTTGGACAATGGCTGAAGGAAAAAAACTGAGCCCTGTATGGTCAGCTTAAGGTGGCCATATTGCACAGGGGACATTAATGGGTATACATTAGTAGATTGTCTTTGAACATTTTTTGTTGGAAGAATTTTTCTTTGTTTTTTTCTAATTATTAGTCGGATCAAATTGACATTTTTTTTTTCGACCGCATTGACCAGAAAATTTGAAGGAGTCAATTTATTCTTAAATTTAATATTAAAAGCAAATGAAATCTTGAACACTTTGGAATGACCTTTGTGGATTTTCGGTTCTAGGAATTTTCGTACACATTTTCCTAAGAATTTTTATTTGAAATTCTTCTAGTGTATACCCAGCTTAACTGCAAAGGGACAAAAAAGTACAGGCAGAGGTTGACAAGAGGTTTTCTTCTCTGACTGGAGTGTCACTTTAACTGATAAATGCAATCCATTATAAGAGCATTACATATATTACACTCGGACAATTGCATTTCAGAAAAGTTGAAATATTCAAGGAAAAGGTTGTTGGCGGGTTAGAGAGAATGTCTTTATGCTGAAGAAGCAAAGGCTGAGAAGTGGCAATGTATCACTCTGCAGTCACCAGTGAGGAATAGGTGACAGGCAAGCCGCGCTATGCAGATGTCATTCCCCTCATTGCAATATCATTACATTTAATGCCGGCCGGTAATCATTCATACTGTCAGATGGATGGTTAGCTTGGAGAATCCTTTCTTCCCAGGGGCTATATCATGCCTCACAATCGCTTGCCAGCAACAGGAGAATAACCAGTTTGGAACAAAATAAATGTAGAACCTTTGTAAGATCATCCGGAAAAAGACATCCCTGAATGTTCTCAAATGAATTCAATCACCACGGGAGACATTTCACTTTTTTAGTATTAATGTTTTCCAAGACCTTTTGCCATTGTATTAAAATGAAAAAAGAGACATCCTTCATTCAGAAGGTGGAATTTGAATTCATTTTATCACTAACCCTTAAGGTTTAACCATATTTAAGCAATAGATAGGCCAGTATTGGAAAGAAGGCCACTGAGGACTATGAAGCACAAACATGCTTGCCCAAGGATCCTGGTCATAAAACTGTCTTTGACCTCTACAGTAACATGTATGATGTATTTTCAGTGATTGAAGAAACTGAGCCTCCATGACTGAAAGAACTAAAATCCAATGAATGAAAGGGATGGGCCACGGAAAGTCAGGCTGGGGAGGAAATGGCTAAATAAGGATCCTCCAAATGTTGCAGCTTCAAATGCACACGGTGAGAAGCCCACAGGGTGCAGATAAATCATATTTTTTCTTTCTTCATTTATTGAGTGAGTGTAGGAGAGAATGAAAGAGAAAGAGTATAGAACTCCTGGGGAAGGACAGGTGAAAGATAGATAGAAAAGAATGATGAAGGAAATTAGAATAATACTGTACATTATGTACCCTAGCTGATATACAGGAGAATAAGTATTGTATAATGTAATGAATATGTTGGTAATAATGTATAATTGTGTAATTTGGGTATAAAATTAATAAAAAAGAGATTGAAAACAGATAAATCATAGCAAGCAACTTCAGTACAGAAGAGGAGTATGTACAACTTTGCAATAATGAAGCCAACTATGGAGTGCCTCTTTAACCACTTCAATACCATGCACTTATACAGCTTCCTGCCCAAGCCAATTTTGAGCTTTCAGCACTGTCGCAATTTGAATGACAATTGCGCGGTCATGCTACCCTGTACCCAAACACATTTTTTATCATTTTGTTCCCACAAATAGAGCTTTCTTTCGGTGGTATTTGATCGCCTCTGCGATTATTTTTTTTTGCACAACAAATAAAAAAAGAGCGATTTTTTTTAAAAAAACTAAGTTTTTCTTTGTTTCTGTTAATTTTTTTTGTAAATAAGTACCTTTTCTACTTCAATGACGGGCACTGATAAGGCGGCACTGAAGGGCACTGATAAGGCGACACTGATGGGCACCGATGAGGTGGCACCAATGAGGTGGCACTGATGAGGTGGCACTGATGGGCACTGATGATGGGCACTGATAGGCGGCACTGATGGGCACTGATATGTGGCACTGGTATGCGGCACTGATGGGCACTCATAGGTGGCACTGATTGGCACTCATATGCGGCACTGATTGGCACTCATAGGCGGCACTGATGGGCACTCATAGGCGGCACTGATGGGCACTTATGGGTGGCACTGATAGGTGGCACGGACGGGCACTGATAGGTGGGCACAGATGGGCATGGATGGGCACTGATAGGTGGTACTGATGGACACTAGTTGGTGGCACTGGTGCCCAGCAATGCCAGCCACCACACATTGTGAAAGTGCCAGTCAGTGCCCATTTGTGGGCACTGATTGGCATATTTTTTTTTATGTTTTTATTTTATTTTATTTTGTTTACTACATGTGGATGGCCATGGGGGCCATCCACATGATTGGGGCTTCCCTGGTGGTCCTGGGGGGCTTTCCTGGTAGTCTAGTGTGGGTATCCGAGGGGGGGCTGCGCTGATAAGCAATCAGCGCGAACCCCCCCTGTCAGGAGAGCCGCCGATCGGCTCTCCTCTACTCGCGTCTGTCAGACGCGAGTGAGGAAGAGCCGATCAACGTCTCTTCCTGTTTACATTGTGATCAGCCGTGATTGGACACGGCTGATCACGTGGTAAAAAGCCTCCGACGGAGGCTTTTTACCGAGATCAGTGTAGCGGTGTGTCAGACTGACACACCGCTCCACCGATCGCCGCGATGCGCGCCCCCCCCCGGGCGCGCGGCGGCTGTTATCCCGCAGGACATCATATGACGTCCAGTGTGGATAACTGAACCACTTCCCGGACGTCAATCTGCTATTGACAGGGCGGGAAGTGGTTAAAGAGTTGAGAAAAAAACATTCCCCTCTGGTTGATCTGTGTACATTGCAAGGGTTTTACCAAACTTTGTTCCAGAGTCCTACCTTGTGTTATTCTGAAGAAATCATTGTGTGTTTCTTTGTGTCCATGTGTAAAGTGAATATAATGGGAGTGGTTTCTTAATTATCAAATAATTGCTGCACTTGCAGGTCTCCAATGAGGAAAATTGCAGGGACTGTATTCCTTTAGATGTGATTTCCTATTGGGAGTATCTCACCAAAAATGAATTTTTTGTTGCAGGGGATGCCTGAAATGTGACTTGCATCTTAGTGCAGACTTCTGGGAAAATCGGTGAGCCAATCACATAAGCAGGAAATTACATTTCTGGGGGGCGTTCTGTACACATTCTGCGTACAGAACATCCCCAGGATGCCATATTGCATTGTATTTTACAGAAAATTACAGCACTGCAGATTGAAAAGGAAAGGTCATTTTTAAAAACATTCAATTACAATATGACTTGTGTCGCAATTGTACATACTATATTATTATTATTTTATTATTTGGTAATTTTTTCTCCCACGAAAGTGGAGTTACCCTTTAAGAATAAAGAACTCCTTACTGAATGCATAAGTAAACAAGTGATTGAATGTGTATGTTTACTAAAGCGGCTGCGTCCGTACATGTATCTGCAAATGTTATGTCTTTGATAACCAAATAAAAATTATTTAATAATCAAAAAAAAAACAAGTGATTGAATAACTAAATACCATCACTGTACCTGAAATCTTACTTACAAGTGGACTGCCCCTTTAAAACTTGCAAACAGCTACTTTAAAATGCACCCTATCAAAACAAAAAAAGCTACAATTCCTATAATCTATTGTCTTGATTTTTCTTGACATTGAAAGATATCCTTTTCCCTACTACCGCAGTGCAAGACTGAACAACATTTCCCTTTCAATATGGCAAGCTATAAAAAAGTCCCGAAACGCAGAAAAACTCTCCAGTGCAGCATTCAGTATCTGTCAGCACATTCACATTTGTGATTGCCTGTGTACGGTACTTATCTTCATTATGTACCTTTAAATTGCATCGCCTTCTGTTTTATATGGAGAAATTGCAATTTATGATTAAAACCTCCATCCGTGGAGAAGGTTTGTGGACTGTTTGGCAGCGCAATGGAAATAATGTAATGCCTTTTATGATAATGCATCATCATCAGAACAGAAAATAGATGTAAGTGCATCTGATTTTCTGGTAAATCAAGCAAGACGTTCAGTCATGATAGCACAGGCTTGTTGTGCTCCGTTCACTCCGCCGAGCAGAAGGTTATAGCACACTGAATGGGTAGCATTTTGAAGATTAACTTGCGTTACGGCAGACGGAGCATGGTATAAGCAACTCTTTCCTTGCTAACATTCCATTTTGTTTTTGTTACTTTTAAACATTGTTCCTTCTGCAAAGAGCATGAATATTTAAATGATTACACCACTTATGTTTCTTTTCTTAAATAGGCACAATTATGAAAAAAAAATTAAAAATTAAAGATTAGACACAATTTAATACATAGTTAAAGGGGTACTCAAATTGCACTATGCTCAGACCATATTAGATGTTTATTATAACATAAATCTAAACTCTGATCAGCAAAGAAAAGTACCCTTGCAGTGAACCCTTCCCACCCCATACCTGGACAACTAGGGTTACATGCTTACATAGCTACCAAGTTTCCCTGAAAATAAGACCTACCCTGAAAATAAGACCTAGCGTTATTTTCTAGGAGGGCTGCAATATAAGCCCTACCCCGAAAATAAGCCCTAGTTTAAAATGCTTGTAACATCCTATAATCCACTCTATTACAGTTGTATATAACGTACAATGTGTGTGTTTCTGTAATATAATTGCGGGGAAGAGAGCTCCGGCGGGTCACAGAAGCACAGAACTGCACTATAACGAAGGTATTTGGCATAATTATATTACAGAAACACACACATTGTACATTATATACTACTGTAATAGAGTAAATTATAGGATTTTACAAGCATTTTAACTCAGTTCACACTGGGAATTCCTGTCCGGAAGGGAGAGAGAAGGGGAGAGAAGACGGCACATTACATGGTAAGACCTACCCCTAAAATAAGCGCTACTGTGTATTTTGTTGCCAAAATTAATGTAAGACCCGGGCTTATTTTCGGGGAAACACGGTAGTTAGGTTGAAGAAAATATACAAGTCCATCTAGATCAAGCAACAGAAACAAATTAATAATAAATAAATAGAAAACCACCATATACAGGATCCTATACCCACAGTTGTTTCTGAGAAATGCAAAAAAAAAAATATAAACAACACAAAAGAAAACACAAAAGAAAGACAAAACAAAATGAAGAATCCCAAAAACATAATGGGGAATAAAAAAAGGAAGATAGGAGAGGACCTACGACAAATATAGAGGTAAAGCTGTCGGGAGGATGCAGAAACACTAAAGTTAATTAGTATTATTCAGTAACTCGTGTTCTGACTCACTTTTAAAGTCTGAAATAATTTCAGAATATAGCTTTTTATTCTTAAAGTCAAACCATTTTGCCCATGTCTCAAGATATTTCTTGGTCAGCCCTTTATTTCTGCAAGTTATTTCTTCCATTAAACGAAGCTCGTCAACCCTTCGTAGCCACTGTGAGATAGTAGCTATTAGATGTTTTCCCCAATATAGTGGGATCAGAGATTTACAAGCAGTTAACAAATATGAAGTCTAATGCCTTGTACACACGATCAGGTTTTCCGTCGGGCTAAACTCCGACGGACTTTTTAGACGGAATTCTGTTCAAGCTGTCTTGCATACACACTGTCACACTAAATTCCGACCATCAAGAACACGGTGACGTACAACACTACAACGAGCCGAGAAAAATGAAGTTCATTGCTTCCGAGCATGCGTCGACTTGATTCTGAGCATGCGTGTTTTTTTCTCCATCTGAGTTCCATACAGACGGATGGAATTTCCGCTAGAAATTTTTTTCGTCTGAAAAAAAGAGAACGTGTTCTCTTTCTAACTCCGTCGGAATTTCCAATGGAAAAATTCCGATGGGGCACACACACGGTCAGAATATCCGATGAAAAAATTCCGTCTGACTTTTTTCATCGCAAATTCCTACAAGGCATTAGACATCTTATATTGGTCTGTTGCTTGTCCCAATATCAGAGAGATCACCTTTGCCACTTCCTCCCAAAATGGGCAGATCTTAGGGCAAAACCACCATAAGTGCCCATGTGTAGCTTAATCTCCACATTCCCTCAAGTATAGGGGCGAAGTTGAACTAAAATTACGTTTAATTTTACTGGTGTTTAATGCCATTGAGTAAGAAGTTTAAAATTTACTTCCGTCATTCTATTCAAAGTGGTGGGAGTATGGGAAAATTGTAAAATCTTGTCTTTTTGCTTACCTGTAAATGTAATTTGCACTTTTACACCATGTATGTTAGAGTTCATTCTTACAGTTGAAAGTAAGGGTTCTAAATAAACAGAAAATCCCTTTAATACTCATTTAGTCTAGAGCAGCCTTTTTCAAGCTTTTTAACACAGAGGAACCCTTGAAAGAACTTTCCAATCTTAGGTAACCCCTGCTATAAATTACTATATATACAATTCATGATACATTAGTGTGATGGTTAGTGGGAAGAATGCTCCTTACAGTTGTGGTCATTGGGAAGAATTACCCCCTTACAGATAGCTAAAATGATCAACGGTGTGGGTGGGAACTTATCTAAGAAGCAAAATTGTTCATTGCTCAAGGAACCCCTATCAACCTCTGGAGGAGTCCTAGGGTTCCATGGAATCCTGGTTGAGAAACCCTAGAGGAATAGGAATAAGCAGTAATTATTTCTGTACTCCTCACTACTGAAGGCTTCCTCTCCACTGCACAACCAATTTCCCAAAGATGTGATTCTTCACTGCTCCTCCAGTCACAGGCTTCCCAAAGTCCTGACATACAATGCAGGATCAGCATTGATGGGGTTTACATAATAGCCAAAATAATTTTTTATTTGGATAGAGTGGGGAAGTGTTACAGCTTCTATCAGGTCTCCCATTCCCAAGAGATTTCTCTTCTGTTCCTGTCTACTTACCTGAACAGAATATGGGGGAATCTTCCTTCATGGGGACACATAAATCAATAATATCCTGACAGCTATTCTAAACTTACTATGTTTTTAATGAGTTCCCATTTGGTAGAAATAATTTCATTTGCTGTTTTGTCCAACACCCATCAAATAGACCAGAAGTGGAGAAAAATCTCTCATAACTCTGCCCTGACCTACAACTTTGTATCCAAATATCACTCAGACCATTCTCTCCTTCCAATATCTCATGCTCTCTAGCTTCCTCATTACCTCCTCCCATGCTCACCTCCAAAACTTCTTCAGACCCTCTCCCATCCTCTGCAGTTCCCTACCCCAACCTGTCTAGCTATCTCCTATTCCGTTTGCCTTCAGAAAATTCCAGAAAACTCATCTCTTCAGAGTAGTTTATCCCTACCCCCCCACACACACACCTAACACCTGAAATTTAAGTTAAGCCATATGCTAGTAGAATTTAATTAGAAAATTTGAGTTTTTGGAGAACATTTGCTCAATTTTCTAAGTGCTAGTGGGGTCAAATCAACATTCGTTTTGGACTGCAGTGATGAGACAATTTGAAGAAACAGGATGGACATTTTCTCTTGAACAAACACATTTCTAACAGTGAACGTGTTTTTTATTTGGGAAAGTCTATTAATTCCAAAATCAAAAGTTTAAAGCAAACAAAATTTTTAATGTCATTCAGCAACTCAGCAAATGTGCTGATCAGAATTTTCATACGAATATTTGTACAAAGATACATTTATGTAACTCTACTAGTGTGTGGCCAATTTTGCTTTCTCAAACAGCTTATTCACCCACAGCTACCACCTTTTGTATCATGCGCCCCACTTTTGGATTGTAAGTTCTCTAGTGTAGGGCCCTCCTTACTCTCTTGTCTTGGAATGTATTACACCTGCACAAGTGCTAGGAAAACTGGTGGCACAATAAAAATCCTGTGTAATAATAAGAATATTTTTGGGACACAAGTTTCTGTGCCCATATTGGCTTTTTAGAAAGTCAGCCTTATGTTTAGATAGTTCTGCCCCCAAAGTGATAGCGCTTGGGCCTAGCAATTAAAATGACTGCACACTAAATATTGTCACATGGGGCAAGGGGGTGTCCCTTATCTCCCTATATTCTGGTTTTAGTGTCTGCCACCTTATGCTATATGGTTTAGTTTTAGTTTAGCAACTTAGATAGGTTTACTTTATGAAGGATGGTCAATGTGAGACCTGAATATCTTAAGTCTGGTTGGGGAATCGCTTTGGCATGTATATAAATTACCATATTACAATGTCATCATGATGTGATGACATTATTAGTGCGCTTAACGCCAGTGGGAAATTATTGTGATGATTACACGTTTAGGTTCCACCACAATAAAAATAAAAATAAGACCCGATGTACTGTATGCGTAAAAATAAATAATAAATGATACAATTGAAGGTAGGAAATTACAAATTGCTTTCTTCCATATCTTTACTGATTTGACATTGCTGAAATTAGGCTGGATAAGAAGTGCATTATTAGAGTATTCACAGAACCCCTAGAAACACGAGGAATGATTAGAACAAAATGTCTCATAAGGCCCCTGATCTACTCTGCCCTGAATATCAAAGCGAGGATGCGTCTTTTTGTTTTATTGTCTTAGCCCCCCCCCCCCCCCCCCACAGATAGAGAACTATACTGAATAGGCACTGCAGTTTATATCTCATGAAGTTGTTTTGTTTTTCTTTTGCTCCTTTGCTGTGAAGCAGTTGCACTTTCCGCAGTTCAGTGAAAAGAATTTGGGCTGTATCTCCCATATTAAAAACACAATTTATTGCTCGGAGTATATCACATGTCCTGCCAGATTCAGCTCATGCTTTTACTTGTATTACCTTCCATTAAGGCTCTGCCTCTATTGTTAAGCCCTAATGGAGTATGTATCCCATATCATTTTTAATTGAATTACTTTGGGGAAGAGACAGACCCTGGTTGGGGCTTTGTAGTTGGAGAATTTAGCTAAGAGCCACCTGAAACAATATAATCATTGCATTTTCCATAGAGGGAATGGAGCTGAGCTGCCATACCCATGGTTAGTGTTATCTTACATGGAGTGTAAGCAGTGGCTAGTTTCCATTTTAGGTTGGTATCCACCCTATTTACCAGCCAATGTTTGGGCTGGACTTCCTCCGCCTTGCTAGAGTACAAAAGTGGAAGAAGGAGCTTGAGAGGAGACTGTCACATAAGAAATGAAGCCACGGAGGACCCCATTATGTGTTGGTGTTCCCTTTGGCTGCCCCTGTTTGTCTAGTTGTTAGAGTGGAAGCGCATTCGTGCAGAGACAGAGTGCTGGCATGCAACACCTCTATGCAGGAAAGTGCGTGTTCATCTAGAGCAGGGGTCTCCAAACTTTCTAAACAAAGGGCCAGCTTATTGTCCTTCAGACTTTAGAGGGGACGCACTGTGGCCAGCTGGTCTGAAAATTTTCCCAGCATCAATGGGAATAAACATTGCCATATTTGGTACTAGGGGTAGAAATAATGCCCTATTGTTGGTATCATTGGTTGGAATAGTTCCCCATTGTTGGTGTCAGTGGGAGAAAAGGTGCCCCACTGTTGATGTTAGTTGGCAGAATAGTGTCTTGTATCAGTGGGAGAAATAGTGCCCCAAGGTCCAGATAAAGGCAAGCATAAGGCCGCATCCGGCCCCCGGGCCGCAGTTTGGAGACCACTGATCTAGAAGAACTGTTTACCATTTGCTGGGTCGAAACTGTTCAGTAAAGTGTTTAGAAAAGAAAGTTCCAACTGGACATTCAGTTACTGGGAAGTAAATGTGCCTGACCTAGGAAAGGCTGGTCCTCACCAAAAGGCCAGAGGGATGTGATGTCCCTATGAATACAAGATGGCGGATGTTTCCCAGCCGGTAGGAAAATTACTAACCCAAACCCCTCATGTTCCACAGTGTTACAAGATACTTCTCCTAGCACGGCAGAGGATTTTTCTCTAATGCCGCGTACACACGATCGGAATTTCTGACAACAAATGTTCGCTGTGAGCTTTCGGTCGGATATTCCGACCATCTGTAGGCTCCATCGGACATTTGCTGTCGGAATTTCCGACAACAAATGTTTGAAAGCAGGTTCTCTATTTTTCCGACAAGAAAAGTTCTTGTTGGAAATTCCGACCGTGTGTAGCCATTTCCGATGCACAAATGTGCTGCGCATGCTCGGAATCAATTTGACGCATGCTCGGAATCATTGTACTTCATCTTTCCCAACTCGTCGTAGTGTTGTACGTCTCCGCGTTCTTGACCATCGGAATTTCCGAGCAACATTTGTGCGACCGTGTGTGTGCAAGACAAGTTTGAGCCAACATCCGACGGAAAAAAAAACATGGCTGGTGTCAACTTGCTAGTGACAGAATTGCTAAGGCGGGCAAACAAACCCCTCATGCTCCGTCATTGGCCAAAATACTGCAAATACCCTCCCCAGCAAGGGTGTGATGCCCTCCTGGTTCAGCCAGCTGGGAAGTGATGCCTTAGTAACAGTTGAGCAATTTCTTTGTCCTCTCTAGTGATCCTCTTGATGTTGGGTTGCCACCAGCAACATGATTTCTAGTGTCACATAGGCCAAAAGCAGAGTTATGGTTTGTTGCAGACCAAAGAAGCGTGCAATATCTGGTGAAGCTCTGCATAGAAACCAATTAGCTTCCAGTTTTTTTTGTTAAAGCTTAATTGAACAAACTGAAGTTAGTAGCTGACTGGTTACCATGCAGAGCTGCACCAGATTCTGAGTGCTCCCGTTTTAGTAAACCTCCCTCATTGAATCTCACATGAAGAGTGATGGGCTGTTAAAGGTGGGAGGCCATGTTACCAAGGTGATGTATTTTACCAAAGCTTCTTTATTTCCAACTTGATGCCAGGTTTCCTGAGTAATACAGTACTACCAGGGTGATTCTACAGTGTCAGAGTCAAATATATTATCCCAAAGGAAGGAATGCTGTATTTTTAGTGAATACATATTTTTATTAATTATCCTAGTACTTATTTATTTATATTTTACATTTGACCTCCAAATTTTTATTATTGTGTTCAATATAGAGTTTTGTTCATTAGCTACTAGAGGGAGAATTCAGTGCCATTATCTGTCTTTCAAATCCAAACTGCAGGCAAGCAACCAAATACACAATCAATATACATATATATTGGGGACCCATGTTGAGACAACATGCAGTTAACCTAATGCAATGTTTAGCACTAGATTTTATTTAGTGCCAAACATTTCACTTGCACTGCTTTTCATTAGACCTAGCTTTGTAGTGTACTGTGTTAAAAGAAAGGGCTATACACATTTTAAATCTTATGGCTAGGAGATAAATTTAGCACAAGGGTTCTTGGAATATAACAATTGCCTTTCCATGGTGATTGGATCAAGTTGTCGTCGTACTTGTGTGCATATAAATAATGCATTTCCTGAATGTTGAATGTGACTAACTACTACTAGATAGAACATGACCTAAATAAATGATAACCTTCACATGCAGCATATGGGTCATCACGGCTTTCACTCATGTGTACCTGGAAAAAGCATGTCACTCTACATGGGCATCTGATGTCAACAATAGACATACAACTGAATTTGTGTAAAGGCTATACAAGGTGGATCCTATAATGGAATCCTTATCAATAGTAGACTCTACTGTACCTTGTTTCATTAATTTCTTAGATATGTTTTAGGAGCAAAAAACAATTAAGACATGCATGATCCAATTCAGAGAAAATCAAACTTGACCATATATTTAAACTGATCTGCAGGTTCTTTGATATTTGCTAATTTTGTCTAAACCCCAAAATCCAATAAGCTTTTTGTATTTGTTTAAAATATTTAGTGCCAACCTCAAAAAAACTGAAGAAAAATCTGTTAATTCAAGTACGGCCAGTGAACATTAGACATCTAACTATTAATCTCTTGGGCGCCCTGTGCTAATTTTACATCCATCCCATCAAGTTCTCATATAAACACTGCTAAATCTGTGGAGATACTCAGAAAGCCACAAGTTAATACTGTGCTTAACAGTCATAAAACTCAAATTACATTTACATGTACCAAAATACAAATGCCTGTTTTCTCTCTCACTGATGACTCAGGAGTGATCAAGAACGTCTTTAATATTTATGAACCTCCGTCCAATGTAAGTCCTGGGGAAAGCTGCAGCTATAACAGCAATGATTAATAATAAATGCGGCAGCACATTAATTCATTCTCATCACCGTGATGTCTGGCATGACAATTCGATTTAGCTTCATTTCGCTCATACAAGGATCAAATGAATTAAGTTATGGTGTTTATCCACTGGTTATAATCTTTCCCTGTACATACAGAGCTCAGAGAAGCGGGTGCGAATTGTCATGTGACCTGAACAATTGGCTCACATTTGTGCAATGAAATAATATGGATTTATGGAATCCCTGGTATATGCAAGTGCACAGTAGTAAGGGTAAGCAACTTTGCCCAACTTTAAAGTCCAGGTCAAACCAATTTTTTTTGGCTTCGACAGAGCCAGGAACAGTTAGAGGACTTTGCTGCCCAAAGGACACATGGGGCCCCCTTGTTATTTCATTTGTGACCCCTGGCAGTGTGTAGCGGGAGTAGGAGCATTTATGTGTAACTGTGGAATGGCAGTGATCTCTACGAACCTGAATGCAACATGTCCTAGTCCCTAGTATAAGATAGAAACACCCGCGCTAGCCAAAAATAGAGCTGGTGGGGTAGCTGGGGTGTGGGGGGCACTGCAGCAGATACCGGGGGGTCTAATCCAAATAGACAAACAGAAAATATAGATAAATGATGGTGACTGCGCTGTGATTACACTAAGGAAAAAAAGAGAATGAGGGAAGGGCTGTGGGCTGGTCTAATATACAGGGGCTAGAGATAAGTGGCGTGATAGTGACAAATAAGTGACACAGATGTGAAATATGTAAGTGTCACGACCAATGAACGTGCACAAATCCTAATAACGCAGGGGGGAGAGAAAGGTTACCCTAATGGGTAAGCGTTAACATAATCACATGTGAAATCTTGGATGAAATATAAACAAATAAATGATTATAAATGAATGTGCAAGGCAAAACGTATGTGAACTCCAAAAAAAAACAAAAAAAACGCACAAGATAAAGCAAATGCAAAAATTATTATAAAATGTCCATAGTTTGGATTCAAAGTGAACGTGACAAGTGATACAGTTCAATGTTTTAAGTGAATCCCGTCACTATTGGTTGCTAGGGTGTTTAACACATGACTCTTCAGTGCATATCCCCAAAACGCAGGGGGGGGGAGGTTACCCTAATGGGTAAGCGTTAACATAATCACAAGTGAAAACTTGGATGAAATATAAACAAATAAATGATTATAAATGAATGGGCAAAGCAAAACGTATGTGAACTCCAAAAAAAACGCACAAGATAAAACAAATGCAAAAATTATGATAAAATGTCCATGGTTTGGATCCAAAGTAAACGTGACAAGTGATACAGTCCAATATTTTAAGTGAGTCCCGTCACCATCGGTTGCTAGGGTGTTTAGCACACGACTCTTCAGTGCAAATCCACCACAGTGCTCACAAGCAGCTTACCTCCCAGCTAAAATAAACCAGCATATGGTGTACTCCGGAGCAGTAGACAGTCCTCTCGAGGAAGACCTATTCTTATTTTTAATGAGCGAACATGGACATCAATCCACGAGCACCGAACTCGTTAGTACGTAGCAGGTTACAGCGATGGAAGCCCTCCAATTTGGGGGTAACTGCAGGGTGCCTCTCAGATGCAGTGCATGGAAAAAATAAAAAAAACAAAAGGTATATAGCGTGACTCTGTGGATACACGGAGATGGGGTCGCTGCAATGGCTGTTCTCACACTCACTTGTAAAAGGTGAGTGTGGGCATCAATCCACGAACACCGCGCTCGTCTGTCCGTGCTTCAGTGTTTGGTATGCGGATCCCTCCGATAGATGGTAACCACACAGTCTCAATATATTTATATATGAAGGAACCACATAGTGTGAGTAGGTAAAAACAGGCGTCTTTATTGGTGGCAATTGCCGAATAAACTCACATTTATGAAGTGGGTAGGGGTTCAATCTTCTAAGAGCGCCAAGCTCATCTCCTTACGTCCAGCTGTAAGTGTATCTGTGCTTTGAATCCTAGCCCCTGTATATTAGACCAGCCCACAGCCCTTCCCTCATTCTCTTTTTTTCCTTAGTGTAATCACAGCGCAGTCACCATCATTTATCTATATGTCCTAGTCCCTGCTGTCTTCTGCAGCATATCTTCAACCAAACCTGTGGAATCTCTGACCATCCCTTCTTCTAGTATGTCTGCAGTCCTGTAGGACTAATTTACACTTATACCTGAGGGGGGGCGGGGGACCAGGTGGTTGACCCACATTTTTACTGCCCTCTGACCTACTCCCTTAATCTAACATGGTGGCTGGAAGGGATGGTTCACATACCTCAGCCATGATGCTTTTCTTTGTAGCCGCAGTGTTTCCACCAAACAAAACCATTCAAGTGAATTGGGCTGTGCTGCAACTGCTTGTTAAGCACATGATTGCAGTGTGGTACTTTAGGTTTTAAAAGGTTAAAATAGGTGGTGAGGAGGCAACATGTTCCCTCCCAGCCTGTAGGGGGTGTGCAGCGTGGTGCGGTGGCAATAATTCACACAGACGGGTACAATAAAGAACTTGTACTGAATTATATAGAAACAGTTCATGACAGAACCTGGAGGGAAGACCGCCCAACTGAGTACACTCATGGTTTTCAGCAATATGATTGGCGGAATGCTCATCCGGACTGACAGCGCCTGTAAAGAGGGCAGTATGTGGTCTGGCCGTCTTGAGCCCAATCAGGAACATGTCCAGAGGAATCCCAGACCCTACTGTTTCCCTCCTCGTCAGGAACCTTTCCCTAACACTAACACTGTCCCTTAACAGGTGCAGTACCTTTCCCTACACTGCCCACTCATGAAACACTTGCCAAACCCAGGAACCAGGGCCATAACTAGGCTCTGCCTGACCCAAGATGGCAGCCAGAGTCGCATGGGGCAGTAGCATCCAATAGGATAGCTTCCCCAGTGACTCAGGAAACCATAGAGGAACCCTGTTTTTCTTGACATCCTCTCCAACAACAGTGTCAGTGAGGAAAGCGCCATCTGCAGTGGAGAAAATAGACTGCAACTGCCATCACAGATTGCATTTCAGAGAAGTGACAATGACAATCTCAAGCCCTGTGATAGTAGGTAATAAACAATATAAGGTCTCGGCTTATGCCGATGACCTGTTATTTTCCCTAACAAATCCAATAATTTCATTACCAAATCTCCTTAAACAATTTGAGTTGTATGGAGCCCTATCCAACTTAAAGATTAATTTTCTGAAGTCAGAGGCGATGGGGGTTGGGCTATCATTACGAATCCTTGAACAATTGCGAGGTGGCTTCCACTTTAAGTGGACTACATCTGCACTAAATTATTTAGGCACAAATATCTCAACAAGTATAATCTGTACTTATGAGTTAAATTTCCCCCCTCTGCTTATAAAATCTAGGTTATTACTAGAGAAGTGGCATAAAAACTTTCATTCGTGGTTTGGTAGGTGTAGCTTAATAAAAATGTGCATTCTGCCGAAATTCCTATACCTATTTCAAGCTTTATTGATGTGGATACCAATATCTTACTTTAAACAAGTACAGGCAATGTTCACACGATTAGTTTGGGCTCATAAGAAACCACGTCTGTCTCGTACTCTATTAACTTTGCCAAAGCATTTTTGTGGTTTAGCATTTCCAGACATTCAGAGATATTACCAAGCAGTTTACCATAGCAGAGTAATAGACTGGCAACGCCATAGCGATCTGAAGTTATGGGTGCAAATAGAACAGAACCAATCCCCTATACCATTAAAGAGAGCATTGTGGTGTTGGGATTGTGTGCCACCAGAGTTGAAATTACATCCCTTGATAGGAAACACCTTGAAACAATGCTCACAGGCTACTTTAAATGCAGGGCAAACAACCAAAACATCTCCTTTGACTCAGATTATTGGGAATCCTAAATTCATTCCAGGTCTTTTAATGACACAATTTGTGAGAGGGAATAGATGGCCCACTATAGAGGAGTTGACGAACTCCGCGGGCCCCTATCGACTCACATTCTGGAATGCAGCTTAGCTACATCACTTTTTACAGACCCACATGTATATACTAGACAACTGACCAAATTTGAGGAATACTGTTCTGGAACAGAACCATTACATCATGTCCGCTCTAAGACATACATGTTACTTAACTCCCCACGAGAACAGCCAGAGGTAACATGTACAGTATATTAAAATGGGGTAAAGACTTACATCGTACATTTACTGCAATACAAATGCAATCTATGATTGGTCTCTTTTACAAATCTTCAATCTATACTAAGATACAAGAGACTAACTATAAGATACTAACGAGGTGGAATATGACGCCCAGTCGACTTCACACGATATTCCCTGATACATCAGAGCATTGTTGGAGGTGTGGCACAGATAGAGGATCGATGTTACATATATTTTGGACGTGCCCTAAATTAACGGCCTTTTGGACAACGGTCCATACTGTCTCTCAGAAATTTAGTGATTTTCAGATCCCGAATGATCCGGCGTTATTTCTATTACATGTTTCTTCCATATCAACTAAAAATTATAAAAAATCTGTCCTATGTCATCTATTAATCTTGCATTCCTCTACTGTGGAAACAGCAGACCCCTCCGACCACAACATTGTGGCTGAGGAAGGTGGAAGACATTAGAAGGATGGAAGATTTGATTATGACAGCATCTGATAAACAGGAGGTGTATAAAGAGACTTGGACACTTTGGAATCGGTTTGTTCAATCGGTAGAAAGTAGAAGGTAGAATCCCTTTTAGGGGCATAAAGTAGGCATAGGAGCCTAGATTATGAACAGTAGCAAATGCATCGGTAAACAATAGCATATGTCCTCAGGTGATATTTTTGTTGAATCCCCCCCCCCTTTTTTTTTTTGTTTATGTTAGTTTTTTTTTTGTTTTGATTTAAAGTATAGGGAATGAAGGGGGGAGCTTTGTTAAATAAGGTGGTATGAAAAAGGAAATAAAAGTTATTAAAACTCGTTATATGTTATATGTATAATCTAATTAATATTATGTACTTAAAGTGGTTGTAAACCCCGTAGACAATTTTTTTTTTTTTTTTACTTACCTGCAAGACAAAGCTATAATGAGCTAGTATGACTAGCATGCTAGCTCATTATGTACCACTTACCTTCGATCGGGGCCCCCGAAGTCGTCCGTGTCCCTCCTCTAGCCGCATCCATCGCTGCGGCGATAGCCGGAATGTTACTTCCGGGTATCGCCACTGCAGCCAATCACAGCGCCGCTCCGGCGCTGTGATTGGCCGGAGCGGCGAAGACGTGACTCCGCGCATGCGCGCGTGAGCTGTCGAATTCGGCTATGTCGTCGAATGTTGCGACCTAGCCGAATTTGTGAATGGGGTGACGTTAGCGTCGCCGCATTTACATACAAATATCTCCTTAACCGTGTAGGTTAAGGAGATATTTCATGCACCTACAGGTAAGCCTTAACCTAGGCTTACCTGTAGGTCTTTGTTTAAAAAGTGGGTTTACAACCACTTTAAGTGAATTACTTTAAAGAGGTAATAACCACCTATTCTGTAAAGTTTGTAATATTATGTTAACCCTCTTCATTTTCGAAAAAAATCTTAATAAATTACCGTAATAAATTAATAAAATTCATATTTGACAATCTCAAGCCCTAACAGTCCTCTCTAGCAAAACAATTACTGAACATTATGTGAAGCTGTTTGGTGACACCAGGCGCTACAGTTGAGGCCCCCTATACATTGTAAGTTGAGAACCACTGTGTTAGAGCCTCTGTCAAGTTTTAGTGCTGTCTGTGGCCCTATTGGGGAGATTTTCTCTAAATCCATGCAAAGACAGAAAGTGGTAAGAAATTGATGGCGCAAACCAATGAGAGTGAAACTCACGGAAGTGTTAATTTCCAAGCGAACCTCAGCAGAGCAAAAGAATAAGTAAAATGCACAAGGTTTCAAGACTTCCCGAATAATTTTTCCCATTTAAGAGACTTCTTTTAACTTCTGTTCCATCTCCCAAGCATGTACACAGACAGCAATAAAAACTTTAAAGGGGTTTTATCCCTTCCACACTCCGTACAAATCTAAAAGAAAATGGCTAGAGTTGAGCTTTAGCTCACGCCTGACATGAGTAAAGGTGGACTTACCCTTTTTAACAAAATCTGCTGCTAACATAGATGATAAAAATACAGTCTTCCCTACAAAGAAAATAATCACAACTCTCCACTCTGGCTGATAGTGCTGCTGATCTCTGCGGCATTAAAAAAAGCCGACTTAAGGTCCTGCAGAAACAGACACTACTGGAATTGTCTATTTCCAGGTCCCCTGCCATGCACTTTAGTCCTCCCAGTATCACTTCAGAACACAGTAGTGACCTAGGGGTCTGCAGATCGAACCACTAAAACCTAGTACACACTATTAGATATTTTTCATTCAACACAGTGAGATCTTGGTAGGAGCCGCTCTACTAAAGGGCCATACATATGGGCCGAATATCATGCGCCATCAACTGGTTCAATAGAAACCAGACGATTTTCCACCTGTGTGTACGGCATCCGGTCTGACAGAAGGCCGGTTTATGTCGAAGGGGCATGTTCGAAAAAGGTCTGCCGATCGGCATTTGATCAGCGCTCAGAGCCAATGGCTGAGAGATCTGACCGGTGTGTTCTAGCGGGGGGGGGGGATTTAATAGCTCAGCGGGGGAGATCACTGTACCAACAGTGCATAGTTAGTACAGCGGTTCCTCCCAAGCTCTTCAGTTTGTTTCCGTTCAGCCCACTGTGTTGAACAATTTTTTTTATAAAAGTGTGTACTAGGCTTTAAAACTATTCGATCTTAGTACAGCGATCTCCCCCGCTGAGATATTGTGTTCTAACAGTGAGATGCCCCCCCGACCAGAACACGCCGGGAGTGCTCTCAGATGCCGAGAGTGCTGATCGGCTGGCAATCGGCAGACCTTTTTTGGTCATGCCTCTTCCACAGAAGTCAGCTGAATGGACCGGCTGCCATTCACGCGGGCCGAACAACGGACGGTTTTTATTGAACCGGCTGATGCTGCCTGATTTTCGGCCTGTGTGTATGGCCCTTAAAGTGATACTTTAGGTTAAATAATTTTTTTTTTTTTAAATAACAAACATGTCATACTTACCTCCACTGTGCAGCTCGTTTTGCACAGAGTGGCCCCGAATGCCGTTTTCTGGGGTCCTTCGGCTCCTCCCTGCTTTAGATAACCCCCTCTGGGAAGCGCTCTGCCAAGGGGGTTACCTTGTGGGCGCGCTCCCCCGCCCCCCGGCGCCCGCGTCATTGGATTTGATTGACAGCAGTGGGAGCCAAAGGCTGCACTACTATCAATCTATCCAATGAAGAGCCGAGAATCCCAGGCAAAGATCCAGCACGTTCTCGGCGCAGGACTTTCCAGGGCTCAGGTAAGTAAAACAGGGGGCTGGGGGGGGGGCGGTAATTGTCAGATGTTTTTTCACCTTAATGCATAGAATGCATTAAGGTGAAAAAACATGAGGGTTTACATTTAGGGATGAGCTTCGAGTTCGAGTCAAACCCATGTTCAACTCGAACATCGCCTGTTCGTCGAATTGCGAACATTATGGGCCGTTTGCACCAAATTCGCGTGGCGCGTCACGGCCCATAATTCACTGCGGCATCGCAATGCATTGCTGGCTGATGATTGGCCAAGCATGCACTATGACCCGCATGCTTTGGCCAATCACAGCGTGCAAAAAACGGAGAGCCATAATTGGCCAAAGCCAGGGTGGCTTTGGCCAATTATGTCTCAGGGGGTTTAGTACACGCCCCACCTTATATAAGTCCGCCTCCGTGGTGGCCTTGTGTAGTGTGTTGCGGTGTTGGTTAAATAGAGAGCTTACAGAGAGAGAGAGAGAGACAGTGTCATTTATATTGAGTTAGACAGAGCAGGCAGGCGAGTCAGTTAGCTGCAGTTACAGTGTGTAGAGGATATATATGCATCCTAAGTATTGTATATATATTTATACACTGTATTCAGTTTAGCTAGATCCGTTCCTGTTATTCTCTATACTGTGACAGGCAGGCAGGTGATTGTGCTAGCTGCAGTCAGTGTTTCACTTAGTATACTGTGTGCTTTGCATAGCGTTCACCTAAAGCTTACCTGAATACAGTTAGTGACTAATAGTGGTGTTCTCATAATAAAACCACATGCAGAAAGCTGCATGTATTTTCAGTTAATGTACTGTGTCCTCTGCACAGTGTTCACCTAAAATTAACTGAAGACAATTGCTGCTTTTCTCATACTAACACCACAGCAGGCAGTTGATTCTGATAGCTTCATTATAATCAGTATATAAATATATATATATATATATATATATATATATATATATATATATATATATACACATCCCACCTTTGTGTAGCTACATCTCACTGCAGGCCATTAGTATGTCTGGAACGCAAACAAGGAGAGGCAGACAGACACGAGGAAATAAAAGAGGGCAAGCAAGCTCTGTGTCTAGAGGCAACAGTGCTGGTCGTGGACACGGTGCATCCTCATCAGCACGTGGCCGTGGGACACGCTTGTCCTTCTTTTTGGCAGCTGGCCATGTTGAGCCGCAACATGCCCAAGACTTGGTAGAGTGGATGACCAAGCCGTCCTCATCCTCCTCATCCTCTCTCACCCAGGCTCAGAGTACTTTGTCTGGCAAAGCAGCTGCCAAAGTGGCCTCTTCTCTCGGCTCAATGTCATCAGTCACTCCTTCCCTAGCCCCACCATGTCCTCCTGAGGAGTCCCCCGAACTGTTTGACCACAGTGTTGGGTACATGCTCCAGGAGGATGCCCAGCGTTTTGAAGGCTCCGATGATGGAACCCAGCTAGAGGAAGGCAGTAACGTGAGCCCAGAGAGAGGGGGTAGTAACGTGAGCCCAGAGATAGGGGGTGCCCAACAAGGACAGCTATCTGGCAGTCATGTTCCCCCAGCTGCAACATACTGCCAGATTTGCTCCAGTGATGAGGAGGGAAGGGATGATGGGGTCACTGACTCCACATGGGTGCCTGATAGGAGAGAGGAGGAGGCACATCTTCAACGAGGCAGGATGCCCTCCAGGGGCCAGCTTAAGGGCAGCACACCGACTGCATCACACCGCAGAGCTCAGCATGTGCATGGCACTGCTGTCTCTGCACGTTAGTCCAAAAGTTCTTTGGTGTGGGCCTTTTTTCAGACGTGTGCAGCAGATCGCACTTTTGCCATTTGCAACATATGTCTCAGGCGTATCTCGCGTGGCCAAAACATTAGCCGCTTGGGCACCACGTGCTTAACCAGACGTATGTCGACCTGCCATGCAGTTCGTTGGCAAGCCTACCTAAAAGACCCACACCAAAGAACAAAGCGGACCTCTCCTTGCTCCTCATCAGCTGGGATCTCCAACCCCACTATACCTTCAGTCCTCTCCGAAACCTGCACTGAGAGGAATGAAGGTGTAGAATTAGGTGTGTCACAGCCAAGTACTTGCGGGCAATCTGCTATTGGTACACCGATGTCAGATTGTACCAGGCCAATATCCCTGCCCCAGCAGCTGCACCGCCGAAATAAGTTCGCTCCCAGCCATCCACATGCCCAGCGGTTGAATGCTAGCTTGGCTAAATTGCTAGCACTTCAACTGCTGTCTTTTCAGTTGGTAGACTCTGCCCCCTTCCGTGAGTTTGAGGAATGTGCAGTTCCTCAGTGGCAGGTTCCCAAACGCCACTTTTTCTCACGGAAGGCGATTCCGGCTCTCTACCGGCATATGGAAGGCAATGTCTTGGCCTCGCTGGACAGGGCGGTCAGCGGTAAGGTGCATATTACCGCTGACTCATGGTCCAGCAGGCATGGACAGGGACATTACCTATCTTTCACGGCGCATTGGGTGACTCTGCTGGCAGCTGGGAAGGATGCAGGACAAGGTGCAGTAGTGTTGGAGGTTGTTCCGCCACCCCGCTTCCAAAATGTTACTACTGGTGATTCTGACACACCTCTCTCCTCCACACCCTCCTCTTCTTCCTCCATGGCCTCCACCTGTGCTTTGTCCTCTGAACCAGCGGTGCATCATAGGCGTTCAATGGGCTACGCAAGTACGCAGGCAAAAAGATGCCATGCGGTGCTTGAGCTGGTGTGCTTGGGGGACAGGAGCCACACTGGGGCAGAGATTCTGTTAGCTCTGTAGGGGCAGGTTTAGAGGTGGTTGACGCCACGCCAGCTTAAGCCAGGAAAGGTGGTTTGCGACAATGGCACCAACCTCCTCTCTGCCCTCCGACAGGGACAACTGACCCATGTGCCCTGTTTGGCTCACGTCCTTAACTTGGTGGTACAGCGGTTCTTGGGCAGGTACCTGAAGCAGGCCAGGAAACTCTGGGCATTTTTGCCGGTCACATAATGCCAGTGCTCGGCTGGCTGACCTGCAAAAGGAATCCAACCTGCCCAAGAACCGCCTAATCTGTGACATGCCCACCAGGTGGAACTCTACGTTGGCCATTCTGCAGTGGCTGCACACGCAGCAGAGGGCCATCAATGAGTATCTGTTGCAATATGGCACCAGGACAAGGTCAGGGGAGCTTGGATTTTTTTTCCCCACGCCAGTGGGCCATGATCAGGGATGCATGCACTGTCCTGGCACCATTTGAGGAGGCCACGAGAATGGTGAGCAGGGACAGTGCATGCATCAGTGACACTGTACCTCTTGTCCACCTGTTGGAGCACACGCTGCGTGGAATAATGAACAGGGCACTTGAGGCAGAACAGAGGCAGGAAGAGGAGGACTTCCTTACCTCTCAAGGCCCCCTTTATCCAGACAGTGTTCCTGCTGGCCCGGCTATCACACAGGAAGAGGACAAGGAGGAGGAGGAGGAGGAGGATTGTGTCAGCATGGAGGTGGAGCCTAGCACTCAGCATCAGCAGCAGTCTTCAAGGGATCAATTACAGTCCCAAGACACCCATGGACTTGTACGTGGCTGGGAGGAGGTGGCTGCGGATCATGTCGTCCTGAGTGACCCAGAGGACTCCAGACCAAATGCCTCAGCAAACCTATGCTGCATGGCCTCCCTGATCCTGCAAAGCCTGCGGAGGGATCCTCGTATTCGTGCGATCAAGGAGAGGGATCATTACTGGCTGGCAACCTTCCTTGATCGACGTTACAAGGGTAAGGTTGCGGACCTTATCTTGCCGTCGCAGAGGATGAAGCATCTTCGGGAGGCATTGCAGAAAGGTCTGTGCAACGCGTTCCCAGAGACTGGGAGGTTACAAATTCCTGGTCCTGGACAACGTGTTGCTTAGGCTTTGGTCAGTCAAAGAAGGAGCAGTGGAGAAGGTGGCCGTCTGACCGATGCGTTCAGACAATTTTTTAGTACGCAGCCCCAAGGTATGATCGGTCCCAGCAACCATCGCCAGCGTCTGGTTTACATGGTGCAGGAATACCTAGGGGCAGGATCAGACTTGGATACCTTTCCCACCGAAAATCCTCTGGGTTACTGGGTCTTGAGGATGGATCACGGATCAGAGCTTGCACAGTATGCAATTGAGCTACTGGCCTGTCCTGCATCCAGCGTTCTTTCAGAACGCACATTAAGTGCTGCTGGAGGCTTTGTAACCCATCACAGGGTGCGCCTGTCCACCGACTCGGTCGATCGACTGACCTTCATAAAAATGAATCAGTCTTGGATCACCACCAGCTACCAAGCCCCTGATGCTGAATAATATTTTTTTTTAAATGTCAGATCCCTTCAAGACTGCCTATGCTGATGCTGAGTGACTATCCTGTTATGCTGAGTGACTATCCTCTTCCTCCTCAATGATCATGCTGATAGCTTGTAAGAACATTTTTGGTTCTGGGCACCGCCACCAGTGGCTAAGGCCCAATTTTTTCAGCCCCTGTTTAACAGGGGTGTGTAATTACAATTTTTGATGCAATACTTTGCAGCAGGGCTCATTGCTGCGCTCCAAGTACAGTATCTGTGAGGGGTTGCAGTGTTGTGGCATCAGTGCCTAAGGCCCAATTTTTCTGCCCCTGTTTAACAGGGGCATGTAATTACAATTCTTGATCTAATAATTCACAGCAGGGCCCATTCCTGCGCCCACCAAGAGTGAGGCCTCGTACACACGACCGATTTTCTCGTCGTAAAAAACACGTTGTTTTTTTCGACGAGATTCTTGTTAAGCTTGTCGATTTTCTCGTCAAGCTTTCTATGCGTACACACTGTCATTTCCCAATTTCCTCGTGGTTCTCTGCGCTCACGTCCAGCACGTACGACGGCACTATAAAGGGGAAGATCTTTTTTCTTGGCGCCACCCCTTGGGCTGCTTTTGCTGATCTCGTGTTACCGCGTGTGAAGTAAAAGTTTGGGAAGAGACGATTCGCGCTTTTCAGTCTTCGTACTTTTCAGATCGTTTTCTGCCGTTCAGTTTGTGCTTGTGGGTTCGTATCTTGACTTTCAGGGCGTCTAGGCAGGTCGTATCTGTTTTACAGTGCGTTCTTGCCTGTTCGTTTCTGAATTTCAGTTCGTTATTCATAGGCCTTGCTGTTCTAAAGTGCGTTCTGTTCTGTACGTTCTGATTAGACGACCGTTTCCTAGCCATGTCGCCTGGACGTTCTCGTCGTCGAGTTCGTGCTGTGCGTGCGCTTGGTGTTGGTCTGCTTGTTTTGGACCAAGACCAGTCCATGAATGGTGTGAGGAGGAGTTCATGGACCAAGAATTGGTTGCTCCAGCGGGACCAATTCTGCCACATGCCTCTGCTGCGGGAGATCGTCGAGAATAATCCTGAGGACTACAGGAATTTTCTGAGGATGTCTGACCCCGTTTTTCAGGAACTGTTGGCTTTGGTGTCCCCCTATATTACCAGGAAGGACACCGTTATGCGGGAAGCCATCAGTGCTGAGCAGAGGCTCATCGCCACGTTGCGTTACCTGGCGACAGGGAGAAGTCTTCAGGACTTGAAGTTCACCACAGGCATCTCCCCCCAGGCTCTGGGCCTCATAATCCCAGACACCTGTTCTGCTATTATACAAGTCCTGCAGGAGGACTATATTAGGGTAAGTTTTCTCCCTTCACATCACATTTTATGTATTACATGTATGCTAATGTATTGTATTTCTTTCATCCTTTCCTAATTACCATGATTGTAATATGCTGAGAATGTCCCCTTTGTCCCCATGCATGCTGGAAGTTTTTAAATGCCCCTTTTTTATCCTCCCTAAATATTTCCCCTCACTAACTTTTCCAGCAGGGGCGCCTGTTGCTCCAAATGTTGGGGGGTTACAACCCCAATTTCGGAAATAAACTTCCTCCTTTTTTGCTCTGTTGCCTAATAAACGCCCCCAGTTGTCCCCTCCAATGCAGCCATTTAGTCCCCTCTATTGCAGCCAGTTTCCCCCCAGCCCTGCACTTACCTTCTTGTGGTCAGCGCCATCCTTCTTCTGTCCTTGATGTCTTCTCCTTCCCTTCATGTTGCATCAGCCAATCATGTTACCATTAAACAGACTTGGTGAACATGATTGCCAGAGCTGCCTGTCAGTGTTTACACAAGGAATGCCCCCTCCTTGCGTCCCCGATTTTTCTTTGAGGAAGCCAATTACATCCCTCAGGTTGTAATTTGCAAGACTTTTTTAATACCTGTTTCTGCTCTGCAATTTTAACCCCCTAAATGACGCAATTAATCATATGTCGGTCGCTTTACAAGAGGCCATCCACCTGAATAGTGTGCGGCATAGACAATACATAGGTTCATGCAACGCATGAACCTATGTATTGTTCTGAGTGATGGGCACAGGAGAGAGGGGACAGTGCTCCAGCGCCCACTCTGGACGCACCGCCACTGCAATGCTGTCCTGTGGCCAAACACATCTCCCCCCCCCAAAATAATTTAGTAATGGCCCATCAGAGGGGGTGATGAATATGATAAATGAGCCTTCCATTATACTTTTTTTACACACCTTAATAAACGTATAATTAGATTGATGTTGGTCTCTAATTTTTTGGTCTTGAATTTGCTTGTAATGTATGCCTTTGTTTTTCTAATATTATTTCATCTTGTTTCACTCCACAGCTTCCTTCAACGCCACAGGAATGGCAGACTGTGGCATCGGAGTTTGCCACGCGGTGGGACTTCCCCAACTGCGGTGGTGCCATAGACGGGAAGCACGTCCGCATCGTGCCGCCACCCCGTTCTGGATCCTACTACTACAACTACAAGGGGTTTCATAGCATTGTGCTGATGGCGGTGGTGTCAGCACGGTATGAATTCCTCTATGTTGATGTAGGGAAGAATGGCCGGATGTCCGATGGGGGATCCTTCATCCAGACGGAGTTTGCCCTCCGTCTCCAGAGTGACGACCTTGCATTGCCACCGGATGCAGGGAATATTGAAGGACTCCCCTTTGTTTTCTTGGCTGATGAAGCCTTCGGACTCGGACGGCATCTTATGAGGCCATTTCCACAGAGGACCCTGACCCCAGAGAAGAGTGTGTTCAATTACCGGCTGGCCAGGGCCCGAAGAGTCGTTGAAAATGCCTTCGGCATAATGGCCAGCCGGTTCCGCCTTTTTATGACTTCCATCCACTTGGCGGACTACAAAATAAACTATGTAGTGTTATGCTGCTGTGTGCTACACAATTTTCTTTGCCGCAAAGCGAATTCATATATGGCCTCAGTTTTGCCAGAGGCTGGACTTTCCCCTGCAAATCCCCTTCCGGGCCTGGAATCTGCCCGTCTTGGCTTGCCCCCCCAAAATGCCCGTGTGGTTCGGGACAAATACATGGAGTATTTCACGGGTAGGGGGGCAATTCCTATGCCAGCCTATGTCTAAGTATCCCAATAAAAATCTTGTTTAAACCTTTAATTATTTGTTCTTTCCTGTCTCCTAGTTTGTCTTTGTGCATTTGTAGTGGCAAGTGTATTTTACTTTAGTAAATAACAACCAATTTCACTATGTTACCTTACAAAAGAACCAAATAAGCTTAGAGTGTATTATAAAAAGAAGCTACACGTTGTTTGTGGTCAAATATTTTACTCTCTGCACATTTTTTTTTGTTTTACTTTGGGGTTGGCCTGACCACAACCCGTCAAATTTTGGCTTATGAAAATACAAAAATACCACTTGCATTTCTAAAATGACAACATTGGATACCTCTGAGCAATCTGAGACATTCAGTTACACAAACTATGTCTCTATGTGCCCGTCCTAATATGGGGTCCTGCCACCCCTTGCCCAGCCAAAAATTCAATATGCACACATTTTTACTTTTTTGCAAATAGGAAGTTTACAATCCTGATCCCTATTGTCAACATGTGCTATCTGCCATCAGGGGTGATCAATGGATGTGTTTTGGGGGTGCATCCCCTTCCTCAGTTCACCGACTTTTGATACGAGGAAGGGGTTGCACCCACAAAAGACGTACATGGATATCCCCTGATGGCAGATGGCACATGTTCACACACTGTGTGCATATTCAATTTTTGGCTGCTTTGTTACTCAAAAAATTAGTAAAAATATAAAAACAAACATGTAAAAACAAATGTGTTTGGATGGCTTATTGAATTCTCCCCAAAACATCGAGAATGTCTTTAAATGTTTGTTCCATCACATGGATTCTTTGTTTAATTAGGTCCAGTTCCGTGCTACATTCCATCACTTGCTGGATGAGGCGGAGGGCACTGTCAGCAGAGAACGGTGTGCTATCCTTCACAACATTTCCATCCCCTAAAAACCATAAAAAAAAATTAATAAAACTCTGCAGGCCTACCTCGCTTACCTTAAGCTGTGGTGTCAGATACTGACCTGTTGTGGTGACCAGATCCACAACGTCATCCACCTCTCCTTCCTGCACTTCTCCTTCCTCCACCTCAACTTCCTGCACATCTTTCGGTTGTGGATCTTTGGGAGTTTGGGGTTGCTTGGAAGTTGTGGGGTGCATGTGCTCCCTGGAGTGTCCTCCTCCCAGTCTTCTCTCCCCTATGAGAATAAAACCAAAGGTCTATTTATCACACTGTAAAAATCTCATTTTTAAACTTAAAACAGGCTAAATTGTTTGGAAGTGGGGTACAAGTGTGTGTTTGTGCGGAATTTAAAGAAAAATGCATTCTTTATGACCCCAAATATGTTTATTATTCACATTTGGATGTAATTTTTTGGACATGGAGGCACCACAAATAAACTCTGATGCACCTGTGTGGGACACCCAAAAAAGGCGGGTCTGGTGGCCCACACTATAGTGCTCCAAAGTACAGATGTGGAAGCAGCTGCTGAGTGTCCTCTCCTTTACACTGATTAAAGTTTGCATTTCATTCTCCTTACAAACACATCATCTAGACTTAAAAATTATCCACAATACTTGATCAAAAATGGCAGATGTCTAATTACTTTTGGGGGTCTTAAATAAGCCAAAACCACGGATAGTGGCCGAACGAAGTGTCGGTAACGTAACGAACGATTACTGTGCCCAACCTAGTTCAAAATAATACATTTTGGAAGGGAGTCCAATATGCTTTAAAAAAAAAAAAAGTCAGTTTCTAAAAAGATTAATAGCAGAAAGGTCGTCATTTTACTTACTTTTAGCGAGCATCCTCTTTATGCTCCTCAACTGGTCTGGCTCCCTCAGTTTGAGGTCTGACCACCTCTTTCTGAGCTGCTCATTTGAGCGTTTCACCCCGAACTTCGCCCTCAGACTCTTCACAACTTTAGTGAGGATTTTGGCCTTCCTTCTATTTGGTTTGCTATACGGCCCATGCTTGGCATCATAATCAGCCTTGACCAAGATGTCCACCATCTCCGCCATCTCCGCCAAAGACATATTCGATGCCTTGAATCTCCTCCTTGATCGTGACGTGTCCTCGGTCTCCGGGCTTGTCTCCTCGCTAGTTGCGGAATTATCAGACACCTGCTGTAACTCCGCCATATCTGTCTGCGCGCCGAAAGAGAAGGGGCGGGGAAAAGATGTTAGTTAGAACGTCATGGGCGGGCAACGTGTGCGGAGCGACGTGTTCGAATTTGGACGCATGCGTGGTGTGTATATAGCAAACACACATGTGACTATAGTACGTTCGGTGTGCGGAGAGAGGAGTTCAAGTGACGGACGTGCGAACGAAGGTATGTGATTTTGTGAGACTTGTTAAAATTGTTGGCCTATACTGTCTTGAGATTGTTGGAGGATATATATGGTGACTAGGATGTGAAGGAGGTTAGACTGTTTGCCTCACATTATTTAAATATAATTTATTTTACTTGCAGATACAATATGAATGTATTTATTAGCGACAAAGAGTTCCTGGCGGAATTTATTGACTGGGTAAGGGAGCTGCCGGCTCTGTGGGAGACCAAAAACCCCATCCATAAAAAAAAAGGGGTGAGAAAAGCAGCGCTGGAGAAGCTGCTCCCATTTGTGCATACCAAGGTGCCCACAGCCACAGCAAAACAAGTGGACACTAAAATTGGGAGCTTGAGAGGTACCTACAGGACTGAACGCTCTAAGGTGCTGGCTTCTCAGAGGTCAGGAGCAGCAGCAGATGATGTTTATGTCCCGGTTTTGTGGTACTACAGCAGGATGTCCTTCCTGGATGACCACATTGAGCCAAGGCCATCACTCTCCACTCTTCCCCCCAGACTTCCCTGCAGCCAACCTGAGCCTTCTCTGGAGCAAGAGGAGGCAGCCATCCTGGATGATCCTGATTTGGCCATCTGGAGCCAGGTATAGTATTAACTGAAAATGTAGTGGGATAAAATTAATGTTTCCCAAATATGTCAGGATGAGAAACATACATTATTTTGTATTCAACAAGTGAAATCATGATCTGTAGACATTATTCTGCACTTAATTGTGTGGTAAATAGTCAAGCTGATGTAGTGGTAAATTTAAAGCAAGGATTTATGCATTTACATTCTAATTGCTTCCATCAGGATTACAAAGTTTGATGCAAAGATTAAACCAACATATTAAACTATGTTTCTTTTTCATACACAGGATGAAATCAGCCAGGAGGAGGGTCTGGAAACTGTCAGGCAGGAGGAGGAAGGGCCCAGTGGCAGCCAGGAGGTGGCAGGGCCCAGTGGCAGCCAGGAGGTGGCAGGGCCCAGTGGCAGCCAGGAGGTGGCAGGGCCCAGTGGCAGCCAGGAGGTGGCAGGGCCCAGTGGCAGACAGGAGGTGGCAGGGCCCAGTGGCAGCCAGGAGGTGGCAGGGCCCAGTGGCAGACAGGAGGTGGCAGGGCCCAGTGGCAGACAGGAGGTGGCAGGGCAAAGGAGAAGCACCAGATCCCAGGTGCCTCCCATCAGGCTTCACAAAAGAGGCAGGAGGGACAGGACCACCAGTGAGGCAGCAATGGCCCTTATTAAAGAGGCCCATGCCACCCTCAAGGAGCCCACATCCCCTGAAGAGGCCATTGCCGGCCTAGTGGAGGCTAAGTTCAAGGTGATGAGCATGGAGCAACGCCTCCTATGCGAACCCCTGCTCATCACCTTGCTCAACAAGGGGGTGATGGAGCAAATTACCCCCAATACCGCCATATGTGAGGTGGCCCAACTGACCCAACCTCAACCTCCACCTCCACCTTCCTCTTCTGCCCCACCCCCTTCTGCTACCCCTCCACCTTCTGCCCCACCCCCTTCTGCTACACCTCCACCTTCTTCTTCTGCCCCACCCCCTTCTGCTACACCTCCACCTTCTGCCCCACCCCCTTCTGCTACACCTCCACCTTCTGCCCCACCCCCTTCTGCTACACCTCCACCTTCTTCTTCTGCCCCACCCCCTTCTGCTACACCTCCACCTCCTCCTCCTGACAGGAGTACCCTTCCAGTGGGCCAGCCTCCAGCTAAACGAAGAAGGAAGGCTTCAGTAAAGGCTGCAGGGAAGGTTGCCAGGAAGAAGAGGAAGTGATGGCCTTGCTTCATTGTGGTCGCACTGGTCGGACAGAAGGCAGCCTGTTGTAGTACCACACACTTGGGACATATATCTCACCTGCTGCTGTTCCTGACCTCTGGGAGGCCAGCATCAGATTGTGTTCTGAAATGTGGGCCTTCTCAAGCTCCCAATTTTAGTGTCCACACAGGGTTGCTGTGTGCTCTGGGGTCCCTGGGATGCACAAATGGCAGCAGCTTCTCAAGCGCTGCCTTCTCTTTATTTAATTTATAAACATGAATAAATGTGTTTTTTGTTTAAGTTCATACTTGACTATGTGTATTTTTAAATAAAAAAAAACAAGCTTTGGAGTAAGCAGATACATTTGACTGACAATAAAAGGCACAGATATCACCCCCCCCAAAAGAATAACTAAATCTGATTAGCTCAAAAACATGGTGTGAAATTTTAAAAATATAGATTAGAAAATTAAATGGGAGATCGCTATCAAAACATTGAGAAATTATAATTAACATCATTTTGAAAAATCTAACCATTTAAATTATTCCTAAAAACTTGCACGATATAATACACATAAATCTTATAAAGAGCAGCATGAAAAAGGTTAAAAATAAGGCATAACTCTGTGTGAATATCAGCAGCAAAAGAAGGTCTCTCGTTTTGATTAATGTAACATTCTAACGAAGAATTCAATGCAGAACATTTAAACGATGAAATATTTATGAGCGTGACGAATGTGCTCTCTCCATTATGAAGGCTTGTTTTACCAGAAGATGCGCTCCCGTCTCATAGTTGCTTGTGAGCATGCGCGCTTTTGGAAGAGTCGTAAAAGCATACACACGAACCATTTTCTCGTCACAAAACAGGCCGACGAGAAACACGACGAGGAAATCTGGACTCCTGACGAGAAAATAGAGAGCAGGTTCTCTATTTTCTCGTCGAGATTCTCGTCAAGTTTCTCGTCGTAAAACCATACACACGAACGTTTTTCTAGACAAAAAAACTCTCGCGGCACTTTTCTTGACTGTTTACGACGAGAAAATCGGTCGTGTGTACGAGGCCTGACTGTGAGGGCTTACAGTGTTGTGGCAACACCACCACCACCACCACCAAAGGCCCAATTTTTCTGCCCCTGTTCAACAGGGGCATGTAATTACAATTCTTGATCTAATATTTCACAGCTGGGCCCATTCCTGCGCTCACCAAGAGTAACTGTGAGGACTTACAGTGTTTTGGCACCAGCATCACAACCAAAGGCCCAATTTTTCTACCACTGTTCAACAATGGCATGTAATTACAATTCTTGATATAATAGTTCACAGCAGGGCGTTCCAGCGCCCACCAAGAGTAACTGTGAGGGCTTACAGTGTTGTGGCAACACCAACACCTAAGGGCCAAATTTCTGCAGAGTATATACGGCAGGCCCCTACTTTCAAACATCCAACTTACAAATGACTCCTACTTGCAAATGGAAGGAGACAACAGGAAGTGAGAGGAAATCTACCCCATGGAAGGGAAATTCTCTCCTGTAAGAGTTAATATGGGAAAAAAGTGTCTCCTCTCCACTGATGCTTTATCACCAATCCTTGTTTCGATAAAAAACCCACATTTTCAAAAAACATTTGTCATTGGGACGGAAAGTGAGGTGAACTGTTCTGAACAGGTGCACACTGCACAGACAGCAAAACAAATGTTACAGGGGTGATAACCTTTCCCTATGTTTTCCAAAAACTTAAAAATAGATATTTGGCCTGGAGCTACACATGAAAAATGTACCTGTTCCAAATTACAAACAGATTCTACTTAAGAACAAACCTACAGTCCCTGTCTTGTTTGCACCGCCTGTAGACTGCTGTTCAGAGTATATAGGGCAGGGGTCTCAAACTGGTGGCCCTCCAGCTGTTGCGAAACTACAAGTCCCATCATGACTCTGCCTGTGGGAGTCATGCTTGTAACTGTCAGTCTTGCAATGCCTCATGGGACTTGTAGTTTCACAACAGCTGGAGGGCCACCAGTTTGAGACCCCTGATATAGGGCCTTTTTTAAATTTGGGTGCGGGGTTCCTCTTAATATCCATACAACACCCAAAGGGGCTGGTAGTGGGCTGGGGTGGGGAACCCATGCCACTTTTTCTCAATGATTTTCATCCATATTGCCGGGACCAGACATTACATTAAATTCCTTTAGAAATGACGTCCACAGATGGGATCTCCCATCCTGGGTGGATGTCATATGACATCCTCGGCTTTGTAGGGGGATATCTGAATGATGCCTGCAGCTAGAGGCATCATTCAGATATCCTTTTGAAGTGCCGGCGATTCTGTGCACCATAAGAATGATCATAGCAGCGGTTCCGCCGCTTAATCGTTCTTATAGGCGGCGGGAGGGGACACCCCCCCTCCCGCCGCCATCCGGTGCTTCTCCGGGCTCCCCCGTGCGATCGGGGACCCGGAGCGAATCTTCCGGCATCGTTGGTGGAGTCACGTGATGAGCATAGAGATGACTGGTGACCAGATGGTCACCAGTCATCTCTATGATCGTCGGAGGCCCGGGCGCGATGTGATGACGTCACGCCCGGGTCTCAAATGTAAACAAAGCCGCCATTGCGGCTGTAAGTATGAAATCAGTGAAAAAATTTTCACTGATCTCATGCTTTCCAGCCTGGAGGAGAGATGTGGGGTCTTATTGACCCCGCATCTCTCAATAAAGAGAACCTGTCACACACATTCCTATTACAAGGGATGTTTACATTCCTTGTAATAGGAATAAAAGTGATAAAAAAAAAAAAAAAGTAAAATCATTGTAAAAAAATAAATAAATAAGTAAAATAAATAAATAAATAATAATAAATTTTTTTTTAAACGCCCCTGTCCCCGGTAGCTCGCGATCAGAAGCGAATGCACACGTAAGTCGCCCACATATGTAAACGCCGTTCAAACCACGCATGTGAGGTATCGCCGCATGCGTTAGAGCGCGTGCAACAATTCTAGAACTAGACCTCCTCTGTAATTCTAACCTGGTAACCTGTAAAAAAAATTAAAGCGTCGCCTATGGAGATTTTTAAGTACCGAAGTTTGGTGCCATTCCATGAGTGTGCGCAATTTTAAAGCGTGACATGCTAGGTATCTATTTACTCGGCGTAACATTATCTTTCATATTTTCCCCAAAAATTGTGCTAACTTTACTGTTTTGTTATTTTTTAATTCATGAAACCATTTTTTTTTTAAAAAAAAGGCGTTTGAAAAATTATTGCGCAAATATTGTGCAAGAAAAAATGTTGCAATGACCGTCATTTTATTCCCTAGGGTGTCTGCTAAAAAAACATGTATAATGTTTGGGGGTTCTGAGTAATTTTCTAGCAAAAGAATGATGATTTGTACATGTAGGAGAGAAGTGCCAAAATAGGCCCGGTTTTGAATAGGTACAAAAAGCCCTGTATTGAAGTGGTTAAGCATCATTAAAATCACTGCTCCCGAAAAAACGGCCGTTTTTAAAACTTTTTTTGCATTGATACATGTCCCCTGGGGCAGGACCCGGGTCCCCAAACACTTTTTAGGACAATAACTTGCATATTAGCCTTGATAATTAGCACTTTTGATTTCAAACATTCAAGTCATTGTATTTAATAGGGTTATAAAGTTCGCGTGAACTTTTGGTCCGTTCGCAGGTTCTGGTGCGAACCGAACCAGGGGGTGTTCGGCTCATTCCTATTTACAAACCCTTTAAGTGTAGCAGGGGATTAGGAATCCAACACTTCTTATTGTATTCTGTAGCATCTTCAGCTTGAGGTTTCTCTTCACTGCTATCTTGGGCAGCAAGAGAAGTTAGTCATGTTTTTTTTTTTTTTTCTTTGTAGGTAAGACTATATTTCTAACATATGTTTTAACAATCAAATAATTTTAATTATTGGTACTTACTCTATATTTCTATTATACAGTATGTCTTTCCTAAGAAATAAAAATGCATTGATAAAAAGTTAAAAATATTTAAGCTTAGCTCCATGTTTAATTTCCCTTTATATAGTGGGATAAGGACTTCCTATCCCACTCACGGAAAAAAGTTGTGCTTAGCGCTGCTCAGACATTTACGGGAAATGTTCTATTCTATGAATGAATACTAAGTTTCCTTTGATTGGCTAAGATGGAGAGGTGGACGGATGAAGTCACAATCTCCGTCTCAGCCAATCGGAGGAAGTTTTGTATTCATTCATAGCTTCCCATGAATGGCTGAGCAGTGCTCAGCCCAACTCGTTTTTTTTTCGGGGAGTGGGACAGGAAGTCTATATCCCGCTGCCGCAACACAGCGCAGTATACTGTATTTATATGTTATATACATACAGATATTGAAAGGGGGGGAGGAAGGAGATGCGGGACTTTGAATGAGACATCCTAGATGAGTGTCTCCATCCCAATTTCATTAGAAAATAAGTGGACGAGGCACGGGACTTTAAATGAGGCACTCAGGTGGGTCAATGAATAAGTTAGAAAAAAGCAAGTTTAATAAAAATGACCAAAGGTTATACAGATATCTTGGCCAGCAGGCTCCATATAAAGATATAGGTTAACATCAAATATCAAAATTGCTGGATCACATCATATTGGATAAAATTAATGCATCTAGGATGGCCTGAAGATTTTGAAGGGCCCATTGGCTCGACGCATTTCGGTGACTGTATCGCCTCATCAGGAGCAAATGCATATAATCTATAAGGAAACATTGTACATAAGTATAAGAGCCAATAAGTGTTTTGAAACTATATAATAAAATGTGTAGGAAAAGAGGAAGGAAATAAACCAACCTCCTTGCTTGCATGTTGAAGCATTGACTATCCTGGTGGCGCCGTGCTTGCGGCAAACATAATGAGTCCCTCCCGGGAGCTGAGGGGACGTGGAACCCCAAGGGAGTCAGAGACCGACACAGAACCTCCTATGGAATGGTAACGCCCACACTGGCACTGTGGAAGATGCCGGGAATGGCGGGGAGCCCGGAATCCGCCATCAGCGAACAGTGGGACGCCCAAGCCGCGCGGGGACATATGAAGGGACAAAAATCACCCCGGGGAAACGCCCTCAGCGTCACGCTGGCATGGCTCCCGCACAACATCCTCAGCTCACACAGCGCCACCTAGGGCAAGCTTTGTGTAAGGGAACATGTACAACCACAAAATAAAAAGTAAACACAAATATGCCATAATAACATGCAAAACAAAAATTGAAACAAAAATCTTGAGTTTCTGACAAAAATTGTGTATAACATGAGAATATGACATGGGCTGACTTGTATGAGTCCAAAATTAATTGAAAAGCATGAATCAGATATTCACCTGTGCGCCTCCATCCCTGATTATATTGATATCTTTAGGCCACCCTAGATGCATTAATTTTATCCAATATGATGTGATCCAGCAATTTTGATATTTGATGTTAACCTATATCTTTATATGGAGCCTGCTGGCCAAGATATCTGTATAACCTTTGGTCGTTTTATTAAACTTGCTTTTTTCTAACTTATTCATTGACCCACATATTTAACCCCTCGATCGCCCCCTAGTGTTAACCCCTTCCCTGCCAGTCACATTTATACAGTAATCAATGCATATTTATAGCACTGTTCGCTGAAAAAATATGAGTGGTCCAAAAATAATGTCAAAAGTGTCCGATGTGTCCGCCGCAATATCGCAGGCCTGACAAAAATTGCAGATAACCGCCATTACTAGTAAAAAAAACCAATATATATATAATAAAAATGTCATAAATCTATCCCCTATTTTGTAGGCGCTATAGCTCTTGCGCAAACCAATCACTATACGCTTATTGCAATTTTTTTTACCAAAAATATATAGAAGAATACGTATCGGCCTAAACTGAGAAAAAAAATAGTTTTTTAAAAACGATTTTTCCAAATTTTCTGTGTTTTTTTGTTTATAGCGCAAAAAATAAAAACCGCAAAGGTGATCAAATACCACCAAAAGAAAGCTCTATTTGTGGGAAAAAAATTATAAAAATATAATTTGGGTACAGCGTTGTATGACTGTGCAATTATCATTCAAAGTGTGTCAGCGCTGAAAGCTGAAAATTGGTCTTGGTACGAACAGGGTTTAAGTGCCCAGTAAGCAAGTGGTTAACCGCTTGAGGACTGCCGCACGCCGATGTACGTCGGCAAAATGGCACGGCTGGGCACATGGGCGTACAGGTACGTCCCCTTTAAGAGCCCAGCCATGGGTCGCGAGCGAGCCGGCGGCGGCGCGCTCGCGACCCGGTCCTCTTCTCCGTGACCATCCCCGCGGGAACAGTGGACCCGATCGCCGCTGGTGTCCCGCGATCGGGTCACAGAGAGGAAGAACGGGGAGAGGTAAGTGTAAACAAACCTCTCCCCGTGCTTCCTAGTGTGCCTGTCACTGATGGTCTGTTCCCTGTAACAGGGAACGACGATCAGTGACGTTACACGCTAAGCCACGCCCCCCACAGTAAGAAATACAAATCAGGGCACACTTAACCCCTACAGTGCCCCTCCTGGTTAACCCCTTCACTGCCAGTGTCATTTTTACAGTAACCAGTGCATTTTTATAGCACTGTATAAAAGCGACTGTATGAGCGGGGGGCGGCCGCAGGAAGCATCCATAATACATACTTACCCATCCATGATAGCACTCGGTCTCGGGAGGCTGTATCTGAGCGAAGGCGACCGCGGGAATCTATAAGCTATGTATGAGTCATACATAGCTGATAGCTTCCCGCGGCCGCCTTCGCTCAGATCAGATACAGCCTCCCGAGACCGAGTGCTATCATGGGCAGTATGGGCGCTTGGCTGGAGGGGGGGGAGCGACTGCCGCCCCCATAAATGACTGACACTACTAGATACCCGGCCGGTGAACATAGTGTAACTCCGCCTACCCACCTCCGCGTGGCATCATGGCACCTGCTTTCCAGCTCGGGCGGGGACGGGTTTCTCCGTAACCAGAGGAGGAGGAGCGAGAGAGAGAGGAGGACGACGGCGGGAATGTTTTTTTGATTCTTACTCATTTGATACCTTTAATCCTTATTATTTCCTAACGCGCTGGGGTGTGCGGGACCCATTTCGTTCACACTTTTTTCAATACATTTCTTACTATTGCAATATGCGTGTGCCAAGCAGCCAATCACATAGTGCTAAATATGGAAATGAATATACAGATCATGATATTGCAAAGTGATCCATGCTGCAAACTCATTAAACAGTCCACATTCAGTGAAAGTTCATGTACTGCAAACTTTGCAGTACATGAACTTTCACTGAATGTAGACTGTTTAATGAGTTTGCATTGATTTCAGCATGTGCAAAGTGCTCCATGCAAACTCCGCCGCCCCCCCATGAGGAGTTCTGCCGCCCCCCCATGATAAAATTAAAAGGTCTCTTTCCCGCGGGCGGTCCTCCCGATGGACTCAGCTTTGCTCAGTGGGGGATAGATTCGTTGATCCCAGCTGAGCAGGTGGATGACGGGTTAATGTGTGAAGAAAATCACTCAGGTATTCGGTAGAAACGGTAAGAGTAACCCAACTTACTGAAGTAAACAAGCAATAGTACAAATACATAGAGAAAAAAAAAGGGGGGGGGTGGGGAGGAAGGGAGGAAGGTGGCACACAAGGCAGTAAAGATGAAAATTTGGCTAGTACATTTAGTGAGGCTAAACTTTACAATGAAATTAAACCCATCAGCAGCAAAATATACGAGAATGAGACATCAAGGGTACAGGAAACCTGAGTTGCTCAAGGAGACGAAGAGATTATGTATTTAAAACATTGGGTAGAAAGGAAGGAGGACCACGGGGCCCAGGTTAAGGTATATTGGTTAGTAGTGTCTCTTGCAATGTGGGTGAGTTCTTCCGTGAGGCTAATGTCAGAGACTCTTTGCAGCCAGTACTTCATGGTTGGGGATGTAGGTTGACCCCAAAGAGCAGGAATGATAGCCTTGGCCATATTAAGAAGATGTGGTATGAGTGAGCGTTTATATCTACCTATTGACATTGAGGTAGCGTGGAAAAGCACTATCCAGGGGTCCAAAGGTAACTTGACGTCTGTGATCTGATGAATCAGGTCAATTACTTCAGACTAGTAAGGGCGAATGATCGGACAGAACCACCAAATGTGGGCATGGGTGGCCTCCGGTCCACAGTTTCTCCAGCATAACGGGGAGTTAGTAGGAAACCCACGGTGTAATTTAACAGGTGTATGATGCCATCTAGTGAGAAGTTTGAAGTTAGATTCAGCCATGGAAGAAGCCAGAGAGGAAACATGCGTAAGTAGTAGAACTTTATCTTTTTTCTTGTCTGTGATATCAGCACCCAGATCACGCTCCCAACTGGTCAAATACTGTGCGTAGGTAGCGGTTTGCAGGTTAATAAGCGCTTTGTAGAATAGGGAAATACAGTGGAGAGGGGGATCCTTATGAAGGAACACATGTTCAATGTCATTCAGTTCTTGGATTCCCTGTAGTGGTTGGGGGAGAGTTTGAATAAAGCAGTTCAGTTGATTATATCTCCACTTATCCATAAACGTTGATGGTCTACGACCCAGAAGTTCAGACAAAGGTTTAAGCGTATTGGAGTTTAATACATGGTGCAAGAGGAGGGGGCCTCCAGGCGACCAGGATTGGAAACCCGGGTCCACGGATCCTGGTATAAAGTAGTTATGGTTCAGGAGAGGGGTTAGCGGAGAGTCATAAGGCCATATGAGTTTCTTATGGAGTCCATCCCAGACGTCCAGAGAGGACACGGTAAGAGGTGAGGCATTGTGGGTGAGGTTTCTAAAAGAACGTGGTATCCAAGGAGCAGAGGTCCGAATCACATAAAGAGTATTCCAGTTGTACCCAAAGTTTAGTAGCAAAGGCATATCTCCAATCTGCTATGCGTGACAAAATAACAGCATGGTAATAAGCTTTAAAATTGGGTAGGGATAATCCCCCAGAGCGCTTAGCCCGAAATAGGACCTCCCTAGAGACTCTGGGGTGACCATCCCTCCAAATAAAGCGGGCGATCATGGTCTGCAACAGAGTAAAAAAGCCTATAGGAATCTTTAAGGGGATCATTTGTAGGATAAAGAGAATGCGGGGGAGTATGTTCATCTTGATTATGTTCACCTTACCTAGCCATGAATGTGAGAGGGAGTACCTATTCCTGAGATCAGCTCTTATGTTGTTAAGAAGAGGAATATAATCATGTCTAAAAAGGGAGTGGAGATGAGGAGTTAGGTATATGCCGAGGTATTTCATGCGTGAGGTTTCCCAGCGAAAGGGGAACAGGGGCTTCAGCTGATAAACTACTGGTTGGGGTATCGAAATATTCAAAATTTCAGATTTTGATAGATTAATTTTAAAGTTGGATAGCGTCTGGAACGTAGAGAATTCTGACATCAAATTTGGTAGAGAAATGTGTGGTTGTTGAATAAAGAATAGAATGTCATCCGCATAGGCTGCGTATTTATGAGATCTACAACCAACTTGAATGCCATGGATATTTCTATTGTGTCTCATTGTAGAGGAGATAAAGGACATCCTTGCCTTGTTCCGTTATGTAGTGTAAATGTGTCGCTTAAGGAGCCATTTATGCGTATTTGCGCCGTAGGGTTAGAATAGAGGGAAGAAATACAGTGAAACATTCTGGAACCTAGACCGAAATAGCGGAGAGTGGTTCTGAGGTAGTCCCAGTCCACCCTGTCAAACGCCTTTTCAGCATCCGTGGAGAGAAGGAGGGTGGACTGGGAACACCTACGTACATAGTGGATCAGGGACAAAGCACAAAGTGAGTTGTCCCTGGCCTCTCTGTTAGGGATAAATCCAGCTTGATCAGCCGAAACCCACTGGGTTAGAAAAGGAAGTAACCTGTTAGCCAAAACCTTGGCATAGAGTTTAGTGTCAGTGTTTAAAAGGGAAATAGGTCTATAACTATTACACAGAGTGGGATACTTGTCAGGTTTGGGAATCACAGTAATGTGGGCGGATAACGATTCCGGATGAAGGCCAGACTTGAGGGAGATGGAATTTGCATATGCAGTGAGATGGGGAAGTAAAATGTCACTGAAGGTTTTGTAGTATAGAACGGTGAGCCGTCATGGCCAGGGGCCTTACCGGAGGGGGAGGATTTGAGAGCGTGTTTAAATTCCTCAATGGAAAAATCAGCTTCTAATCCATTAAGTGCTGACTTCGACAATTTTGGGAGGTTGGCCTCTCTGAGATAAGAGAGTATACGTTTACGTTTTTCCGACAATGGTAGAGAAGCTAGATCACCCGGCATAAAACTCCCGAAAGGCTTTAGAAATTTGTGGACTAGTTCTCCTGATGGCAGTTTTATTTTGGGAATGAAGGAAAGAGTTTTTTGGGCCGCAAGGGATCTAACCAACTGTCTACCTGGTTCATTACCCCATGGGTATACTTTCTGGGAGACGGAATGAAATTTTCGCTTAGTTTCAAGATTGAGGAGAGTTTTAAGCTCCTCTCTCTTAAGGGTGAGGGCCTCAAGATGTGAGATGTGTAAGGAAAGTTTATGCTTTTTCTCTAGGTCAGCAATTTGTTGTAGGACCTGTTTAAGCTGTTGACTGTGCTCTCTTTCTCCTCGCACCCAATTCAATAAGAGTACCCCTCATGGAAGCCTTATGCGCTTCCCACAAAACAGAGGGAGAGGTGTCCGAGGCTATATTGTCTTTAAAGTATTGGGATAAAGTAGTAGATAGCATGGAGACCTCTGTTGCATTAGAAATGAGAGAGTCATTGAGCTTCCAGTTACTGGAGCGAGGAGGCAGAGCGGGCACGTCCAAGCAAATGGAAACAGGAGCATGATCGGAAAGAGTAGCAACACCAATGTCAGCTGATCGGAGAAAAGGTAGGTGAAAGTGATCCAGGAAGATGTTGTCAATTCTAGAGTAAGAGTTGTGCGTTTTAGAAAAGTGGGAGTAGTTTTTTTCTTTAGGGTGCATAAGACGGCAAGCATCCATTAGTTGAAGATCTAGGAGTTTTTTTTTGACCTGAGCTAATCTTTTAAATGGGATACCAGAGCGGCCCTGGGAGGTGTCCAGAGTGGGATCCAAAGGCATATTTATATCTCCCACTAGAACTATCATACCCTCAGCAAAATTAGATAGTTTTGTAAGGATTTGATTAAAGAAGACAGGTTGATTGTGATTGGGACAGTAAATGTTCGCTAAAGTGCAACTAGTATTGCCCAAAAACCCCTTGACAAAAATGAAGCGACCATGATCATCCGCTGACATATCAGTAAACCGAAATGATGCACTCTTGCTGAATCCAATAGCCACTCCTTTGGCTTTGTTAGTGTCTGATAGGCTATAATACCATTGTGGAAAGTACTGTGAGTATAATTTAACGGACGTTGTATGGGTCAAATAGGTTTCCTGGAGGAAGGCAATAGAACAAGCAGAATTTTTCAATTCCCGCAACACCTTATGTCTCTTTGCGGGGACACAAAGGCCTCTAACATTATACGAAAGGATCTTTGGAGTAGCCATATCATCAGCAGAGAGTGGATCATTATTCCATATAGCCATGCATGCCAACAAAACCGAGAGGGGAGGGGGAAAGGGACATAGAGAGGGGGAAGAAGAAAAGCCAGAAAAAAAGAAAAAGAGGAAATAAGACATACATGATAAACAATATAACAATCATTAGAACGAATGGGATTGGTATGAAAATCACACAGAAATCTGCGGTGGTCCCAGTGGGGATGGGGGGAGCAAGCAACCAAGAAGGATTTTAGACAAAATTCAAGGAGAAAAAACAGATTGCCAACTCCCATCAACCCCAGGAGGAGAGGGGCAGAGAACAAACTCCTTTGTGGAGGCATTAACAGGGAGCATAACGCCCCATCAGCAAACGGCCTATAAAGTAGTAACGAACATTTACAGATACCAGCAATGATCAGAGCAAAAATACACAGAAACATAACCAAAAAAAAAAACCCTAGGTTATAGTCAAGGAAAGTGAGTGTGGGCAGTGAAACGCATCATCCGTTTTTCTGAGATGAGCCAGGGGTGGAGACACGCCTTTGCTTGGCTGGGGTTTTCCGCCATTGGGGGGAACAGGGAGCAGAGAAGGTGGGTATAGTATTCTGCCAACCCGGTAGCTCCGTGGGCGGGAAATTCAGATCCTGGAGGAATGTAGGGAGGTCCTCATGGAACCGCAAAGTGGAGGAGCGACCATTTTTAGTAGCAATTAAGCATGCAGGGAAACTCCATCTGTAAGTAGTTCCATCACCCCTCAGATGCTCCAAAAGAGGTTTTAAAGCCCTGCGGCGATCAAGAGTCTCCTTAGCTATGTCAGGAAAGATGTTAAGGGTTGCGCCATCAAAGTCAATATTGGGAGTATTTCGCAGTTTGATCATGATGGCATTTTTGTCTTCAAAATAGTGCAGGCGACAAATCACATCTCTGGGTTGGTCAGAAGTGAAGTTGCGAGGTCTCAGGGCACAGTGAACTCTGTCAAATCGCAGAGGGGCAGTGACAGGGTTACCCAGGATGGTATTAAGGATGCCATGGATCGAGGGTTCCAGGTCGTTATCTCTGGTCGCTTCCGGCAGCCCTCTAATACGCAAGTTGTTTCTGCGGTTACGATTTTCGAGGTCCTCAAGTTTGTATAATAAGGGCTCTGTGAGCGTACGCTAACTGAGTAACAGTCTCTTGCAGTTCTTTAATGGCCACCTCTTGTGAGTCTTGGCGATGTTCTGTTTCCTCAATTCTGACGAGTAGATGCGCCATGTCCGCCCTAACTGAGGAAATTTCCTTTTTGATAGATTTTTCCATATTGTGAAACATACCGCCATTTCTTTTTTAAGCGCATTCACCAAAGAACACATTTCAGAACCTGTGGGGGAGCCGGGGTCCTCCATCAGCTCTGAACCGCAGGATGAGGCTGGGGAGCTTTCACTGGCGGAGGCCGTGTGTGAGGCTGGAGATATAATAGATCGCGAGGCTCTGGTCTTGTTGAACCGAGTGCTAGGGCTGTCACGCTCCGCAGCTAGGAATCTTTTGATAGACCCCGCAGTAGCTTGGTGTAAGGTTGAGGGTTTCGTGGATCGTTTACATATTGATGAATGGGAACTGGATCCTTTAGAAGCCATTGCTGGGTGTGTATGAGGCAGAGTGCTGAACGGGGCTCATTTTAAGCGCTTACCATCAGTGCCATGCGTAGGTCAGCGGCATCGGTTCAGCAGGGGAAACAAGTATTTTAGCTGAAAGGCGTAGGCGACTGAAGGATGTAGCAATTAGATACTAGGAAGGTATGGCTGCCGGAGGTTAAGTATAACAGTCAGCACAGCAGGCCCAAATAGGAGGTCTGTAGTAGCTTGTGGACGTAGATATATGGGCAGAGCGGACCACTATATCACTCTCAGAGGAGGCCGTTTAAGTCCCTGGTATGTATAATTTTGGGAAGAGGTGCACCAAGATGACTGCCGTAGTGCTTAGTAGGCTTGAATGTACATATTCGGCAAGCGTCTGTGTATTGTCACAGCAACCCCCTAAATAGCAAGAGAGTGGGACATCATGCTCACCCTGTGAGGAGGAAGCCGAACTGTGAGTCAGAGGAGCCATAAAGGGGGAGAAGACACAGTCCGCGGGTGTAGCAAGATGGCCGCCGTACCTCCGAAAATAGGCCGAAGCCGCCGCCTTGAGTGCGGGGCGAGGAGGTATATGACGCCGACAGCCTCGGGTGATGTGGCGGGCAGTCAGGGGCCAATCTGGCGGTAAGCAAGCCTGGAGGTGAGCGGTCTGGGGAAGTAGCCAGGAGTGGGTAGCTTGGTACTCACTGTGCTCTTGAATCAAGGCCGTATCTGAGACCGCAGGCCGCGTGACGCCAGATCACCTCGCCAGGAGTTACCAGCAACGTAATGTCCGCTCTGTGTCCTCCGGGTGTGGCGCGGCTGTCAGGCGAGGCTGGATGGCTCACAGAACGCAGACGCCAGATGCTGGAGAGGCAGTGGATCCGCAGGCCCCAAGATGGCGGAGGGCTTCAGGAGCCAGTCACAGGCCCAGAGCGGATCCAGCTGTACAAAGTTCTCAAAATTCTCTGGGGCAGTAGCAGAGGATGTCCAGGCTGTAGTACAGGTGTTCCGGGGCCCCAATAAAGCAAAACAGGCAAAGGATGGCAATGGATTAGCGTTGGGTGCCTGGAGCTCTGCAGTAACACGTCCTCCCTGCTTCACGTCCAGACACGCCCCCCCGCGCAATTGTCAGTTAAAGTAACGCAGTGCCATATCGCAAAAAATGGCCTAGTCATGAAGGGGATAAATCTTCCAGAGGTCAAGTGGTTAAACAAATCCTCCTACATAAGTTGTACCAGTTTGTCTACAGCCATCTTTCCCCTACATCCTTTCAAAGTACAGAATTTTAAAGCTTGTCTGAGAGTTCAAAAAAAGGGTGTGCTGAGCAGAAGTGATTCATGCTGATAGCAGAGGAATGAAGCAACAGACAGAAATGTCACTTAGTGCTCCTAATCGAGACAAGAACACACTATAGAGGGATATGCTTTGTTTGTATTTCATGTCTGAGGTTTACAACCACTTTAACCACTTCTCCAGCCCAAGCCAATTCTGACACTTCGCTCCTACATGTAAAAACCATATTTTTTGGGCCAGAAAATTACTCAGAACCCCCAAACATTATTGGCTTTGGCCAATTATGGCTCAGGGGGGTTAGTACACGCCCCACACTATATAAGGCCGCCGGCTTGGCGGCCTTGTGTAGTGTGTTGGAGTTGTTTAAAGAGAGAGATTACAGAGAGAGACTGTCATTTATATTGAATTAGATAGAGCAGGCAGGCGAGTCAGTTAGCTGCAGTTACAGTGTGTAGAGGATATATATGCATCCTAGGTGTTGTATATATATTTATACACTATATTCAGTTTAGCTAGATCCGTTCCTGTTATTCTCTATACTGTGACAGGCAGGCAGGTGATTGTGCTAGCTTTAGTCAGTGTTTCACTTAGTGTACTGTGTGCTTTGCATAGCGTTCACCTAAAGCTTACCTGAATACAGTTAGTGACTAAGCTGCAAGTATTTTCAGTTAGTGTACTGTGTCTACTGCACAGTTTTCACCTAAAACTAACTGAAGACAATTGCTGCTTTTCCCATACTAATACCACAGCAGGCAGTTGATTCTGATAGCTGCATTATCAGTACAGATATATATATATATATATATATATATATATATATATATATACACATCCCACCTTTGTGCAGCTACATCTCACTGCAGGCCATTAGTATGTCTGGAAGGCAAACAAGGAGAGGCAGACAGTCACGAGGCAATAAAAGAGGGCAAGCAGGCTCTGTGTCTAGAGGCAACAGTGCTTGTCGTGGACACGGTGCATCCTCATCAGCACGTGGCCGTGGGACACGCTTGTCCTTCTTTTCGGGAGCTGGCCATGTTGAGTCGCAACATGCCTAAGACTTGGTAGAGTGGATGACCAAGCCATCCTCATCCTCCTCGTCCTCTCTCACCCAGGCTCAGGGTACTTTGTCTGGCAAAGCAGCTGCCAAAGCGGCCTCTTCCCTCGGCTCAATGACATCAGTCACTCCTTCCCTAGCCCCACCATGTCCTCCTGAGGAGTCTCCCGAACTGTTTGAGCACAGTGTTGGGTACAAGCTCCAGGAGGATGCCCAGCGTTTTGAAGGCTCCGATGATGGAACCCAGCTGGAGGAAGGCAGTAACGTGAGCCCAGAGAGAGGGGGTAGTAACATGAGCCCAGAGAGAGGGGGTGCCCAACAAGGACAGCTATCTGGCAGTCATGTTCCCCCAGCTGCATCATACTGCCAGATTTGCTCCAGTGATGAAGAGGGAGGGGATGATGAGGTCACTGACTCCACGTGGGTGCCTGATAGGAGAGATGAGGAGGATGAGGAGGAGGCACATCTCCAATGAGGCAGGATGCCCTCCAGGGGCCAGCTTAATGGCAGCACACCGACTGCATCACACTGCAGAGCTCCGCATGTGCAGGGCGCTGCTGTCTCTGCGCGTTATTCCAAAAGTTATTTGGTGTGGGCCTTTTTTCAGACGTGTGCAGCAGATCGTACCGTTGCCATTTGCAACATATGTCTAAAGCGTATCTCGCGTGGCCAAAACATCAGCCGCTTGGGCACCACGTGTTTGACCAGACATATGTCGACCTGCCATGCAGTCCATTGGCAAGCATACCTAAAAGACCCACACCAAAGAACAAAGCGGACCTCTCCTTGCTCCTCATCATCTCCAACCCCACTATACCTTCAGTCCTCTCTGAAACCTGCACTGAGAGGAATGAAGGTATAGAATTAGGTGTGTCACAGCCAAGTACTTGCGGGCAATCTGCTATCGGTACACCGACATCCGATTGTACCAGGCAAATTTCCCTGCCCCAGCTGCTGCACCGCCGAAAAAAGTTTGCTCCCAGCCATCCACATGCCCAGCGGTTGAATGCTAGCTTGGCTAAATTGCTAGCACTTCAACTGCTGCCTTTTCAGTTGGTAGACTCTGCCTCCTTCCGTGAGTTTGTGGAATGTGCGTTTCCTCAGTGGCAGGTTCCCAAATGCCACTTTTTCTCACGGAAGGCGATTCCAGCTCTCTACCGGCATGTGGAAGGCAATGTCTTGGCCTCGCTGGACAGGGTGGTCAGCGGTAAGGTGCATATTACCGCTGCCTCATGGTCCAGCAGGCATGAACAGGGATGTTACCTATCTTTCACGGCGCATTGGGTGACTCTGCTGGCAGCTGGGAAGGATGCAGGACAAGGTGCAGTAGTGTTGGAGGTTGTTCCGCCACCACGCCTCCAAAATGCCACTACTGGTGATTCTGACACACCTCTCCCCTCCACCCCTCCTCTTCTTCTTCCTCCATGGCCTCTTCCTGTGCTTTGTCCTCGGAACCAGCGGTGCTCCGTAGGCGTTCAAGGGGCTATGCAAGTAGGCAGGCAAAAAGATGCTATGCGGTGCTTGAGCTGGTGTGCTTGGGGGACAGGAGCCACACTGGGGCAGAGATTCTGTCAGCTCTGCAGGGGCGGGCTCAGAGGTGGTTGACGCCACGCCAGCTTAAGCCAGGAATGGTGGTTTCCGACAATGGCACCAACCTCCTCTCCGCCCTCCAACAGGGACACCTGACCCATGTGCCCTGTTTGGCTCACATCCTTAACTTGGTGGTGCAGCGGTTCTTTGGCAGGTACCCGGGCTTACAGGAGGTCCTGAAGTAGGCCAGGAGACTCTGTGGGCATTTCCGCCGGTCATATAATGCCAGTGCTTGGCTGGCTGAGCTGCAAAAGGATTACAACCTGCCCAAGAACTGCCTAATCTGTGACATGCCCACCAAGTGGAACTCTACGTTGGCCATGCTGCAGCGGCTGCACACGCAGCAGAGGGCCATCAATGAGTATCTGTTGCAATATGGCACCAGGACAGGGTCAGGGGAGCTTGGATTTTTTTCCCCACACCAGTGGGCCATTTGAGGAGGCCACGAGGATGGTGAGCAGTGACAGTGCATGCATCAGTGACACTGTCCCTCTTGTCCACCTGTTGGAGCACACGCTGCGTGGAATAATGGACTCTGAGGTGGAAGTGCTGCCATCTGCGGCTTCACTTCCTGGTTCCCTACTGCGCATGCGCGAGTCGCGCTGCACAATCCCACTGGTCCCTGTTGTCTTCTGGGACCTGTGTGTCTCACAGAAGACAGCGGGGGGGCGGAGTAGGCGCCGGACGTGGCGTAGGTCACCGCGGTGATCTATGCCCGGAAGTGGGAGCAAATACCTGGATTACTCAGGTATCTGCTCCCTCCTCCCCCTTGAAAGGTGCCAAATGTGACACCGGAGGGGGGGAGGATTCCAAAAAGCGGAAGTTCCATTTTTGGGTGCAACTTCGCTTTAAAGGACTATCATTTTCCTATTAGATACAGTTTTATCACATATGATCACATCTTTTCAGTTTTTGCAATATATGGACTCTTTTCACGGACATTATTACCATATATATTATCATTATTCTTGTTCATAGATTTCATGAGCACTAATAGTTATTGATTTCTGTAGCCTTGCAGACATTTTTTCACCAGCGCTGCACAATTGTTATAATCATTCCTCTTCAATGGCTGTGCGAAGTTGCTGGATATTGGTAGGAACTGGAACACGCTGTCATATACGCCGATCCAGAGCATCCAAAACATGCACAATGGGTGACATGTCCGGTGAGTATGCTGGCCATGCAAGAACTGGGATGTTTTCAGCTTCCAGGAATTGTGTACAGATCCTTGCAACATGGGGCCGTGCATTAACATGCTGCAACGTGAGGTGATGGTTGTGGATGAATGTCACAACAATGGGCCTCTAAATCTCTTCACGGCATCTCTGTGCATTCAAAATTCCATCAATAAAATGCACCTGTGTTCATTGTCCATAGCATACGCCTGCCCATACCATAACCCCACCGCCACCATGGGCCATTCGATCCACAATGTTGACATCAGCAAACCGCTCACCCACACGACGCCATACACGCTGTCTGCCATCTGCCCTGTACAGTAAAAACTGGGATTCATCCATGAAGAGAACACCTCTCCAGAGTGCCAGATGTCATTGAATGTGAGCATTGGCCCACTCAAGTCGGATATGATGACGAACTGCAGTCAGGTTGAGACCTCGATGAGGACAACGAGCATGCAGATGAGCTTCCCTGATATGGCTTCTGACAGTTTGTGCAAAAATTCTTTGGTTATGCAAACCGATTGTTGCATTAGCTGTCCGGGTGGCTTGTCTCAGACGATCTTGGAGGTGAAGATGCTGGATGTGGAAGTCCTGGGCTAGTGTAGTTACACGTGGTCTGAGGCCGGTTGGATGTACTGCCAAATTCTCTGAAGCCCCTTTGGAGACAGCTTATGGTAGAAAAATGAACATTCAATTCAAGGGCAACAGCTCTGGTGGACATTCCTGCAGTCAGTATACCAATTGCACGCTCCCTCAAAACTTGTGACATCTGTGGCATTGTGCTGTGTGATAAAACTGCACATTTTAGAGTCACCTTTTATTGTGGCCGGCCTAAAGCCTCGTACACACGACTGAGTTTCTCGGCAAGAACCAGCAAGAAACTTGCTGGCAGAGCTTTCTTGCTGAGTAAATCGGTCGTGTGTACGCGGCTTTCAGTTTTCTCGTCCAGAAAACCGACAAGAATCTCAATGAGAAAAATAGAGAACCTGCTCTCTATTTTCTCGTCGGGTTTCTCGTCGGCCTGTTTCTCGACGAGAAACCCAAGTGTGTGTACACTTACCTGACGCCGTGGAAACCCGCGCATGCTCAAAATGACTTTGACGCATGCGCGGTAGCTTCCTAGGCATAGGTAGGGTGTAGCAAGATGGCGGCAACGGCATCGTATGTGACGAGCGCACGCTCGTCGTAGTCGATGACGTCACCGCGTTCGCTCCATTCAAAGAACCGCGGGTTCTTTGAATTGAGCGTGTGTACACTCGGCCGGGATAAGTTTCTTGTCCAAGAATCTCGTCAAGAAAAACAACGAGTTTTTTCCTGACGAGATTCTCGGCCGTGTGTACGAGGCAATAAGGAAAACCTGTGCAATAATCATACTGTCTAATTAGCATCTTGATATGCCACACCTGTGAGGTGGATGGATTATTTTGGCAAAGGAGAAGTGCTCACTAACACATACTTAGACAGATTTGTGAACAATATTTGAATGAAATAGGCCTTTTGTGTACATAGATAAAGTTGTAGATCTTTGCGTTCAGCTCATAATAAATAGGGGCAAACACAAAAGTGTTGCGTTTATAATTTTGCTCAGTGATTATACCGTAAAATTATATATATATATATATATATATATATATATATATATACACACACTACACACATACGGGCAGGTGTAAACTTCTCTGGTCCTAATCCCGATAGGAACTCGGTAAAAAAAAGTCACAGATACACAAAACAATAGAAGAGTAATACATTCCAGTTTCCAGCAGATAACAAAATGGATAGAAAAAAAGGATGTGTTTGATGGAAAAGATGAGGCTGGTTAAATGATGGATGGACTTCAGCTGTATAGTATGTTCCTTCTCTGTGTAATCAGTGCTCCTTGACCTGCCATGTTTTTAGAAGTAAGCGGTTTGGAAGCCTTCTTGCGCTCTCTATGATAAATATATGGCTTACAATGCTCAGATAAAATGGAGGTGACAGATTATCTACAGCAGAATTGATTTCGCACTCCAACTAAAGTATATTAATAACTTCTCTATTCTTGTCATTGTCACCTGGGGAATAACGATAAAAAAACCTGTAAAAAATGTGAACAATAAGTTCAGTTCAAGCTGATAGTGTTCTTGTCACATTTACTGCGATTAATGCCTTGTCTTATTAGCATAATCAATCTAAACATCTAGATGATAGCGAGTTGCTGACGCAGCTGAATTTACACCTTTGAAGTTGTGAACATGAAATTTCCACAATGAAATGGTTAGATGTTCCCCATGTTATGGCTCACTGACATAATTGCATCAGGAAAAGCTGGAGTTTTTAAAGTGAATATTAAAGGGGATTTGTAGATAATTTCTTAAACTTTCCCGGGATAAGGATTACCACTGAGAATGGCGAAGTGCGTTTTAATCATTTGTGCTTGTGTTATCACTTTTTACATTGCTCTCCACACCTGTCAGTCCTGAGCCTCACATACTGCTAGCCTTGCAACCAGCATGATATATTGTAACACAGGGAAGGAGACGGCTGCGCAAAGACGCTCAATTCTTCTACGCTTTTCTTTGTGTTCCATTGTGCATTCTTTGTTTCCCTGGATACCTCAGGACACCATTCACAGGAAGAAAAATGTTCAGCTTTATTCAAAAGTGTCTGTCTTTCTGTCTGTCTGTCTATCTACCTATTTAAATCATGTAATTAATAATATAATACTGGATTATATCTATAGCAATATCAGTCCATATCTTTTATCTATCTATCTGTAGAAATAGATCAGCTATATCAGTCTACAGCTTTTTATCCATCTATAGAAATATCAGTCTATATATTTTATCTATCTATCAGTAGAAATATCAGTCTATATCTTTTATCTATCTATTTATCTATATAAATATCAGTCTATAGCTTTTTATCTATCTATCTATAGAAATATCAGTCTATATATTTTATCTGGAAAATAAAATAAATCGCGCTAACCCGTGACCATTCAGCAATAATGAATATGTGAACAATATATAACAACACTACATGAATAATGTGATAAATGAAAAACAAAAAACAAAAAATGTGAAACACAGTGATTGTGAAACACAAATAGATGAAATTTGATAATAATAAATAAAGTCCATTAAGGAATAAATAAAAAAATGTCCATATAACACCAGTGCTCTGTGAAAAGGAAATCCATATGGTGAGATATTGTATCCAAAAAATAAACGTGTTGATCCACCTCCGCGCTGACGTCACCTCGTGCTTCACACAGTTCCCAGTAGGACGGGTGTCTGTTGTATGTGCACCGGCCGGCACACCAGACTTAAAAGGCCTAATTTTATCTGCATATATGTAAGTGCAATATTGTTTGTTTTAATAAACCCCATATACTTTTAATTCACTATGTGGAGCTTATATTCTTTTCATATCGGGTGTATCTGCTGATGGTTGTCGGGAGTTATTACCAAGGAAATGTGCAGTGTGATTGCAGACTTACGGAGAGAGCTGTTCACTTTATGCATTCACTGATCCTCTGTCATGGGGGATCGTGACTAGTCGGTAAGGAGGAATTTCTTCTGTTTGGAGGTGGATCAACACGTTTATTTTTTGGATACAATATCTCACCAAATGGATTTCCTTTTCACAGAGCACTGGTGTTTTATGGACATTTTTTTGTTTATTCATTAATGGACTTTATTTATTATTATCAAATTTCATCTATTTGTGTTTCACAATCACTGTGTTTCACATTTTTTGTTTTTCGTTTTTCATTTATCACATTATTCATGTAGTGTTGTTATATATTGTTCACATATTCATTATTGCTGAATGGTCACGGGTTAGCGCGATTTATTTTATTTTCCATATTATTTCTTGTATTCTTTGTTTACATGGTAATCGCAGCTTCCAACCAGTAGCTGTGACACTGTTTGCAGCTATTGGGTTTTTTCCACATTCTTTTTAGTTTTTTAGCGCAGTTTACTTCCGTTTTCCGAATATATTTTATCTATCTATGTATCTGTAGAAATATCTGTCTATATTTTTTATCTATCTGTCTATCTATAGAAATATCAGTCTATATATTTTAGTTATCTATAGAAATATCAGTCTATATATTTTATCTATCTATAGAAATATCAGTCTAATAATAATAATAATAATAATAAGCTAATATTTTGCTATATCTAAATAAATATCAGTCGCTATCTATCTCTCTATCTATCTATTTATCATTGGAATATCAATATAATAATCAAGCTCGGGCCGAACCGTTCGCCCATCCCTAATTGAAATATCAGTCTAATAATAATAATAATCTAATATTGGGCTATATCTAAAGAAATATCAGTCTCTATCTATCTATCTATCTATCTATCTATCTATCTATCTATCTATCTATCTATCTATCTATCATTGGAATATCAGTATAATAATCAATCTCGGGGCGAACCATTCGCCCATCCCTAATTGGAATATCAAGCCCTGTACACACGGGCTGAAATACCGTCGGAAAAAAAAACGTTGGTTTTCTCGACGGGATTCCTGGCAAGCTTGTCTTGCCAAGCCCTGTATACTGACGGCCATTCAAAAGAACCCCCATTCTTTTGAATGGCAAGAACACGGTGACGTCATTGACTACGACGAGCCAGCGCTCGTCACATTCAATGCCGTCGCCGCCATCTTGCAACACCCCACACTAACCTTGTATGCTACTGCGCATGCGTCAAAGTCTTTTCGAGCATGCGCGGGTTTACCTGGGACAGGTAAGCATACAGACCACCGGTTTTCTCGGCAGGAAACACTCTGCCGAGAATCCCGACGAGAAAAATAGAGAGCAGGTTCTCTATTTTTCTCGTCGAGATTCCCAGCAGTTTTCCCAACGAGAAACCATACACACGAATGGTTTTATCGGCAAAAAGCTCTCCCCGCAGTTTTCTTGCCGAGAAAACCGGTCGTGTGTACGAGGCCTCAGTCTAATAATAATAATAATAATCTAATATTGGGCTATATCTAAAGAAATATCAGTCTATATCTATCTACCATTGGAATATCAGTATAATAATCATGCTCGGGCCAAACCGTTTGTCCATCCCTAATTGGAATATCAGTCTAATAATTTAATTATAATAATAATAATAAGCTAATATTTTGCTATATCTAAAGAAATATCAGTCTCTATCTATCTCTCTATCTATTTATCATTGGAATATCAGTATAACCCTTTCATGACTAAGCCCATTTCTGACATTTGGTGTTTCCAAGCTAAAATGCGGATTTTTTGCTAGAAAATTACTTAGAAACCCCAAACATTATATATATTTTTTTAGCAGAGAATCTAGAGAATAAAATGGCGATTGTTGCAATATTTTATATCACACAGTATTTGCGCAGCTGTGTTTTAAACGCAACTTTTTTGGAAAAATTAACTTTCATGAATTAAAAAAAAAATTAAAAAGCAAAGTTAGTCCAATTTTTTTGTATAATGTGAAAGATGATGTTACGCAGAGTAAATAGATACCAAACATGTCATGCTTTATAATTGCCCGCACTCGTGGAATGGCGACAAACTACGGTACCTTAAAATCTCCATAGGCGACGCTTTAATTTTTTTTATGGCTACTAGGTTAGAGTTACAGAGGAGATCTACAGCTATAATTATTGCTCTCGCTCTGACGATCGCGGCGATACCTCACATGTGTGATTTGAACGCCGTTTTCATATGCGGGCGCGACTTCCGTATGCGTTTACTTTGCCGCCCGAGCTCGCGGGGACAGGGGCGCTTTAAATTTTATTTATTTTTTTTCTTATTTATTTTTATAATTAAAAATAGTGTTTTTTTTTAAAAAAAAATTGATCACTTTTATTGCTGTCACAAGGAATGTAAACATCCCTTGTGACAGTAATAAGTGGTGACAGATACTCTTTATGGAGAGATCGGGGGTCTAAAAGACCCCCAATCCCTCCTTTGCACTTCAAAGTATTCAGATCGCCGAAAACTGCGATTCTGAATACTGTGTACTTTTTTAAATTCGGCGCCATTGGCAGCCGAGTAACCCAGACGTGACGTCATGACGTCGCTTCCGTGGTTACAGTGAAGAGAAAAAATCAAAGCCGTTCGCGGCTTTGATTCAGTCTCTCTCTAGCCGCCCGAGGTGGCGGATCATGGATCGGGTCTCCCGGTGGGACGGGAGGCCCGGTAAGAGCGGTGGAGGCGGCGGGAGGGGGGGGATGTCCCCTCCCGCTCCTCCGGTATAACAACCGAGCGGCTTTTAGCCGCATCGGTGGTTATACCTGGAAAGCCAATCGCCGGCTCTAAACAACGGTACCGGGATGATGCCTGCAGCTGCGGGCATCATCCCGGTATAACCCCCGAAAGCCGAGGATGCATATATGCGTCCGCTCGGCGGGAAAGGGATAATAATCAAGCTCGGGCCGAACCGCATCGCTCATCGCTAATTGAAGTATCAGTCTAATAATAATAATGTAATATTGGGCTATATCTATAGAAATATCAGTCTATATCTATCTCTCTATCTATTTATTTATCATTGGAATATCAGTATAATAATCAAGCTCAGGCTGAACCGTTTGCCCATCCCTATTTGAAATATCATTCTAATAATAATAATAATAATAATAAGCTAATATTTTGCTATATCTAAAGATATATCAGGCTCTATCTATCTATCTATCTATCTATCTATCTATCTATCTATCTATCTATCTATCTATCATTGGGATATCAGTATAATAAAAATAATCTAATATTGGGCTAAGTCTATAGAAATATTAGTCTATATCTATCTACAGTATCTTACAAAAGTGAGTACACCCCTCACATTTTTGTAAATATTTTATTATATCTTTTCATGTGACAACACTGAAGAAATGACACTTTGCTACAATGTAAAGTAGTGAGTGTACAGCTTGTATAACAGTGTAAATTTGCTGTCCCCTCAAAATAACTCAATACACAGCCATTAATGTCTAAACCGCTGGAAACAAAAGTGAGTACACCCCTAAGTGAAAATGTCCAAATTGGGCCCAATTAGCCATTTTCCCACCCTGGTGTCATGTGACTCGTTAGTGTTACAAGGTCTCAGGTGTGAATGGGTAGCAGGTGTGTTAAATTTGGTGTTATCGCTCTCACTCTCTCATACTGGTCTCTCGAAGTTCAACATGGCACCCCATGGCAAAGAACTCTCTGAGGATCTGAAAATAATCTAATATTGGGCTTTATCTACAGAAATCTATCTATCTATCTATCTATCTATCTATCTATCTATCTATCTATCTATCTATCTTTGGAATATCAGTCTAATAATAATAATAATGTAATATTTTTCTATATCTAGATATCTAGATAAATATCAGTCTATATCTATCTATCTATCTATCTATCTATCTATCTATCTATCTATCTATCTATCTATCTATCTATCATTAGAATATCAGTCTATGTCTGTGTATAGCACTTTTACAAACTGAGGAAATGTTATTCCCTTGATATAGGGAAGGACACATACATAACAATATCCCATAGACTTGAAAACCTCACACAGGTCCTGAATATAGGACTTGGTGTCAGTTTTGCCCCAGCTGTACAATGAGATACCCGCCTGATACAATCACACACATCGTGCCGCGCAGCTGCTAGGAAAGGAGAACATTCCGCTCATCTAGTACACTAGTTTGCACAGCACTGATATTCATTAGTCAACGTGGCTGACCCACAATTGAGCATGAAAATGTAATTACTGTTCATCATATAGATAATTTGCATCAGACGCCTGGCATTTGTGACATTTTAAAGTGCTAATCTTTAATTTCTGCTAATTTTAAACACTGCAGAGTTGGACGTGGAAGATGGAGGCACCTGCAATGTACTGAGCACCAGAGCTCAGTGCCAGTATGACTAGGCAATAAATCAATTGGATGGTGTTAGCATACTCACCCCTAACAAGCAGTTCTGCCTCATCTGATACACTGTCAGCCGTGGTCTGCACCCTGCAGCCATATCTTCCAGCGTGCACCAGAAGAATGTTCCTAATCATTAAATCTGCAGAGGAGGCTTGCTGCAAAAGAAATAAATGGCCAATTAAGTACAATTCAAAAATCTAAATTTGCAACATGCATCATAAAAACACAAAACAGGCTAAAAATCAACATTTAAAGTAAAACCAAACTGAAACATATTGACAGCTGAAGCATATACATACATACAGCTGAAACACATACATTGCCCATTTTCTGGAGATCTGCCCATGGCAAGCGTGCTACATTGCTGCCAGGGGTAGGGTGACAACACCTTTCAAAGCAAAATGGTTTGGCAGATTTGGTGCCAATGCCCAGCTTTGTCTGCGGGCTTCTAGAGAACACCTCCACACAGCTCACACCTGCTATGTGCTTTCTCCATCTTTTAAGGCCACCAATGCTTCCTCCTCTTCCACCCCCATCGGTTTGCAATGTAGGCATTCCCACTGCAGGACCATTTTTCATTTTCATATACTGTGTGACACCATTAAATCTGAAAGATTTATTGAGATTCTATTAGCTCAAAGGGTCAGTTCACTTTTCTCAATGCTAATCTCAGATGCTACAGGGTGTCCAGCAGTGGTAGTGTTCTATCAACTGGACAGGACTGGAGAGAAGCTGACATTAGGAGATAGTTTATGTTTACCAAAAAAAAAAGAAAATAGCACTTCTCAAATGCCCATCAAACATGTATCAGTTGGATCAGCATAGTGAATAGACTGGTGCAAGACAGACAGGATCATATGGTCAGACTTTAGTAGACTTCAATAAAATAGTAGCCATCTGCACACAGACTCCAACATCCTGTTGAATGAATGTGAAAAAGCTAATAGTTGGCTTCAGCTCCTGCCCTCCACCCGTAGAGAACTCAACACGTTTCGCCCTTTTCGGGGCTTAATCGTAGAGGCTCTCTATTATGAGCTTTTGAGAGGTTTTGAGGGATCAGCATACAGGTATGCAACTTGAATTAACCACTTCAGCCCCGGACCATTTGGTGGGCCAAAGACCAGGCCACTTTTTGCGATTCGGCACTGCATCGCTTTAACTGACAATTGCGTGGTCGTGTGACGTGGCTCCCAAACAAAATTGACGTTCTTTTTTTTCCCACAAATAGAGCTTTCTTTTGGTGGTATTTGATCACCTCTGCGGTTTTTATTTTTGCGCTATAAACAAAAATAGAGCGACAATTTTGAAAAAAATGCAATATTTTTTACTTTTTGCTATAATAAATATCATATGGAAAACAATATCGCGCTGTCCCTTTAAATGAAAGCAGATAACACAGCAAAAAGATCAAAGATTTACAATAAAAACTTAAAAGTGAAAAGTGCAGCGCTGAAAATGACGAATTATCAAATGACTGATAATAAACAATAAATTAAATAAATATGAACAACACCATGTATGTCCACCATGGTGTGGACAAACACAAATAAAAAAGTCTATAATATAATCCCAGTAGTGAATGAAGTCACAATCTAACAGTGTCTTAGATAGAAGAATTTGATAGAAGATCCACCACCGTAAGTCCAGAGGCTTACCAGAAAGACTGAACCCAGATGAGTGTACACTCACTAGGTCAGTCAAGCTTGTGAGGTTATTAAACCACAGGGAGGATGTCACAGCAAGAACAAATACCAGGATCTCAGCAATGGAATATGCAGGTCGATCAAACTTGAAGGCTCAATAAACCTTAAGGAGGGATATCCCAGCAAGTATGGATATGAATTCAGTTGAAAGAACTTCCAATGGGGTGTTATGAGTTTTGACACCCAAGCACATAGATGGTAATATGGAAAAAGAAAAGAACAGGGGCGCACATAGCGTAATACTGCAAGATACTTACAGCTATTTATTATTAAAAAGAGTTTACACTCACATTTAGGTGATATAAAAAGCGCTTGTAAAAGACAGTGGCATCAGTAGTCCCCCCGACGCGTTTTGTTCTATTGCACATCATCTGGGGTGGCCCCGCCCTGTCTGTGGCTGGCTCGGGTGCAAGCCCCCACGAGTGCCCCCATAGAAAATGGCTTTTTATGGGGCCACACGTTGAAAAGGAGAAGCCAGGATAGCCGGCGAGGGACCCCAGAAGAGGAGGATCGGGGCTACTCTGTGCAAAACCACAGAGCAGGAAAGTATGACATGTTTAATATTTTAATTTAATAAAACATTAAGGTTTAATATTGCGCAAACTAACCCTTTAGATTAGAAATAACTGAAAGATTTGAGGGTATATGTAAACAATCTAAATCTTTTTATCTCCCTGTCTCTTCCTATGTCTTTTTTTCTTTATGTAGACTTTATTTGTTAAGGTGTATCTAAAATCATCAAAAAACAAAATTACCAATCCTTAGATGTAGTGGCTACATATGTTTCCTTTTTTCAGGTTAAGAAAATTTTCAGCAAATACAGAAAATACCTATTGATCTTGCCAGAATGTCTGTCACTTCTTATGAGCTGAAAACAAAGCACTTCTGCCTTTACAATCACCTTCTGTGTGAAGCAGCCCCCCCTAATACTTACTTGAGGTCCATCTAGAGCCAGCGATTTTGCACTCCCCTCCTCATTGGCTGAGACAACAACGCGGCGCCATTGGCTTCCACTGCTGTCAGTCAGGGTCAGTGAGTCAATGAGGAGAGGAAGGGGGCTTGGCCGGGCCACGGCTCTGCGTTTGAATGGACACAGGGAGCTGCGGCACGGCTCGGGTGCCCCCATAGCAAGCTGCTTGCTGTGGGGGCACTCAACATGGGGGTAGGGCCAGGAGCACCAAAGAGGGACCGAGAAGAGGAGGATTTGGGCTGCTCTGTGCAAATCCATGTGTGACAATAATGGCTCCCTCCTTAGATACAATGAAGAAATGAGTGTAGACATGGACTGACAAGACGTGTGTTATTCACAGGATCACCAGGTGAAAATAAAGGGAAAAAACTGATTGCAGCCACATCAAGGGCTGGTAAACTGCGATATACATTTTTGTTTTGGGGTTCTGAAATGCTTTAAAAGGAAAAGTCCACTAACACAAAAAACAACCCTATGGCCAGACAATCGAGAGGCAGCTACAGTATTTACATGTGCATAACAGAGTATAATAGGTTTTTCTGGATCACTGGCTTTTTTCTATCATAATTACTTTTTAAATCAGCTTTTTGTGTGCACAATGCTCTTTTCTTGAGCTCTCAGAAGCTTCTTGCTGTTTGTGCTTATGCATCGTAGACAGGAGTGCACATCTTAGAGCAATGATATGCCAGCCCAGCAATAACAGGCTAATGGACAATGTGCAACCAATCGGCTGTCTGTCAATCACAAGAGAGGCGGGCGTTCCCGTAGTCATAACTAGTTTGTAAAGACTGGTCTGCCAGTACTTGGGATGAATGTGATGACACACTGTGGATTATCACATCAGTTTGCTGTTCTCCCTGAACGTCCATGTCATAGGATGACAACTCTACTCTTGTATTGGGTCACATTGAGTAAGCACTCTCATCCTATGACCAGAAATCCATCTGATGGCTCTTACTGTAGGATTACCAGGTGCAATTGCTGTCATAGCATGCTTCCAGAAAAAAAGAAAAAACCATAGTAGCTGCAGTATTAACAAAGGGCAAGCTACCACTTCTTACATTTTCAGTTGTGGGTTTTGATACAATTACATTTCAAACAAGCCCTTACTGACTTCAAGAGTTGGAGTCGTTGATTTAATAAGGCAAATAGACTAGAGAAGTTGCACTTTGCAAGATAATTTTCCCCAGAACTTGGTGAATGTGGTGCAATTTCACTTTGCAAAAATAACCAATCAACTGCAATGAAAATAAAAACAGCATATTTTCTTTCAAATAATTGGATGATGGAAGTTATCAGAGCTTTTCCTCATTCACCAAGATCTAGGCTGTTCACTTTGCAAGTGAAATGACACTTTGCAAAGAAGTTTCCCCAGAGCTTAGTGAATGCGGTGAAATCTTACTTTGCATAGAATACCCAATCACATTCAAAGGAAAAAAAATCTTTATTTTTGCCTGCACATGATTGGATGATGGATATCAGCAGAGCTTCACTTCATTCACTAAGCTATGGGGAAATGTTTTTTATACACCACTAATATTGTGTTAAGTCCACAGATTACGAATATGCAAGTTAAAAGTAAAGCACAAGCTGAAATAATTAAGAAAAAAAAATAAGTTTTTTACAACCTTTTCAGTTTCTCAGATGTAAAAAACCAAACTCTTAATTGTGTGACTTTTTTCCACCTCATAGAAAGGTTTTGAATTTTCACCATGAGAATTAGCAATTAAAAGCAATGCCGGCTTTCTTGCAAAATAACAGTTTTGTTCCTTACAAATTAGTAATACAGTATTTTACAAGTAAACTTTAACACAAAGCATACAAAGACCATCCAAGATGAACTTACTACAAAAATACCTAGTCTTTTTCTGAAGATACAGAGTTCTGGAATTTGAAACTTGAGTGTGTGTCTGTGTGCAGGCCGGTGCTACCACTAGGAAAACTAGGCAGCCGCCTAGGGCGCACTGCTGCCTAAGGCGTCCCGCCACTGGTGTTCCTACTCTCTTCTCTCTGCAGGAAGCAACTAAGTCTCAGCATCAGCCACCGCTCCATTCGCACATAGTGTCAGAGGCGCAAGGGCGGCAGAGGACTGTGTCTGTGTCCCGTCTCCCGAATGAATGGAAACAAGCAAACATTCATTGATGAGCACTGGTAGGCCGCATTGATGGCCACTGGTAGGCTGCATTTGATGGGCACTGGTGAGGCTGCATTGATGGGCGATGGTGAGGCTGCATTTGATGGGCACTTTGTTAAAAAGGTGGGGTATGTCTGTGTGTGTATGTTGCTACCATTTTCAACATCCCTGTACATTTTGTTCATTAACCTCTCTGGCGGTATGATTCTGTCTGGAATTATGTACCAAAAGCAGTATAATTATTTTGCATGGAAATTTGGTGTAGGCCTGCAATTCTTAGTAATTGCTTACTTAAAGTGGTTGTAAACCCACTTTTTCAACTTGCACCTACAGGTAAGCCTAGATTAAGGCTTACCTGTAGGTGCAAGAAATATCTCCTAAACCTACACGGTTTAGGAGATATTTACTAAAAATGACAGGCGCCGCTGTCTACGGCGCATGCGTGCCGTAGACAACGGCGCATTCATGGTGTTAATCCCATTCACAAAATCGGCTACTTCCCAGCAATCGCTGGGCGTAGCCGAATGTGCCGGCTCTCGCGCGCATGCGCAGAGTGACGTCTCCGCCGCTCCGGCCAATCACAGCGCCGGAGCGGCGCTGTGATTGGCTGGTGCGGCGATACCCGGAAGTAACCTTCCGGCTATCGCCGCAGCAATGGATGCAGCTGAAGAGGGAGACCAGGACGGCTTCGGGGGCCCCGATCTAAGGTAAGTGATGCATAATGAGCTATTATGCTAGTCATATTAGCTCATCATGCCTTTCTCTTACAGGTGGTTATGAAAAAAAAAAACACTTTAAACCTGACCAAACAAGAGTCTAGTAGACATCCTGGGTATGATAAATTTTGAAACACAAAATCCTAAATTATAATATAATAAATAACTATAAATAATTATAACAAATAGTAATGTAATTATAATAAAAAATATTCAATAATGTAATCAAATCAAAAACACTGAAATTTGCTCAGTTGCAGAATTGTCGCTGTCATTAGATTTAGTGTTTGATGACCAATTTCCCCACAAATCGCTATCGCTCAATATTGCAAGTGATTCTAATTTATTATCACTGTTTTCTAGCTGGTCTAAAACCACTTTTGACATAAAGGGACACTTTTTGGTTGCTATGGACAATCTCCAGTTTCCAGGCAGAAAGAACAGTTTTTATAATATAAAACTGCATGCAGGACACTGGACAGACCACTAGGAACAAAGTGGGTGTGTAATTATTTGATAAAGTACTGTAATCAGTAAGATTACAGTATACTGTATCTATACTGTCTTTTTCACTTTTTGAATTTGGCGCCAAACTCCACCCCCGTGCGCTGCAACGTCGCAGGGAACGGAGGTCGGCACTCGACAGTGTGAATCGAGCGAAGAGACAGCAGGGAGACATCGCAGGATCCAGGGAACAAGGTAAGTAACTTCCCCTGGATACTGTGATGCAGCCCGGCTCGGGGTTACCGCTCTTGGTATGAAAAACTCACCCCGAGCCAGACTCGGGAATACCGCAAAGGGGGTTAAGAGACACATCTAAACTTTTTTGAATTGATCTACAGCGATGGCCAAAAGTTTTGAGAATGACACAGATATACATTTTTTACAAAGTCTGCTGCCCCCGTTTTCATGATGGCAATTTGCATATACTCCAGAATGTTATGAAGAGTGATCAGATGAATTGCAATTAATTGCAAAGTCCCTCTTAATCCCATTAAAACATTTCTACTGCATTTGTGAAGAATGCTTCAGGGCGCCCAAGAAAGACCAGAAAGTCCAGCAAGCGCCAGGACCGTACCCTGCAGTTGATTCAGCTGCGGGATCGGGGCACCACCAGTGCAGAGCTTGCCCAGGAATGGCAGCAGGCAGGTGAGAAGTGCATCTGCAAGCACAGTGAGGGGAAGACTTTTGGAGAATGGCCTGGTGTCAAGAAGGGCAGCAAAGAAGGCACTTCTCTCCAGGAAAAACTTCAAGGACAGACTGATTTTCTGCAAAAGGTACAGGGACTGGACTGCTGAAGACTGGGGTAAAGTTGTTTTCTCTGATGAATCCCCTTTCCGATTGTTTGGGGCATCTGGAAAAAACTTTGTCTGGAGAAGAAAAGATGAGCGCTACCATCAGTCCTATGTCATGCCAACAGTAAAGCATCCTGAGACCATTCATGTGTGGGGTTGCTTCTCAGCCACGGGAGTGGCTCACTCACAATTTTGCCTAAGAACACAGCCAGGAATAAAGATTGGTACAAAAACATCCTCCAAGAGCAACTTCTCCCAACCATCCAAGAATAGTTTGGTGACAAAACAATGCCTTTTCCAGCATGGTGGAGCTCCTTGCCATAAGGCAAAAGTGATAACTAAGTGGCTTGGGGAACAAAACATAGAAATTTTGGGTCCATGGCCAGGAAACCCCCCAGACCTTAATCCCCACAAATTCTGTCAAACTCCAAGCATTGATTATGCAAGAATGCACTAGCATTAGTCAGGATGTGGCCCAGAAGTTGATTGACAGCATGCCAGGTCGAATTGCAGAGGTCTTGAAAAAGAAGGATCAACACTGCAAATATTGACTCTTTGCATAAAGGGAATGTAATTGTCAATAAAAGCCTTTGACACTTAAGAAATGCTTGTAATTGTACTTCAGTATACCAAAGTACCATCTGACAAAAAGATCTAAAAACACTGAAGCAGCAGACTTTGTGAAAATTAATATTTGTGTCATTCTCAAAACTTTTGGCCATGGCTGTGCACTCCCTGCCGACATTGCCAACTGTGGTTGTGGAAGGAAGTTCATCATCTTTACTACTTTAACAGTAAAGGACCATGCAGCAGCCTGTACATATACCTCACCATCCCACCATAACTACGGTCTGCTTGTGGCAATATCTATCTGAAAAGCGACAGGATCCCATGACCTTGTCGGTCTATGACCTTCCCTTACAGACGTATGAATTCCTAATTTCATCCCTCTCTCTTGCTCCCTGGAGAGCTTTAGTCTATGACACGTTGAAAGACATCCCTGACTCTCTTAAAACCCAGGACACCTTTAAGGGGTTGCAACTTAAACACTTACCAATGTCAATCACAGAGAAGGTGATCTACCTAGACTGTATGGTGTGACAATATAACCCCCTACTTACTAAAAGACGGATATTGTGGTTTTACTCCGCCTACAAACACTCCCAGGTAACCAAGACCTTGTCTCAAATTAAGTGGGAGATAGACTTAGGTCTAATGTCTACAGAAAAAGAAAGGGGTACAGTGTTTAGTTACCTTTACACAGTCTCTCAATGTAGCTCACATTGGAGAACCACCCTGAAGATAGCACATCGATGGTATCTTACCCCAAGCAGATTCAGGTATATGTACCCTCCAACCTCTGCCGAATGTTGGCGCAACTGTGGACAGAGAGGGACCCTCTTTCATGTTGTATGGCATTGCAAATCAGTGGTTCGCTTCTGCAAATCTGTATTTATGTTAGTTTTAACCAATACGGGCATCCTTACCCAGCCTTCCCCACAGTTGGCACTAATAGGTTTGGGTATAGAGGGATTCCCTTCACAGCTGCGTACAGTTGTAGTACATATACTAACAGCGGCATGCTTAACATAATTACACAAATGGAGAAGGGATGACTCGCCTAACTTGTCAGAGGTTTATACAATGAATCCATCTACACTGGACGTGTAATGGTAGAAGTAAAAAAAAAAATAAGACATGAATGAGAACCCTGGATTACTACATATAAACTTAAATATATCTCTTAAACTAGAGTGTCACCAGGTGAAAACTGTTTTTTTTTTACAAATCAGGAAAACAGGAATCGCTAAGTTACATGTATTATACTGCTCAAAGTTTTTTGATTACAAGTTATGATTTCATTGTACGCTGTATGACACGATTTGCACCCAGATTATTATCTGTGATATTGTAGAGACTTTGTTATTGTAAAATGTTATTTTTTCCAAATTTACTTACCTGAGCCCTCGAATGTCCCACATCGAGAACGCGCTGGATCTTGGCCCGGGCTTCTCGGCTCTTCATTGGATATATTGATAGCAGCCTCAGCCATTGGCTCCCGCTGCTGTCAAATAAATCCAATGATGAGGGCGCCGGGGGGCGGGGCCGAGTCTGGCATTCGTGTCTATGGACGCAAATGCTGGACTCGGGAGCACGCCCGCAAGGTAACCCCCTTGGGAAAGCGCTTCCCAGAGGGGGTTATCGGATGCGGGGAGGAGCCGAGACAGCTGCCGAGGGATCCCAGAAGATGGCGTTCGGGCCACTCTGTGCAAAACGAACTGCATAGTGGAGGTAAGTAAGACATGTTTGTTATTTTTTATTTTTTTTAAATCAAACCTTTAGTACCACTTTAATGCAAGAGGCACAATGTCACACATATGGTATTATTGTCCAAAGATTTTCTCATTCTGGCTAAAAGTGTATAATATATGTAGCACTACCCCCGTAAGAGCTGCTGGTTAGTTTTGGGTTTTGTACGTTACCTCTTCAGCTTCGTTGTCTGGGTAGGAATGTCTGTATTAAATGCACTGTCCACACAGATGTAAAACCTTCAACAGTCAGGCTTTATTTTCTTATGCAGTAAACTTCAAGAGAAAGTAGGAGGTAAAGAAGAGCAGGGGAAGGTTCAGGCACTTGCCACACAACTGCAAAGGTGTCAGTTCAAAGTTACTCACCACTCTCAATGTTAGAGTGGGTATTGGTCACCCAGATAGTCCCCTCTCACATGGCCTAGCAGCCGGGATGACACACGAATCAGCAACGGGGCAGTCTCTGCCACAGACTGCCCTAGGTGAAATGGGTCTCTGCCACAGACCTAATAAAGTGAACAAAGTCTCTGCCACAGACCTTTTAAAGTTGAGCGAATGGATAGTCCAGGAATCCTCTGCCACAGGATTTCAAAGTCCCAAACTTCCAGTCGTACAGTTTAAGAGCCTTTAAGCCGATTCGGCGAACTGCAGGGCTTGTAGTATAGTGGATGCCTCCTTAATAAAGTTGCCAGGCCTCACCCGAGACAGCAGCACTTTGCCGGTCTCCTACAGGGCAGGTCCTCCCCTGGTCTCCTTTATTAAGATAGCTTCCTCCCCATTTGGACGGACAGCTTGGGATCTCCTCTCCGAATGTAGGCCCCAGCCAGACTAGCTGGGCCTACTAGATAGCGATGCAGCCTCGGGCCAACGTGGCCTCGAGACCAGGATCACACACACATACCTCGAGCCTGGAGGGCCACGAGGCGAAAACGAACCCCGATCAATGGCGTCTGCCCCTTAAGTATCCCCTCCCAGCAGGCACAGCGGGGCGACCACTCCCACTGTACCGCTGCCGAGAAGGGCCACTCAATGCACCATGGTTTGCCCATGTTCCAACAGGTGCCCGAGGTGGTAACGCCACCTACAGGCAATACGGGAAATTGTTATCGGGCAAACCACAACTAGAACAGAGGCAAATTTAAATGTAATTCAACAGTCTGAGCCCAACTACTGGCTCAGACATCCCTCTAAATTTTAAATAGCATCCCAACCTTTTGGGGAGGGCGCTACAATCAGAAAATACAGGAATAAATACACAATCAGATGTGTTGGTCTCTGTGTTTTCAATTATCCCTGGCCCAATTAAACGTATAAAAAAAAATATTCTACGACATATGCTTACAGCAGCACGTATGGTTATAGCTCAGAACTGGTGGAAGACGACAGTTCCCTCAATAGGGGAATGGATGTGTGAGATGAATGAGATGGAGTCCCTGGAATTGACATTAATGATAGAAATGGGTCTAAAGGGACAAGCTTTAAGGATATGGCAACAATGGGAGGAATTTAGAAACTCTGCAAAACTATCTGAATATATATAGAGCAACTTGACATTGGAATTCATGCATGAGGGCCGGACGCATGGATAGGGGGGCGACTCCCGTGCTCCCTTAATGGACGAGCCCCCTTAGCCAAGAGTCTATCAGCAATATTATCTTAGGCACATCCATCGGGAATCAGGGCGTGGTGTCAACAATCAGCCTTTCTTCATTTGGTACACTTTGCAACTTATTGTATAATGGATTTTCTCTCTCCAGTGAATCAGCAACAATGCAGACTGCTTTGACTAACAGAAAACCACTACAGCCAGAACCTACCAATCTCTACAAGAGCTATGATCATGAAGACATGGAACAGCGAGCGAGAACAATTATATAAAGTAATTTTCAAAATTATTTTGAAGGAATATTTACAATAATGCAACAAGTCATTAGAAGCTGAATAGCTGCAGCTTCTGATGCACACTATGCTTCTAATACACAGTGTTCATTCGAAGCTGAAGCAAGTCAAATAGAGCCCACTTAATTTCTTGGTAGGTGGACATCCAACATCATCCAGCAGATTCATTGAATTTCAGTTCATTAATTCATGGAGTTTCAGCATTACTTAGAGCAGTTGGCATGCAAATGCAGCCTGTCTAGGAACACCCACTCTTCCAGACTGACATCCACTCATCAAAGCATTTTGATATTTGCATAACTCCTTCCACTGCTTGCATTGGGCTAAGGGCTCTTGAGTTAAGTACTAAAGCAGGGTGCACCTGGAATATGCAAACTGCAACCTGCATAGGTGTGAGGCCTGGTTCACACCTATGCAGGTTGCAGTTTGCATATTCCAGGTGCATTTTGCATTTTTCTCTACACATTTTTGATCCATTGAAGTCTATGGAACCAAAAACCAGAAAAAAAGTCCCTGGCCCTTTCAAAAAATGCACAGTTGTGAACTATATTCATAGGAAACCATGTTCAATGGACTGTAGTGTGTTTCTGCAAAACTGAAAACGTACTAAAAAATGCAGAGGTGTGAAGCAGGCCTTAATCAGGCCTCAGTGATAGGAATCCCACACAAAAGAGACACCAACAGCTGTAAAAACCTAGCAGAAGTTTTAGCACTTTTCCAGTCCGTTCCGAAACTAGTAGAAAACATTTTGCCTGAAATTACACTTTAACATCTAATAGCGCTAAGATAAATGGTTTTGCGGGTAGACCCCTAATTTAACGCACCTCATCCCAAATTTTATGACTATTATGATTCTCTCAGTTAAACATCACTACAACCACCATTTCTTTGAATTTACCCTACTGTAAATTATGTCATATTACTTATATTTTTACAAATTTTGTATGAATTGTTAATAAAAAGATATATACTTTCTACCATTCGGTAATTGAGTCTTCCACTGTGTTCAGCGTTACGTTAATAGCACCGTTATAGTCCCGTCCACTTTTTTTCTCTCACGTTTTGTCATCTAATAGCGCTGTATTTAAAAGGTGCCTATCATTTCCCAATATATAGTAACTTTCCCCCCTACACAAAATGAGATTTCTGAGCTACTCATTCTTCTGAAGCCAAAACCCTTGACCTTTTTTTCACTTGTCATTTAAAATTCCACTTGATGAAGAAAAAGTTTTAGCCCTGGCTGAAAATGCAAAACATGTTTCAGTGTCTGAATTTCACAGATTGACAGTTGCCTAATAACTTTCAGAGGAAACGCTACTAAAACAAAAAAAAAAGTAATGAAAAAAAGCCATGGTGATTGTCATACACATAATATTCAGCAATCAAAAGCCTGAACCAAAACCAAGAATTGCTGATGAGATTAGACAAGAACATTACAGTTCATCCAATGACTTCAATTCTGGTGGGTTGAATAAAAGGTGACATTAGCAGCAATTATAAAGCGCTCCCCAGTCTTAGGGACATGTCTGCACTGCGTTGATTTGAAAAGGCTACTCAGAAGGCACACAATTGTTGTCAGCTTTTCTCTGTAATTAAACATTTCTCTACTGCTGAGTAATCACTCCAATCTGACTTTGTATAAACACATTCACAGTCGTTGTTGTAAAGGTGGTAAGCTATAAAAATAATTTGTTTGTTCGTTCCTTAGGTTCTTGGGAACTAATCTTCTGCCTATAGGGCTAGAAATAGTTCCTACTTCTTTTATCTGGTCTTTATGTCTCTTTCACCCGTACAGAATGTTTTCTCTTGTGTCTAGTAATGAAGACCAGATTGAAATCACATTTTAGAACACAGACAAAATGACTTTTTCTTGGCCTCTTTCATGGTCCTCAGCTGGAAATATTTTGAGATATATCAGTAGGCGCAATAAGTCACTCACGCACCGTTAAATCCACATATTTATAAAAAGAATATCAAAAGAAGAGTTGAAAGGTTTCATGACTCCAGCTTCTGAAACTATATCTTTTTTATGACCTAAGGCCAGACAATCTAGCCAATGCATGGTCAAAGGAACTAACCTGGGTATTTTGTTATTTTTTATGTTTTTTAACTAGCAAAAAATGTGCAGTTCAAATATTCCTAAAAGAGCATTCTATTCTTAAAGTGATACTAAAGTCTATTTTTTTTTCTTTAAAAAAAACAAACATGTCATACTTACCTGTTCTGTGTAATGGTTTTGCTCAGAGCAGCCCAGATCCTCCTCTTCTTTTGTCCCTCTTCGGTGGTTCTGGTCCATCCCTCCTGTTGAGTGCCCCCACAGCAAACAGCTTGCTATGGGGGCACCCAAGCTCAGCTGCAGCTCTGTGTGTCCATTTAGACACGGAGCCATGGTTTGGCCCTGCCCCCTCTTCCTCCTGATTGGCTAACTGACTTTGATTGACAGCTGCGACAGTCAATGGCAGGAGGGAGAGTCCTGGATGGGCGTGACACACGTGCCCATCGCTGGATCAAGATGGGGCTCAGGTAAGTATTGGGGGGGGGGGGCTGCTACACACAGAAGTTTTTTTTTATCTTAATGCATAGAATGCATTAAGATAAAAAACCTTCTGCCTTTAGAACCACTTTAAAGAGGAACTATACAGTGGAAGATGTGGCCAAAAAAAGGCAAGCAAAGGGTAAAGAACTACTCACAAGCAGGGCCGGATTTACACCTCAGGAGCCTATAGGCAGAGAACTCTGAAGTGCCACTCCCCCTCCCAATAAAGGCAGCAAGACTGACTCTTTTTTCTTGATAAATTACCGTAAAGGTCTAGAAAATGCCCAATTTCAGTAAAAGACACACAGAAGTGAACTTTAGGGCAAACAAACACAAAAAAACTACCCACATTTTTGGTACAATATAAAAGATGAGGTTGCACCGAGTAAATAGATGCCCAACACGTCAAACCAAAACCTTGTATGCGCCCCTGAAATGGCAGCATACTTCAGTACCCTATATTTTCTATAGCCGATGCTTCAAAGGCCCCCTATAGGTCATCAGTTTAGTGTAACGTGGATCACAATCAATGTTTTCACGTGTGGGCATCCTCGATGTGTGTGTTTACATTTATACATATGTATATGGGGGGGCCTCCCAAAAAATTGGGGGGGGGGGATTTTATTTGCTTAACTTTTTTTTTCATAACATAGGGGATAAAAAGTCCCCTATGTGATGATTTTTAGGTGACAGGTTCTCTTTAATAAGACATACGGGGTCTAAAAGACCCTGCATGTCTCTTCTGGGCTCCACTGGATGTATTGCAATGACCTTCACTTTAAGGTCATCACAGAGGACAAGGGGACACTCTTTACATCTAGAGGAAAAAAGATTTCATCTCCAAATACGGCAAGATTTCTTCACAGTAAGAGCTGTGAAAATGTGAAATAGACTCCCTGCAGAGGTGGTTCTGGCCAGCTCAGTCGATTGCTTTAAAAAAAGGCTTGGATACTTTCCTAAATGTACATAATATAACTGGGTACTGACATTTATAGGTAAAGTTGATCCAGGGAAAATCAGATTGCCTCTCTGGGGGGATCAGGACGGAATTGTTTCCCCTGCTGTAGCAAATTGGATCATGCTTTGCTGTTTTTTTTTTGCCATCCTTTGGATCAACTGTGGGTATAGGATTGTGTATATGGGATTGTAAATTATTCTCTTTTTTTTGGTTAAACTTGATGGACTTTTGTCTTTTTTCAACCTGACTAACTATGTAACTATCTTATTCCAAAACCATGGGCATTGATATGTCATTGGTCCCATGCTTTGTGGTTATACCATTCTCCACTCTTCTGGGAAAACATTTTGGAGTGCATCTGTGAGTATTTGTGCTCATTGAGCAAAAAGACCATTTGTGACATCAGACACTAATGTAGGAGACTAATGAGAAGACCGGGCTCACAATCAGTGCTCAAATTTATCCCAAAGTTTGTCAGTAGGGTTGAGGATGGGGCCACTTGAGTTCCTCCACATTAAACTGATGGTCAATGTCTTTAAGGGTCTGGCTTTGTGCACAGGAGCACAGTCATCCTGGAGCAGGAAAGGACCTTCCACCAACTGTTGCCACAGGGTTGGAAGGACACATATCTGTAATATGTCTTTGTATGCCACAGCATCGATGGAACCCTTCTCTGGAAACTCTCAACACAAACTTGGGGGTGAAGGGAGCTAAATTGAATAGATTGCTTAGATATGCCCTTCTGCTATTGGGATGAATAGGTTTCAGTGCCGTGTTCTTGGTACAGTGAAGGCTGGAATTTGTTGGTGGCCATACTTCAGCTATTAAACCTTGCAAAAATCCCTCTCTAATGGACTTCTATGGACCGCCAATAAACCAATTGGGAACACATAAGAAATTCAATATCCCAAAAAATTATTTGAGCTTGATCCACTTTAAATTACTGTTTTATTTATACTACACCTTAATAAAAACATGTATACTATGGCAACTTAAAGTGGTTGTAAACCCAACCAGACAACTTGCACCTACAGTTAAGCCTAGATTAAGGCTTACCTGTAGGTGCAAGAAATATCTCCTTAACCTACACGGTTTAGGAGATATTTGCAAAAAACACTGCACCGATGTCTACGGCGCATGTGCGCCATAGACAACGGTGCAGGCGCACTGAGCATTGCGGTTTTATCAATGGATAATGCTGGAACCGCGCGCATGCATGCGAATCGTGATGGTCCCGCGTGCATGCGCGGGAGTGAGGTCATCGCCGCTCCGGCCAGTCACAGCGCCGGAGCGGCGATACAAGGAAGACACTTCGATCTCAGGTAAGTGCTACATAATGAGCTAGTATGCTATGCATACTAGCCCATTATGCCTTTTTCTTGCAGGTTTTTTTTTTTACAGGAATTTTTTTGGGGGGGTTTACTTCCTCTTTAAAAAGGGCACCAAAATGCTGGATGCTTTTTTTCATAAAATGTGCTAAATATGTCATATACAGTTATAAATAGACATACCTCTCGAAACACCACATATCACAATCTTAACACATGCTTCCATGTCCCAAAAAGAGCAATATTCATATAAGGTTCATCATTATTATAAAAACAATAACAAACATCAAAAAACAGAAAATCAAAAGATAAAAAAAATCTTAAAACATCCAAAAAAACACATAAATCTTAGACCCCTTTCACACTGGGGCATTTTTCAGGAGCTTTAGCGTTAAAAAAAGAGACTGTAAAGCGCCTGAAAGAAGCCGCATCTGCAATCCCAATGTGAAAGCCCTAAAGCTTTCACACTGAGGCGCTGCAGCTTCTGAGGCGCACACTGAGGCAAGCAGCTTCTTCGCATCGCTTTAGAAGCGGTGAATACACTGCTCCTAAAGCGCCCCTTCCCATTGAAATCAATTAGAAGCGCCTGCAAAGTGCCTTGGCAGCGGTGTTTTGTGGGTACATTTAACGCTTTATTCGGCCACTAGCAGGGGTTAAAGGCGCCCCGCCCTGCTAGCGCTCGAAAAATGACGGTAAAGCGCTGCTAGTTTTAGCAGCGCTTTACCAGCGTTTTGCAGGCGCTCGCAATGTGAAAGGGCTCTTAAAGCACTCGGGCTTTCACATTGGGATTGCAGATGAGGCTTCTCTCAGGCACTTTACAGGCTCTTTTTTTAGCGCTAAAGCGCCTGAAAAATGCCCCAGTGTGAAAGGGGTCTTAAAACATCTAAAAAATAGGGTCAATTATACAGCATTATCTATCTTTGGAGGAGCAACCCCTGCCTATACGTAACCAACAATGGAAAGCAGAGGTCATATGCATAAATACATAGGAGGAAATTTACTAAAACTGGAGCACTCAGAATCTGGTGCAACTGTGTATGGTAGCCAATCAGCTTCTAGCTTCAGCTTGTTCTATTAGACTTTGATAATAAAACCTGGAAGCCAATTGGTTTCTGTGCAGAGCTGCACCAGATTTTGCATGCTCCCGTTTTAGTAAATCCCCCATAGTGATTTTTAAGACTCTGAATGTGTAATAAGTGACCCCCCCAAATTTATAACCCAAATAAATGAGGGATTGCAGTCCTCTGAAAAATATTAAGACACACTAGGGGATATTCCTCAAATATTCCTCAGAATTCCTTGTTGTAAATCCCCTCCCCCCTTAAAGAACATAAATATACCACTAAATTATTCCTTCAACTAAATAACAGAAAGAAAAAAAAAAACATTGCTTTTTCTTTTTTTAAACAAAATCTGCACAGTTATAATATAATATATATAATATACTTGACCAATATCCATTATAAAGAAACCTACTTTATGTGCTGTATGCTAATTAAAAAAAAAAACGTTGTAGTCCTCCAAATCCTAGTCATTGATGAACTGACAAATTTGCTATTTTAAATACGGGGACATATGTAGTTTACTTGAAAAAAAGTCCTTTCCCTGCTGGTTTAAATACTAATAGTCTCTAAGCATTCTGAATGACAGTCATTATAATAATTGTTTGTCATTTAATGATAAATGCAGTTTATTTTTATTCAGCAACAGCAGAAATATTATGACAGTACACCCTCTGCATTTTCTTTATTTTGATCCGTGAAATCATTACCCAGACATAAATTTTAACAACAACTTTTCAATAGGATACATTGGTTACAGCTTTAAATCAATTGCTTGCAAAGCAATTAAACTATTTCAAATTTACATTGAAAACAGTGGAAGTGAAATCGGTTTTTAAAAATATACTGAACATACGCTCATTGTTAAAGCCACAGCCACGTAACATCTGTCATCACCAAAATGACTTGACCAGGCTGGCCTAAATTGCTTTATTTGCTTGTTCTTCAAACATTTGATGGGCTCTGCCAGGGGTTAAGTCAGCCCTTGGTTTCTTAAATGTCCTGGATACTCCAACAATGAGTGTTCACTGCCATAACTTCAGACTCTGTTCTTGTCTCCTGGATGTTACTGCCCACCTTTTGTATGTTTCAGCATTGGACGAAGGGGGATGCCTCACTCCCTTAGTAATGGGCATAATAAGTGTGTAGCCCAGCCATTCTCAACCAGGGTTATGTGGAACTCCAAAGGGGTTATATGGAACTTCAGAGGAGTTATGGGTTCCTCCAGAAGTTTCTAAGTATAGCGCCCTCCCCAAATGGTTCGGGACGCTATGTGTAAATTTAGGGGTAGTCTGAGCCAGTAGTTAGGCTCAGACCTGGATAATTGTGTTTAAATTTGCTTCTGCTCTGGGTGTGATACTGCCTGCCAGTTATATTCCCTGTTTGCCTGTAGGTGGCACTGCCGCCAATGACTCAGGCTGGAATATAGGGGTATCAACACCTTGTGTGTCCTCTCTCGGCAGCCGTGCAGTGGGCATGGTTGACCCGCTGTGCATGCTGGAAGAGGGTACATAAGGGGCAGACGCCATTGGTAGAGGGTCATTCCTGTGTGCGCGCCTCGTGGCCAGCATGGGTGCGTGCATGTGTTCCAGCCCCGGGCACCTTCAGCCCTGAGGCTGCGTCGCTGCCTGGTAGGCCCAGCTCTGCTGGCTGGGGCCTATGCCTTTGGAAGGGATCCCAAGCTGCCCACCTGCGGGAAGCCCACACTTAGGGAAGGAGGCCAGGGGAGGATCTGCCCCAGAGGAGACTGGCGATGGTACTGCTGTCTCGGGAGGAGGCCTGGAGACTCACCTAAGGAGGGATCCATTACTACAAGCCCTGCAATATGCCGATCTGGCATAAAGATTCTCTGTATTGCTAGGCTGGGAGGTTCGGGACTTTGATAATCCTGTGGCAGAGGATTCCTGATCGCATCCCTAAATTCTCAGATAAAGTTGATCCGTGCATCATCTCGGCTGCTGGGACCAGTGAGAGGGACTATCCGGGTGAGCAATACACACTCAGGCTTGAGTGGCGACGTTGTGCCTTTAGTGTTGCGTGCCTGCCTGCATTACCTGCTTTCTCTACAAGTTCCCACAGCAAGAAAAGAAAAATAAAGCCTTCCTGTTTAGGTTTTACATTGGTGTGGACATTGACTTTTTTTCCTAAAGACTTTCTATACCCTGACAACGGAAGCCATGGAGGTAGTTTGCATGACCCGAAACAAAACCAGCCGGTCCCTTAAATTTGGAGGCTAGTGCTACATAAGTGTTCCTTGATCTGCTGCTCATTAACCTCCAATTTGATGGTGCCTGCATAGTTCCAGGGTCAAAGACACTTGAAAAGTCCAGCTGCATGAACATATTGATCTTTTCAGCTGTTTGCAAGAATGGTGTTCTGACCAGCAATGTAAGGGGCATTTTTTTACCACAGACCACCAATGAATTGTTTTTTTGAAAGGTTCCCTCAGACCTGAAAATTATTTATCTTTAGGGCACTCTGTTAGGCACATCCCAACTTCAGCACAGGAAATCTACCTTCAGCATATCACCTTAGCCCTTCCCTCCTGGTCTCTGAATGATGAGTGGCCTTACTGACCAATAGGGCGACACAAGAGGTACAACCGTCTTTCCTCTTTAGGGGTGCTTAATCATCTAAAGGTACACAAAAGCACACGATGGCTTTACATTCCCCTTATTACTTTAATTAGTTTAGGGTGACCATAGGTTTTGTCAGGGTCAGGGGTCAGTTTACAGCAGAGGCTCCAACAGATCAGTAGGATAAGTATACAGCAGGTCACCCCGGCGTTTGACGTGGGCTCCCCCGAGGTGTGGGGTCTAAGCTGGCATTCATCAGAGCTCCTGATGGTGGAGATTAGTTTTGATGCTTTGGATATTTATTATAGCAAAAAGTACAAAATATTGTCGCTCTTTTTTCGTTTATAGCGCAAAAAATAAAAACCGCAGAGGTGATCAAATACCACCAAAAGAAAGCTCTATTTGTGGGGAAAAAAAGGGGTTAGGTACAATGTCGCACAACTGCGCAATTGTTAGTTAAAGCGATGCAGTGCCGTATCACAAAAAAATGGCCTGGTCAGGAAGGGGGCAAATCCTTCCGGGGCTGAAGTGGTTAAATGGTTAATGGTGCCTTTAGTTTATTTTTGAAGATGCAGTGGATAACTATAACTGAAGAAAAACTTTTTTTTTGTTTTTGAGTGGAGTGGAGAGGGATCGGAACACCTGTCAAGTTTTTATTGTCTGTGCCTCCAATAGGCAGATGATTCACCCTTTCTTTTTGTCCTGTTCACCATTATCACGAGAAAATTAAGGAAAATCACTAATTTGAGGTTGTCAGCAGAACAGTAATAGAGGGAAATCTTCCTATCAGGATATTATTTCTGGTGACAATCAGGGATTCCCTCCCTTGAGGGATTTCCTCTCACTTCTTGTTTCGGCTATGAGACAGGAAGTGAAGGGATATCTCTCCAAAGGGACAGAGATGGCAAAAAAACACGTGACGTGGGGTTATAACCCTCCCTTACTCTATCCAAAATTACAAAAAAAAAAAAAAATGTTTTGCCTTTAGTTCTATTTTTAAGAAAGGTTGTATATCAATATTATGTTACCTAATGAGTGAATTGCAGTATATGCATTTTTATAGGTAACAATTTAAATTTAGAGACATTGCCCTGTCTTTATTTAAAAATGTCAAGACTCCTGTTACCATATGAGAGATATAAGACATACAGTCAGAGAGGTAACAAAGTTACCACGAAGGCTGCGCGTGCAACATTTTCTGCACCACGTGCAAAAAAAAAAGTATTTTCATTATCATTAAAAAATGCCGATTGGATTTTTACTCAGTAAAAAAGGTTTGGAAGAATTTATTACAAACAATTCTCCAGCACATGATAACTGAAGACACCGCTTGTACATTGTGTAATATGATTTGGCGCATTAATATATGTTAGCACCATTCCTGATTATAAATAGCAATTCCTATCTCTGATGTAAAATCTGAATGTATGATACAATAATGAAATGTTTATGTGAAATGTATATTTTTACAAGCTGAACATTTGCAGATAATTTCATTTTTTACTGCCAAAGTGCCTTCAGCAAATTCCTACACATTTGGACTATACGTGACTTACTGCAATGATTAAATTCATTCTGTCTCGCTCATTACAGGTTCCAAAATATTCAACACACTTGTCCAATTTGAAATGATATATCACAGACTTTTCTAAAATGCACATGTATGCAGGGTTACCTTAAGGGTAAGCAGACCCAGGAGGTCATCATAAACTCCAAACTAGTTAAAGTCGAACGTCAAACAAAACTTTTTTTTTAAAAGCGAGGAAGTATTAGAAGCTCTGTCAAGTTGCTAAAGATTCAATAAGAGTGGCAACCAACAATTGTGAAATCCAATGTAGCGATCCCACTGATCCCAGCACCACCTCTTCAGGCACTGTCAACCCACCTGGCTGCAGTTGCCCCTTTACTAGCCCTCCAGGCTAATTTATCCACCACAGTCCTCTAGACTGACTCTTCACCAGCCCACCTGGCTGACTCTCAGGAGATCTTCCAGTAGTGCTGACCTGCTCCTGCTGTCCTCTCTTCTTGCTCATGTGCCTCTAGAAAGGGCTTCTTCCATGTGTTATGGCAGGATCTTCCAGCACCCGAGCCCCAGCCCAAGGTCACCCCCCCCCCAGACTAGGGACACCCTCAAGGGCCACCAACAGCCTCCTCAGCACTCCATCTACATCTTCCACCCGACTGCCCCTGCTGGCATGACTCATGCTTATTTATGAGGTGGCTTGCCCCCTGCCAGCCCTTTACTGGTGATTGGCTGAGGCCCTGATAAATATGCCAAGCAGCTCCTTCTAACCTCCACCCACTATGTCTGGAACATTCTCCAATGTCCCAGAAAACTGGGGAAGGCAACAGAGAGGCTGCTAGGATGAGTCATTCAGCCCTGAGTCACTAAACCCCGACCCAGATTCACAGCTCAGGCCCAGCCCCGAGCCAAAGAAATTTGCCTACACTAAAACTCACAGTGAGGGAAAAAAGTATTTGATCCCCTTGTGATTTTGTACGTTTGCCCACTGACAAAGAAATCATCAGTCTATAATTGTAATGGTAGGTTTATTTTAACAGTGAGAGATAGAATAACAACAAAAATATCCAGAAAAAAATGTATTTAAAAAAAAATTATAAATTGATTTGCATTTTAATGAGTGAAATAAGTATTTGATCCCCTATTATTAAGCAAGATTTCTGGCTCCCAGGTGTCTTCTATACAGGTAACAAGCTCAGATTAGGAACCCTCTCTTAAAGAGAGTGCTCCTAATCTCAGCTTGTTACCTGTATAAAAAGACATCTGTCCACAGAAGCAATCAATCAGATTCCAATCTCTCCACCATGATCAAGACCAAAGAGCTGTCATAGGATGTTAGGGACAAGGGCTACAAGACCATCGCCAAACAACTTGGTGAGAGGGTGACAACAGTTGGTGCAATTTTTCACAAATGGAAGAAACACAAAATAACTGTCAATCTCCCTCGGTCTGGGGCTCCATGCAAGATTTCACCTCGTGGAGTTTCAATGATCATGAGAACCGTGAGGAATCAGCCCAGAACTACACTGGAGAATCTTGTCAATGATCTCAGCTGGGACCATAGTCATCAAGAAAACAATTGGTAACACACTACACCGTGAAGGACTGAAATCCTTCAGCGCCCGCAAGGTCCCCCCTGCTCAAGAAAGCACATCTACAGGCCCATCTGAAGTTCACTAATGAACATCTGAATGATTCAGAGGAGAACTGGGTGAAAGTGTTGTGGTCAGATGAGACCAAAATGGATCTCTTTGGCATCAACTCAACTCGCCGTGTTAGGAGGTGGAAGAATGCTGCCTATGACCCCAAGATCACCATCCCCACCATCAAACATGGAGGTGGAAACATTATGCTTTGGGGGACAGGACAACTTCACTGCATCCAAGGGACGATGGACGGGGCCATGTACTGTCAAATCTTGAGTGAGAACCTCCTTCCCTCAGCCAGGGCATTGAAAATGGGTCGTGGATGGGTAGTACAGCATGACAATGACCCAAAACAAACGGCCAAGGCAACAAAGGAGTGGCTCAAGAAGACACACATTAAGGCCCTAGAATGGCCTAGTCAGTCTCCAGACCTTAATCCCATAGAAAATATGTGGAGGGAGCTGAAGGTTCGAGTTACCAAATGTCAGCCTCAAAACCTTAATGACTTGGAGAGGAGGAGTGGGACAAAATCCCTCCTGAGATGTGTGCAATCCTGGTGGCCAACTACAAGAAACGTCTGACCTCTGTGATTGCCAACAAGGGTTTTGCCACCAAGTAATTTCACTCATTAAAATGAAAACCAATGTATAACTTTTTTTAAATGCGTTTTCTGGATATTTTTGTTGTTATTCTGTCTCTCACTGTTAAAATAAACCTACCATTACAATTATAGACTGATCATTTCTTTGTCAGTGGGCAAATGTACGAAATCAGCAGGGGATCAAATACTTTTTTCTCTCACTGTAGCGCTACAAACCTACACTACCTACAAGCACACGCTAGAAGGTGCTAGCTACACCAAGATGATGTTAAAGCTGAAATCTGGGCACAAAAACTTAAATATATTCACAAAAGCCACAAAGGATGAACACCGTTCTGCCATAACAATATGACCACTAACAGGTAAAGTGAATAACATTGATTATCTTGTGGCAAAGGCACCTGAAAATGGGTGAGATATATTAGACTACAAGCAAGCATGTCGTCCCTTACGCTGATATAATGAAAACAGAAAAAGTGGACAAGCGTAAGGATTTGAGTGATTTTGGCGAGGGACACATTGTAAAGGCTAGATGACTGGGTCAGAGCAACTCCAAAATAGGGTTAAGGTTAACAGCCATTGACCAAGGCTTTGTAATACCTGTTGTCACTTCTATTTGCCTCCCAATGTACGAAAACAGAAAAAAATTGGACAGGACCTATTTTTCAAAACAAAATGTACTGCAGCACTGAGAGCCGGTTCACACCAGGGCGACTCGTCAGGCGACTCAGTCGCCTGACAAGTCGCTGCCACACTTTTCAATGGAACTGTTCTAAGTAAGAGCGACTCAGGTCGCTCCGACTTAGAAAAAGGTTCCTGTACTACTTTTGGGGGCGACCCAAGGCGACCTGCATTGACTTCTATACAGAAGTCTTATGCAAATCGCCTCGGCAGGCGTCTCAAGTCGTCTTGAGATCGCGCCGCCGAGGTCGCCCCCACAAGTCGTGCCGCGTCGCGCCGCCCTGGTGTGAACCGGGTCTGAGATAAGATCAAGAAGTTGTAGAAATGCATTATAGCACATTGCAACATGTGCATTAAAATACAGCAGTGTACTTCAAATGGGTTATATATATATATATTTTTAATGCAAGCAGTAGGTACCTGAATTTGACATCTATCAGCTTGTTTCTTGCAGCAGAGCTCAGAGAGTGGTATGAAGAAGCAGAACATGGAACCAGTCAGTGTTACTGCAGTGCAAGAAGTACAATGATAAGAGAGAAGAACCTAGTGACAGAGAGATGAGCAGGGAGGAGACCTGTAAGTAATAATGAACTACAGAAAAACACGGTCTCTTGCCCTGCCAGGCATGGATGTGCCATATGGCAGAACTGTGTAAAATCTTAGGACTGCATGGACAGAAATACAAATCCTTTGGCAAGTAAAACAACTTTCATGTATGTATTTCATCTGTGTATTTAGCCTTGAATATCTGAGTAGCAGACGCATCTAATAGCCGGTATATGCCTAAGCTCACCCCTATGGACCAGAGTTGGCAAGCACTAGCCAAACTCTACAATGGAGTGTGGTATGACTTTAGCCTTTTAGTATTTATTAATGTTGCTGTTTATGTTTTTGTTATAAGGTCAGCTATTTTGCAACTGGAGCTAGGATGGTGTACAATTATCTCTTTTACTTCAACCCAGCTGCAGTTTTGAACTTGTTCACAGACCTGCCAATTTTAAAAAGAAATTGTTGAAAATGATGGCCTTTACCTGTAAATAAATGTCATGCTTGCACATAGAGATTATACCTTACTAGCTGTGGGTTTCATATCAATCACCAAGGAACCGACAAAGTTATTTTGGTTTCCTTGCTGATGATGGCCTTACCATTTAGATGTCACATAAGAAGTGTCTTGCAGAAAACTGACCAAGTAAATGCATTGTTAAAGGAGATTTTCAAATAAAGAAAAGATAAAAAAAATCTTTGACATAGTGATGTATATCTAAAAAAAATGCAGAGCTATTTATCAATTGCAGTGGTCACCAACCTTTCGGACCTCACGGACCACTAAACTCACAATTTTTAATCCCGCCAACCACTAACATGAATTTTACATGTCTTATACACAATGCTCCGGCTCTCTGCCTCCCTTCCCCTGGATCACACTGCTGCCTTATACACACAATGCTCCGACTCTCTGCCCCCCTCCCCTGGATCAAACTGCTGCCTTATACACACAATTCCCCGGCTCTCTTCCCCCCTCCCCCTGGATCAAACTGCTGCCTTATACACACAATTCCCCGGCTCTCTGCCCCCTTCCCCCTGGATCACACTGCTGCCTTATACACACAATGCTCCAGCTCTCTGCCCCCCTCCCCTGGATCACACTGCTCCCTTAAACACACAATGCTCTGGCTCTCTGCCCCCCTCCTCCTGGATCACACTCCTGCATTATACACACAATGCTCCAGCTCTCTGCCCCCCTTCCCCTGGATCACACTGCTGCCTTATACACACAATTCTCTGACTCTTGGCCCCCCTCCCCCTGGATCACACTTCTGCCTTATACACACAATGCTTCGGCTCTCTGCCCCCCTCCCCCTGGATCACACTGCTGCCTTATACGCACAATGCTCTGGCTCTCTGCCCCCCTTCCCCTGGATCACACTGCTGCCTTATACACACAATGCTCCGGCTCTCTGCCTCCCTCCCCCTGGATCACACTGTTGCCTTATACACACAATGCTCTGGCTCTCTGCCCCCCTTCCCCTGGATCACACTGCTGCCTTATGCACACAATGCTCCGGCCCTCTGTCCTCCTCCCCCTGGATCACACTTCTAACTGATACACACAATGCTCAAGCCCCCTGCCCTCCTCCTCCTGGATCACACCGCTGCCTTATACACACAATGCTGCAGCACTCTGACCCCCCCCCCTGCACTCTGCATCATACTGCTGCCTTACACAGACTCATTATTGGATCTCACCTCCTTTTCCAGCCATGTGCTCGAGCTTCGTACTCCCTCCCACAGTCTGTGCTCAGCGCTGCCATTGGATGTTCCCTCCTTCTTCACCTCCCACTCTCTGCACTACTCTCAGCACCTCCCTCTGAGTTCACAGCAGCCAAAACGACAGAGGAGGCATCAGGTATCAAAGTATTGACTGTCAGCACGCATTGAGAACAACACTGGAAACAACATTGGACGGCATACATCAGCCACTATGTTGATTTGTGATAGAACCCCTGGGGACCAAAATTGTATTGTGGACCATCAGTGCTCTACGGACCACTGGTTGGTGACTGCTGATCTAGTGCCTCTAGTAGCCGTATTTAACTCCAACAGAAAGTCCCTGTACTTCAGGTGTGGTGCCCACTGAGAGAAGCAGATCACTTCAAAGGTTAGCATAATCCAACCTTGCATGTAGCACTATGGACATTGCAACACAAAGCCAAAACAACAAAATTATTATTTATGTTATATGCCATTAAAATTATTCTAGTTGACGGGTCAAAAACACTTGTCAAGCGCCTCCTTTCAATGTCTGTATAAGCCCTAAATGTGAAGATTGTTTGAAAGATTTTCTGCAGCAAAACAGGGTACTGAAATCACCCCTCCTTGTTGGACAGGTGAGGTTTTTGTCTGAAAGCAAGTCCTTTAATTTAAATAGTTCAAGGGCCCAGCCACCCTTCTGCTTATATGATTTTATTTGAGGAGAGGAATTTTGCATGAAGGCGACTCATTTATTTTGGATTGGCCCTCAATGCGCCTCAACACACTAAGCTAAAAATGCAACTGCACTATTTTTGACATTGGCACCACAGTATTTACCTCTATGCACTTTAGGGTGCTTTTATAATTGTATACGTGTACTGGGGAGGGTAATTCTGTGCACTAATGTGCATGGTGGTAACTGCAACAAGCACTTATGTGTTCAGCCTTTAAAAAGCCGAAGCTAATGCCATAAGATCCCAATTGTTTTTTAGGATGGGCAGAATTTTTGTGCCGCTAATGGGAGTGTAAGATGTAGCACTGCATTGGAGTAGCTAGAGTCAGAGTTATTTAGCCATTCGAAAATGAATAGCTCAGTGTGAAAAATCAATACTCCAATTTATGGGCAGCCAGCGTAGGGAATGAAAAATTGGTAATATGGGAGCAAGATGAGGTTGACTGAGTGACATTCCGGGTCCTGAAAATGTATTTAGCCAAACTGCTGGCTCTAGATTTTGATTTAGGAAGAAAATTTTGCACACAGTGTCCTGTATCTACCGTGCCATAAGAAAAGTGGTATTAAACCCAAAAGCAAGCATTTATTATTATTATTATATTTATTATTGCAGCCTACCAATTCGTAGATGGGGTGGCTGCATTTGTTTTCTTTTTTAGGCTTTCTTTTTCTATTTTTGTCTGGTGTTCCAGCCAGTAAGTCTGATGTTTTTCAAAAGAATAAACTTTCCTGCTGATGTAGCAGTCAGTGTGTTGATACAAACTGTTTGCCACTGTCTTGGGTGTTTACAGTGTTCTGCTTTTATATATGTAAAACTTTTATCTCAAAAGGAAACAACTGTTGCTCAAGCTGCTTATATTCCGACCGTGTGTACACAATTCAACGCACAAAAATTCTACGCATGCTCGGAATCAATTTGACGCATGCTCGGAATCATTGAACTTCATTTTTCTCGGCTCGTGTTGTGTTGTACATCACCACGTTCTTGACGTTCACAATTTCCGACAACATTTGTGTGACCGTGTGTTAGACATGTGCGACTCGTTTCGTACGAATCGAAAATTCGTACGAATTTCCGAAAATAACGAATCTAACGAAAATTAGTATTTTGTACGAAACAAATCCAAATTGAATTTCGGACACGAATTACGAAATACAAATTTTCGTCTAATACGGAATGGAACAAAACTAATTTATTGACGGCACACATGTCTACCGCGTGTATGTAAGACAAGTTTGAGCGAACATCCGTCTGAAAAAATCCACGGTTTTGTTGTCGGAATGTCCGATCGTGTGTACGCGGCATAAGGCTGCATTCACACTATAGTATTTTTATTCGTGGGCAGATTTGTCGCGGATCTGCCTGCGATTTGACAGCGCCAAGGTGTGAATGCGAGTCCCGCGCTTTGTCAGTCACACCTCGCGTTGTCAAATCGCAGGCAGATCCGCAGAAAATCTGCTACAGCGTATCACAGATCCCGGTAAAGAGCCGATGACGAGGCTCTTTACCCATGTGATCAGCTGTGTCCAATCACAGCTGATCACATGTAAACAAGGAAACGCCCGGTTATCGGCATTCCTCTCCTCATGCTGACAGCGTGTGAGTCGAGGAGAGTCGGTTAGCGGCATTTCCTCACAGGAGAGATCTGTACAGATAATCAGGGTACTGATTATCAGTGCAGCCCCAACACAGTGCCCAGCAGTGATGCCAGTCAGTGCTGCCTTTCAGTGCCTGGTCCTAAGTGCCGCCCATTAGTACCGCCAATCAGTGCCCATCATTGCCGCCTATCCATGCCGTCTATCAGTGACCATATTAGTGCTGCATATCAGTGCTGCCTATCAGTGCCCATTAGGGATGAGCCGAACACCCCCCGGTTCGGTTCGCACCAGAACCTTCGAACGGACCGAAAGTTCGCGCGAATGTTAGAACCCTATTAAATACAATGGACGCGAACGTTCAAAAACTAAAGTGCTAATTATAATGACTAATATGCATGTTATTGTCCTAAAAAGGGTTTGGGGACCCCGGTTCTGCCCCAGGGGACATGTATCAATGCAAAACGAAGTTTTAAAAACGGCCGTTTTTCAGGAGCAGTCATTTTAATGATGCATAAAGTGAAAAAAAAATTTTAAAACTGCTTGCGGCTTTAATGTAATGTCTGGTACCGGTAATATGGATGAAAATCTTTGAGAAAAATGGCATAGCTACCTCATCACCCCCCCCCCCCTACCCCAGCCCATTACCAGCCCCTTTGGGTCTTATATGCATATTAAAGGGAACCCCGCACACAAAATAAAAAAGGCCCTATATACTCTAAACAGCAGTATACAGGCGGTGCAAACAAGACAGGGATGAGAAAAACTGCATTAAAAACGACGAGAAAAATTAGAACATGTTCTAATTTTTCTCGTCGTTTTTTCCTACATTTTTTCCGTGGCAGTGTTTCCCATAGGGAAACACTGCCGCGGAGCCCACAGACGGTCGTTTTTCTCGACAAGAGAAAAAACAACGTGAAAAACGACCGTGTGTGGGGAACAAGCTGTTCCCCTATTTTAAATGACATTATTCACGGCGTTTTTTTAACCGCCGTGAATAATGATCGTGTGTACGCGGCATTACAGGAGAGAATTTCCCTCCCTAGGGGTAAATTTCCTCTCACTTCCTGTTGTCTCCTTCCGTTTGCAAGTAGGAGTCGTTTGTAAGTTGGATGTTTGAAAGTAGGGGCCTGCCGTATATACTCTGCTGAAATTTGCCCCTTAAATGTTGGTGTTGCCACAACACTGTGAGCCCTCTTACAGTTACTCTTGGTGGGCGCTGGAACGCCCTGCTGTGAACTATTATATCAGGAATTGTATTTACATGCCATTGTTGAACAGTGGTAGGAAAAATTGGGCCTTTGGTGGTGGTGCTGGTGCCACAACACTGTAAGCCCTCACAGTTACTCTTGGTGGGCGCATGAATGGGCCCTGCTGTGAATTATTAGATCAAGAATTGTAATTACATGCCCCTGTTAAACAGGGGCAGAAAAATTGGGCCTTAGGCCCAAGTGCCACAACACTGCAACCTCTCACAGATACTGTACTTGTAGCACAGCAATGAGCCCTATTGCAAAGTATTGCATCAAAAATTGTAATTACACGCCCCTGTTAAACAGGGGCAGAAAAATTGGGCCTTAGGCACTGGTGCCACAACACTGCAACCCCTCACAGATACTGAACTTGGAGCACAGCAATTAGCCCTGTTGCAAAGTATTGCATCAAAAATTGTAATTACACGCCCCTGTTAAACAGGGGCAGAAAAATTGGGCCTTAGGCACTGGTGCTGGTAGCACGACGCTGCGACCTCTCCCAGATACTCTAGTTGGAGTGCAGGAATGAGCCCTGCTGCAAAGCATTGCATCAAAAATTGTAATTACATGCCCCTGTTAAACAGGGACTGAAAAATTGGGCCTTAGCCACTGGTGGCGGCACCCAGAAACAAAAAAGTTCTTCCAAGCTATCATCAAGAATCGGATCATTGAGGAGGAGGAGGATAGTCAGTCAACATAACAGGACAGTCACTCAGCATCAGTCTTGAAGGGATGTGACATTTGAAAATAAATTATTCTGTTATATCAGCTTCAGGTGCTTGGTAGCTGGTGGTGATCCAAGACTGGTTCATCTTTATGAAGGTCAGTCGATCAACCGAGTCGGTGGACAGGCGCACCCTGTGAGCCGTGACAAAGCCTCCAGCAGCACTGAATGTGCGTTCCGAAAGAACGCTGGATGCAGGACAGGCCAGTAGCTCAATTGCATACTGTGCAAGCTCTGGCCAGTGATCCATCCTCAACACCCAGTAAGCCAGAGGATTTTCGGTGGGAAAGGTGTCCAAGTCTGACCTTGCCCCTAGGTATTCCTGCACCATGTATATCAGACGCTGGCGATGGTTGCTGGAACCGATCATACCTTGGGGCTGCGGACTAAAAAATTGTCTGAACGCATCGGTCAGACGGCCACCTTCTCCACCGCTCCTTCTGCTACTGACCGAAGCCTCAGCAACTCGTTGTCCAGGACCAGGAGTTTGTAACCTCCCAGTCTCTGGGAACACGTTGCACAGACCTTTCTGCAAGGCCTCCCGGAGATGTCTCATCCTCTGCTCCCTCTGCGACGGGAAGATAAGGTCCGCAACCTTACCCTTGTACCCTGGATCAAGGAGAGTGGCCAGCCAGTAATGGTCCCTCTCCTTGATCCGAAGAATACGAGGATCCTTCCGCAGACTTTGCAGGATCAGGGAGGCCATGCAGCGTAGATTAGCTGAGGCATTCGGTACGGAGTCCTCTGGGTCACTAAGGACGACATGATCCGCAGCCACCTCCTTCCAGCCACGTACAAGTCCACGGGTTTGTTGGGACTGTAAATCATCCCTAAAAGACTGCTGCTGTTGATGCTGAGTGCCATGCTCCACCTCCATGCTGACACAATCCTCCTCCTCCTCGTCCTCTTCCTGTGTGATGGGTGGGACAAAAGGAACACTGTCTGGGTAAAGGGGGCCTTGAGAGGCAAGGAAGTCCTCCTCTTCCTGCCTCTGTTCTGCCTCAAGTGCCCTGTCCATTATTCCACGCAGCGTATGCTCCAACAGGTGGACAAGAGGTACAGTGTCACTGATGCATGCACTGTCACTGCTCACCATCCTCGTGGCCTCCTCAAATGGTGCCAGGACAGTGCATGCATCCCTGATCATGCCCCACTGGCGTGGTGAAAAAAACCCGAGCTCCCCTGTCCCTGTCCTGGTGCCGTAGTGGCACAGGTACTCATTGATGGCCCTCTGCTACGTGTGCAGCCGCTGCAGCATGGCCAATGTTGAGTTCAACCTGGTGGGCATGTCACATATAAGGCGGTTCTTGGGCAGGTTCAACTCCTTTTGCAGCTCAGCCAGCCGAGCACTGGCATTATATGATCTGCGGAAATGCACACAGACTTTCCTGGCCTGCCTCAGGACATCCTGTAAGCCTGGGTACCTGCCCAAGAACTGCTGCACCACCAGGTTAAGGACGTGAGCCACACAGGGCACATGGGTCAGTTGTCCCTGTCGGAGGGCGGAGAGGAGGTTGATGCCATTGTCGCAAACCACCATTCCTGGCTTAAGCTGGCGTGGCGTCAACCACCTCTCGGCCTGCCCCTGCAGAGCAGACAGAACCTCTGCCCCAGTGTGGCTCCTGTCCCCCAAACACACCAGCGCAAGCACGGCATGGCATCTTTTTGCCTGCGTACTTGCGTAGCCCCTTGAACGCTTACAGAGCACCGCTGGTTCCGAGGACAAAGCACAGGAAGAGGCCATGGAGGAAGAAGAAGAGGAGGGGGTGGAGGAGAGAGGTGTGTCACAACAACCAGTAGTAGCATTTTGGAGGCGTGGCTGCGGAACAACCTCCAACACTACTGCACCTTGCCCTGCATCCTTCCCAGCTGCCAAAAGAGTGACCCAATGGGCCGTGAAAGAAAGGTAACGTCCCTGTCCATGCCTGCTGAACCATGAGTCACCGGTAATTTGCACCTTACCGCTGACCGCCCTGTCCAGCAAGGCATGGACATTGCCTTCCACATGCCGGTAGAGAGCCGGAATCACCATCCGTGAGAAAAAGTGGCGTTTGGGAACCTGCCACTGAGGAACCGCACATTGCACAAACTCACGGAAGGGGGCCGAGTCTACCAACTGAAAAGGCAGCAGTTGAATTGCTAGCAATTTAGCCAAGCTAGCATTCAACCACTGGGCATGTCGATGGCTGGGAGTGAACTTCTTTCGACGGTCCAGCAGCTGGGGCAGGGAAATTTGCCTGCTAGAATCGGACGTCTGTGTACTGCTAGCAGAGTGCCCGCAAGTACTTGGCTGTGACACACCTAATTCTACACCTTCATTCCTCTCAGTGCAGGTTTCAGAGAGAACTGAAGGTATAGTGGGGTTGGAGATCCCAGCTGATGAGGAGCAAGGAGAGGTCCGATTTGCTCTTTGGTGTGGGTCTTTAAGATACGCTTGCCAACGAGCTGCATGGCAGGTCAACACATGTCTGGTCAAGCATGTGGTGCCCAAGCGACTGATGGTTTGGCCACGGGAGATACGCTTCAGACATATGTTGCAAACAGCAGCGGTGCGATCTGATGCACTCGACTCAAAAAAGGCCCACACCAAAGAACTTTTGGAATAACGGGCAGAGGCAGCGCCCTGCACAGGCGGAGCTCTGCGTTGTGATTCAGTCGGTGTGCTGCCCTTACGCTGGCCCCCCGAGGGCATCCTGCCTCGTTGGAGATGTGCCTCCTCCTCATCCTCCTCCTCTCTCCTATCAGGCACCCAAGTGGAGTCAGTGACCTCATCATCCCATCCCTCCTCATCACTGGAGCCAATCTGGTAGTATGCTGCAGCTGCTGGAACATGACTGTCAGATTGCTGTCCTTCTTGAGCATCCCCTCTCTCTGCTCTCACGCTATTGCCTTCCTCTAGCTGGGTATCATCATCAGACCCTTCGAAACGCTGGGCATCCTCCTGGAGCATGTACCAAACACTGTGCTCAAACAGTTCGGGGGACTCCTCAGGAGGACACGGTGGGTCTAGGGAAGGAGTGACTGATGATGACATTGATACGAGGGAAGAGGATGCTTTGGCAGCTGCTTTGCCAGTACCCTGAGCCTGGGTGAGAGAGGGTGAGGAGGATGAGGAGGGCTTGGTCATCCACTCTACCTAGTCTTCGGCATGATGCGGCTCAACACGTCCAGCTGCTGAAAATAAGGACAAGCGTGTCCCATGGCCACGTGCTGATGACGATGCACCGCGTCCACGACCAGCACTGTTGTCTCTAGACACAGAGCCTGCTTGCCCTCTTTTATTGGCTCCTGACTGTCTGCCTCTCCTTGTTTGCCTTCCAGACATTCTAATGGCCTGCAGGGAGAAGGGAAAACCAGCAATAAGGGGTAGCTTTAGGTGTATTCTGTGCAGGAGGCCCACTAGGCCCACTGTAAGTGCTGAAGATGCCTGTTTGTGTTACACAGCAGGAAAACACAGCAATAAGGGCTAGCTTCAGGTGTATATTTTGCAGGAAGCACACTACGCCCACTGTAAGTGCTGCAGATGCCTGTTAGTGTAACACAAAAGAAAAAAACCACGAGCAATAAGGGCTAGCTTCAGGTGTATAATGTGCAGGAGGCACACTACGCCCACCGTAAGTGCTGCAGATGCCTGCCTGTGTTACACAACAGGAAAACACAGCAATAAGGGCTAGCTTCAGGTGTATATTTTGCAGGAAGCACACTACGCCCGCTGTAAGTGCCGCAGATGCCTGTTAGTGTAACACAAAAGAAAAAAACCACAAGCAATAAGGGCTAGCTTCAGGTGTATAATGTGCAGGAGGCACACTACGCCCGCTGTAAGTACTGCAGATGCCTGCCTGTGTTACACAACAGGAAAACACAGCAATAAGGGCTAGCTTCAGGTGTATATTTTGCAGGAAGCACACTACGCCCACTGTAAGTGCTGCAGATGCCTGTTAGTGTAACACAAAAGAAAAAAAAAAACACGAGCAATAAGGGCTAGCTTCAGGTGTATAATGTGCAGGAGGCACACTACGCCCGCTGTAAGTGCTGCAGATGCCTGCCTGTGTTACACAACAGAAAAACACAGCAATAAGGGTTAGCTTCAGGTGTATACTGTGCAGGAGGCTTAGCAAAAATGACACTGACACTGTCCCTTGCCTATCCTTCTCTCTCCCTGCACACAAGGTTTAGCAAAGAATATCACTGACACGGTCCCTGCCTATCCTTCTCTCTCCCTGCACACAAGGTTTAGCAAAGAATATCACTGACACTGTCATTGCCTATCCTTCTCTCTCCCTGCACACAAGTTAAATGAACAAATAGCACTGACACTGTCCCTGCCTATCCTTCTCTCTCCCTGAACCCGGAACACACTACACAAGGCCGCCACGCTGGCGGCCTTTTATAGTGTGGGGTGTGTACTAAATCCCCCTGAGCTATAATTGGCCACAGGCATCCTGCCTGTGGCCAATTATAGCTCTCCTCGCTGCCGGCGCTGTGATTGGCCAAGCATGCGGGGTCACAGTGCATGCTTGGCCAATCACAGCGCCTGGATTGCACTGCGATGGCGTAGTGCATTGTGGGCCGTTCGCGTCACTCGAATTTGGCGCGAACGGCCCAAATCGTTCGATCTTCGTCGAACGATCGAACAGCCGATGTTCGAGTCGAACGTATGTTCGACTCGAACACCGAGCTCATCCCTAGTGCCCATCACTTCTGCATATTAGTGCCTCCTCATCAGTGCCCTTCAGTGCCCATTAGTGCAGCCTATCAGTACCCGTCAGTGCAGCCTCATCAGCGCACATCAGTGAAGGAGAAAAATTACTTGTTTACAATTTTTTATAACAGAAATGAAGAAATACCATTTATTTTTTTCAATTTTTCAGTCTTTTTTTAATTTTTTCTAAGGCAAACAAATAAAAAACCCAGCGGTGATTAAATACCACCAAAAGAAAGCTCTGTCTCCAAAAAAATATCTTCCCAAGATTAGGGTTACCATACACTTCAACTCAGAATTATTGACCACTAATATTTGTGCCACATAAAACTAAGAATGTCTTAGGCAAATCTATGGGAGGAATATACTGAAAACGACGGAAGACAAGCGGAAAACAAATGGAGGTGGCCAAACTTAGCAGTCCATCAGGCTATCTATAAAAATCATTAGGAAAAGTTTAATAGAGAAATGAAGCTTGCCAGGAAATCGTTTTCCTCAAGCTTGATTGATAATCAAGACAACCCAAAATTCTTTTTTCTCTGCTATAGATAAATTGATTAATCCTTCTTATCGGATCTCATCAGAGTTCTATATACATAGAAAAATGTAATGAGTTTGCAATGAAAGGATTCCTGCCATCAGAGAAAATATAGTGGGTATTTGTCCTCGCGGTATTACTCTTCTTCCATGCTGCCCTGTGATAGCTAAATGTCGGTCTTTCTGGTATTGACCTCAATGTACTTATAAATGCCATATTACTTTTAAAATCTTTAAGCTGCTCTTTTGAGTCTTTAATAATAAATACCCTCAAGAGCTTCAGGTCTGGTGTAAAATATGGCTATAAACCTCATTAAAGTGGTGCTAAATGCATTCTCTGCATTACGGCAAAAAACCTTCTGTGCTACAGGATCCCCCCCAGGCACCCCTCATACTTACCTGAGCAACCTGCAATAACGATCCAGAGCTGTGCCCAAGAGCAGTGGCTTTTTACGCTCTCTCCCACCTCACAGGGCAGATTGATAGCAGCAGAAGCCATTGGCTCCTGCTGCTGTCAATCAAATCTTGTGACTAGGAAGCAGGGAGCGGAGTCAAGCCGGAGCCATTGGCTCCTGCTTCTGTCAATCAAATCTTGTGACTAGGAAGCAGGGAGCGGAGTCAAGCCACAATTTCTGTGTCTATAGATACAGTTAGTATGGCTTGGGATTGAGCCCACAAGAGTGCCCCCATAAGAAGCAGCTTCCTATTGAGTTAATCGTCGAAGAGGTGGAGCCAGGAGCACTGGCAGGGGCCCCTAAAAGAGGTGGATCAGGGATGCTCTGTGCAAAGCCATTGAACAGAGCAGGTAAGTATAACATGTGTATTATTTATTAAAAAAAACAGGTTTACAATCACTTTAACTTCTTTCCGCCGACCGTACACAAATATGCGGCCTCGGCTTGAAGGGGTTGTACCGGTATGAGGCCTGCAGCTGCATTTTTGTACCATTTTTTTTAGAGCCGGCGGTTGGCTTTCTTGGGATAGCAACCGATACGGGTAAAAAGTCGCTTGGCTGTTATCCCAAGCAGTGTGAGGAGACCCCCCCCCTCCCGCTGTCTTCCACGGATTGCCCGGGCTCTTCTGTCCCACCGGGAGGCCCAAGCGACCAGCTGGCACATCCGCCAGCTGGCCGGAGACCCGTGTGAAAGCGATGTCATGACTTCTGATTTTTTATTCTGTCGTACGAGAATTTTCGTTACTCTAGTAAACTCTTCAGATTCAATATACAACTAGCTTGCAAAGACCTTTTAGGCTGTAATGTGGAATTGAAAAATAGCAATATTGGTTTGGCCACCTGAGATGCAAAGAGTGACAGAACCCTGCAGCAAACACAATGCATGATTGCACCACAATCTAAAAAACACCCCCAGACCCGCAGCTAATTTTTTTTTATTCCTTTATTTAAATAGAAAGTGTGTTCAACAATTAGCACATATAGCGGAGATACATAATAAAAATCAGACAATAAGATCAATCGTGGTCAGGAAATTAGGTAAATATATCAGACACCCCGGCTTTACACGGTAAGTAAAGCACATGAAGAAAGTACGGAATAGGGTTAAAGTTGGTGTGCGAAGCCGGGGAGGCAATCTATCAAATACTTGTGCGTCCTGGAGCCGATAATAACATATGCCAAGCTATATAATACATAATACAGTAAAAAATTTTAAAGTTTCAACAGTTGTTTGGGATGCGAAACAACCCAATGGCCAGATGGGCCCAAGCAAGGGACACATAGAATAGGTAATGCACCTTAGGATATTCACAGTATCTGATCACGATAGCCCGTGATTGGGTAAGAGGTAAGGGGAGGGGGTAAATACCAAAAGGGGAAAAGGGAGAGGAGAAATGGAGGCTTAGTAGAATATAAGAGCAGTAGAGTAAAGAGGGGTAGCGCCCCCCGACTGGGAAGTGGGACAAGCCCAATGGGTTAGTCAGACTGTGCAACCTTACGGAGATAAGCGTCTGTGTATATAAAGTGTTGCCAGGGTCTCCAGGTCTCCCGGACGGTCTCCTCCCTGTTGTGCAAGGTGGCGGTAAGATCCTCCATGTCTCTTAGTTCGTTCACTTTAGAAAAGCAAATTTTTAATGCAACGCAGGACCGTCAGACCCTTTGGTACTTGTTCCTTAGGGCAACCTTTTTTAACCTTCAGGTTTCTTCAGGGCTGCCTTGGCAAATTTTCCAGAAATTGTATACTAGCCACAGGTTTTCATTGTACACCATTACGACCTTCTAGCCGCCGGTATCCTAACAACCAATAACATCATCAGTTGATAGGGTGGATGTCGGTTACCTGCACAGCATCCTTGTTTGCCCCTCCCCTGATCAACTCCATCAGAATTGGGGTCAGATTAGCTGAGTGCTTGAGAGAAACTGAGGAAGAAGAGAAACACTAGAATACCAACCAGTACCAGTGTGCAAAAATGTATCTGCTTTGGAAGAATAAATCACCTCTAATGTTGGGTATCCTACATGTGAGGCTGTTGCTGCGTTATGTACAATTATTAGAATAGTTATTTTACACATAAGAACGGGGTGCCTCAAGACTGTCCATAATTTTAAAGGGTGCCTCAAGGCTGTCCATAATTTTAAAGGGTGCCCTGACTGAAAAAAGTTTGAAAAACACTGCTTTAGGGTACCATTCAGAATGAATGGTACTGCAACACAATGTACAGAGTAGCATGCGTTACTGCATGTTGTGGGAAAATGCAACAAAGTGCAGAGGTACGAAGGCAGCCTAAAGCCCTGTACGCACGATCGGTTTTACCGATGAAAACAGTCCGATGGACTTTTTTCATCGGACAAACCGATCGTGTATGGGCCCCTTAGGTCTTTTTTCCATCGTATATACCAAACTATAGCAAATTCCGATCGTCTGTGTGGAACTCCATCGGAGAAAAAAACCCACACATGCTCAGAATCAAATCGACGCATGCTCAGAAGCATTGAACTTAATTTTTCTCGGCTCATCGGAGTGTTTTACGTCACGGCGTTTGGGACGGTCGGATTTTCTATTGATGGTGTGTAGGCAAGACTGATGGAAGTCAGCTTCATCGGAAATCCGATGGAAAAATCCATCAGATTTTATTCCATCGGAAATCCGATCGTGTGTACAGGGCTTAAGTGTTTCCAAACCTGCCCATAGTTCATCTTTTACACGTAACCTCATATATGTGCAGATAGTATCAATAACAACTCAGCAAAGTAATTTCCCTATCTGTGTGAATATGCACAAAGCATGAGCTGTTGGTGGATATCAAAGACCGATTTGTTAAAAAAATTAAAATAAAGTTAAGTGGTTATCTTAAAAACAACCTTAACAAAAAGTTTCAGTCCAAATTTTGAGTGTATCATATCACTGAAACTGCAGTTCTTAAGAGTGCTGTATGACTTGAGAGTTGAAAGAAACCCAAGTACCGTATATACTCGAGTATAAGCCGAGTTTTTAAGCACATTTTTTTGTGCTGAAAATGCCCCCCTCGGCTTATACTCAAGTCACCTTTTTGCGCCTGATCTCCCAAACTTTGGGGACCCGGTACCAGCCGGCTGTAGGTCCCCTGGACCCCAAACTTGGCACAAATGTATCTCTACTCTTCTTCTACAATTGTGCAAAGCTTGTTGTCCAGGGGACGTACGGTCGGGGAGCACCGATTTTTCAAAGCCGGGAACCCCTTCCATAGACTCCCATGTTAAACAGTCATTTCTCCCGTGATTTTGGAGACCCGGTAATGGCCAGTCGTAGGTCCCCTGGACCCGAAACTTGGCACACATGTAGCCCCATTTCTCCTCTGCAAAGGATATTGTCTGGGGGACCTACGACCAGGGAACACTGATTTTTCAAATCCGGGAACCCCTTCCATAGACCCCCATGTTAAACGTCAGTCTAGTCATGGGCACAGTGAGGCATGGGCACAGTGAGGCATGCACATGGACACAGTGAGGCAAAGTGAGGCACAGTGAGGCATGCAGATGGACACCCTAGGCTTATACTCGAGTCAATACGTTTTCCCAAATTTTTGTGGTAAAATTAGGTGCCTCGGCTTATATTCGGGTCGGCTTATACTCGAGTATATACAGTAGTTCTTCTTTCTGGTTTTCCTAGATGACAGTACTTCCTTTGATACAGTTGGATAGAAGATCTTACTTGAACAGACTCATAACTGGGTCAGCCTTTCTAGCAAAGTCCAAGATTGGTCAAATTTAAGTTGTTGTAAATATTATGTTGCATTGGTTATTCGTGTTTCATATGGTTGTGGAATCCAAGGCTTGATATTCTGTCTTTTATTATTTAACTCCAATATCCTTCCCCCCCAGCTAGTACAATCATTAAGTGTAACATCTGTTAGTATCAGTCGGCTGATGATGCTCAGTTATTTTATCTATTTTGTATTATACTTGCAAGTCAATTAGCTATTTTGACAGTGATGACATTATTCTGTTGGTGTCTTAGATTTTTTTTTTTTTTTTTTTAGAGGAGTTATCAGAAATGCAGCACAGCAAAAACGATAATATAGCATATTTCGACTTTTCTTTGAAGCCCCAAAAAAACAGGCTCGGAGTTTCAGAGTCCTTTCCGAAAGGGATCTTGGAGTTCAGAATCACATTACTAATGTCTGAATAATGGCTCCTTATCATTTATGTAATATTCCCAAGGTCTGTGATTCCTCCTTCTGCTGACACTGAGAAGTTGAAGCAAGCTTTTGTGTCATCTAAATTGAACTAATGTAATGCTCTTTTATTTGGCCTACCCATGGACTCTATTGTAAATATGAGTTCAGAACACTAAGTAGTGTGCCTGCCTGCCCTATATCTCTGCATCCTAAGCATAGATATCACCAGGGACATCATCTACATTGAGTTTGTACAAACCAGCACCTTTTAAATCATACTGTTATTCTTCAAAACAGTGGCGAAACAATAATTATTATTGTGTTATCTGTGAGCTGCTATGATGTGTTAACAAAATGTGAAATAAAATAAATGAAATTGAATAAAATAGCTGCTAAGCACCTTACACCCTCTGATATAAGTGTATATACAGCCTTATTTTTCTTTTCTTTAAATGGTGCAGCACTAATTTAGAGTGTACTGGCTCTTTATGAATGTATATACGCTGCAAAACAGCCAATAAAAAACGTTAAACATCCACCAAAATGCAATTAAAATTCCCTGTGAGCTTCAATTAAACCAAACTTCTTATGCTACCACAACATTAACTTTCAGTGTACTGGCCCTTTAAAAAAGTTTATACCATATAAATAATACAGTAAACAATCCCCCTGAGGAAGTCACGTGACCCTGTGACAAACCACATAGGGGAGGGGCTACTGGATTGGTTTAAAGTGATTGTAAAGGCTCTTTTTTTTTTTTTTAAATAAAAAACATGTTATATTTACCTCCTCTGTGCAGTTGATTTTGCACAGAGCAGCCTGGATCCTCCTCTTCTCGGGTCCCTCTTTGCTGCTCCTAGTCCCTCCCTCCTTTGAGTGCCCCTCGGCCAGCAGCTTGCTACAGGGGTCACCTAAGCTGAGTCAGAGCTCCGTGTATCCATTCAGACATGGAGCCCTGACCTGTCCCCGCCCCCTCTTTCCCCTAATTGGCTGACTGACTTTGATTGACAACCGTGGGAGCCAATAGCACCGCTGCTCTGTCTCAGCCAATCAGGAGGAGTGTACTGGATGGCTGAGGGGATCGTGGACATCGCTGGAGAGAGAAGGAGCTCAGGTAGGTAATTGGGGGATGCTGGGGAGGCTGCTACACAAAGAAGGTTTTTTATCTTAATGCAAAGAATGCATTAAGATAAAAAACCTTCTGCCTTTAACTCCTTTAACTGAAGCCCACAGGGAAATGTTATTGCATTGTTTTCTTATTGGCTTTTTTGCAGTGTATATACATTCTTAAAGAGCCAGTACACTGTAAATTAGCACTGCACCAAAGAAAAAAATTGGTGTAACAATAGCCATGGCAGCCCACATGGCTGGTGTGGGACCTAGGGTAAGAGGGAGCTCCATAAGGGAAAAATAATTTGTGAATTTTTCTAAAAGTAGAGCTAAAATCAGACCTCAGGATTGTTGCTAGTCACAGATCGCTCCCATAAACAGTTTAAAGCATTTATTTCTGTTTGAGCAGCTTAGATTGCTCTTTGAACTTCTTCTACAGACATAAATTAACCTTGTATGCCTTAAGTAGTCACAAATCCCAGAGTTTCTCTTCAGTTAGATCTTTATAGGACAGCTGAGGTTTATAGATTTTCCTTCACTTTCTGGCCCAGAGATACAAAAGGTGGTGAGAAATGGAAGACTTAAACTGGGTATACACAAGTGGAATTTTGAATGAAAATTTCATACGAAAATTCTCAGCACATTTGAATATTAGTCAAAAGTAATTCAAGATATAGTTTGCTTTTAGCATTCAATTTTGGAATAAATGGACTTTACCACATTTAGAAATTCATACATTCGAGAAAAATTTCCATCTTGCAGCTTCGAAATTTTCTTGTCATTGCAGCTAAAAAGTATCTCCAAATCGGAAAGGCAACAAGTAGGCAGCTCTGCATGCCCATATGCCTTTAAATACTGGATCAGTGGGGAAAGGTTCCTAAAAAATTGAGACCCCTCTCAAAATGTTAAAAAGGAAAATCTGCTTGATTCCACTTATTTGACACTTATTTACAAAAGTAGACTACAGGCATACCCCGCTTTGCGGACACTCACTTTACGCACACTCGGGAGTACGGACATGCCCGCGAGTGTACGTAAAGTGCCTCGCAAGTATGGACATCCCGGACATTCCCACGCCGCGCAGCCGGAGAGGCGGAGCTGGAGAGGCGGAGCTGCCGCCCGGAGTTGTGAGGGAAGAGGCAAAGAGTTGCCAGCAAGCCAGCCCAGCATTGCCCCTTGGCCCAGAGGTGCCCGCCAGCCCAGCATTGCCTGTCGGCCCAGAGGTGCCCGCCAGCCAGCCCAGAGGTGCCAGACAGCAAGCCCAGCGTTGCTCAGAGGTGCCGCCAGCCCAGAGGCCCAGAGTTGCTCACCAGCCACAGTCTGCATAAACGTAAGAACTGTACACTACTGTATAGCCCCCCTCTATTGGCCCTGATCCCCCCACTACCAGCCCTTTTCTTTTAATATTGTGTTTATTTTAGTTATCAATGCATTATTCATATCAGTTATGCTTGTAAATGACTATTGCAATGCAGTGCATGGATTTAGAAGTGAAAAAAAGTATTGCTTCACTTTAAGCACATTTTCGTTTTACATACATGCTCTGGTCCAATTGTGTACTTAAAAGTGGGGTATGCCTGTATATCAGTTAAGGAGAACTGTCCAAAGGTTCCACTACTAAAAGAAAAAGCTGAGAAGTATGGTTGTAGCCATGGAAAAAGTCATGATATGACTCAAATGTGTGCAGTCACCTCTAGGTGTCTGCATTTTTTTCTACTCAGGTAGAAATATCATCATGAGTAGTTTATTTTTAAATTTAGGGGGAACCAGTTCTTTGTTGTACAATTTATAAATAAACCATTTTAAAATACAATTTACAGTTCAACATAATTATACTGTTTTTTTTTCTTTTACTTTCAGCAATTGAAAAACACAGAGATTTATAAAGAGCGCCCACAACGGTTGTTTTGCTCCCTGCTGGCTGAGAAACAGACCAGCGAAAAGTTTATAATAACATACATTTAGATATTTGAAAAGAAAGCCAATAAAGTAAAACTGCAAGTCTACAGATATATAATTTGTATGACTTTTTGAAAAGAGACTTAACAAAAAAAAAATCTATATAAAAAAAGAACAATCTATATCTCTTTGCTGAATAGACTGATAAATTGAGAAAAATGTGTTGCTTTTTTTTTTTTATGAACAAAAATATTGCAGGAAAATACTTTGTTATTTCATATTTTATCAGTCTGCATTGAAATGATAAAGTATTTTCAGTACCGCCACAGCATCCAATTCAAACACAGTCAGCTCTTTGAGATTCACCAGGAGTGCTTTGTGTGTTCATAGTCAGTACCAGTTATAATATCAGCTGGATATTATGAGTTTTAAAATAAACATTATTACTTATTGTATTAAAGATGTGTAGATGCTTCTTAGAACTTTTAACATTCTGTTTATTCACCCCTTGCTAATTTAATTTACTAATTTAAAGATATTGTCCACCCATGCCATTTAAACTTCTATCAGCTTCAACTGGACAAAAACCCTGTTTGCCATAACACGTGAACTTTAAGTGGTCCAACAGTAGTGCATATCATGGTTGTAAGGCCAATAAAAATGGCAATACAATAACAATAATTATAATATTATAGTAAACGGCAATATGTACTTACAGCTCTAATGCTTTCAAAATGTCCATCATCTTTGTCAAAGTCCACAGGTTGCTCATTTAAGGTCCAGAAGAAGGAAATATCTAATAAAGGATCATGAATGGCCTTGCAGCTGAGCACCACGCTCTCCCCGACAGTCAGTTCTGTTCTTTTTGGACTTAATTCTATTTTTGTTGGTTCTAAATGGAGACAAATTGATACAAGGAATATATTAACTATATGCCTTTAATATAGCAGACAATCTATCTGGACAGTGTCAGATGAGTGAACTCACAGCTGAGAGGTTCAAATAGTAGTGTTGTGTAAGGCTTGCTTGTTGGTCCTAGGCTGCTCAATCTGAAAGGGAATTATCATCTATCTATGGTATTTATCATATATATATATATATATCATTAGCCACTGGGCAGAACAGTGGCTTAGTGGTTAGCACTTTTGCCTGGCAACATTCGGAAAGTCAGTTTGAATCCCAACCACAAAACGACATCAATGAAGTGTGTACAGTATGTTTGGGTTTCGTTTGGGCACTCCGGTTTCCTCCCACACTCCAAAGACATGCTTGTAGGTTAATTGGCTGCTCTATAAATTTGCACTGGTGTGAATGTGAGATAGGGACTGTAGATTTTAACCACTTGGGATCCGGGCCATTGTAAAATGACGGCCAGAAGGTGGCTCTACAATCCCGGGACGATGTCACTCAGGTGCCGATGCGCGTGCCTGGCGGCCGCAATGTCCGCCATGTACCCGCGATCTGCAGTTACAGAGCAAGGGACATGTAAACACAGAGATCCACGTCCTGTCAGGGAGAGGAGACCGATGCTGTGTCCCTTGTACATAGGGACACCGATCGGTCAGCTCCCCCAGTCAGTCCCCTCCCCCACAGTAAGAATCACCTAGCAGGGCACACATTTAACCCCCTGATCGCCCCTAGTGTTAACCCCTTCCCTGCCAGTCACATTTATACAGTAATCAGTGCATATTTATTGCACTGTTCGCTGTATAAATGTGAAAGGTCCCAAAAATGTGTCAAAAGTGTCCGATGTGTCCGCCGTATTATCGCAGTCCTGACAAAAATCGCAGATCTCAGCCATTACTAGTACAAAAAAAAAAAAATGTCATAAATCTATCCCCTATTTTGTAGGCGCTATAACTTTTGCGCAAACCAATCACTATATGCTTATTGCGGGTTTTTTTACCAAAAATATGTAGAAGAATACATATCGGCCTAAACTGAGAAAATTATTATTATTTTTTTTTTAAATCTGATATTTATTATAGCAAAAAGTAAACAATATTGTGTTCTTTTTTTGCTTATAGCGCAAAAAAAACAAAACTGTAGAGATGATCAAATACCACCAAAAGAAAGCTCTATTTGTTGGGAAAAAAAGGACGTCAATTTTGTTTGGGAGCCACGTCGCACGACCGCGCAATTGTCATTCAAAGCGTGACAGTGCTGAAAGCTGAAATTTCGTCTGGGCAGGAAGGGGGTATATGTGCCCAGTAAGCAAGTGGTTAAGCTCTTTGAGGGCAGGGACTAATGTGAATGTACAATATATATGTAAATTGCCAACACTATATTGATAACGGTACTATTAAAATGTGTCTGTTATATTTATGACTTTACAGTGATTGTAAAGTCTTGTTTTTTTTCCTATAAAAATAATAAACATGTTATACTTACCTGCTCTGTTGCAGTGGTTTTGCACAGAGCAGCCTGGATCCTCCTCTTCTCAGGGTCCCTCTTCTGTGATCCTGGGCCCTCCCTCCTGTTCAATGCCCCCACAGCAAGCGGCTTGCTATGGGGGCACCCGAGCTGAGTCACAGCTCCCTGTGTCCATTCAGACATGGAGTTCCGATCTTGCCCAGCCCCCTCTCTCACCTGATTGGCTAGCTGACAGCAGCGGGAGCCAATGGTGCCGCTACTGCATCTCAGCCGATCAGGAAGGAGAATCTTTTGGAGACACTCATGGACATCACAGGACACAGAGGAACCTCAGGTAAGTGTTAGGCGGCTGCTGCACACAGAAGGGGTTTTTTTTGCATTAAGATTAAAAACCTTCTGCCTTTACAAACCTTTATGCTGCGTACACACGATCGTTTTTTTCGATGGACTTTTTTCATCGGAAAAAACGATCGTGTGTGGGCCCCATCGGTCTTTTTTCATCGGTGTAAAAAAATAGAACATGTTTTAAATTTTACAGATGGAAAAAAAAATTACAGCAAATTCCGATCATCTGTGGGGAACTCCATCGGAGAAAAATCCACGCATGCTCAGACTAAATTACAAGACGGGAGCGCTTGTTCTGGTAAAACTAGCGTTCATAAGGGAGATAGCACATTCATCATGCTGTAACGGACTGAAAAGCACGGAGAATGAAAAGCGTAAATCGGCTAACATCAAACTTTTACTAACATGCAGTAACACAAAATCAGCAAAATCAGCCCAAAGGGTGGCGCCGTTGGATTTGAACTTCCCATTTATAGTGCCGTCGTACGTGTTGTACGGTCGGAATTTTGTCTGATGGTGTGTAGGCAAGACTGATGAAAGTCAGCTTCATTGGAATTCCGACGGAAAAATACATCGGATTTATTCCATCAGAAATCCGATCGTGTGTACAGGGCATTTAAGTTGTTTTTATTAGAGAACTACTTATTTCAGAATAATGACAAGTTTCTGAATATACCTGTAAGCTTTGGTTGTCTGCGGGTAAACAAGATAATTGTTCCCGAAATGAACAAATTTGATTTTTCAAGGATAACATCTGCTCAAAATGTATATTTTTGAATGCTCATAAGAGAAGTTTCCACCATGTAATGAGTTAATTAACAACCAATTATGTTATTTTCTGTATTTAAATTTGTATAAATTCATGCTGTTCAGACTGTGGGCCAGATAAACCTTTGTAGGTGTGCCAAATAATCAGCTTTTTTTATATTCACCAAATAATAATTACATTTAAAAGAGTCTGAAAGAAAAGATGTGACTAGTGCTGTAAAAATATGTCTGGTATCAATTCAGATGCCCCCCCCCCTGTAACTTATGCCCCATACACACAATCGTTTTTCTTGCCATTTTTTTTCTTGCCGTTTTTTACGTCGTTTTTTTTCATGTTTCCTCTCAAGCCTGTCTTGCGTACACACGATCATTTAAAAAAACGATCAAGCAAAGCGCAGTGACGTACAACACGTACGACGGCACTATAAAGGGGAAGATCCGTTCGAATGGCGCCACCCTTCATGTTAGTAAAGTTTGTTGAGCGACGATTCGCTCTTTTCAGTCTCGTGCTTTTCAGTCCGTGACTGCGTGACGAATGTGCTATCTCCATTACGAACGCTAGTTTTACCAGAACGAGCGCTCCTGTCTCATACTTGATTCTGAGCATGCGCGTTTTTTTTCACGTCGTTAAAGCATACACACTATCGTTTTTCACGTCGTTAAAAAAAACGACATGAAAAACGACGTGAAAAAAGAGAGCATGTTCGAAATTTTTAATGGTCGTTTTTCACGTCGTTAAAAATGCTCTGGAGCCTACACACGATCATTTTTAATGGCCATTTTTTTTAATGGCATTTTTAACGGCATGAAAAACGATCGTGTGTATGGGGCATTAGACTGCATATCTGTATTCTGCATTCTATTGAGTGGTTCCTCGGGGGGGGGGGGTGACCCCCTGACAAACTTTTTGCCCCCTCTTTCTTTTCTCTCCTCCACTCAAGTTCTCCCTCCCACCACTTATTATCACTAACCCCTCCTTTTTTTTTTCTTCTTTAACTCTTTCTTTTCCTCCCTGAGTCTGTTTTAGGGAATGTCACTTCTGCAAAGACTTGTCATTAATTTGTCATTCCCTTTTTTTTTCTTTTACACCGTAGACTTGGCAAGTCGCTACACTCGTCTTGTCTGGAGAGTAGGGATGAGCTTTAAGTTCGAGTCGAACTCATGTTCGACTCGAACATTGCCTGTTCGCATGTTTGCCGAACAGCGAACAATTTGGGGTGTTCGCGGCAAATTCGAAAAGCCGCGGAACACCCTATAAAAGTCAATGGGAGAAATCTAAAGTGCTAATTTTAAAAGCTTATATGCAAGTTATTGTCATAAAAAGTGTCCCAGGGGACATGTATCACTGCAAAAAAAAGTTTTAAAAACTGCAGTTTTTTCGGGAGCAGTGATTTTAATAATGCTTAAAGTGAAACAATAAAAGTGAATTATTCCTTTAAATTTCGTACCGGGGGGGGGGGGGGGTGTATAGTATGCCTTTAAGCGCTTGTTTCCCTTGCTTAGAACTGTCCTTGCACAAAATGTCATTTCTGAAGGAAAAAAAGTAATTTAAAAGCACTCGCCCTTCAGGTCTGGTATGGATATTAAGGGGAACCCTGCGTCAAATAAAAAAAAAATTACGTGGGGTTCCCCCCAAATATCCATACTATCCATACTATACCCTTCAGGTCTGGTATGGATTTTAAGGGAAACTCCACCCCAAATAAAAAAAATGGCATGGAGTTCCCCCAAAAATCCATACCAGACCCTTTATCCGAGCACGCAACCTGGCAGGCCGCGGGAAAAGAGGGGGGACGAGAGAGCGCCCCCCCTCCTGAACCGTACCAGGCCACATGCCCTCAACATGGGGAGGATGTCCCCATGTTGATGGAGACAACCGTACCAGGCTCCGACAAGCCTCCTGCCCGCAGACCCCCAGAACCACCGGGCAAGGGTTGTGGGGATGAGGCCCTTGTCCCCATCAACATGGGGACATCCTCCCCATGTTGAGGGCATGTGGCCTGGTACGGTTCAGGAGGGGGGGGCGATCATCCTTTTCCTGCGGCCTGCCAGGTTGTATGCTTGGGTAAAGGGTCTGGTATGGATTTTTGGGGGGACTCCACGCCATTTTTTTAAAAATTTGGGGTGGAGTTCCCCTTAAAATCCATACCAGACCTGAAGGGTCTAGTATGGATATTTGGGGGGAACCTCACATCATTTGTTTTTTAAATTTGATGCAGGGTTCCCCTTAATATCCATACCAGACCTGAAGGGCCTGGTAATTGAATTTGGGGGGACCCCCACGCATTTTTTTTTTTATCAATGACTTTTCTCTGTGTTGCCGGGAACCGACAATTCATTATAGCCGTGAGTGGTTTTAAATGGCTTTTTTCCTTCAGAAATTACATTTTGTGCAGGGATAGTTCTAAGCAAGGGAAACAAGCGCTGCTTTACAGACATACTATACACCCCCCCCAGGTACGAAATTTAAAGGAATATTTCACTTTTTATTTTTCACTTTTTGCATTATTAAAATCACTGCTCCCGAAAAAAAGGCAGTTTTTAAAAACTTAGTTTTGCATTGATACATGTCCCCTGGGACAGGACCCGGGTCCCCAAACCCGTTTTAGGACAATAAATCCACCACCTTTGTAGGTGTGCCAAATAATCAGCTTTTTTTAGATTCACCAAATAATAATTACATTTAAAAGAGTCTGAAAGAAAAGATGTGGCTAGTGCGGTAAAAATATGTATCAATTCAGATGCCCCCCCTGTAACTTAGACTGCATATCTGTATTCTGCATTCTATTGAGTGGTTCCTCGGGGGGGGGGGGGGTGACCTCCTGACAAACTTTTTGCCCCCTCTTTCTTTTCTCTCCTCCACTCAAGTTCTCTTGCATACTTGCATATTAGCCTTTATAATTAGCACTTTTGATTTCGAACATTCGAGTCCATTGTATTTAATAGGGTTCTAAAGTTCACGCAAACTTTAGGTCTGTTCGCAGGTTCTGGTGCGAACCGAACAGGGGGGTGTTCGGCTCATCCCTACTGGAGAGCAGTGAAGGCCAGGACATTGTTTCAAAACTGTATTCTTGCTCTATCAGTACAGTGGACGTTCGGAATTAATGTACTGGTAGAGTTTATTGGCATAATATTATCTTCTCACTTAGGACTGCTTCCTAGGTTAACTGACTTTATTTACTATACTTATAGCCTGATAGGCTAGTGTTAGGGTTGAGTTCACCTGCTGGTGGCACTGTGCTGCTCTTGGTTGTTTGCTGCAGAAACCTGACATATTAGTGATGCCCACCAATGACCAGATCTGTCACACTTCGGAACTGGGGGCCAGTTGCTTGACCTTTTTGCTTTGCCTTTGTCGGGATGCTTAGAGCGAGGGTTATTTGTCATGTGAAGCTTGCGCTAGAAATAGATAAAGATCATTGTCACTTCATGTGGCAGGATCTCACTGTGGAGGAACTGCTGGGAAGCATCCTGACAGCACATGCTTTAGCTGTTGAGGGCAGATTCTCCCTTAGCAAAGTACAACCTTTGATTCAGGTCTGTTCTGAGATATTATTTCCGGTTATCTCTCAGGATCATGATGTTTTCACTCCCCCATTTACTATGTACCAGGTTGGATTTTTGGGATGATTGCTGGAACATTGTCCAGGTTCTTTCATCCAGCAGTATTCATCCTATTCATAACAGGTGTTGTTGGATTGTATTGTTTCTTTGCACTCGTTAATTGAGCAATATGAGCAGGGAGGCAAATGGAATAGTGACGCGCCGGGGTAAGGGAGAAGCAACCTTACATAGCCACCTAATGGCTGAGCCCAGGTGTGGCTGATTCTAACAGCCTGCTGGCTCTTGGGAGACACCTGCTGGTGGACACTGGGGCTGCAGCAAACAGTCCAGAGCAGCCTACCAACTTGTCAAGCGTATCATTGGCTCAATGGTGGGCCTCTTGCACTATATTAGTTACCATTCAACTGTTTGTGTTATTCTGTGTTTGTACTTTGTGAAAAGAATCCTATAAATAAATAAAATAAAAATATCCTAAGTGCGACTTTTTTGCACAAAAAGTCTCACAATCTACACCAAATAAATAATGGTACAACAAATGTCAATATTTGGCGCAACAGAGTTGTGCAATAGTGCGTCAAGGAGATGATGGCGTAAGACAGTTGTACATTCTACTATGCACCAAATAAATATGTGCTGTGACATAATAGTTTATGTCATGCGCCAAAAAAAGATGTCAAGTGAGACAATTTGCATTTCTCAAGAATCACCAATCATAGTTTACCTAGCCCCGTGTCTTTCGAGACATAATGTAACATCAAAGGGCTTTCATGATTTCCTGTATTGCTCTCAGTTACATGACTTTAATAAAACATTGATTTCTTTTTATCGGTTTTGACCTATCCAGCATTGACCTTTATTTACCAGTCTACTCTTTCCTTAACAATTCTTAGAGGAATCAGCCAGGGTGCTGGTTCATCAGTAAAAAAATAGCAGTGTGTGGGGAGTGAGGAGCTCCTTGTACAAAAACTCCTACTTCAGACATCAAAGCCACAATTCAATTTATTAAAATACTTAGGGTCAAAAAACAAAAAAACAAAATGACAACACATGTCAGTGGACAAGGTACTCCCTTCAGGGTTCTTGGGTATTGTAGAAGCTGGAAAGCCTTTTGGCAATGAAGCTTAGCTGGTGTCAGCAATGAAGCTTAGGCGGTGTCTGCTTAGTGGGAAAAACAAAAACAAAAAGTGATGCCTCGATCTCTAGAAATACATTTCTCAACACTTTTTGCTGTAGAGCAGGCCCACTGGTTCCCCACCCATCCACTCCCTATGGACAGCGCCCCAAGATATTTTCTTATCCATTTTTAAAACTTTACTGATAAGGAAAATATGTTAGGTAGGGCCAGAGCTATGAAGGAAATTAGTAACAATGGCTCTAAAATGACGTTTCCCAGATTTTTCACCTGCTCTTCAAAAAAACAATGGCTCTCCTTTCAGGTAATAAAAAAAAGATGCAGAAAGTGAACCTTTGTTATTCTATGATGTATCCAGCGCGTCTTCGTGTGGTTCAAGATGACCAAGTAACATTTTTGGACTCTCCTCGGGCTGCTCAGGAATGGCTTGACCAACATTTTTCTACTCTATGACAGGATTAGTCTGAGGGGAAGGAAAGCATTTTTCTCATTTTTGGGGTCTTGTTTCCCCCCCTTTTTTTTTTTACCCATCTGCAAACGGGCCGGCCGGGCCCTCTTTCACCTACCTCACCCACTGCTGGTTCAGGAACCTCCAATGGTGTGGTTTTTTTTTGTTTCTGTTCTTCTTTGGGTCTTTTTTTTGTGTGTGTCCCCTCCCCCTTTTCTTTGTTTTTCCCCATCTCCTGCAAACAGGCTGGCCGTGTACCCTTTCACCTACTTCACCCACTGCTGGTTCAGGATCCTCCAATGGTGTGGTTTTTTTTTGTTGCTGTTTCTGTTCTTTTTTGGGACTTTTTTTAGTGTACCCCCCCTTTTTTCCCCTTCCCCTTCTTCCACTATTTTGGATTGTTTCACTCCTTCATCAGTTGCCGGGACTGTTCGTCATGTTTATCATGTTCACTGAGCAATAGAGAAATACATTGGATACATCCACTTTCCTGGCATCCACCCAAAACAAAAAATCTGCCTTTTAACACACTTAAATTCTAGGCTGGGAGAACTGCTTGATTCTCAGTGAAGTCACAGCCAATTCTAAATGTTTAGACAAGATCAAGATGACCTTTTACTATGATCACATAAAAAGATGATATGATATGGTCAAGTCAAAAAACTATAAAGCAATCAGGGTTGCTATTACACCACATTGTTTGCTCTTTTTAATTATCTGTTGCTTTTTGTAATTTAGTAACGGCTTTACCACATAGTTTCGATAAATGTACAGCATGTAAATTATTGTATCAATTTTTTAATTTCAATGTATCTTTATTGAAAGTTTTCCAAGATAGTAACAGAAAGGTACGTTCAACAGATGTTGTTATACAATAAGGCATAAGTGCATAGTAACATACATGCATAGACCATATTGATGACACTGCGTATTATACGCTAGGTAAGGAGGTCCTGTCCCCACCTCAAGCACCCGATTTGGGATCAATCTCTGCCCATGAGGGAGGAGACAACACACCCCATCCCCAAGATCCATAAAACCTTGTATTTGTGTACAACTAGTAGAATTAACAACAGACCACTAGGATCCAGCAGACTATTTCAAACTAATGATGCAGGTCTAATTACATCCATGTCTGAACATAATTAAGCAACAACTGGTTTAGGAAGAGAAGAAAATGGAAAAAATGTAAAAATAAATATTAACTAAAATAACAATAAGTGGTAGGGTGTTACCGTTAACCAACCAACCAATGAAATGGTAGTTTTAGTAGTGAGATAACCATTTCAAATACCGGTTTAGAAGTACATGTTGTTTAAGTGACTTTCCCAGGAGCTCTAGCGCTTGCATTTGTATCAATTTTTTGCAGTATTTGGAGTTTAAATGTCAATTCAGAAGGTTTATAATTCTTAAAAAGGATGTTAGCTTCAGGTGGGTTATAATTCTGAGTTTCAATAGGTGTCGTTGGAGAAGAGCAGAAAATGGAAGCCATTTGAGCTCGTAATAAAATTCCAATTTACAAGATAACATAACGATTTGTAAGAAATAAAGACTTTCCGTGATTAGCTATATTACACACAGAAATGAATGACTGCACACCTTAGCAACATTTATGTTTGTGAACTGACCATTTTAGAGAGAAAATTATAATGAGATAAATGCCAAACGCGGTTAAAAATCACTTCTTCATTTCAGTGAACTGACCCACATATCTATAAATAATAACCCTTTTCATCTTATTATAATTACATATAAAAGTTATTAATGCCAACAAATGGTGCATATCATATTTGCATTGCTTAGTAAACTGTATTCAGGAAATTCCATATTGAAAATGTATGTATGAGCAGAAAAATAATATATTTAGATAAAAGATTCAGATGTCTCTGAAATACATGCATGGATACAGAAAAATACCCTTTTATCCTGCCAGAAATCCAGTGAGCTCTGAACATCCTGCATTGATCTGACAACACTACCCGTGCTCAACTAAAATTCTAAACAGTGTTGGCAGCCTGTTGGACTACAGAAAAACCTCCTTTATAGGTCATGGACGTCAGTGACTCCTACTGCTGACAATCACAGCCAGTGAAGAGGGAACAGGGGGTGGGGCTGAGTCACACTGTGTGTGCCAATGGACACACAGAGCACGGTGCAAGATTGAGCCCGCATGTGTGTACCCATAGCAAGCGGCCTGCTTGCTATGGGGGCCACTCAGCAGGAGGAAGGAGCCAAGAACAACAGTGAGGGACTGAAGAAGAGGAGGATCAAAGCCGCACTGTGCAAAACCATTACACAGAGCAGGCAAGTATAACATGTTTGTTATTTAAAAAAATTGCTTTACAATCACTTTAATGAATGTTAGGCACATATCATATTTTTTGTACTTGCAGCAATTTTAAAGGGATTTTCAATTTTTTTTTGCCCAGACAAACACTTTAAGACCCCTTTCACACTGAAGGCACTTTTCAGACATTTTAGCACTAAAAAACGCGCCTGAAAAGCACCTCTCAAGCCTGGCCAGTGTGAAAGCCAGAGTGCCTTCACACTGGGGCGGTGCGCTTGCAGGGCTAAAACAAAAAAAGTCCTGCAAGCAGCATCTTTGGGGCGATGCGGGAGCAGTGTATATCCCCTGTTGTGACAGTGAGTGGGGGATTTTCTCCCCCTACTCGCAATCACAATTAAAAAAAACGCAGCTCGTGTTCACCTGGACGCGTCATTTTTTCACAGAGTTCTGCATTTGCGGCTGTCAGCTTGTAGTTCTCAATAAACTACCAGGGTGCTGCTGAGCTCTCTAGTAGTTCATTGAGTTTTCCTGTCAGTGTGGGCCTGCCTGCTCGTATGATGATCATGGTTGCAATGCTTCCCAGGCTCCTACAAAAAAATAGTAAAAGCACTTTTGTTTTTATCTGTAAAATGTGAACTGTGAAATGTAATGTGAACTTTTCCTTTAAAAATCCAAAAATAAATAAAGAGCCTTGCTTACTAGCAGCAGTGAGTGAATCTGTAAAAGAAAAATAATAGAATACTGGAAAATGGCCTCTCCTATCAGTTGTATGCTGTTTCAGAAGGAAACAGACCAAGGTGATTACACCAGAATATAACATACATTAAAGCGGAGTTCCACCCTAAAGTGGAACTTCCACTCATCTGATCCCCCTCCAGTGCCACAATTGGCACCTTTCGGGGGGGAGGGGGGAAGGGATACCTTTCCCACTTCCAGGAGTCTGGGCCGTGGCCCGTGATGTCACCGCAGGGCTTCCTCCTCCTCCCCTGGCCGCCGGGCTAATAGAAGAGAGAAGCGGGGCCTCGCGCATGTGCATTAGGGTTCCCGGCGTGAAGCCGAAAGGCTACACTGCCGGGTTCCCTTAACCGCAATGACGGCAGCAGCACCCGACACCAGAAACATCAGCTGCAGTGCCGACATCGCTGGACTCCAGGACAGGTAAGTGTCCTATTATTAAAAGCCAGCAGCTGCAGTATGTGTAGCTGCTGGCTTTTCATATTTATTTATTTTTGGCCGGAACACCGCTTTAAGGTTTTATATAATTTACTCACTTCACGGAACTTACTTTGCAGTGTAGATAATACTAGAGGGTTGTGGTGTATATGTCTACACTTGGCATGCTTTATAGGTAAAATACATCAGGGTACCTGTAACAGACACAACTGCTGTAATTTCCGCAGAGCCAAACACGTTCTCCCCTCGGCATGTGTATTTTCCTTCATCTGACTTAGAAGCGTTGAAGATCCGTAAACTTCCATCTGGAAGAACTGCTATCCTGGAAAAAACAAATCTGTTATTTTACACGTTCACCTCTATAGTCACGTATCTTTTATACAATACAAACTGTTAATTTATGTTCTTGTGTACAAACAGTTAACGTATGTTCTTGTGATGTAGTGCCTATTATTTATTCAGTAGTGATGTAGCTTCTAATAAAAACTTCTATTATATACCTACTTTACCTACCCCCTTCAACGCTAGAGGTTTTATAAATTACTTTTTGGTAAGATTCCAGTTGGCAAGTTTATACAATGATGCAACTGCTTTCTAGATATATCTTAACATTTAAATGAGAAGTATGGGAAATGTTTTTGTTTTTTTACTAGCACATTAAGACTTTACCTTGCAGGAAAAAAAAAAAAAAGAAAAAAAGTCCATCGATATACAAGAGCTTTAACAACCTAAGTGGAACCAAACTGCATCGGAAGCACCACAAACTGAAAACACTATTTGATTCATTTTTAACCCTTTCATGCCTAAGCCTATTTAAGTTAAAATCCGTATTTGCTAGAAAATTACTTAGAACCCACAAACATTATATATGTATATATATATATATATATATATATATATATATATATATATTATATATATTTTAGCAGAGACCCTAAAAAATTAAAACAGTGATTGTTGCAATATTTTATGTCACACTGTATTTGCACAGCAGTCTTTCAAACACAATTCATTGGGAAAAAATACACTTTCATGATTAAAAAAAACAAAACAAAAAAAACTAATTAGTAAAATTAGCCCAATTTTTTTGTATAGTGTGAACGAAGATGTTACGCCGCGTAAATAGATACTGAACATGTCATGCTTTGAAAATGCGCACACTCGTGGAATGGCGACAAACTATGGTACCTAAAAATCTCCATAGGCGACGCATTAAAAAAAAAATGTAACGGTTAACAAGTTAGAGTTACAGAGGAGGTCTTTTGCTAGAATTATTACTCTCATTCTAACAATCCCAGCGATACCTCACATGTGTGATTTGAACACCGTTTACATATGCGGGAGCGACTTCCGTTATTTATTTTATTTATTTGTATTTTTTTACATTGTCCCTTTAAAAAAAGAAAGTAATATGATCACTTTTATTGCTGTCACATGGAATGTAAACATCCCTTGTGACAGTAATAGATGGTGACAGGTACTCTTTATGGAGGGATCGGGGGTCTAAAAGACCCCAAATCTTTCCTTTGCACTTAAAAGTATTTAGATTACCAAAAACTGCGATTATGAATACTGTAATTTTTTTTAAATCGGTAAAATTGGCAGCCGAGTAAACCGGAAGTGACGTTGTGACGTCGCTTCAGTGTTTTTACATAGGAGAATCGATCAAAGCCGTTTCCGGCTTTGTTCCAAACTCAGCCTAGCCGGCGGACGCGCCAAATCGTCGATCGGGTCTCCTGGTGGGACGGGAGGCCCGGCAAGAGTGGCGGAAGGATAACAGCCGAGCGGCTTTGAGTTGCATTGGTTTTTATCACTAAAAAGCCAACCGCCAGCTCTAAAAAACAGTACCGGTTTAACCCCTTCAAGCCACAAACGCAAATTTGCGTACGGTTGGCGCAAAGGGGTTAATATCCAAAGCCAACCCATCCATATATATCCCCATGCTTTATTTTGTTCATAAATCACTTTGAAAAACACCCCCTAGCAATGCTAGCTGTGGCCACCTTGAGGTAGGCTACTTTAACACCAGGGTGGTTTTCAGACGCTTTAGCGCTAGAAATAGCCTCTGAAATGCTCCTGAAAACTGCCTTCCATTCATTGCAGTGTGTATTTTTACACTGGGGTTGTGCGCTTGTGGGACATTACGAAAAGTCTTTGGGGTGGGTTGGGAGTGCTGTATTTAGCGCTCCCAAAATGCCCTGGCCAATGCAATGCATGGGGCAGTGCTTCCAAATCGCCTTAAAAGCGATTCGAAAGCGCTGCTAAAATGAGCGGCACTTTAGCGCTAATATAACAGTTGTGTACTTAAAGCGGAGGTTCTGCGGCAAATCATTTTTTTTTTCTGGTATTCAATAGGTTTTGGCATTATAAATAAATACTCACTCGTTTGATGTCATGAAATATCCCATGTCCATTTTCCGGCAAAAGAAGAACTTTGAAAATGCGAGCACGTCAGTTACCATTTTGCTTGTGGGCATGTTGAAACCCACAAGCAATGATTTCCTGTATGCTGATAGTTGCCATCACAACGGGCGGCGTCATTGAATGTTCACGCCCCGTTGTGATGGAAATCCTAGTACGGTGTTCCGCAATGAAGCATGACACCAAGCTCCCAAGAGTCATTGCGGCGCCATGGAATACAGTAGCAACGCCTACTCCCGCGGGAGTCAAGTCCCGGAAGTCAATCTGGAAACACCAATAATAAGGTATTTACAGAGAAAAAAAAAAAAAAGATTTGTCAAGTGAACATGTTGGCAGTGTGCTGAAGGGGATAAGATAAAGTTGTTAATCTGGGTGGAACTCCGCTTTAAGCGTTGATGTGAACCAAAAATATTAAAAGATAAATAAATTATTAAAGCTGCAACTATTTCAAAAGTGTACTGATATCACCATATAGTGCTGAATTATTAAAGTAATAATGGAAGGTTGATTTTAGCACATTATTACTTTATTAATTCAGCACTTTATCACTAATGGCCAGCGCTGCAAGTGTGAAAGTACTCTAATGCCCTGTACACACGACCGGGATTCCCGACAGGAAAAGGTCCGTCGGAAATCCCGAGGGGAAAACGAGAACCTGCTCTCTACTTTTCCCCCCGTCGGGAAAGCTCTGATGAGAGCCTTTCCTCGGGAATCCTGACTGTGTTTATGCTCCATCTATGTTTTTCTCCACAGGAAAACTGACAAAAATGGCAGTTTTCTGCTACACACGGCCAAGTTTTCCGACGGGAAAAAGTCAGTCGGGAATCCCAGCGGGAAAAAAGAGAGCTGGTTCTCTTTTTTTTTTGGCCGGCGGGTTTGGCAGTTTTCCCGTCTGAAAAACTGCGAAGGAGCATACACACGGCCGGGATTCCTGGCCAAAAGCTCTCCTCGCAGTTTTCCTGTCGGAAAACCCGGTCGTGTGTACAGGGCATCAGGGTTGACGATTCATGTAGCATTTGCTGCCTGGAATCCATCTGCCCTTAGCTCAGGCCTGCATGCAGGAGGACGTGCTTAGCTGAAAAAGCCCCTCCTCTTCATCCAGTTGAAAAAAAAAATGCTCATGAAGACTCCTGGGATGTATGACATCATTTGGCCTAGGCCAGATAATAGGAAGCAAATAAAGAAATGCATAAATAAAAGGTTAAAGTAAATAAAATATAACAATCTATTTACTAATGCTAGCAGCATAAGGATTACAAATAGTTAATGCTGATAGAGAGAGTTGAGTTCCACTTTCATTTATTCTTCCACGTGCTAAGACTGCACTGTAAATATAAAATGCAAGGCACATACAGTACATGCATTCAGAAAATGTTTTCTAAATGCAAATATCGTTTCCTAGGATGGTGTTTTTCTTTCATACGCTACGCTAAGAGACTTATGCAGAAGAATAACACAACATTTACAGCATTTAAAAGGATTGTCATTTTAATCACACCAAGAGTAAATTGCTGATTGATTTATCCATTCACACAATCAAATTGTTTATTTGCTTTGATGAGACAGATGTGAGGAATGTATCCCAAGGGAATGATACTTTGAAGTGTATTGAAACCCAAAACCAAAAATTTTAATATATTGCAACTTACCTATCCTTAGATGTGGTGGCTGCCTTAGTTTTCTTTTTTTTTCTTTTATTTCTCCTTTATTTTTACCTGGTGATCCGGCCAGTAACACCTTATGTCTTTACGTGTCTCTGGTTCCACTGGAGGAGGAGCACTGCAGAGACACCTTTGGACAGTGGCATTGTTAATCTGGGAGATGTTAGTATTAAGCCTCGTACATACGGTCGGACTTGAAACAAACTTTTCCGTGGATTTTTGTCCGAAGGGAGTTGGCCGGGCACACTTTTCTGAAAACTTTCCCAAAACTTTCCCAACATCACGTGGTTTTTCTGCTCTTTATCGCCACCCTTTGGTCAACTTCTGCTATTGTTGGTTGATGTTAACATTGGTTCTGGGTATGCGTATTTGTACTTCGGACAAAAGTGGATTTCTGTACACATGGTCAGACTTTGCTCCATCGGACTTTTGTTGCCGAAAAGTTTGTCCGTTTGCAAAGCGAACTTTTTTCCGATGAAAACCGAAAAAGTTTGTCCGACGGAGCATACACACGGTCGGATTTTTTTGAAAACCTGCTCATTTTGAAGTTTGTTGGCAAAAAGTCAGACTGTGTGTACACTTAAGATGCACTGGCATATTTAGATGAACTCGACTAGTAAATTTTAAATATTTTTTTTTTTAGCTCCAGCTAACACTTTTTATAGAACTTAGGCTTCATGTACACTGCTGCTGGTAAACTGACATTTAGGAGCAGTTGGGTATTATTTTCAACTGCTCCTGAACTCTCCTCTCTGTTATCTTATCAGTACATGTACACAGGGTCGTTTATAGTCGTTTCTAAGCAGTTGAGTTTAGAGGCTTCTTCTGGAACCCAAAAAAATGGGTACAGGGTTGCATGAAAGTGCACTTGTCAGTTAGACCCCTTTCACACTGAGGGCGTTTTGCAGGCGCTATAGCGTTAAAAATAGAGCCTGCAATCTGCCCTAAAACAGCCGCTCTATTCACTCCAGTGTGAAAGCCCGGGGGCTTTCACACAGGAGCGGTGCGCTGGCAGGGCGTCAGGAAAAGTCCTGCCAGCAGCTTCTTTGGAGCGCATTAGGAGCGGTGAACTCACCGCTCCTAATGCGCTCCTGCCCATTGAAATCAATGGGCAGCGCCACCGTACGGCCGGCAATACGCCGCTGTAGTGGCGCATTGCCGGCGGTTTTAACCCTTTCTCGGCCGCTAGCAGGGGTTAAAAGCGCCCCGCTAGCGTACGTAATGCACTGCAAATCCAACGATAACAATAGAAGCATTTTACTGATATTTTACCGCCGACGCTCGGTGCGCCTTAGTGTGAAAGCACTCTTAAAGTAACGCAGTGCCAAAAAGCAAAAAATAGCCTGGTCATGAAGGGGGTAAATCTTCCAGATGGCAAGTGGTAAAATTATTGTTTTTTGGCTTAGATACACTCTGAGTATTAGAATGTAGTTGTAGATTATCTATGTCAATATGTTCCTGTTTAGGGATATATTTCAATATGTATTTACGTTTTTTAAACCAATAGTCTCCGCGCTGAGAGTAAGACTTGCTGAAGTTCACACCGAGCATCAGAATGAGGAAGAAAGGGGATTTAAGTGACTTTGAACGTGGCATGGTTGTTGGTGCCAGACAGGTTGGTCTGAGTATTTCAAAAACTGCTGATCTACTGGAATTTCACGCACAACCACCTCTAGGGTTTACAGAGAATGGTCTGAAAAAGAGAAAATATCCAGTTGTGTGGAGGAAAATGCCTTATTGATGTCAGAGATCAGAGAAGAATGGGCAGACTGGTTTGAGATGATAGAAAGACAACAGTAACTCAAATAACCTCTCGTTACAACCAAGGTATGCAGAATACCATCTCTAAATGCACAACACATTGAACCTTGAAGCAGATGGGCTACAGCAGCAGAAGACCACAACGGGTGCCACTCCTGTCAGCTAAGAACAGGAAACTGAGTCTACAATTCGCACAGGCTCACCGAAATTGGACAATTGGAGAAGATTGGAAAAACATTGCCTGGTCTGATAAATCTTGATTTCAGCTGCGACATTCAGATGGTAGTAAACAACATGAAAGCATGTATCCATCCTGCCTTGTATCAATGGTTCAGGCTGGTGGTGGTGGTGTAATGGTTTGGGGGATATTTTCTTGGCACACTTTGGGCCCCTTGGTACCAATTGAGCATTGTGTAAACACCTCGGCCTACCTGAGTATTATTGCTGACCATGTCCATCCCTTTATGACTACAGTGTACCCATCTTCTGATGGCTCCTTCCAGCAGGATAATACACCATGTCACAAAGCTCAAATTATTTCACCACTGGTTTCATGAACATGACAATGAGGTCACTGCACTCCAATGGCCTCCACAGTCACCAGATCTCCATCCAATAGAGCACCTTTGGGATGTGGTGGAATGAGAGATTTGCATCATGGATGTGCAGCCAACAGATCTGCAGTAACTGCGTGGTGCTATCATGTCAATATGGACCAAAATCTCTCCTTGTTGAATCTATGCCATGAAGAATTAAGGCAGTTCTGAAGGCAAAAGGGGGTCCAACCCGGAAGTAGCAAGGTGTACCTAATAAAGTGTCTGGCGAGTGTGTATTTCTGCATGCAAAGAGAAAAAAAGGTAGATTTTTTTTTCCCCTCAAGCAGCTACAGTACAAGAGCAAAATTTAGCTTTTCCAATTCAGCAAAGTTTCACCAATACAAAATGGGTAATTTAGTGAATTAATTTTCAACAGAATTTCAACAGAATTACTCTGCTCTTATCTATTTATTACAAGTACTTACAGTATATAGCACCGTCAATTTACACAGCACTTTACATATATATATATTGTACATTCACACCAGTCTCTGTCATGAAGGAGCTGACACTCTAACTCACATGGTTCACAACCGGAGTACACCCACACATGCACAAGGAGAACATTCAAACTCCAGGCAGGTAGTGCCATGTTTGGTATTTGATCCGATGACCCTAGTGCTGCTTGGGGACAATGCTGACCACTTAGCCATTGTGCTGCTTTATGTCCAGTTGTGCTCATAAGTTTACATACCCTGGCAGAATTTATGATTTCTTGATCATTTTTCAGAGAATATGAATGATAAAACAAAAACGTTTTTTTCACTCATGGTTAGTGTTTGGCTGAAGCCATTTATTATCAATCAACTGTGTTTACTCTTTTTAAATCATAATGGCAACAGAAACTACCCAATTTACCCTGATCAAAAGTTTACATACCCCAGTTCTTAATCCCGTGTATTGCCCCCTTTAATATCAATGACATCTCAAAGTCTTTTGTGGTATTTGTGGATGAGGCTCTTTATCTTCTCAGATGGTAAAGCTTCCCATTTCTCTTGGTAAAAAGCCTCCAGTTCTTGTAAATTCTTGGGCTGTCTTGCATGAACTGCACGTTTGAGATATCCGCAGAGTGGTTCAATGATATTGAGGTCAGGAGACTGAGATGGCCACTCCAGAACCTTCACTTTATTCTGCTGTAGCCAATGACAGGTGGACTTGGCCTTGTGTTTTGGGTCATTGTCATGTTGGAATGTCCAAGTGCGTCCCATGAGCAGCTTTCTGGCTGATGAATGCAAATGTTCCTCCAGTAATTTTTGATAACATACTGCATTCATCTAGCCATCAATTTTGACCAAATTTCTTGTGCCTTTGTAGCTCACACATCCCCAAAACATCAGCGATTCACCTCCGTGTTTCACAGTAGGAATGGTGTACCTTTCATCATAGGCCTTGTTGATTCCTCTTCAAATGTGGCATTTATGGTTGTGGCCAAAAAGCAAACTTTTGGTCACATCAGTCCAGAAGGTTTGAGGCTTGTCTCTGTGCTGTTTGGCGTATTGTAAGTGGGATACTTTGTGGCATTTGTGTAGTAATGGCTTCTTCTGGCCACTCGACCATGCAGCCCATCTTTCTTCAAGTGCATCCTTATTGTGCATCTTGAAACAGCCACACCACATGTTTTCAGACAGTCCTGTATTTCACCTGAAATTATCTGTGGGTCTCACTTTGCATCCTGAACAATTTTCCTGGCATTTGTGGCTGAAATTTTAGTTGGTCTACCTGACCGTGGTTTGGTTTCAACAGAACCTCTCATTTTCCACTTCTTGATTAAAGTTTGAACACTGCTGATTGGCATTCTCAATTCCTTGGATATCTTTTTATATCCCTTTCCTGTTTTATACAGTTCAACTCCCTTTTCCCACAGATTCTTTGACAATACTTTTGCTTTCCTCGTGACTCAAGAGTCCAGAAACATCAGTGCAGCACTGGATGAAAGATGCAAGGGTCTGTCAGGAGTCCAGAAACTCATTGACCTTTTATACACACACACTAATTACAAGCAAACAGATCACAGGTGAGGATGGTTACCTTTATTAGCCATTCAACCCCCCTTTGTGTCAACTTGTGTGCATGTTATCAGGCCAAAATCACCAGGGTATGTAAACTTTTGATCAGGGCCATTTGAGTAGTTTCTGTTGTCATTATGATTTAAAAAGAGTAAACACCGTTGATTGATAATAAATGGCTTCAGCCAAACAATAACCATGAGTGAAAGAAAAGTTTTTGTGTTATCATTTATATTCTCTGAAAAATGGCCAAGAAATCATAAATTCTGCCAGGGTATGTAAACTTATGAGCACAACTGTATATAACTCCTCACAGAAAGCATATTAACCAAGTAAACCAAGTTTCAGTATATGGAAGGTCTCCTAAGTGGAGTTTAAGAGTTTTTTGTTTTTTTTTGGATCCAAGTCAACAGAGCTTTGGGAAATGGACACCTGCTGGTTTGCATGTTATCACCTTTCCTGACACATTTCAAGCAGAACTGATAAAAAATTGTATCAGCTCATTTCTTGCTGTCTATATATAGATTATTTTTAAGAAAATAAAAATCTGCTATGTTTTATATTGATTTAATGATTAGTGTATCAGCTTGCCATAAAATGTATGTTTCCACAAATCGGCTACCTACGCAAAAAGGTGACTCTTCGCAGGTGGGGGCGAATGAATGATTCACTATTAATTATCCCTGCATTTTCTGTGCAACTGACACTTCTTTGATTTCATCTAAAAAGACAGATAAGGCTGAAACGCTATGGAGTCATCTGCCCTTTGGCATTTTTTGAAGTCCAGATGCCATTAATTTGTCCTTTTATATTAAGCTGGGTGTTGAGTATGTCAAGAATCTTTAGCCCAGCATGAAACGATGCTATGAAACATTGTAAAGTATCTGAAAACTTATCCATCAGCATTGCACAAGAGATAAAAAGAGAAATGGAGAACATAAAGTCCTTAAAGAACAACTTCAGACAAGAAAAATCAATCAGTGATCAATCAGCTAATCATATTCAAGACATATAACTACAGAAAGTCCACTAAATTTAGCTTAATATACAAGATGATCTTAAGACCAGTAAATGGATACCAAAACAAGTAATGCTTTAACCACTTCAATACCAGGCACTTATACACCTTCCTGCCCAAGCCAATTTTCAGCTTTCAGCGCTGTCCTAATTTGAATGACAATTGCGCGGACATGCTACACTGTACCCAAACAAATTTTTTATCATTTTGTTCCCACAAATAGAGCTTTCTTTCGGTGATATTTGATCGCCTGTGCGATTTTTATTTTTTGCACAACAAATAAAAAAAGTGCGAAAATTTAGAAAAAAAATATGTTTTCTTTGTTTCTGTGAATTTTTGGGGTAAATAAGTATGTTTTCTTCTTCAATGATGGTCACTGATATGGCTGCACTGACAGGCACTGATAAGGTGGCACTGATGGCCACCGACGAGGTGGCACCAATGAGGTGGCACTGATGGGCACTAATGATGGGCACTGATAGGTGGCACTGATGGGCACTGATAGGCGGCACTGATAGGTGGCACTGGTATGCGGCACTGATGGGTACTCATAGGTGGCACTTATGGGCACTCATAGGCGGCACTGATGGGCACTCATATGCGGCGCTGATGGGTACTTATGGGTGGCACTGATGGGTACTTATGGGTGGCACTAATAGGTGGCACGGAAGGGCACTGATAGGTGGGCACGGATGGGCACTGATGGGCATGGATGGGCACCGATAGGTGGCACTGATGGACACTGGTGGGTGCCACTGATAACACTGGTGGGTGGCATTGCTGGGCATCACAAAAAAAATAGTGCCAAGATGGTGCCAGTCAGTGCCCATTTGTGGGCACTGATTGGCATAAGTTAGGCATATTTTTATACATGTGGATGGCCATGGGGGACTTACCTGGCCATCCACATGTAAGGTGCTTCCCTGGTGGTCCTGGGTGGCATCCTGGTGGTCTAGTGTGGGCATCCGAGGGGGGGCTGCGGTGACAAACAATCAGCGCGAACCCCCCCTGTCAGGAGAGCCGTCGATCGGCTCTCCTCTACTCGTGTCTGTCAGGCGCGAGTGAGGAAGAGCCGATCAACGGTTCTTCCTGTTTACATCGAGATCAGCTGTGATTGGACACGGCTGATCACGTGGTAAAAAGCCTCCACCGATTGCCGCGTTGCGTGCCCCCCCGGGCGCACGGCGGCTGTTATCCTGCAGGACGTCAATAGACGTCCAGTCAGGATAACAAAACCACTTCCCGGACGTCAGTCTCCTATTGACCGGGCGGGAAGTGGTTAAAATTGTGTCTGTCTGTGGAATGGCGCAAAATTACGGTACCTAAAAATCTCCATAGGCAACGCTTTAAAAGCCCTTACAATTAAAAAATAAATAAAAATTATTACATTTTTTTTTTTTTAGGCTGCTTTCACACTGAGGTGCGTTGCAGACGCTATATCGCTAAAAATAGTGCCTGCAAAGCGCCCTGAAAGAGCTGCTGCATTCACTCCAGTGTGAAAGCCAGAGGAATTTCACACTGGAGCGGTGACAGGCCCCCTTTATGAAGAGATCTTTTCTCTGGCCTCCAATGCAGCTGATCAGACACAGATCGGTCTGATCTGCTGCTTTCCTGGCCAGTAACGGCTAGCTAAATAAACAACTGAAACAGGAAGTGACAAAATCCTTGTCACTTCCAGTTTCTGAGGTCACACAGTGGGAGGAACAGTGGCGGAAGTATAGGGGTTGCTGAGGTCGCCATGGCGACCGGGCCCAATGCTGCATGGGGCCCTTGAGGGACCCCTGTATACCTCGATAGGAGAAGCAGCAAGGGCGGCTGAGACCATGCTTCCCAATCCCCAGCCGAACTGTAATCAGCACTGTATGGCTGGTCACATTGATTACATCTAAAGTGAAAACACAGTGTGTGCTGTGCTCTTTGTCTCCTCCTACAGTGCAGTACCCGGCAGGAAGAGGTAAGGTAAAGCACTGCCGATTTTTAAAAGGTTATCTGTATGTATGTATGTGTGTGTGCATGTATGTGCATGTATGTATGTATGTATGTGCATGTGTTTATATGTGTGTGCATATGTGCATTTATATATACGTGTGTGTATTTATTTTCTTGCTTGTTCATAGTACCAGCAAAAAATTGCTGTTCCTGTGAAAAGCGATTCATGCGCAGATCGCATTTCAGAGGCATTTGACAGCCAGTAAAGAGGCAATATGTTGCCTCCTGACCGCCTGTTTTAACCCCTTAAATGCATCATCACTATGCTGCAACTGCATGCAATGCACACAGTTGCGGGGTGGTTGCAGTGTAGCCCCATTCACCTAGGGGTATACTTCAAGAGTGCCCTGACTGCAAAAATATTGAGAAACACTGGCATAGAGGAACCGATCTCCATTTTCCTCTTGCAGCTGCTGAATGCGTGTGGGAGGGAGAGGAGGAGAAGCAGGGTGAAATGGAGAACTTGGTTCCTTTATATGCAGCCACCCACTTGCGACCCGGCCCTGTTGTTCCGCCACCGGACTCGGAGGAAAGGGCCCTGTCTGGGGGTCAAGGGGGCCGTTAATAGTTTCTTGCATCGGGGCCCGGAAGGTTCTAGTTACGCCACTGGGGAGGAACATCTGTTCCTTTCATTGTATGCCTGGAGCTGGATGCCACTAGTCGCATCCTTTACCGGGATCTATGATCGCACAGTGGAAGTGGGGTGGGAATCTATTTTGCCTCCTGTAAAAGTAATCCAGTGGCTTGTTAGCCGCTCAGATTACTTTTATTTTGTGCAGAATCGTCAGCCCTAAAAGAGGATGTTTTGATCATTGCATACCCCCCAACTTTTTGAGATGGGAATGAGGGACAAAAGTATGCAGGCATAGGACACACCCCTTGCCACGCCCCCTTAAAGGAGATATAATACAAAAAAATCAAGATTCGTTAAACCCACAAGTGCTTTTTTTAGCACTAATATTCCTTTATATTGGCTTTTGGAATTTACAAATGCAGCAATTTAGAAATCAGATGAAAGGCTTAGCACTAGAAAACACTTTTTGATAGATAAAAAGTGCATTTTATGTACAGCTATATAGAGCCAACCAAAATGAGGGACAAATGAGGAGGAATGAGGGACAGAGGGACATTGCTCCAAATCAGGGACAGACCCTCGAAATCAGGGACAGTTGGGAGCTATGCCATTGCTGCAGCTTCAGCACTGATCAAGATATCACCCTTCCCCTCCTAGGACGTTTATCAACCATACGGTGTGAGTGAGTGAGTGAGTGAGTGAGTAACTTGTATAGCGCTGCAAATGCAAACTAAATCATCACAAGGCTCTTGCATCCAGTGTCGTTGAGATCCTTCAGAAAAGGTGGGTCTTCAGTTTTTTCCTGAAGGCTCGATGGTTTTCTTCCATGCGGATGTTCGTGGGTAATGCATTCCATAGCCTCGGTCCTTGGACAGCAAACCTTCGTCCTCCCTTAGCTTTGTAGCGAGCCTTGGGGATGTGGAGTAGGTTTTGGTTGGTTGATCGGAGGTCGCGAGTAGTGGTGTAGTGTGTAGTGTTTTATTTTCTCGCATAAGTATTGAGGTGCGGTTCCTTGTGTGCATTTGTGAGTGAGGCAGAGGGTCTTGAATGTGACCCGATCCTTTACGGCTAGCCAATGGAGGCTTCCCAGGGACGGTGCGATTGATTCCCAGGGTATTTTTCCCGTTACAAGTCTGGCCGCTGTGTTTTGAAAGACTTGTAGACGTGCAATCTGGTATTTAGGTAGTCCTAGGTAAAGGGAGTTAGCGTAGTCCAGCCGGGAATTGATGATGGTTCCGACTACTACTGCTCTGTCTTTTTCCGGGATGAAGGGGATAAGTCTTTGTAGCAGGCGGAGAAGATGGTGAGATCCGCTGACTACTGATCCTATTTGTGTGTCCATAGTCATGTCTGAGTCAAAGATGACTCCAAGGCTTTTAGCTTTGGTGCTTGGGGTGATGTTTTGTCCAAGGATGGTGGGTGGTGTCCATGTGGTCCTGGTGTTTTCCTTTCGGTTAGCGCTAAACATGAGCAGTTCTGTTTTGGATCCATTAAGCTTGAGGGAGCTCTCTGTCATCCAATTGTCGATCAATGTAAGGCATTTTTCTGTAATGTTGATCTTTTTTGTTGTTGATGCAAAGGTAAAGTTGCGTGTCATCTGCATGGGAGTGATAGCGTAGGTCCTGTTCGCTAGGGATGAGCTTCGTGTTCGAGTCGAACATACGTTCGACTCGAACATCGGCTGTTCGATCGTTCGACGAAGATCGAACGATTTGGGCCGTTCGCGCCAAATTCGAGTGACGCGAACGGCCCACAATGCACTACGCCATCGCAGTGTCATCCAGGCGCTGTGATTGGCCAAGCATGCACTGTGACCCCGCATGCTTGGCCAATCACAGCGCCGGCAGCGAGGAGAGCAATGATTGGCCACAGGCAGGATGCCTGTGGCCAATTATTGCTGAGGGTGTTTAGTACACGCCCCACACTATAAAAGGCCGCCAGCACGGCGGCCTAGTGTAGTGTGTTCCGGAGCAGGGATAGAGCAGCATAGGCAGGGACAGTGACTGTTATTTCTTTCTTGCTTAACCTGGATTCCTTTAGTTTAGGGAAAGAGAAGGATAGGTAGGGAGAGTGTCAGTGTGTTTTGTGCTTGTGCTATAGTGTGCTTAAAAAAAACATTTATTCTAGGGACAGAAAACTGTAGGTAGGGACAGTGTCAGTTTCTTTCACTCTGCAAGTCCTTGTTTCCAGGGACCTGGAAGGACAGTGAGTGAATTGTCCTTGTGCTATATTGTGCTTAAAAAAACATTTATTCTAGGGACAGAAAACTGTAGGTAGGGAGAGTGTCAGTTTCTTTCACTCTGCAAGTCCTTGTTTCCAGGGACCTGTAAGGACAGTGAGTGAATTGTCCTTGTGCTATATTTTGCTTAAAAAAAACATTTATTCTAGGGACAGAAAACTGTAGGTAGGGAGAGTGTCAGTTTATTTCACTCTGCAAGTCCTTGTTTCCAGGGACCTGGAAGGACAGTGAGTGAATTCTCCTTGTGCTATATTGTGCTTAAAAAAAACATTTATTCTAGGGACAGAAAACTGTAGGTAGGGACAGTGTCAGTTTCTTTCACTCTGCAAGTCCTTGTTTCCAGGGACCTGTAAGGACAGTGAGTGAATTGTCCTTGTGCTATATTGTGATTAAAAAAAACATTTTTTCTAGGGACAGAAAACTGTAGGTAGGGAGAGTGTTTTTTTTCTTTCACTCTGCAAGTCCTTGTTTCCAGGGACCTGTAAGGACAGTGAGTGAATTGTCCTTGTGCTATATTGTGCTTAAAAAAAACATTTATTCTAGGGACAGAAAACTGTAGGTAGGGAGAGTGTCAGTTTATTTCACTCTGCAAGTCCTTGTTTCCAGGGACCTGGAAGGACAGTGAGTGAATTGTCCTTGTGTTATATTGTGATTAAAAAAAACATTTTTTCTAGGGACAGAAAACTGTAGGTAGGGAGAGTGTTTTTTTTCTTTCACTCTGCAAGTCCTTGTTTCCAGGGACCTGGAAGGACAGTGAGTGAATTCTCCTTGTGCTATATTGTGCTTAAAAAAAACATTTATTCTAGGGACAGAAAACTGTAGGTAGGGAGAGTGTCAGTTTATTTCACTCTGCAAGTCCTTGTTTCCAGGGACCTGTAAGGACAGTGAGTGAATTGTCCTTGTGCTATATTGTGCTTAAAAAAAACATTTATTCTAGGGACAGAAAACTGTAGGTAGGGAGAGTGTCAGTTTATTTCACTCTGCAAGTCCTTGTTTCCAGGGACCTGGAAGGACAGTGAGTGAATTGTCCTTGTGTTATATTGTGATTAAAAAAAACATTTTTTCTAGGGACAGAAAACTGTAGGTAGGGAGAGTGTTTTTTTTCTTTCACTCTGCAAGTCCTTGTTTCCAGGGACCTGGAAGGACAGTGAGTGAATTCTCCTTGTGCTATATTGTGCTTAAAAAAAACATTTATTCTAGGGACAGAAAACTGTAGGTAGGGAGAGTGTCAGTTTATTTCACTCTGCAAGTCCTTGTTTCCAGGGACCTGTAAGGACAGTGAGTGAATTGTCCTTGTGCTATATTGTGATTAAAAAAAACATTTTTTCTAGGGACAGAAAACTGTAGGTAGGGAGAGTGTTTTTTTTCTTTCACTCTGCAAGTCCTTGTTTCCAGGGACCTGTAAGGACAGTGAGTGAATTGTCCTTGTGCTATATTGTGATTAAAAAAAACATTTTTTCTAGGGACAGAAAACTGTAGGTAGGGAGAGTGTTTTTTTTCTTTCACTCTGCAAGTCCTTGTTTCCAGGGACCTGTAAGGACAGTGAGTGAATTGTCCTTGTGCTATATTGTGCTTAAAAAAAACATTTATTCTAGGGACAGAAAACTGTAGGTAGGGAGAGTGTCAGTTTATTTCACTCTGCAAGTCCTTGTTTCCAGGGACCTGGAAGGACAGTGAGTGAATTGTCCTTGTGCTATATTGTGATTAAAAAAAACATTTTTTCTAGGGACAGAAAACTGTAGGTAGGGAGAGTGTTTTTTTTCTTTCACTCTGCAAGTCCTTGTTTCCAGGGACCTGTAAGGACAGTGAGTGAATTGTCCTTGTGCTATATTGTGCTTAAAAAAAACATTTATTCTAGGGACAGAAAACTGTAGGTAGGGAGAGTGTCAGTTTATTTCACTCTGCAAGTCCTTGTTTCCAGGGACCTGGAAGGACAGTGAGTGAATTGTCCTTGTGCTATATTGTGATTAAAAAAAACATTTTTTCTAGGGACAGAAAACTGTAGGTAGGGAGAGTGTTTTTTTTCTTTCACTCTGCAAGTCCTTGTTTCCAGGGACCTGTAAGGACAGTGAGTGAATTGTCCTTGTGCTATATTGTGCTTAAAAAAAACATTTATTCTAGGGACAGAAAACTGTAGGTAGGGAGAGTGTCAGTTTATTTCACTCTGCAAGTCCTTGTTTCCAGGGACCTGGAAGGACAGTGAGTGAATTGTCCTTGTGTTATATTGTGATTAAAAAAAAACATTTTTTCTAGGGACAGAAAACTGTAGGTAGGGAGAGTGTTTTTTTTCTTTCACTCTGCAAGTCCTTGTTTCCAGGGACCTGGAAGGACAGTGAGTGAATTCTCCTTGTGCTATATTGTGCTTAAAAAAAACATTTATTCTAGGGACAGAAAACTGTAGGTAGGGAGAGTGTCAGTTTATTTCACTCTGCAAGTCCTTGTTTCCAGGGACCTGTAAGGACAGTGAGTGAATTGTCCTTGTGCTATATTGTGATTAAAAAAAACATTTTTTCTAGGGACAGAAAACTGTAGGTAGGGAGAGTGTTTTTTTTCTTTCACTCTGCAAGTCCTTGTTTCCAGGGACCTGTAAGGACAGTGAGTGAATTGTCCTTGTGCTATATTGTGATTAAAAAAAACATTTTTTCTAGCGACAGAAAACTGTAGGTAGGGAGAGTGTTTTTTTTCTTTCACTCTGCAAGTCCTTGTTTCCAGGGACCTGTAAGGACAGTGAGTGAATTGTCCTTGTGCTATATTGTGCTTAAAAAAAACATTTATTCTAGGGACAGAAAACTGTAGGTAGGGAGAGTGTCAGTTTATTTCACTGTGAAAGTCCTTGTTTCAAGGGACAGAGAAGGACACCTGAAGGTAGCCCTTATTGCTTTTTTCCCATCTCCCTGCAGGCCATCTATTAGAATGTCTGGAAGGCAAACAAGGAGAGGCAGACAGTCAGGAGGCAATAAAAGAGGGCAAGCAGGCTCTGTGTCTGGGGGCAACAGTGCTGGTCGTGGACGCGGTGCATTGTCATCAGCACATGGCCATGGGACACGCTTGTCCTTCTTTTCGGCAGCTGGACATGTTGAGCCACATCATGCCGAAGACTTGGTAGAGTGGATGACCAAGCCCTCCTCCTCCTCCTCATCCTCTCTCACCCAGGCTCAGGGTACTGGAAAAGCAGCTGCCAAAGCGTCGTCTTCCCTGGTATCAATGTCAGACAAATCATCAGTCACTCCTTCCCTAGACCCACCATGTCCTCCTCCTGAGGAGTCCCCCGAACTGTTTCAGCACAGTGTTGGGTACATGCTCCAGGAGGATGCCCAGCGTTTCGAAGGGTCTGATGATGAAACCCAGCTAGAGGAAGGCAGTAGCGTGAGAGCAGACAGAGGGGATGCTCAAGAAGGACACCAATCTGGCAGTCATGTTCCAGCAGCTGCAGCATACTGCCAGATTGGCTCCAGTGAAGAGGAGGGAGGGGATGATGAGGTCACTGACTCCACGTGGGTGCCTAATAGGAGAGAGGAGGAGGAGGAGGATGAGGAGGAGGCACATCTCCAACGAGGCAGGATGCCCTTTGGTGGCCAGCGTAAGGGCAGTACACCGACGGAATCACACCGCAGAGCTCCGCCTGTGCAGGGCGCTGCCTCTGCCCGTCATTCAAAAAGTTCTTTGGTGTGGGCCTTTTTTGAGGCTAGTGCATCAGATCGCACAGCTGCTGTTTGCAACATATGTCTCAAGCGTATATCGCGTGGACAAAACATCAGCCGCTTGGGTACCACATGCCTGACCAGACATATGTTGACCTGCCATGCAGCTCGTTGGCAAGCCTACCTCAAAGACCCACACCAAAGAACAAAGCGGACCTCTCCTTGCACCGCATCAGCTGGGATCTCTAACCCCACTATAACTTCAGTCCTCTCTGAAACATGCACTGAGAGGAATGAAGGTGTAGAATTAGGTGTGTCACAGCCAAGTACTTGCGCCCACTCTGCTAGCAGTACACCGACGTCCGATTCTAGCAGGCAAATTTCCCTGCCCCAGCTGCTGGACCGTCGAAAGAAGTTCACTCCCAGCCATCCACATGCCCAGCGGTTGAATGCTAGCTTGGCTAAATTGCTAGCGCTTCAACTGCTGCCTTTTCAGTTGGTAGACTCGGCCCCCTTCCGTGAGTTTGTGCAATGTGCAGTTCCTCAGTGGCAGGTTCCCAAACGCCACTTTTTCTCACGGAAGGCTATTCCGGCTCTCTACCGGCATGTGGAAGGCAATGTCTTGGCCTCGCTGGACAGGGCGGTCAGCGGTAAGGTGCATATTACCGCTGACTCATGGTCCAGCAGGCATGGACAGGGACGTTACCTTTCTTTCACGGCCCATTGGGTCACTCTTTTGGCAGCTGGGAAGGATTCAGGACAAGGTGCAGTAGTGTTGGAGGTTGTCCCACCGCCACGCCTCCAAAATGCTACTACTGGTTGTGACACACCTCTCTCCTCCACCCCCTCCTCTTCTTCTTCCTCCATGGCCTCTTCCTGTGGTTTGTCCTATGAACCAGCGGTGCTCCGTAGCCGTTCACGGGGCTACGCAAGTACGCAGGCAAAAAGATGCCATGCCGTGCTTGCGCTGGTGTGTTTGGGGGACAGAAGCCACACTGGGGCAGAGGTCCTGTCTGCTCTGCAGGGCCAGGCCGAGAGGTGGTTGACGCCACGCCAGCTTAAGCCAGGAATGGTGGTTTGCGACAATGGCACCAACCTCCTCTCCGCCCTCCGACAGGGACAACTGACCCATGTGCCCTGTGTGGCTCACGTCCTTAACCTGGTGGTGCAGCGCTTCTTGGGCAGGTACCCGGGCTTACAGGATGTCCTGAGGCAGGCCAGGAAAGTCTGTGTGCATTTCCGCAGATCTTATAATGCCAGTGCTCGCCTGGCTGAGCTGCAAAAGGAGTTGAACCTGCCCAAGAACCGCCTTATATGTGACATGCCCACCAGGTGGAACTCAACGTTGGCCATGCTGCAGCGGCTGCACACGCAGCAGAGGGCCATCAATGAGTACCTGTGCGACTACGGCACCAGGACAGGGTCAGGGGAGCTTGGTTTTTTTTCTCCACGCCAGTGGGGCATGATCAGGGATGCATGCACTGTCCTGGCACCATTTGAGGAGGCCACGAGGATGGTGAGCAGTGACAGTGCATGCATCAGTGACACTGTACCTCTTGTCCACCTGTTGGAGCACACGCTGCGTGGAATAATGGACAGGGCACTTGAGGCAGAACAGAGGCAGGAAGAGGAGGACTTCCTTGCCTCTCAAGGCCCCCTTTACCCAGACAGTGTTCCTTCTGTCCCACCCATCGCACAGGAAGAGGAGGAGGAGGAGGAGGAGGAGGAGGAGGAGGAGGATTGTGTCAGCATGGAGGTGGAGGCTGGCACTCAGCATCATCAGCAGCAGTCTTTTAGGGATGATTTACAGTCCCAAGAAACCAGTGGACTTGTACGTGGCTGGGAGGAGGTGGCTGCGGATCATGTCGTCCTTAGTGACCCAGAGGACTCCGGAGCGAATGCCTCAGCAAACCTACGCTGCATGGCCTCCCTGATCCTGCAAAGTCTGCGGAAGGATCCTCGTATTCTTCGGATCAAGGAGAGGGACCATTACTGGCTGGCCACTCTCCTTGATCCACGGTACAAGGGTAAGGTTGCGGACCTTATGTTACCGTCGCAGAGGGAGCAGAGGATGAGACAACTCCGGGAGGCCTTGCAGAAAGGTCTGTGCAACGCGTTCCCAGAGACTGGGAGGTTGCAAACTCCTGGTCCTGGACAACGAGTTGCTGAGGCTTCGGCCAGTCAAAGAAGGAGCGGTGGGGAAGGTGGCCGTCTGACCGATGCGTTCAGACAATTCTTTAGTCCGCAGCCCCAAAGTATGATCGGTTCCAGCAACCATCGCCAGCGTCTGATAAACATGGTGCAGGAATATCTAGGGGCAAGGTCAGACTTGGACACCTTCCCCACCGAAAATCCTCTGGCTTACTGGGTCTTGAGGATGGATCACTGGCCAGAGCTTGCACAGTATGCAATTGAGCTACTGGCCTGTCCTGCATCCAGCGTTCTTTCGGAACGCACATTCAGTGCTGCTGGAGGATTTGTCACGGATCACAGGGTGCGCCTGTCCACCGACTCGGTTGATCGACTGACTTTCATCAAGATGAACCAGTCTTGGATCACCACCAGCTACCACACACCTGATGCTGATATAACAGACTAATTGATTTTAACATGTCACATCCCTTCAAGACTGATGCTGATGCTGAGTGCCTGTGCTGTTATGTTGACTGGCTATCCTCCTCCTCCGAGTCCTCAATGATACGATTGATGATGATAGCTTGTAAGATCATTTTTGTTTATGGGTGCCGCCACCAGTGCCTAACGCCCAATTTTTCAGCCCCTGTTTAACAGGGGCGTGTAATTACAATTTTTGAAGCAATACTTTGCAACAGGGCTCATTGCTGTGCTCCAAGTACAGTATCTGTGAGGAGTTGCAGTGTTGTGCCACCAGTGCCTAAGGCCCAATTTTTCAGCCCCTGTTTAACAGGGGCGTGTCATTACAATTTTTGAAGCAATACTTTGCAACAGGGCTCATTGCTGTGCTCCAAGTACAGTATCTGTGAGGGGTTGCAGTGTTGTGCCACCAGTGCCTAAGGCCCAATTTTTCAGCCCCTGTTCAACAGGGGCATGTAATTACAATTCTTGATATAATAATTCACAGCAGGGCCCATTGCTGCACCCACCAAGAGTAACTGTCAGGGCTTACAGTGTTGTGGCACCAGCACCACCATCAAAGGCCCAATTTTTACTACCACTGTTCAACAATTATATGTAATTAAAATTCCTGATATAATAGTTGACAGCAGGGCGTTCCAGCACCAACCAAGAGTAACTGTGAGTGCTTACAGTGTTGTGCCAACACCAACAACTAAGGGGCCTATTTCTGCAGAGTATATACGGCAGGTCCCTACTTTCAAACATCCAACTTACAAACGACTCCTACTTGCAAACGCAAGAAGACAACAGGAAGTGAGAGGAAATCTACCACTAGGAAGGAAAATTCTCTCCTGTAAGAATAAATATGGGAGAAAGGTGTCTCCTCTGTACTGATGCTTTATCAGCAATCCTTGTTTCAAGAAAAACACCACATTTCAAAAACAGTTGTCATTGGGACGGAAAGTGAGGTGAAATGTTCTGAACAGGGGCACAGACAGCAAAACAAATGTTACAGGGGTGATAACCCTTACCTATGTTTTCCAAAAAGTTTAAAAATAGATTTTTGGTCTGGAGCTACACTTCAACAATGTACCTGTTCAAAATTACAAACAGACTCTACATAAGAACAAACCTACAGTCCCTGTCTTGTATGCACCGCCTGTATAGGGCTGTTCAGAGTATATAGGGCCTTTTTTATTTTATGTGCGGGGTTCCCCTTAATATCCATACAAGACCCAAAGGGGCTGGTAATGGGCTGGGGTAGGGGGGGGGTCATGGGGTAGCTATGCCATTTTTCTTAAAGAATTTCATCCATATTACCGGGACCAGACATTACATTAAAGCCGCAAGCAGTTTTAAATGGCTTTTTTTTCCTTTAGAAGTGTCATTTTGTGCAGGGACAGTTCTAAACACGGGAAACACGTGGCACTTCACAGGCATACTTTAGACACCCCCCAGGTACGATATTTAAAGGAATATTTGACTTTTTTTTTTTCACTTTATGCATCATTAAAATGACTGCTCCCGAAAAACGACCGTTTTTAAAACTTCTTTTTGCATTGATACATGTCCCCTGGTGCAGAACCCGGGTTCCCAAACCCTTTTTAGGACAATAACATGCATAATAGTTGTTATAATTAGCACTTTAGAATTCGAACGTTCGCATCCATTGTATTTAATAGGGTTCTAATGTTCGTTCGAACTTTCGGTCCGTTCGCGGGTTCTGGTGCGAACCGAACCCGGGGGTGTTCGGCTCATCACTACTGTTCGCTGATGATTTTGAGGAGTGGCCGGAGGTAGATGTTGAAGAGTAACGGTGACAGGGGTGATCCTTGAGAGACTCTGCATGTATTTGTACGTGCTTCCAAAGTGAAGGGTCCCAGTTTCACTGTCTGTGAACGATTTTCTAGGAAGGATGCGAACCATGGTAGGTTCGTGTCTGCAACTCCTGCTACTTCTGTGAGGCGCGTGAGCAGAATTTTGTGATCTTTCCTGCATTAAAATATTCTGTTCATCAACTTGTCTTACACGGATCAAAATAAAGGGAAAAATACCTAAATAAAGAAACCACCAAAATATTTAAAATCAGTAGCTACAAATACTGTAGTTGCTGACTTTTAATATTAGGACACTTACCTGTCCGGGAATCCCGCAATGTCGGCACCCCAGCCGATTTTTCAATCGTCTCTCGGGTGCTGCCACCACCATTCCTTGTAAGGGGGACCGGTAGCATGCTTCGCTTTCTGAATGGCCCGGCAGCGGTTGAAGGAGGAGGGGGGCCAAACTTCCAGGGGACTTCGCCGCGGCTAGGTCTCTTGGAAGTGAGGATGGGTATCTGTCAAAAACAGGTGCCCGCTCCCCCGAAAGGTGCCAAATGTGGCAGCGAAACGGGGGGAGGAAGCAAACAAGTGGAGCTTCCCTTTTGGGTGAAGCACCGCTTTAACCATGGTAGGCCTGAGTAAAGATGTATCTGGAAAAATATGCATTTTACCACCATTGTTTTGGCCATTTTTAAAATAAAGCATATTAATGTAGCACCCTCTACCTTAGGTAGTTAGGTAAGTGCCAAGTGTAGGTTTTTTGTGTAAGCTGTCAGCGCAGGTAAATTTAGGCAGGCCTATGCTGTGAGCTAGGCCTGTTTGTTTTGATCTTGGGGCAGGAAGTGGTTTAGTATAGCAGTAGGTGACTGACATGTGATTCAGCTCTTGGGCGCCTCCTCTGTTTCCAGGGAGAAGTTTCTGCAAAAGGGGCAGGGCAGAGAGGTGGAGTGATATGGGGTGCATGTGGGAGCCCTGACCAATCCCCATCTAGGATTGACAGGGGGCAAGCCTCCTACATACACCCCTGGTCAGCCTGCTGTGGGAGGAGTTGTCGGCTGGGTGAACTGGATGATGGAGTGTTAGACTGTCGTGTCTGAGGGAACCCCCTTTCTGGGGGTGGGGGGTGTAACTCAGGCGGGGAGCAGAAAGAGTCTCTCCTTACACGGTCATGGAGAGGTGTCCTGGAACAGGAGTTGGAAGGACAGTTGGTCAGCACATCCAATTTAATTAGGAAGAATAAATGTAGATGGACTACTGATCCCAGCAAGTCCGATTGGAAATCCTGCTTGCCCTTCTGGCTGCAGCGACTTGACACAAAACTTCCACAGTCTCTCCCTCTGGCTCTACATCTAGCTCCCCTGGCATGTCTCTTTCAGAGCTTTCCACTGGGCTTTCAGTGTATTTCAGTGCACCAAAGTCATCTTTAACCCAAAATTGCATACATAAATTAGCAGTTTTGACGGTAGTGGAGTATGATGCAAAGCCCACTGGTCACCTTGGCAGGAAGACCTCTCTTTGTCCTTGTTTTGGCCTTGACCGCCACTATTTGTTTTTTTTTTTGTCTACGCAGCTCAGCATGAAATATGATACTTTTTAATCTACATATGCACAGGCTTTTCTAAAGTTATGAGTTTAATCTAATGTCCATCTTGAGGAAAACCATAAAATTGTTTTGTAATTGAAGCTCTGGATTAAAATTCAAAGCAGGAGTAGAAATAGTGTTTCATTTCATATCTTCCAATATATATTTACAGCTAAAGACCCGCATTGTTACCAGCAGCAATAAAACCGTTTTTGCAAGAGTGCAATTACCATCTTTCAGCTCATCAAGCAGGAATACACAAACATTTTCCCTTCGAACAGGCAAACAACGATTACACAAGCACATCTTCAGAAAGAATGCAATCATTAATGGAACGGGTTAATTATAAATTATAAACTCTCTTCTGGGTATAGTTACCCTGAGCATCATTGCCAGGGGTTAATGAGATCTAGAACTTGTTAACAAACGGAGCATCCTGTGTGAAGGGCAAACAACATCTCAACTACTACAACTGCCATTAACCTTGACAAAGCACCAAACAAGTGCCTGAGAATTCACAGGATTACCTCCAGTTTCATAGGCTTTTATTTCAGAGCCATAAGTACTTTGTATATTTAAAGCTGCTAATTGTGTTTACAAGGCCATGTTTGTCGGCTCTGAGCAATTGTTTAACATGAGTTTGTTTCACCACTTAAAGTGATTATAAAGTCTATTATTTTTTTAACCTCTTAAGCCCCGGACTATTAGGCTGGCCAAAGACCAGAGCACTTTTTGCGATTCGGCACTGCGTCACTTTAAATGACAATTGCGCGGTCGTGCGATGTGGCTCCCAAACAAAATTGACGTCCTTTTTTTCCCACAGATAGAGCTTCTTTTGGTGGTATTTGATCACCTCTTAGGTTTTAATTTTTTGCGCTATAAACAAAAATATATAAAAAAACAAATGTTTTCCTCAATTTAGGCCGATAAGTATTCTTCTACATATTTTTGGTAAAAAAAATCGCAATAAGCGTTTATTGATTGGTTTGCGCAAAAGTTATAGCGTCTACAAAATAGGGGATAGTTTTATGGCATTTTTATTATTATTTTTTTTTTTTTACTAGTAATGGCGGCGATCAGCGATTTTTATCATGACTGCGACATTATGGCGGACACATCGGACACTTTTGACACCATTTTGGGACCATTGTCATTTTTACAGCGATCAGTGCTATAAAATGCACTGATTACTGTAAAAATGACACTGGCAGTGAAGGGGTTAAGTGTGTCCTAGGGAGTGATTCTAACTGTTAGGGGGCGTGGCTACGAGTGACACGTCACTGATCGCTGTTCCCGATGACAGGGAACAGACGATCAGTGACATGTCACTAAGAAGAACGGGGAGATGTTGTGTTTACAGTGACATCTCCCCGTTCTTCAGCTCCGTGACACGATCGCAGGACACCGGCGGACATTGAGTCCTGCGCGCGACCACACGGCGGCAAATTAAAGGAGACGTACCTGTACGCCCATTTGCCCAGCCGTGCCATTCTGTCGACGTTAATCTATGTGCGGCGGTCCTTAAGCGGTTAAAAAACAAACATAATATACTTTCCTTCTCTTGCCTACCCTCCTCTTCTTGGGTCCCCTTCTGGCACCCCTAGCTCCTCCTCTTCTGAGTGTACCCCCATAGCAAGCTGCTTGCTTTGGGGGCACACCTGCAGGCTTGATCCCGAGCTGGGCTGCCTGCGTCCATAGACACAGACAGCAAGACTCGGCCCCACCCCCCCACTCCACTCCATCATCACAGGATTTGACTGACAGCAGTGGGAGCCAATTGGTCTGTGAGACCAGGTGAAAGGAGAGAGCGGCTACAGACGGACACAGTGCTGGACCTAGAGAAGATTCAGGTAAGTACGGGGAGGGGGGTTGAGGGGCCAATATTACTAACTATTTTTTTTCTTACCTTAATGCAGGAAATGCAATAAAGTAGTTCTTCGCTCTGTTTTGATTAAAATTAAGAGTCAGCAGCTACAAATACTGTCCAGGGGTCACCTAAACTGGTTATTCAACAGTCTTTGCATCCCTGGCACTGGCATGTTTACTGTGGGCAGCTGGCTGTGATTCCTTGCAGCTTCACAGTCAGCTGCCTACTGCGCAAACAAGAGCCTTGCTGCACTTTGTGAATGAATGGTCCTGCAGTCTTCTGGACCTGTGATAAGTCCCAGAAGGTTGCGGGCAAAGAAGTAGGAGGGAAGAACTTTTGGTGGATGCGCCATCTGACTGGAAGTGGGCGCGGGTACCTTTCAATGTTTACTGATTACTGTGAAAATGACACTGGCAGTGAAGGGGTTAACCATTAGGTGGCGTTGTAGGGGTTAAGTGTGCCCTGATGAGTGCTTCTAACTGTAGGGGGGGATGGGCTGTGTGTGACAAGACAGTGATTACTGCTTCCGATTACAGGAAGCGCTGATCACTGTCATTGTCACTAGGCAGAGCAGGGAGATGCTTGTTTACACAAGCATCTCCCCGCTCTATCTCTCCGTGAGACGATCGTGGGTGTCCCCGCGGCGATCGAGTCCACGGGATTCCGTGGGACCCACGGTCGGGCTCACGGAGAAAGCGGCAGGGTCACGAGCGCGCACGGCGGCATCTTACCTGTACATGCCTATGCCTGTCCGTGCCATTCTGCCGACGTATATATAGAGGAGGCAGTCCTTAAGCGGTTAAACTGCGTAGAGGGTTCTTCACTGTAAGAGCGGCAAGGATGGGGAATTCCCTTCCACAGGCGGTGGTCTCAGCGGGGGGGAATCGATAGGTTCAAAAAACTATAAGATAAGCACCTGAACGACCACAACCTACATGGATATACAATGTAATACTGACATATAATCACACACATAGGTTGGACTTGATGGACGTGTGTCTTTTTTCAACCACACCTACAATGTAATATGTAACCTGAGGCTAGTCACTTCACTGGGCATATGTAAGGGTTTGCAACCACTTTTAAAGACAATGCAAATGTAGCGGGTATTTAAATTTAGGGGGGCGCATCTGGGTGGTAGTATGACCCAGATGCACTGATTGTTAGGGAATTTGGGACCCTTTTCTTTCGTGGAGGATCCCAGTGGTGTGCAGTTCCCTGCGGCCTGTGGGTGGCGCTGTCGCCCTGGGCCGGGGTTGAACCATCACTGTAGCGCTGTGCCATTTTTGTCCTGTTTCGGCAGCGGTGCGGCGGAGCGGGGAACCTTCTGTGCCGGGCGGGAGAGGAGATAAAGGGGGCAGACGCCCTCAACACGGGGTCAGTTGTCGGAGGTCAGAGCCGCACCCAGGCACCTTCAGCCTGGGTGCTGGTGTTCCGGAGTTCCGGGCCCAGGTGCCCTTGACCTGGCCGGAGCGGGAGATGGAGTCCATCCCAGGCACCTTCAGCCTGGGTTGAGGTACTACTGAGGAGGCCCGGGGCCCAGTACCTTCGACTGGGTTGCGCAAGGGTGGAAGAGTCCGAGGGGCCCTAAGGTGTTGGGCGCCCGAATCTGAGACGAGGAGGCCAGGGAGCGTAACCCCTCCGAACAGTCCGGCGCAGCATTGCTGGTGACGGCGGGGCCTCTGGTAACTCTCTTGGAAGGATGTCTTCCCTCTGACAGGGGCTGCACTTAGCGAAGGTAATTCTGTTCCTGTTCTACACGGTCGGTGGCAGCGGCTGTGAGCCATAACCGTTGGTGATACCACAATGGTTAGTTCTATTTAAGGATTGTGCCTTGACCTACTCCCCACTTATACTGAACTGTTCTTTGGGTCACAACCTGTCTGCTGTTAAAGGACGATTTATTGCTGTCAGAGAATAAATAAGAGTTGGACCTTTTCAGTGGTGTGGAACTTCAGTTACTGGGAGCAAAGGGGGGTCATCTGCAGAACGGACTTGGCTCTGGGTTATACACACGACCCAAAGGTAAACAGGTGTTGGCTTTCACCTCTACACATTAGAGGACATGGGCCGTAGTGTACCGCACCCCTCCTCCCTGATCCCCCTAGACAAGACAACAAGCCGAGAAGAAGAAGGGGTGAGAGGGGTGAGGCCGCTACACGTGGGGGCGTTGTCCGGGATGTGTGTTGTACAGATGGAGCTGAGAATGTCTGCATTTGAACTTTGCTGCCCGGAGGAGTTCCGAGTAGGTCGGCCTTATTGGCCAGCGCGCCACGAGGCACACCATAGCTGCGCAGTTTGTGGGCGGGGAGAAAGCCCGTAAACAAGTGCAGAGTATGGGAGGAGTCTGGCCATGTGGAAGGACACACGTGGAGATTCCAGCGCAAATTGGTCAGTGCGCAATGGAGCAGCAGAAAGTCTGGATGACCTCAAGTGCCCCGTGGATTCCGGTTCCTTCCACCGCGAGAATGACTTCCTTTGCTGCTCCGATCACAGACACAGGAATAAGACTAAGGCCCCAAGGACGTTTGGCTCTGTATACATGCAGAGACATAGAGGCCCTCGGTGTGATCTGTCCCGGCTGTTCGGGACTGGTGGTTCACTTGAAGCCGTTCGGGCGATGTGAGGCCTGCAAGGAGTTCCTTTTTGAGGTGGAGCCATCCACAGAAAGGCCTCGCGCCTTCCACCTCAACTGCCTGACAGGCACCGCTACTCCGGAGGGGGGAGATCAGAGCCTATGCGGACATTCCTGCGCGCACTGACCGGGGCGAGGAGAAGGCCCCAGCGGAGACTGAGAAAGAGAAATCCGAGGATGCTGCCTTGGTCACCACAAGCTCCCTGCTCCCACCGCCGAAGAGGAAAGTCGGCCTGGTAAAGGCATCCTGTGGTCGTGGAAGAGCTTCGCCCCATCGCTTGCCTGGCCTGGATGGATCCGGAGGGAAGAGCCCTGGACATCTCTGTTCTACTAAAGGCCCAGGTGAGCCAGGGGTTGGGACTATGTGTGTGGTTGGAGGTGTCGGGAGTCCACAGTCGGTGGAGCCTGTTCAGGGGGGTGATTCCGTGTCCACTGGGAATTACCTACCCGCGGAATTCTATGACACCTCCGACCTAGAATCGTTATCTGATGTCGGTGATGATGGGGAAATTTACGAGATTTTCCACCGGAAAGGTTGGGACAAGATGCCGCTACCCTTGTCCCGTGCAACAAGGGACACACCCATGTCTACTGTGGATAGTGCATCCCGGGTGGAGGCCTCGGAGCCTGTGGAGGAATCTGGTCCCCTGTCTGTCTTTTCACCCCCTGAATCACCTGCTGTTTCTTCTGCTCCTGTTGCGGGAGTGCAACGCGTATCACTGCGGGCTCCTAAGCCCAAATCTACAGAGGTAGTTAAAGTACCTCATCACCCAGAATCCATCGTCCTGCCTGGAGAGGGAGATCGTGCCACAATGCCACCTTTGGCCAGGCTGCAGCGACTTTTTTGCCAGAAGGTTGCCCGTGAATATGGATGGGATTACCCGTATTTACCCCGAGATTTGCTCTATGAGGGAGAGGACTTGCGGCAGCGGTGGTACGATGAATTCATCTGGACACAAATGAAGGTGCCCCACCCTCGCAGATACCTCTCGTGCTCACCTACAGCTTCCAGGAGATTCAGAGACTGTAAGGCAGAGTGGATGCTGGGTCGGCACTAGTGATGAGCCGAACACCCCCGGGTTCGGTTCGCACCAGAACCCGCGAACGGACCGAAAGTTCGCACGAACATTAGAACCCTATTAAATACAATGGATGCGAACGTTCAAATTCTAAAGTGCTAATTATAACGACTATTATCCATGTTATTGTCCTAAACAGAGTTTGGGAACCCGGGTTCTGCACCAGGGGACATGTATCAATGCAAAAAGAAGTTTTAAAAACGGCCGTTTTTCGGGAGCAGTCATTTTAATGATGCATAAAGTAAAAAAAAAAAATAGTCAAATATTCCTTTAAATATTGTACCTGGGGGGTGTCTAAAGTATGCCTGTGAAGTGCCACGTGCTTCCCGTGTTTAGAACTGTCCCTGCACAAAATTACATTTCTAAAGGAAAAAAAAGCCATTTAAAACTGCTTGCGGCTTTAATGTAATGTCTGGTCCCGGTAATATGGATGAAAATCTTTAAGAAAAATGGCATAGCTACCCCATCACCCCCCCCCCCTACCCCAGCCCATTACCAGCCCCTTTGGGTCTTGTATGGATATTAAGGGGAACCCCGCACACAAAATAAAAAAGGCCCTATATACTCTGAACAGCCGTATACAGGCGGTGCATACAAGACAGGGACTGTAGGTTTGTTCTTATGTAGAATCTGTTTGTAATTTTGAACAGGTACATTGTTTAAGTGTAGCTCCAGCCAAAAAATCTATTTTTAAGCTTTTTGGAAAACATAGGGAAGGGTTATCACCCCTGTAACATTTGTTTTGCTGTCTGTGCCCCTGTTCAGAACATTTCACCTCACTTTGCGTCCCAATGACAACTGTTTTTGAAATGTGGTGTTTTTATTGAAACAAGGATTGGTGATAAAGCATCAGTAGAGAGGAGACACCTTTCTCCCATATTAATTCTTACAGGAGAGAATTTTCCTTCCAAGGGGTAGATTTCCTCTCACTTCCTGTTGTCTTCTTCCGTTTGCAAGTAGTAGTCGTTTGTAAGTTGGATGTTTGAAAGTAGGGACCTGACGTATATACTCTGCAGAAATTGGCCCCTTAGGTGTTGGTGTTGGCACAACACTGTAAGCACTCACAGTTACTCTTGGTGGGTGCTGGAACGCCCTGCTGTCAACTATTATATCAGGAATTGTAATAACATATAATTGTTGAACAGTGGTAGTAAAAATTGGGCCTTTGATGGTGGTGCTGGTGCCACAACACTGTAAGGCCTGACAGTTACTCTTGGTGGGCGCAGCAATGGGCCCTGCTGTGAATTATTAGATCAATAATTATAATTGCATGCCCCTGTTGAACAGGGGCTGAAAAATTGGGCCTTTGGTGGTGGTGGTGGTGGTGGTGGTGGTGGTGTTGACACAACACTGTAAGGCCTGACAGTTACTCTTGGTGGGCGCAGCAATGGGCCCTGCTGTGAATTATTAGATCAATAATTATAATTGCATGCCCCTGTTGAACAGGGGCTGAAAAATTGGGCCTTAGGCACTGGTGGCACAACACTGCAACCCCTCACAGATACTGTACTTGGAGCACAGCAATGAGGCCTGTTGCAAAGTATTGCATCAAAAATTGTAATTACACGCCCCTGTTAAACAGGGGCTGAAAAATTGGGCCTTAGCCACTGGTGGCGTCACCCATAAACCAAAATGATCTAACAAGCTATCATCAATCGTATCATTGAGGAGGAGGAGGAGGATAGCCAGTCAACATAACAGCACAGGCACTCAGCATCAGCATCAGTCTTGAAGGGATGTGACATTTTAAAATCAATTAGTCTGTTATATCAACATCAGGTGTGTGGTAGCTGGTGGTGATCCAAGACTGGTTCATCTTGATGAAAGTCAGTCGATCAACCGAGTCGGTGGACAGGCGCACCCTGTGATCCGTGACAAATCCTCCAGCAGCACTGAATGTGCGTTCTGAAAGAACGCTGGATGCAGGACAGGCCAGTAGCTCAATTGCATACTGTGCAAGCTCTGGCCAGTGATCCATCCTCAAGACCCAGTAAGCCAGAGGATTTTCGGTGGGGAAGGTGTCCAAGTCTGACCTTGCCCCTAGGTATTCCTGCACCATGTATATCAGACGCTGGCGATGGTTGCTGGAACCGATCATACTTTGGGGCTGCGGACTAAAGAATTGTCTGAACGCATCGGTCAGACGGCCACCTTCCCCACCGCTCCTTCTTTGACTGCCCGAAGCCTCAGCAACTCGATGTCCAGGACCAGGAGTTTGTAACCTCCCAGTCTCTGGGAACGCGTTGCACAGACCTTTTTGCAAGGCCTCCCGGAGTTGTCTCATCCTCTGCTCCCTCTGCGATGGTAACATAAGGTCCGCAACCTTACCCTTGTACCGTGGATCAAGGAGAGTGGCCAGCCAGTAATGGTCCCTCTCCTTGATCCGAAGAATACGAGGATCCTTCCGCAGACTTTGCAGGATCAGGGAGGCCATGCAGCGTAGGTTAGCTGAGGCATTCAGTCCGGAGTCCTCTGGGTCACTAAGGACGACATGATCCACAGCCACCTCCTCCCAGCCACGTACAAGTCCACTGGTTTCTTGGGACTGTAAATCATCCCTAAAAGACTGCTGCTGATGATGCTGAGTGCCAGCCTCCACCTCCATGCTGACACAATCCTCCTCCTCCTCCTCCTCCTCTTCCTGTGCGATGGGTGGGACAGAAGGAACACTGTCTGGGTAAAGGGGGCCTTGAGAGGCAAGGAAGTCCTCCTCTTCCTGCCTCTGTTCTGCCTCAAGTGCCCTGTCCATTATTCCACGCAGCGTGTGCTCCAACAGGTGGACAAGAGGTACAGTGTCACTGATGCATGCACTGTCACTGCTCACCATCCTCGTGGCCTCCTCAAATGGTGCCAGGACAGTGCATGCATCCCTGATCATGCCCCACTGGCGTGGTGAAAAAAACCCGAGCTCCCCTGATCCTGTCCTGGTGCCGTAGTCGCACAGGTACTCATTGATGGCCCTCTGCTGCGTGTGCAGCCGCTGCAGCATGGCCAATGTTGAGTTCCACCTGGTGGGCATGTCACATATAAGGCGGTTCTTGGGCAGGTTCAACTCCTTTTGCAGCTCAGCCAGGTGAGCACTGGCATTATAAGATCTGCGGAAATGCACAGACTTTCCTGGCCTGCCTCAGGACATCCTGTAAGCCCGAGTACCTGCCCAAGAACCGCTGCACCACCAGGTTAAGGACGTGAGCCATACAGGGCACATGGGTCAGTTGTCCCTGTCGGAGGGCGGAGAGGAGGTTGGTGCCATTGTCGCAAACCACCATTCCTGGCTTAAGCTGGCGTGGCGTCAACCACCTCTCAGCCTGCCCCTGCAGAGCAGACAGGACCTCTGCCCCAGTGTGGCTCCTGTCCCCCAAACACACCAGCGCAAGCACGGCATGGCATCTTTTTGCCTGCGTACTTGCGTAGCCCCTTGAACGCCTACGGAGCACCGCTGGTTCCGAGGACAAACCACAGGAAGAGGCCATGGAGGAAGAAGAACAGGAGGGGGTGGAGGAGAGAGGTGTGTCACAACCAGTAGTAGCATTTTGGAGGCGTGGCGGCGGAACAACCTCCAACACTACTGCACCTTGTCCTGCATCCTTCCCAGCTGCCAAAAGAGTGACCCAATGGGCCGTGAAAGAAAGGTAACGTCCCTGTCCATGCCTGCTGGACCATGAGTCAGCGGTAATATGCACCTTACCGCTGACCGCCCTGTCCAGCGAGGCCAAGACATTGCCTTCCACATGCCTGTAGAGAGCAGGAATCCCCTTCCGTGAGAAAAAGTGGCGTTTGGGAACCTGCCACTGAGGAACCACACATTGCACAAACTCACGGAAGGGGGCCGAGTCTACCAACTGAAAAGGCAGCAGTTGAAGCGCTAGCAATTTAGCCAAGCTAGCATTCAATCGCTGGGCATGTGGATGGCTGGGAGTGAACTTCTTTCGACGGTCCAGCAGCTGGGGCAGGGAAATTTGCCTGCTAGAATCGGACGTCGGTGTACTGCTAGCAGAGTGGCCGCAAGTACTTGGCTGTGACACACCTAATTCTACACCTTCATTCCTCTCAGTGCAGGTTTCAGAGAGGACTGAAGGTATACTGGGGTTGGAGATCCCAGCTGATGCGGTGCAAGGAGAGGTCCGCTTTGTTCTTTGGTGTGGGTCTTTAAGGTAGGCTTGCCAACGAGCTGCATGGCAGGTCAACATATGTCTGATCAAGCATGTGGTGCCCAAGCGGCTGATGTTTTGGCCACGCGATATACGCTTGAGACATATGTTGCAAACAGCAGCTGTGCGATCTGATGCACTCGCCTCAAAAAAGACCCACACCAAAGAACTTTTTGAATGACGGGCAGAGGCAGCGCCCTGCACAGGCGGAGCTCTGCGGTGTGATTTCGTCGGTGTGCTGCCCATACGCTGGCCACCCAAGGGCATCCTGCCTCGTTGGAGATGCGCCTCCTCGTCATCCTCCTCCTCTCTCCTATTAGGCACCCACGTGGAGTCAGTGACCTCATCATCCCCTCCCTCCTCATCACTGGAGCCAATCTGGCAGTATGCTGCAGCTGCTGGAGCATGACTGCCATATCGGTGTCCTTCTTGAGCATCCCCTCTCTCAGCTCTCACACTACTGCCTTCCTCTAGCTGGGTATCATCATCAGATCCTTCGAAACGCTGGACATCCTCCTGGAGCATGTACCCAACACTGTGCTCAAACAGTTCGGGGGACTCCTCAGGAGGAGGACATGGTGGGTCTAGGGAAGGAGTGACTAATGATGACATTGATACCAGAGAAGAGGACGCTTTGGCAGCTGCTTTGCCAGTACCCTGAGCCTGGGTGAGAGAGGATGAGGAGGATGAGGTGGGCTTGGTCATCCACTCTACCAAGTCTTCGGCATGATGTGGTTCACCATGTCCAGCTGCCGAAAAGAAGGACAAGCGTGTCCCATGGCCATGTGCTGATGACAATGCACCGCGTCCACGACCAGCACTGTTGGCCCCAGACACAGAGCCTGCTTGCCCTCTTTTTTTGCCTCCTGACTGTCTGCCTCTCCTTGTTTGCCTTCCAGACATTTTAATGGATGGCCTGCAGGGAGATGGGAAAAACAGCAATAAGGGCTACCTTCAGGTGTATACTGTGCAGGAGGCTTAGCAACAAAGACACTGACACTGTCCCCTGCCTATCCTTCTCTGTCCCTAAACACAAGGATTTGCAATATGGTTCAGCAAAATTGGTTTAGCACAGAATAGCACACTGATAGTTTCCACGAGTGTCCTTCTCTGTCCCTAAACTCAAGGATTTCAAATATGGTTCAGCAAGATTGGTTTAGAACAGAATAGCACACTGACAGTTTCCCTCACTGTCCTTCTCTGTCCCTACAAACAAGGATTAGCACAGAATAGCACACTGATAGTTTCCACGAGTGTCCTTCTCTGTCCCTAAACTCAAGGATTTCAAATATGGTTCAGCAAGATTGGTTTAGAACAGAATAGCACACTGACAGTTTCCCTCACTGTCCTTGTCTGTCCCTACAAACAAGGATTAGCACAGAATAGCACACTGATAGTTTCCACGAATGTCCTTCTCTGTCCCTAAACTCAAGGATTTCAAATATGGTTCAGCAAGATTGGTTTAGAACAGAATAGCACACTGATAGTTTCCCTCACTGTCCTTCTCTGTCCCTACAAACAAGATTTAGCACAGAATAGCACACTGATAGTTTCCACGAGTGTCCCTCTCTGTCTCTAAACTCAAGGATTTCAAATATGGTTCAGCAAGATTGGTTTAGGACAGAATAGCACACTGACACTTTCCCTCACTGTCCTTCTCTGTCCCTACAAACAAGATTTAGCACAGAATAACACACTGACACTTTCCCTCACTGTCCTTCTCTGTCCCTACAAACAAGGTTTAGCACAGAATGACACACTGACACTCTCCCTACCTATCCTTCTCTGTCCCTAAACACCAGGAATCCAGGATTAGTAAAGGACAAAAATGACACTGTCCCTGCCTATGCTTCTCTTTCCCTGCTCCGGAACACACTACACAAGGCCGCCGCGCTGGCGGCCTTTTATAGTGTGGGGCGTGTACTAAACCCCCTCAGCAATAATTGGCCACAGGCATCCTGCCTGTGGCCAATCATTGCTCTCCTCGCTGCCGGCGCTGTGATTGGCCAAGCATGCGGGGTCACAGTGCATGCTTGGCCAATCACAGCGCCTGGATGACACTGCAATGGCGTAGTGCATTGTGGGCCGTTCGCGTCACTCGAATTTGTCGCGAACGGCCCAAATCGTTCGATCTTCGTCGAACGATCGAACAGCCGATGTTCGAGTCGAACACGAAGCTCATCCCTAGTCCATCCATGCGGACAGGGTGCTTATCTGTCGGAAGGATGGAGAGAACATTGAGTATAATGTGGAGACCTTTGATAAGCAGCCCCTGTTCCTGCCGCACCCAAAGTTTTACCTTTAGGAGGAAAAGACTCCTTTGTGTATTTTTTTCATTTCTGGACTTTCCGGAGTGCTTGCCGGGAGACAGGGACTGTGCCCTAGTTTTTTTTGGGAGCTGTTACTGTTGTTTTGTTCTCCCTTTCTCTCCTCTCACTGCAAAGGAGACAGCGACTTTGGGGTGTAGTCAGCATAGGGCCACAGCACACAGAAGGAAAGTTTTATCTGGGCTTGACCAAGTGTCTTTACCGCGGCATTACCACCAGGTGGCGATGCTGCGCAAAGACTGCTTTTTTTTTTTTTACACTTGCACCATACTTATTGGAGCGAATGGGTTTCTTTTCGGATGGACCGATTCATTCCAAGAAAACACACATTGTGATAGGATGTATGTTTTCTTTCCCCTCTGCAGGAGACTCATCTGTCAAGGCTGCTGAGAATGGGGTGGTCCTTAGATAGCAGAGAAGGAGGGAATGTAAATGTGTAAAATACTTAAAGTATTTTTGATGAGAGTTCATTGTTTTATATATTGTTTTATATTTCTGTTTCCCTTTCCCATTTTAGGTCCTGGTACAATTCATGACTAAGTTTTAAGGTTTGGTTCTATGTGTAGTTTGGTCTCTGGGTTGAACTTATGTTACCACTCTTTGGGAGACATGGGTTTGCACCAGACAATGGGGACCAGTGTCAAATCACTAGGGGGAGAGTGTAGCGGGTATTAAAATTTAGGGGGGCACATCTGGGTGGTAGTATGACCCAGATGCACTGATTGTGAGGGAATTTGGGACCCTTTTCGTTCGTGGAGGATCCCAGTTGTGTGCAGTTCCCTGCGGCCTGTGGGTGGCGCTGTCGCCCTGGGCTGGGGTTGAACCATCACTGTAGTGCTGTGCCCTTTTTGTCCTGTTTCGGCAGCGGTGCGACGGGGCGGGGAACCTGCTGTGCCGGTCGGGAGAGGAGATAAAGGGGGCATACGCCCTCAACACAGGGTCAGTCATCGGAGGTCAGAGCCGCGCCCAGGCACCTTCAGCCTGGGTGCTGGCGTTCCGGAGTTCCGGGCCCAGGTGCCCTTGACCTGGTCAGAGCGGGAGATGGAGTCCATCCCAGGCACCTTCAGCCTGGGGTGAGGTACTACTGAGGAGGCCTTCAACTGGCTTCTGCAAGGGTGGAAGAGTCCGAGGGGCCCTAAGGTGTTGGGTGCCCGAATCTGAGACGAGGAGGCCAGGGAGTGTAACCCCTCCGAACAGTCCGGCGCAGCATTGCTGGTGACGGCGGGGCCTCTGGTAACTCTCTTGGAAAGATGTCTTCCCTCTGACAGGGGCTGCACTTAGCGAAGGTAATTCTGTTCCTGTTCTACACGGTCGCTGGCAGCGGCTGTGCGCCATAACCGTTGGTTATACCACAATGGTTAGTTCTATTTAAGGATTGTGCCTTGACCTACTCCCCACTTATACTGAACTGTTCTTTGGGTCACAACCTGTCTGCTGTTAAAGGACGATTTATTGCTGTCAGAGAGTAAATAAGAGTTGGACCTTTTCAGTGGTGTGGAACTTCAGTTACTGGGAGCAAAGGGGGGTCATCTGCAGAACGGACTTGGCTCTGGGTTATACACACGACCCGAAGGTAAACAGGTGTTGGCTTTCACCTCTACATTATAGAGGACATGGGCCGTAGTGTACCGCACCCCTCCTCCCTGATCCCCCTAGACAAGACAACATATTCTGATGTGCTAAAATTGATCTGAGTACCTAGGCTCGTACCACCTCTGGCCATGAAAGGATGAAATATGCAACATCCACAGCAGCCAAATTAAAAAAGTGCAAGCATTGACTTTTTCAGAGGACATACAATCCACTACTTAGACTGATTGTCCAATTAGTGGAGTTACTAATGTAGATCCAATTGATAGCTTTACATAATTCACAATTCCTTGTTTTCCATCACTATATACATGAGCTAAATGTGGAATTTGTTTTGTGTGACTTTTTAATGTTGACTTAGAATGAAAATCCATGGTTTAAACGTTATGCCGTTGTGCCTTTTTTTTCTTATGTTTACATATATTTAGGAGATAACGCTGACAAAACACAAAGCTCTACCTACAGTCTCCTGTTAAAGTTTTCAGATTTTGCCTGTACAACTTCTTCAAAGTGTGTAAACAATACTGTTTTTTTCAGAGCACGTCATCTTCCTACAATGCGGATACTGCAACTTGAATATATTCATATTTATATTTCATTCATTCTCTCCAAGAGAAATCCGAATAAAATTACCATAAATACAAATACAAATAAACATTTAAATTTCGGAGCTTCGCTGCCTCCTGCTAAATCTCATCTGTCACTTGTACTCCTTCTGTAAGTCATTTCAAAAACAAAGGATAGCAAATGAACAGGCTACATCAGTTTAAATTCCCTAATTGTTTTTATACTTGTAAATGTGCATTACAATGTTCTCATGAATTATTAAATAACGCCCTTCCTTACCTCACAACCCACATTGCTGCCACTACCAAAAAATGTTCTTTCCATTTCCTCTAAGTTGGTGTTATTTAACCTTTTCTGTGATCTTAAAGCAAGGTTGCCATCTGTGCCCTGAAAACGGGCATCCCGAGCAATTTTTTTTCATTTGTCCCCAGCACAAGGCAGCATTCACAAATAATGCCGGCAGACCCCCCTGCACGTGCGCAGCCATTCATGCTGCTGCGCACACGCAAACCACTCTAGCCATGCTGTGCAAAGCGTACAAGCAGTGTTATTGGTTAGTTCAAAAATGGCACCGGTGGAGAATCCTGCAGTGTGTGGCCACCCATGCCGCCATGCATGTACAGACTGCCCCAGCCCTGCTGTTTTAGAATTGGATTGACGCTTGCAGTGTGAGTTGCAGCTTGCAGTGTGAGTTGCAGCCTGCAGTGTGAGTTGCAGCCTGTGTACTGCTGCTTTATTGTACCTTCCGCTACACATGCCACAACAATTCCCTTCTTGCCATTTCTTTCAGTTTAACAAATGGGGGCATAGTTTTGTGGGTGTGGCTACAAATGAGGGAGTGGTTGTGTTGGCATGATCAGGTTGTCTCTGGATTTCATTTTCAAAATATGGTAACCTTAGCCTAAAGCAGAACTTAAAGCGGAGTTCCGGTCACATTTTTTTTCATGTATCTGAGCATAATGCATTATTATCATAAATAACAATTTAATATGTTTGCTAGTGGATGTTGCTAATATATTTATTTTATACTCACAACTTATTAAATCCTCTTTTGGCCGTTGCCATGATGATTGTGGGCATGTGAAGCCCAATCTATACCTCTTCCGGGATTGGCGATGGTGAGGTGCATGCTGGGTAACCAGCATGCACTTCTCGATATTGCGCATGCGCAATTCTCCGATGGCCTTAACGTCGATTGTTTTCTAAAGTTGCCATAACAGTGGGTGGCAACGAAAGAAGGTCCTGCCCCGTTGTGACAACCGCCTTAAATCGCATAATTTCCTGTCGGGAAATAACGCGATTTTTGTTCACAGTACTGCCCACAGACTCCTGAGAAATGATGACTCATATTTCCCAGGAGCACAGGCAAGGAAGGAAGTGATGAGGAGCGCCGCAGACCGGTAAGTGGCAGATTAGGAGCACAACAGAGCAACAGGGCGTTTCTGGTAAGTATAAAAAAATAAAATTATTTATAGGATTAAACGTCTGTTATTATGTAAAAAAAAAAAAAAAACAGGGTGGAACTCCGCTTTAAAAAGGAGCTCTAGGCTCATGTGTAAAAACTTAAAGTCAACAGCTTCAAAAACTGCAGATGGTGACTTTAAATAAACAGCCACTTACCTGTCTCATGATGATCCAGCAATGTGCTCACCTCTGCTGTTTTTATCTTGTATCCGCTGTTCCCAGCGCTGGCATTTTAACTATGAGTACGCGGCTGTGACAGCTTGCAACTTCACAGCTGGGTGCCCACTGCGCATGCGCGAGTGGTGCTGCGCATTGTGAATGGACCTCCAATGCAATACTCCCAACGCACACGTTCCTGCACAAACGGCTGTATCTTTGATTGGGTGCTGAAATGACCAACGGCTGGAACCGACTGCAATTATGACAAGGAAGTGTCACCAGCACACCAGGATCTCCAAAATTGGGTCCAAAACTTTAATCACATAGTATCAGAAAATAAAAAATAAAAGCGATGTTTTGGAGCCACGCAAGACCCCTTCATCAGGCACGTGACCATGCCTGATGAAGGGGTCCTGTGTGGCTCCGAAACGTCGACTTTTTCTTTTTTGATATTATGTGATTAAAGTTTTGGCCCCAAATCTGGAGATCCTAGTGTGCTGGTGACACTTCCTTCTCACTCTTGTGGGACCTGTCACGTGTCCCAGAAGACTGCAAAAGGGAGGGGTGGAGGGGAACTTCTGCTTCTGATCACCTAGGCTGTCGGAGCGGAAGTGGAAGTGTACATTGTAAAAGAAAAACTGTAAGGAGCAATGGGCAACATTTTTTTATCTCCTTGCAGCATTTTACTATGGGACCTAAAGCAGAGCTCCACCCAAAAGGTGAAGTTCCGCTTTAAGGCCTCCTTCCCCGGTCCAGTGTACGAAATAGAGCTTTTGGGGAGGAGTGGGTACATGATTTTGACAGGTACCCGCTCCTCCCCAAAAGCTCAATTTCATACACAGTAGCAGGGGAGGCCTTAAATCGGAACTTCACCTTTTGGGTGGAGCTCTGCTTTAGGTCCCATAGTAAAACAGCTGCAAGGAGCTAGAACATTTTTGCCCATTGCTCCTTACAGTTTTTCCTTTCCGATGTACACTGCGGCCCACATGTGAGATTAGTGCCAGGAATAATGAAACTCTTATGTGCATCATCAGTGGCCATCCAATGGCCAAAGAGGGACATCACAGGACTTGAAAAAGTAGTGGGGTAAATAGCAGTGGTATGGAATGGAGCAGCCACTGCAATTACTGGAGAGGTAAGTGTGCCCTACATTATAGTGAAAGCCCACCTGCACCCAGTGGAATTTAGTTCTGCTTTAAAAAAAAAAGTGAAGATTTACTATGGTATAGGGAAGTTTTTAGAAATGAAAATTGTGCCTAAGTGGTGTCATGAATTTTTTACCTTTTGTCTTGAACCCCTACTAAAAAACAGCAGTGCCCCTTGTAGCGTATGACTGTGCCCAGGCACTTCTGTTCTTTAGCCTCATAGCTGTATATTTGCAGTGTGAGGTGGTCTAAGGCAGTGGTTCTTAACCCTGTCCTCAAGTACCCCCAACAGGCCATGTTTGCAGGTTTTCCTTTATCTTGCACGGGTACTTTAAATCAGAGTCAATGGCTTGGTATTTTGGACATAAATTTCCAAAACATGGCCTGTTGGGGGTACTTGAGGACAGGGTTGAGAACCACTGGTCTAAGACACTGCTGCCTCTGACGGATAACCACACCAAACCACTAGTGACGACTGGTGTACTGGGTTGCCCACTGTTCTCCTGAGGGTTTGCTGGAGAGGAAGCTGTACTGGAGACTGTACTGCAAGCATCTCATTTGTTCTGCAAATCATAATGCCCAGGAATTTTCATAGCCTGCAATGAGTTTTGCTATTTTGGAAGTTCATTAGCAGTGACTAGCCGAGAGGAGATCATTCTAGTCAATCAACCAGACCTTTCTGGCAAATACCAAAATATGACAGGTTACCAATGTAAAAGGGAGCTATTTTCCATTTGAAATATTTTGACAGTTTGAAAAAATAATTTATCTTCACAGTTCTTGTAGGAAGCAATTATGATAGTTTCCTGATCAGGCTATTCATTATGACATTATATTCTATACAAAGCAAGCCAGAAAACAGAATGAACCAATAAATGTCAGTTATGAACGGTATCAAGCTATACTTTTCCCACCAAGAAAGCCAAATAATTTACAAGGGTTATGGACCACTGATTACTCTCTTCCTGATATCTGTCTTTGTGTAATTGCTATTTGTACCTAAAAGCATTTGTCAGACTTGAATTAGGCGTGTTAATAATATGCCTGCTTAAATTTAGCATTTATTCAATCACAAAACAAAGAAACAGATAGCTTCATGAAGCAGAGCAGAATTCTGGAGGATGAAATACAGGAAATATTGTAGTCTGGTCTGTATTGGAGTCTGTTGTCTAACATGCAGATAGGTAGAATGCTGTCATACACTTCATCCCTGTTGGCATTTAACCACTTAAGCCGCGGACCAATATGCAGCATAAGGACCAGGCCCCTTTTTGCGATTCGGCACTGCATCGCTTTAACTGACAATTGCGCGGTCGTACGACGTGGCTTCCAAACAAAATTGGCGTCCTTTTTTTCCCACAAATAGAGCTTTCCTTTGGTGGTATTTGATCACCTCTGCGTTTTTTTTGCGCCATAAACAATGCTATAATAAATATCCCCAAAAAATATATAAAAAATATTTTTTTCCCTCAGTTTAGGCCAATATTAATTGGTTTGCGCAAAAGTTATAGTGTTTACAAAATAGGGGATAGTTTTATGGCATTTTTCACTAGTAATGGTGGCGATCAGTGATTTTTTTCGTGACTGCGACATTATGGCGGACACATCGGACACTTTTGACACTATTTTGGGACCATTGTCATTTTTACAGCGACCAGTGCTATAAAAATGCACTGGTTACTATAAAAATTACACTGGCAGTGAAGGGGTTAACCAGGAGGGGGCGCTGTAGGGGTTAAGTGTGCCCTGATTTGTGTTTCTTACTGTGGGGGGCGTGGCTTAGCGTGTGACGTCACTGATTGTCGTTCCCTATTACAGGGTACAGACGATCAGTGACGGCTCACTAGGAGAGGTTTGTTTACACTTACCTCTCCCCGTTCTTCCTCTCTGTGACCCGATCGCGGGACACCAGCGGCGATCGGGTCCGCTGTTCCCGCGGGGACGGTCACGGAGAAGAGGACCGGGTCGCGAGCGCGCCGCCGGCGGCATGCTCGCGACCCACGGCTGGGCTCTTAAAGGGGACGTACCTGTACGCCCATGTGCTCAGCCATGCCATTCTGCCAACGTACATCGGCGTGCGGCGGTCCTCAAGCCGTTAACAGACCAATTGCTTTTGGTTCTGGACTATTCATATAGTGGATGGCAGAGGAGAAGAACTCTGCTGGCCGTATACAGGGACTTGTTGAAGGGTGCATCCAGGTTGTAACGTAAACAACACAAAAATAACACATTGCAATGTATATGTTGTTACAGGGAACCTGACATTAGGAAAAGTAGGGCAGACTGGCATACTGTATCTTATGCCGCGTACACACGGTCCGAATTTCTGACAGAAAAAGTCAGATGGGAGCTTTTAGCTGGATATTCCGACCGTATGTATGCCCCATCAGACTTTTTCTGTCCTAATTTCCGACGGACTTAGATAGAAAGCAGGTTCTCTATTTTTCCGCTGGAAATTTTTTTTAACGGAAAATCCGTTCGTCTGTATGCAATTCTGGCTGGAAAAAAAACACGCATGCTCAGAAACAATTCAACGCATGCTCAGAAGCATTGAACTTCTTTTTTCCGCCTCGTCGTAGTGTTGTACGTCACTGCGTTCTTAACGCTCGAAAGTTCAGAGAACTTTTGTGTGACCGTGTGTATGCAAGCCAAGTTTAAGCGGAATTCCGTCGGAAAAACCATCCAAGTTTTTGCCGACGGAAAATCCGTTCGTGTTTACGCGGCATAAGTTATAACATGCACCACATCACACCATGTATTTATTAGGATATTGTTGCGTTCTATGGAATCCTTCAAATCTCAGTTGCATGAAGTTTGCTCTTGCTTGATTCTCATAGGCTTAGTCTCTCACACTGAGCTGTAGGGGATAGACGCCTCTATGATGTAGATATTTCCATTTTGTGAGCATTCTTGGTCTGGGGATTTCTGCGGTATGCTGGATGCTGATATGACCAAGGGACCAATAGGTACTAGAATTTTGTGGTGTCTACTATAATATAACAATTTTCATTTGGTGTGACCTAGGTGCTAGACTTGGAGCATTGCTCAATGCCAAAGAAACAATTCCCACAGTCATCAGGTAAAGAGCGTGCAGGCTTCCAAATGAGCTCATCCAAAGTGCATATACAGGGTTAGAGAAGCACCGCAGTCCCGACCAGCTAACATAGTATTAACATGAGAAAGTCATTTCTATTGTTTTGGTGTCATTGTTTCTGTGTGTGTGTAATGTCAGTAAGTGTTTGATGATTTCTGTGTGTTTGTGATGGTTTTTGTTCATGTGCAATATCATTGTATGTGTGCATGCTGCAATGACAAATAAACGCACACGCACTAACACACTTGCAGACACACAAATACCCACAAAATCCTAAATTAACAGTCTGGCAGACACACACACTGCCAAATTAACATGCTTGCAGACACACACATAACCTGAAATAAACACACAGGTAGATACATGCACGCACATGCAGCCTACCAGTGCAGTGCCCACCATATGCAGCTTGTCATTGCCCACTGAATGCAGCTTACCAGTGCTCACCAAATGCAGCTTACCAGTGCTCACCAAATGCCACCAAATGCAGGCTTAAAAGTGCCCACCAAATGCCACCAAATGCAGCTCGTCAGTGCCCACCAAATGCAGCTTAACAGTGCCCACCAAATGAAGCTTACCAGTGCTCACCAAATGCCACCAAATGCAGGCTTAAAAGTGCCCACCAAATGCAGCTTAACAGTGCCCACCATATGCAGCTTGACAGTGCCCACCAAATGCAGCTTGACAGTGCCCACCAAATGCAGCTTGTCAGTGCCCACCAAATGCAGCTCGTCAGTGCCCACCAAATGCAGCTCGTCAGTGCCCACCAAATGCAGCTTACCAGTGCCCACCCAATGCCACCAAATGCAGCTTGACAGTGCCCACCTAATGCAGCTTACCAGTGCCCATCCAATGCCACCAAATACAGCTCGATAGTGCTCACCAAATGCAGCTTGACACTGCCCACCAAATGCAGCTTGTCAGTGCCCACCAAATGCAGCTTGTCAGTGCCCACTGAATGCAGCTCGTCAGTGCCCACCAAATGCAGCTCGTCAGTGCCCACCAAATGCAGCTCGACAGTGCCCACCAAATGCAGCTTACCAGTGCCCACCCAATGCCACCAAATGCAACTTGACAGTGCCCATCAAATGCAGCTTGACAGTGACAACCGAATGCAGCCTGTCAGTGACCACCGAATGCAGTTTGACAGTGCCTAACGAATGCAGCTTGACAGTGCCCACCTAATGCAGCTTGTCAGTGCCTTGATCGCAATCTCCTGCTGTGTCACGGAGCTTTGAATTGGCCGCCCGGGCGGCCACTGTAAAAAAGTCCTGCCTCTTATGATACACGTCACACTGATTCAATTGGATCAGCATTCCATCTATCACAGGAGCACCTCTCTAGGAGTAAGCACTCTTTAGTGTGAAACGCGTTAGCTGTCCCTGTTATTTTGTTCCGTTGCTGTGACATGTAGTGCCTGTTTCATCATATTTTTTATCCAATAAAAGCCACGTTGGATTGGAGTGCGGCTGTCCAGATATCTACATTTCTTCCAGCACCTCTCTAGGAGGTGGGTCTTTAAGACCAGAGCTCTGTGACACAGTGAGAGATCGCCGCTGTGTCACACACAAGGAGAGGAGGGAGGAGAGGAGGAGGAAGGAGGGGAGGACCGCACATGAGCTTTAGCGCCTGGGCGCAGTGCACCAGCCCTGGATCGGATCGGATCCAGGAATGGCATTCCCGAAGGACCCAAGCCCTGCTTATGGTGTCGCCGGCTCTGGGCTGCGTACCCCCTGCCCTTGGTGAGTGTACACCCAGGAGTACGCGCGCCACGGGTTGATAAAGAGTGATGTAGGCCATCTGCTTCAAGGTTTGATGTGTTGTGCGTTCAGAGATGGTATTCTGAATAACTTGGTTGTAACGAGTTGGTAAAAGTTGACTCACATAAAAATGTATAAACTAAAAAGGTTCTCAGCTTATTATTTTTACCTAATTTGGGGAGGCAAACTATCAACTGTTCAGTTGTGGCATGAGAAGAAGGAATAAAATGAAAACATAACACAAAAAGACAGGTGATAAGGAAAAAAGTCTGAATGCAATTCCGTAATAGTTCACATTTATTATTAGAGAGGAGCTTCGGGCAAACTACATGCACAGTTGAAATACATACTATATCCATTGTAAGGATTTTAACAAACAAAAGCTTCAAATGTTTTTGACTGATGTAGGTCTTAACCAGCATATTCTAAAACTGCTAAACGAAAGGGTTTTCCTTCAATTCCTTCTCTAAACATTATTCGGGGAGTGCTAAGTGAAGTCTCCATTGTTTAGGCAAATAGGCCGAAAACCAAGGTCCAAGGCTAGCTGAACGGTGTGGATGGAGGAATCTCCATTGCTTGCTATCTTATTCAAACTGCTGCAACAGCTGCAGCTGCTTGTATACCGAAATACTGACTCCATCTGATAGGATACAGTCACTGTGCAGTTGACAACTTTCCATCCCAGGCAGATGGTGTCAACAGAGCCATACATCGCTCAAGCTTCACTTAAAATAACTTTTATTAAAAATATGTTTCACATAGTTACAGAAAAATATGCAGGGCTTTTTTTCAGCTGAAACTTTTCCAAGTGCAGTATGAGGACAAGGGCGATGCAGGTGCCCGGGGTGCAGTGCGCATGCTGACAACCCTCCTGGATGATCTCCCTGCAAGTGAGAGAGGCGGAGCCACCTACAGTGTGAGGGGAGGTACTAGAGAAGAAGAGGGGTGAACGTGAGATGTGGATTGGGGATGCAGAAGTAAGCAGTTGTGGAAGAAGGCTGCACTCTGTATGCACGACATACAGAGTGCAGAGTTCAGGGGTGCACGACATACAGAGTGCAGAGTTCAGGGGTGCGCTGCATACAGAGTGCAGAGTTCAGGGGTGCACTACATACAGAGTGCAGAGTTCAGGGGTCTGCTACATACAGAGTGCAGAGTTCAGGGGTGCGCTACATACAGAGTGCAGAGTTCGGGGGTGCGCTACATACAGAGTGCAGAGTTTAGGGGTGCACTACATACAGAGTGCAGAGTTCAGGAGTGTTCTACACCCCTGAACTCTGCACTCTGTGTGTAGCACACTCCTGAACTCTGCACTCTGTATGTAGTGCACCCCTAAACTCTGCACTCTGTATGTAGTGCACCCCCAAACTCTGCACTCTGTATGTAGCGCAGCACACCCCTGAACTCTGCATGTAGTGCACCCCTGAACTCTGCACTCTGTATGTAGTGCACCCCTGAACTCTGCACTCTTTATGCAGCACACCCCTAAACTCTGCACTCTGTATGTAGTGCACCCCCGAACTCTGCACTCTGTATGTAGCGCAGCACACCCCTGAACTCTGCATGTAGTGCACCCCTGAACTCTGCACTCTGTATGTAGTGCACTCCTGAACTCTGCACTCTTTATGCAGCGCACCCCTGAACTCTGCACTCAGTATGTAGTGCACACCTGAACTCTGCACTCTGTATGCAGCACATCCCTGAACTCTGCACTCTGTATGTAGCGCACCCCTGAACTCTGCACTCTGTATGTAGCGCACCCCTGAACTCTGCACTCTGTATGCAGCGCACCCCTGAACTCTGCACTCTGTATGCAGCGCACCCCTGAACTCTGCACTCTGTATGCAGCACACCCCTGAACTCTGCATGTAGCGCACCCCTGAATCCTGCACTCTGAACATTGTGCACTCCTGGTATTTAATGCCCCTTCAGACCCTCCCACTGTGAGTGAAATTTGACAATGCCCACTATTTGATGCGTTTTGGAGGGTGTGTGTTGGGGGAGAGGAGGGGGGTTTGGGGGGTCATGGTTGAGTTCCTGCACCTATTTTCTGAGAAAAAAAGCGCTGGAAATGTGTATTGATCATATTCACCGCTGATAAGATTACAATCAAGTAAGAGCATTTGTAGAATACCATGTACTTTTAATTTGTGATATTTTCCCGAAATAACTCATGCTTTATTTTAGTTTTTTGTGTGTTGCAAAATAATTTTTTGGAGAAAAGCTATGAGTAATTTTAGCTCAGATATTAACAGGAAAACACCTCTTTGTGAATTGAGCCCCAAAGATTGAAGTTTCTTAATGGTATCAGGCACAAAGAGCAAAAGTCCATCTTGCACAAGGTGAAGGTGGTTTGCAAAAAAATGGATGGTCAGGTATGAAAAATTAACCCTTTACAGGCCAACACAGAATCCAGAGCAACAGCAAATATCTTGAATGTTGGTACTACCTCCTTCATTGCCTTTCAGCTGCTGTCTCAGAACTGTCCCACTTGTGTCTCATTGTGAATATGGCCGTGTATCCTTACTGATTATCTCTCACTGATATTGACACATTGTGGAATGATCAGTCTGTATAACAACAGCCTTTATGAGCTGTATGTCACTATAATTGCAGTTGCGGATAGTTTTTCGGAATCAGCAGAATCGGATGAGTCTTCAGATAATGCTCTCAGTGCAGCCATTCAGCAGGGAATGTTTGTTATAAGAATTTTGTTGATTTGCAGAGACCTTTGATGGATTTTAATGGAACCCTATGACTACTTTTAAGAGCTGATTCACTACTGAAAGATTTTAAAGTGACACAAGCGAGCTTCTATATGAATTCAAGAACGTTAAACTTTAAACAATACATTATTCAATTGAAATGTACATCACCTTTACTATATTAATGTATCCTTTTCTGTCTGACCCATAAGGGTTGATTGAAGAGTGCAAAATCTGATGGAGCTGTGCATGGTAGCCAATCAGCTTCTAAGTTCAGCTTATTCAATTAAAGTGGTTGTAAACCCACTTTGGAAAAAAAATATAAAAACTAACACCTGCAAGACAAAGGCATAATGAGCTAGTATGCATAGCATACTAGCTCATTATGTAATACTCATTTGGAATCGAAGCCCCCGCTGCGGTGCCTGACACAGCACCGGCCGGCGACATGTCGCCCCGGAGTTACTTCTGGGTATCGCGGCTCCGGTGCTGTGATTGGCCGGAGCCACAATGACATCACTCCCGCGCATGCGTGCGGGACCCGCTGGTAATGGCACAGTCACTGAAAGCAATAGGAAGGTACGTGCCCTTTACATCCGACACATGCAATACAGGGGATATCTCCTAAACCCGTTCAGGTTTAGGAGATATCCAGGGTAGCTACAGGTAAGCCTTATTATAGGCTTACCTGTAGCAAAAAGTGTGTTGTAAGGTTTTAAAACCACTTTAAGCATTGTCAAAAAAAACTGGAAGCTGATCGGTTTCTATGCAGAGCTGCACCAGATTTACACTCTCCTATTATAGTAAATCACGATGGTGAAAGACGATAAAAAGCTTTATATGTAGGTTCTAAGCCTGTAGGCTTTCTAATATGAAATTAACCACTTGCCTACTGGGCACTTGTACCCCCTTCCTGCCCAGACCAATTTTCAGCTATCAGGGCTGTCCCTCTTTGAATGACAATTGCGCGGTCATACAACACTGTACCCAAATAAAAATTTTATCATTTTTTTCACACAAATAGAGCTTTCTTTTGGTGGTATTTAAATCGAAGCTCCACCCTAAAGTGGAACTTCCACTCATCGGATTCCTCCCCCCCCCTCCGGTGCCACAATTGGCACCTTTCAGGGGGGGGGGGTGCAGATACCTGTCTAAGACAGGTATTTGCACCCACTTCCGGGCATAGACTCTGCAGGGACCTGTGGGCAGTACGCCACTTCCCCCCCCCCCCGTTGTGTTCTGGGAAACACTCGGCTCCCAGAACACAGCGGGGACCAGTGAGGACGGCGCAGCGCGACTCGCGCATGCGCAGTAGGGAACCGGGCAGTGATGTCTTCACTTCCTGATTCCCTCACCGATTGCTCGTCTTCTGCTGCTGACGTCGCTGGACTCCAGGACAGTTAAGTGTCCATATATTAAAAGTCAGCAGCTGCAGTATTTGTAGCTGCTGGCTTTTAATATTTTTTTTATGACGGAGCTCCGATTTTTATTTTTTGCTAAACAAATGCAAAAAGACAGAAAATTTTGAAAAAACAAACAAACATTCTTCTTCATTGTTTGTTATACAATTTTGTAAACAGGTAAGTTTTCTCCTTCGCTGATGTGGGCTGATAAGGCTGCACTGATGGGAGCTGTGCACCCCCACCCCCCATCTTTGTAGGGAACAGACATTTTGAAGTTCACAGAAGAGAACTGGGCAGGGTTAATAATACTCTTTTAAAATGTAGTGCAGCCCAGGCACTGTGATGTGAGCTTATTACAGGAGTTCACTGGATTTCTGGCGGATTCAAGAGTTTTGTTTTTGCACATATTGGACAAATATAACAAAATTATATATTTAACAGACCAACATGGAGAAAATGTGGTTTTACTTGGTAGACTAACAGCAGGGGCACTCAATAATTTTAACTGGCATAGGAAGCACCTGACAGGGCCACCCATTTCCCCTTGAGGGGGGATGAACCTAGGTTAAGACCAAACTTTGGCTGTTTGGCCATTCAAATGAACGCCCAAATTATTGCTTGTTCGCGCCCTGTTTTGCAGGTGCAAAACAGGGTGTTTTCACACACAAATCCCCGTTCTGGCTCTCGTGCCCACGATCGCGGGTGGCCGGTGTTGTTTGCACCCGCTGGCCACACGCATCGGGTCCCCCACCATGCAGCGGAGGCGCGCGTGTCTGCTATGGCTCTGAAAGGAGCCGACGTACCCATACAGCGATTCGCGGGAACGTGCCACTTTGCCGATGTATATCGGCGTGAGCCGGTCGGCAAGTGGTTAAAAAACTTGCAATGCCGACGCACATTGTGCAAGTATGGTCTACCATTGTCAATAAAGGGAAGTCAGTCCAGGGCAATGATGTATGGCTGATTCTGGAGTGAGTGCATGTAGACAGAAAGTGGATCAAAGAAGCTTCATTCAAAAAAGGTGAAAACACTATTGTACAAAAGAAAGCAAAAACAAAAACCCATGACAAGTGTTCATGATACATGATGCTTTTATAAACAAAATGTTATCCAGTTAGGGTTTGAAATTACTTCAGTTAGGGTTTTTACATTTAATTTGTATCTTTGCTGCATTAACATAATAAGGTTCCAAATTCATTACAGTCGCAGCATGGAATATTCCAAGACAGTCCACTTGCCAAAGATGTAGAAACATATATGAATACTAAGACAAAGGTTACTCCATGACGGAGCCCAAGGTTATATAGTTTTCCCAACAATGAGGGGTGCAAAATTTCTACTGCTAATTTTCAGACGAAGCACTCGAGGTAATCCAAAATTATGCTGAAAAATATATATCTTATTAACTTTTTTTTTTCTATTTAAAACTTTATTACTGCACATAATTTCTCAATTACTTTTGATTGAGCAAATCAAGCCTATATCCTTCCTATTATTTCTGTAATAACAAGTGTTTAAAATTTTAGCTACGCTGCTTTGCAGAACCTCCAATGTCATTTCTGACGATCATGTTCAAAAATGTTAATATAATTTTATGCAAAATAAGAGCGAGAATATAAAAATGGATTGGCTTGTAATCGTTATTCTTAATTGCTTGCTTCAGGCGAAATTGCCAATTTTGGGGAAATCGCTAGAACATATCACTGATGTTTAGGCTAATATGTATATTCACGCTCATGGGAATTAAGGAATATTATTGCACTTCACTCCAGAAAAAGATGGTCATTGTTTCCAATAGAAGCTGAAAAATCAATTCATATAGTCTTTTTTTCCTGTATGAACTTAAACTCATTTTTACCTCATTAAAAAAAAAAAAAAAACGCTTACTATGATATCAATATTAACTAACTCGTATAATTTAATTATGTTTTCAGTAGGCTATAGAAACATTTTCAAAGTGGCAACTTAAACACTAAAACAAGTTTAGAAGGTTTGGCTAAAGCAGACTTATTGTGACAACTGTGATCATGCCCACTGACTTCTAAAAAAATATTAGACACGACAGACTGGCCTTTGCTGCCTGGAGATCCAAGAGGAACCAGGAATATGGCCAAATGTCTAGGTATTTGGTGACATGAGGGTTGAATGAAATGAAACTGGAGAATGCAAAATCTGGTGCAGCTCTCCATAGAAACCAATCAGATTCATTTTTTTTTTCAAAGCTTAAAGCTAATGGGAGTCGTTTCATAATTAACTGTCAGTTGTGCACCTGCAGGGCACTTATATGGAAATCTGCTGGGCCTGCATCGCTTTAGACGATTAAAAGTATCTCTCCAAAAATGAAATTTTTGCTGCAGGGGATGCCTGAAATCTGACTTGTATCTTAGCTTAGGCAGATTTCTGGGAAAATTGGTGAGCCAATCACATAAGCAGGAAAATAGGATTTTTTACTCACCGTATAATCCTTTTCTCTGAGTTCATGGACCGACACTTGTAAAAAGTGTTGCATCACACCTTCTACAGTACCGCCCAGGGGGCGGACCCTCTGGGTATATTCCCTCACTCTGCATCTCGCAGATCAGTTCGTCAAAAAGCAGTACAAACTTAAAAGGAGGGGTGGGTGCTGTGTCGGTCCATGAACTCAGAGAAAAGGATTTTACGGTGAGTAAAAAATCCTATTTACTCTTTCGTTCATGGACCGACACAGCTTCTCTATTGACATAGTGGGACGTCCCAAAGCAGTGTCAGAGAAAAACGAGGGGTGGTAACAGCATAAAAATAAACTTCACCCCGAACACAAAACAGCACTCCTCCAATGGAGGAGTTGCAACTCTAAACAGCCGCCTGCAAAACTTTGCGTCCGAAAGAGGCATCCGAAGATGCACCTATATCAACTTTGTAGAATTTTGTGAAAGTGTGAGCGGACGACCAAGTCGCCGTTTTACATAATTGGGAAAAGGATGCTTGATGTCGGAAAGCCCAAGAGGCACCTATTGCCCTAGTCGAATGCGCCCTGACCGGAAAGTAGGGCGCTTGACCCTTTAAGGCGTAAGCCTGGATTACTATCTGTCGGATCCACCTAGAGATGGTGGCCGACGAGACTGCTTGGCCCTTCTTGGGATCAACCACCGAGAAAAAACAGTGAGTCTGACTTCCGAAACAGGGAAGTAGCAGATAGATATACTCTCAAAGCTCGGACAACGTCCAAGGAATGCAACGCCGACTCCTTAGGATTCGACGGATGAGGACACAAGGATGGAAGTACAATGTCTTCATTGAGATGAAAAGCCGAAACGACTTTTGGAAGAAAGGAAGGCTGCGGCCACAGCACCACCTTATCCTTGTGGAAAATCAAATAGGGAGCCTTGCAGGACAAGACTGCCAGCTCAGAGACTCGTCTAACTGACGTAGCAGCCACCAAAAAGACCACTTTCTGAGAAAGTGTCAACAGGGGAATATCTCTAATATTCTCAAACAGTGCCTTCTGAAGCACCGAGAGGACCAGGTTCAAGTCCCACGGAGGTAGCGGGGGACGGACCGGAGGAGCCACATGTCGAACCCCCTGCACAAATGTACTCACGAGAGAGTGAGTCGCCAGGGGTCGCTGAAAAGACAGCCAGGGCAGATATCTGTCCCTTAATCGTACTTAAGGCAAGCCCTTGGTCCACCCCATGCTGTAAAAACAGCAGGATTCTGGAAACCAAATAAGTATGCGGATGCCATTTCATTTCCTCACACATGGAGATGTAGGCCTTCCAAGTGCGGTGATAAACCTTCCTAGAGGACGGTTTCCGAGCACTTCTCATAGTAGAGATTACTGAATCTGATAGGCCCCGGTCTCTCAGTACCTGGTTCTCAATAGCCATGCCGTTAAAGCCAGTGACCGTAAAGCAGGATGGAGTATGGGACCTTGCGATAGCAGGTCCCCCCGTAGTGGTAGATGCCAGGGGACGTCTGTTACCAGACGTACTAGATCGGCGTACCAAGGATGCTGAGGCCAATCTGGAGCTATTAGGATCATTGGAATTCCCTCTGCCTCCACTCTGAGGAGCAGAAGAGGAAGAAGCCTTAAGGGAGGGAAGGCATAGATCAGCCGATACTGACCCCTCAATGCCACCAACGCGTCCGTTGCATCTGCCCATGGGTCTCTTGACCGGGCCAGAAACCTCAATACCTTCCGATTGAGTCGGGAAGCCAGAAAATCTATGTCTGGTGTGCCCCATCTTTGGCAGAGGAGCTGGAACACCTCCGGGTGTAAGGACCATTCTCCCTGGTCCAGCATTTGGCGACTCAGGTAGTCCGCCTGCCAGTTTTCCACACCTGGAATGTACACGGCTGACAGTGCCGGTACGCTCCTCTCTGCCCACTTCAGGATGTGAGCGACCTCCGATGCTGCAGCTGAGCTTCTTGTTCCTCCTTGATGATTGACATATGCCACTGCTGTGGCGTTGTCTGACTGGATCCTGACTGGCCGCCCTTGCAGCCTCTGAGACCATCTGAAGAGGCACAGCCTGATCGCCCAGATTTCCAGGACATTGATCGGCAAGCGGGATTCCTCTGGGGTCCAGCGACCTTGCGCTGACTGAACACCCCAGACTCCCCCCCAACCTGTAAGGCTGGCGTCCATCGTGATCACTATCCAGTAAACCGGAAGAAATGATTTCCCGGCCAGAAGAGCCGGTGCTGTCAGCCACCATACCAGGGATCTCCTGACTAGGTGGCTTACTCGGATTTGATAATTCAGAGATGATGGACATCTGTTCCATCTGGACAGAACTTCTTTCTGTAACACCCGAGTGTGATATTGAGCATATGGGACCGCCTTGAAGGAGGCTACCATGAGGCCTAACACTCGCATGCAAAAACGGAGTGACGACCAACTCTTGGAAGTCAGCTGCGGCACTGCAGCCCGAATTGTCTGCAACTTTTCCACAGGGAGGAATACTTTTGCCTCTGAGGAATCCAAAATCAACACCAGGTACACTAGGCATTGAGTCGGCACCAATACTGACTTTTGCGTGTTTAGTATCCAACCACAGTCTCGAAGAGTCTGACAGGTAATGGACACGCTTACCTCTAATTCTGAGATTGAAGGGGCCTTCAGAAGAAGGTCGTCCAAGTAGCCCACGATAGCGATACCCCGCTGTCTTAGAAGTGCCAGAATCGGAGCGAGCACCTTGCTGAAGCAAGGCCAAACGGGAGGGCCACAAACTGATAGTGGTTCTTCCCGATTGCAAATCGCAGAAACATCTGGTGTCTGGAGTATATGGGAATATGCAGGTATGCGTCCTTGATGTCCAAGGAGGCCAGAAAGTCCCCTGGATGGAGGGCAGTGACTACAGATCGGACCGACTCCATCCGAAATCTTTGTACCTTCACAAAGCAATTGAGGGCACTGAGATCCAAGATTGGACGAACCCCCTCCTTCTTCGGCACAATGAACAGATTTGAGTAAAAACCCTGATCCCGTTCCTGTTCTGGAACTGGAATAACTACCCTGCGTTCCAGCAGACCCTGGACCACCCCATACAGGGCCTCCCGACGGGTCGGTAGTAGCTGGAGATTGGAGGCGACGAATCTGTCCAGTGGACAAGAGAGAAATTCTATCTTGTAGCCTGAGGAGATTACTTTGCAAACCCACCTGTCGGAGACTAGAGCTGTCCACTGAGTCGCGAATTTGCGAAGACGTCCCCCCACCCGAGAGCTGGGTGGGGGCGGACCTTCATGCGGATGCAGATTTGTCCGCAGGCTTGTTGGATTTGCGGGACCAAGGACGCTTTTGTCCTTGGGCAGGTGCTTTTTCGGCCTGGGGTCTTTTCCCTGTCGCCCTAGGGGGACAAAAAAAATGCTTACGTGCAGTAAAGGAGGGCCCTTACCCTTGGCGTGGCCCCTTACCCTTGTTAGTTTGAGGAAGCAAAGTGCTTTTACCTCCTGTGGCATCCTTGATGATGTTATCCAGAGAGGCCCCAAAAACTCTGTCGCCCTTAAAGGGCAGATCCAACAGGGCCTTCTTGGAAGTCTGGTCCGCAGACCAGCCCTTTAGCCAGATCAGGCGGCGTATTGCTACTGCATAAACCAAAGCTTTTGACAGCAGGGGAATAGTATCCATGTCTGACTCGCAGACAAACCTAAGGCCCTGGACCAACTGGTCGGCCAAAGTTATCATGTAAGTCATTAGGAGGAGCATCTCGCTCCTTTAACCCCTGGAGTAGCAATTTTGCCCATTCAGTAAGTGTCTGAGACACTAGGGCCCCCGCCAATGCCGGGCATACTGCTGAGCCTACCACTGAGTATAGGTAGCGAGCGAGTGCTTCAGCCTTCTTATCCACAGGGTCCTTGAAAACAAGAGCCCCTTCTACTGGAATTGTGGTAGCTCTATTAAATCTGGACACTGGACGGTCCACTATAGGGGGAGAGGTCCATTTCTTCAGAAAACTCTCCTCAAAGGGGTACCGTACCGCAAACTTCTTTGGGGCTGTAAAGACCCTTAGTGGGTTCTCCAACTCCTTGTATAAGAGCTTATCAAAATAAGACACACAAGGAAACACCCTAGCAGTGCGGGCAGGTTTACGAAACCCAAAGGGGACCAGAGTCTCTGCTGCTTCTGCAGTATTTTCCAATTTTAGCGTATCCCGCACTGCAGTAATAAGGTCAGATACCAAAGCCTTCTCGCGTACGGACCTGGACTTGGAGTCATCCTCACTGTCCGATCGGTCACGGTCTGCAGTCTCTGATGCGTCAGAATCTGGGCCATGAGCCGTAGCTGGACCTGGTTCTACATCAGAAATATCCCCAGAAGATTGCAGTGGACGGGGACGTTTACTACCCCCTGTATTCCCGTGTGCTGCTTCCACCCTGGCAGCAAAACCCTCTAGGATTGCCGACATAGCGCCCATAGACACCTCAGGGGCACCAGCTGCTAAATCTGGTGTTTCAGGGGAGAAAACATCTGGCTCAGATGCCATGCTGACCACGCGCTGACACCCACAGGGCTCCAGGCAAGATATCAATAGGCGACCCTCCTGTGCTGCAGAGATGCTGGGTCACCCAGAGGACTCACCACCCTTGGATCGGTACTGCTATGCTGCCGTGTGCTGCGCCTGTGATGCTCTTCCACCGCTGCTGTGTCAGTCTGCTTCTTTTATCAGCGCTTTCTGTGTGAATTTTTTGCGCCAGTGTAATGCACCCTAGAGGCCGGATACTCTCGCAAAATGGCCACCAAACGGCTGTATGGAAGATAATGTGGGCTCTAAGAAAATGGCCGCCGAACCGAAGATAGAGGCCAAAAGCAGCCGTAGACCACAAAAATATGGCCGTTATATACATACAGCGTGAATCATAAGAAATATGGCCGCCGATCAGTCAATAGAGGCCAAGCGGGTGTGAACTACAAAAAAATGGCGCCGAGCGCCGATATATAACTATAGGCGCAAAACTACAGGAAAATGGACGCAGGATAGTCAATAGAGTCCGAAACAGGCATGGACCACTGCAAAATGGCCGCCGACAGCATGGAGGGGGAAGCACATACAGGTAAGCAGAATGACATTCTCTTTTAAATGTTAGTTACAGCCAGCCCCACTCCAGTGAAACCCCTTAGGTGACCCCCAGCACCCAGCAACCTTAGCTAGAAGCCCAGGGAGGAGGGAAAGGCAGGGAGAGAGGGAAGAAATGGGCCACAACCACTTACTTGGTCTCTCCAGGAATGTCCAGGCAAATCACCCAGCCGAGGCAGGGGAGTTCACTTACCTATCCTGCATGTATCATGCTGGAAGACATTCCAAACAGATCATCGTCCACGCACGGAAGGTGACTGTTGGCCAGACATGCTGTGATTGGACCCTAGGGGACGATCATATGTATGCCCTGGAGCGTGACGCTCACCGGACAGGCTGCTGCAATTCGGCCGTAAGGTCAGCCGAAGCTGAGCGGTCCGATGCAAGCCTTGGAGCGTAAGCTCACCGGCCAGGCTGCTGCGACTCGGCCGTAAGGTCAGCCGAAGCTGAGCGGTCCGATGCAGGCCCTGGGGCGTAGGCTCACCGGCCACCCGTGGAGCGACGGGCATGTCGTGGAAAACCCAGCGCGTAGCTAGGGTCGGCACACGCTCGATGGCCGAAACTGGGGAGACTACAAGGATCGAGGATCCAGCCTGTCACCCAGTCGGCAGTTGATCGAAGATCGCAGGAAACAAAAAAATTTAGCAAAATATATTTTTCCCCCGGACCAATGGGCCTGAAGGGAGCCATGTCCTACTCCTTGCTAGACAGAAAAAAACTGATCTCCGAGATGCAGAGTGAGGGGATATACCCAGAGGGTCCGCCCCCTGGGCGGTACTGTAGAAGGTGTGATGCAACACTTTTTACAAGTTTTTCTGCCTAGTCACTCCTAATTAACGTATAATACCCACTATGTTAATAGAGAAGCGGTATCGGTTCATGAACAAAAGAGTAATGATGTTTCTGGGGAGTGGTCAGTACACATTCTGTGTGCAGAACAACTCCAGGTAGCCATATTGCAATGCTTTCTCAGAAAATTACATTGGCTGCAGATTGAAAAGGAAAGGTCATTTTTAATAACATTCAATTACAAAATTATTAGTGTCGCAATCATAGGCGCTATATTATTTTTTCTTTATCTTGCTATGCTTTTCCCCAGGAAAGTGGAGTTACCCTTTACTTGAACAAGTTAAAGATAGAAGCTGATTGGCTACTATTCATAGCTGCACCGGATTTTGCGATCTCCAGTTTTAGTAAATCAACCCCTACACCTCTGCTTAAATTGGTTGTAAACCTCTGACATGAAAAATGAACAAAGCATATTCTTCTATAGTGTCTACTTGCTCCAATCAAAAACACAGAGTGTGATTTCTGTCTGCAGTATCGCCCCTGTGCTATCTGCATGAGCCATTTCTGACAGGTTTGCCAGGAGGACAGGGGAGGTGGCCTCCAGCACACAGCATGTGATTGACAGCCTCAACTATGTATGTTTCCTTATGAGACTTTGTAGAGGGGTGTGTGTCCATTCCCTCCACTCAAGTCTCAGATTACACTTATCTCTCCTCTCTGCGTTGTGCAGTGAGGGATGTCAGATGTCAGATCCCTGCCCCCTGCCTCTGAAAGCTAAGAAAATACTTATACTTGTACAACTTATGTACTGTAGGAGGTTTTGCTTCATCTATGTGCATCACCAGAGGGTAATCACTGGGTATATATACAAGTTTACAACCACTTTAAGAGGATGTCCAGTCAATCTGAATTCTGGCCGTCCCCTTCAGAAAAAATCAGATGATAAAATGCCTAGGCATCCACAGACATCATGGGATTGTAAAGCTGCGTTTTCTGAAGCAAAAATAGGTTATTTCAAGGTTTCTATCACCTTTTGTTTTTTGCTTTCTAGGGAAAGTTGTAGCAGGAGATGTGTCCATTTTTTAGAATCTATTTGTTAGACATGTGCAATTTGTTTCATTTCGAATTTGCGTTTTACCGAATTTCAACAAGGAAATATCCAAATTAACGAAAACCCGTTCACCAAATTTTTCTGAATATTTGTAAATTCGAATATTCGAAAATTCGTAAATTCGAATGTTAGAAAATTTGTAAATTTGGTAATTTGAAAATTTGAAATGTAAAAAATTCGTAAATTTGAAAATTCGAAAACCCCAAAATTTGAAAATCTGAAATAATAATAACTAATAAATTTTAGGTATTGGAATTTCCTTTCAAATTTGGCTGCAACAAATTTATCCGAAGTTACGATATATCCAAAATAACGAATGCCGTATCTAAACGAATGGAACGTAACTAATTAATAATAATAAAAAACAATAATAATAATAAAAACTTTTTATTATTATTATTATTATTTGTTATTAATTTGTTCCGTTCCATTTGTTTAGATGCAGCATTCGTTATTTCGGATATATCGTAACTTTGGATAAATTCATATTCGTTCACTAACAGCCAAATATTAAAGGAAATTCCAATACCTATAATTTAATAGTCAGTTATTAATAGTTGTAAAAGGTAAATAATCCGCGCTAACCTATCTAAACCAATTGGATAAAACCATATAAAAAAAATGTGAAAAAGACTTTGAATGTATATGTGACAGGTGCTGCAAACTTATAAACAGCCGAAATAACAGCTGTAAACGTGTATGCTAAAATATATATAAATCAGTGCGCAACCTATTAAATAAGCCAACACAGTGCTTATAATTATACAAGTGAAAAGTGAAAATAAACATGTGAAAAAGTGGACACTTAAATAAATGTCCTGTAGTAACACCTAATTGGCAGGTGAAAAAGGAATCAAAAATGAACAAAAACCAAAAATACAGCAATGTATATTGTCCCCTAAGACTAATATACTCCTGGGTACACAGTTCAAATGTATTAAGTTCATATAAACAGGAATGTCGACATCAGACGATTTCCATCAAACAAACAAACCCCGATCCTCTGATATAGGCAAAGCGAGACTTTTTCAACTTGCTCGGATAAATGATAAAGGCAATGGAGGCTTACCAGCTCAGGTGGATCCCAATTACAGAGATCATATGGGGCTCATACATAGAGACATCCACCGACATGCCGCAGATCTGTACCTCCAATCATCCGATATCCCGATCCTCCAGGGGCCCTCAGAGCAAAGTGATCATGCAAAGGACAGCTGTTGATCGGGCCGTCACTACGCTACAGCTGACTTCAACACAGCAGCTGAGTACGATCCGTTTTTTGAAATTGCCGCTTTCCTTTTGCTAAACTTCATGTGAAGCGATTTTATTTGCCCGAATCCAATAAAGGGTATCTTCTTTTAAAATGAGAAGTATTGCACCATGAGGTTTTTTTCTTTTGTCATTTCAACATCCTTTTCTGCTGTATGAGCGAGGGAGTCCTTTGCATGATCACTTTGCTCTGAGGGCCCCTGGAGGATCGGGATATCGGATGATTGGAGGTACAGATCTGCGGCATGTCGGTGGATGTCTCTATGTATGAGCCCCATATGATCTCTGTAATCGGAATCCACCTGAGCTGGTAAGCCTCCATTGCCTTTATCATTTATCCGAGCAAGTTGAAAAAATCTCGCTTTGCCTATATCAGAGGATCGGGATTTATTTGTTTGATGGAAATCGTCTGATGTCGACATTCCTGTTTATATGAACTTAATACATTTGAACTGTGTACCCAGGAGTATATTAGTCTTAGGGGACAATATACATTGCTGTATTTTTGGTTTTTGTTCATTTTTGATTCCTTTTTCACCTGCCAATTAGGTGTTACTACAGGACATTTATTTAAGTGTCCACTTTTTCACGTTTATTTTCACTTTTCACTTGTATAATTATAAGCACTGTGTTGGCTTATTTAATAGGTTGCGCACTGATTCATAGTTATTAATAGTTAGTTAGTTATTCTTTAGAATGTTCGTATTTTCTTTTTTTTTTTTTTTCGGATTCTCGAATTTACGAATTTTCAAACTTACAAATTTACGAATTTACGAATAGCGATCATAACGAATGACCCGAAAAACTAAGAAAAAAATAAATTAATGAAACGAAAATGGAAACAAACACATTTTTCAGCAGCGAACATGTCTAATATTTGTGCTGTTATCACCAATAGTTTCTCTTCCAAATCCAGCGTTTTCTTCTTTATTACTGCCACTGCTCTTTCTTTTTTTCAGTCAAACACCAATGACCTTTGTCTGCATAAATTAACTCAAATCTATCCTAGGGAGCAGTTACTGACTGCCTGTGTTCAATTTTCTCATTCAGCAGCTATCCTATGGATATGATTTATTATATGAGTTCTGGCTGTTAAATGGATATTCAGCCAGCGCAGAGCTTAACTTTATAAAACGGATTAATTGTTTAATAATGGAAGATCTGTTTGCACATCTAAAGAAAAGTACAGATGTGTTGGGATGCTGTGATTCTTTTGCAACAACAGAATCAAACATTGTGATTTAATTTAAAGGGTTCAGTAATCAACGTCGTATTATTTCCCTTTAACTAATAAAGAGAAAACATCTGCAAATATCATAACTTGTCTTTTTTCATAAAATGTAGCATGGAGTGCAAATTAAAAAGGAAAACATGCTACACATCTGCTACTGATTGTCTGATCAGCCTCTCTTTTACAAATTTGGTCCCAGATCAAATATTTAAGGGCTGGTCCAGAGTAAATTGTGGTGTCGAGAAAGGTCAGGCTCCCTGCACGTTTCCCTCCCCCTTGGCATGAGGGTGCCAATGAACTGTTAATGACACACCAAATCATAGGCAGCACAGTAGCTAAGTGGTTGACAGCCTCCGTTCCCAGTCGATGTCTTGTATGGGGAAACGCGTCGGTTGGAGAACTAGCGCTTGACGTCCTCACGCAAACAGTAAGCTGGCTTGAGCCGCGGCTGTTTTGAAATCTTCTTACCGTGTTCTTGGATGTAAGTGTTTGCTATATTTTTACAATAAATTCACTTTGGATATACTACACCATGAAGTCCTTTCTTCTATCCTCTATTAATGAGACCACCCAGGACTATCTGAAAATATAGGATGATCTTCGTCTTGAAGCCTCTTCTTTAAAGTTGGATATCCCACTGCAACAGAAGGAGTATTTTCCCCTGAAAAGAGCCACAGGAGGATTGTATTCCCGCTGGCAGGCTTGTGCACAGGCGTCTTTGATCTCTATAATTTGAGATCCTACGAATCTGGTAAGCGGCATTGATATTATTTCCTGACTTCGGAAAATTGGAAGATATACAGTGTTTCACATCACGGTCATTACACCTATATGGACTATTATTTTTGAGCATATGCAATAGTTTCTTTGATCACTTTTTTATATTGATCAATTCACCTATCATGGTATATGCATTTTCTTGTTCATTGGCAATGTATATGAATGTTTCGCTTTGAGATATAACATTTCAAACACTTTTTTTGGTATCACTTTTTTATTTTATCATTTATTCACTTTTTTTAATTGAATAGTAGTGGATGCGCGCTTGTTTTTATTTATCCAAGTGGTTAGCAGCACTAGGGTTGTCAGTTCAAATCCCAACCATGGCACTACCTGCACAAAATTTGCATGTTCTCCCTGTGCCTGCGTGGGTTTCTTCCCACACTCCAAGGACATGCTGGTAGGTTGATTGGCTCCCGTCTAAGCTGGCCCTAGTATGAGTATGTATGAATGTGAGTTAGAGACCTTAGATTGTAAGCTCCTTGAGGACAGAGATTGATGTGAATGTACAATATATATGTTATAGCTCCCAACTGTCTCTGATTTCTAGGGACTGTCCCTGATTTGGAACAAAGTTCCGCTGTCCCTTTTTCCTCCTCATTTGTCCCTCATTTTGTCTGATCTGTATAGTTGTATAGAAAAAAAAACACTTTTTTTATCTTTCAAAAAGGGTTTGCCAGTGCTAACCCTTTCATCTAAATTCTAAAATACTGCATTTATAAATTTCAAAAGCCACTTTAACCTGCCTAGCGGTATTCCCGAGTATGGCTCGGGGTAAGGTTTCATTACCATTAGCGGTAACCCCGAGCCAGACTCGGGCTGCATCGCAGGTTACAGGGAGTGTTACTTACCTTGTTCCCTGGATCCTGCAATGTCTCCCCGCAGTGTGTGCGAGCCGTCTCCTCGCTCGATTCACACACAGTGCCGCCGAGCTCTGTTCCCTGCGATGTTTCGGCGCACGGTGGCGGAGATCGGCGACAAATTTAAAAAAGTAAAAAAAAAAATACACACAGTATACTGTAATCTTACAGATTACAGTACTGTATAAAAAATGACACATCCCCTTTGTCCCTAGTGGTCTGCACAGTGCCCTGCATGCACTTTTATATTATAAATACTGTTTTTTCTGCCTGGAATTTGGAGATTGTCCATAGCAACCAAAAAGTGTCCCTTTATGTCAAAAGTGGTTTTAGACCAGCTAGAAAACAGCGATAATAAATTAGAATCACTTGCAGAATTGAGCGATAGTGATTTGTGGGGAAATTCGTCATCAAACACTAAAAGTAATGACAGCGACAATTCTGCAACTAAGCAAATTTCAGTGTTTTTGATTTGATTACATTATTGAATAATTTTTATTACTATTATATTATTATTTGTTATAATTCTTTATAGTTATTTATTATATTATAATTTATGATTTTGTGTTTCAAACTTTATCATACCCGGGATGTCTACTAGAATCTTGTTTGGACAGATTTAAGTGAGTTATTTCTAAGAATTGCAGGCCTACAATATAAAACGCCAAATTTCCATGCAAAATAATTGTACCGCTTTCAGCACCTAAAATCTGACAGAATCATACCGCCAGGGAGGTTAAAGCGGAGTTCCACCCAAAAGTGGAACTTCTGCTCTAAGCACTTCTCGCCCCCTTACATGCCACATTTGGCATGTAATTTTTTTGGGGGCGGACTGTGTGCTTAGTTTTGAGTGGCACTTCCTGTCCCACTTCCTACTTCTCACTACGGGCCACCTAGGCGACTCCTCCTCTCCCCCTAGGCGGCCCGCCCTCTTGGTAATCTTCTGGGACACGTCACAGGTCCCAGAAGATTGCCTGTCCACTGGGAGAGCGCAGCACGTGCCTGGCCGTGAACTTGCAAGCTATTACGGCTGGGTGCCCATAGTTTCAATGGAGGCGCCGCGGAGAGGGAGAGGAGCGAGGCTCCGTGCGGCCACATCGCTGGATCGTGGGAAAGGTGAGTGTCTGTTCATTAAAAGTCAGCAGCTACACTTTTTGTAGCTGCTGACTTTTAACAAACAAAAAGAAGCCTGGAACTCCGCTTTAAAGGGATACTAGTGGTAAAGAAAAAGCACTTGTGGGTTTACCGAATATTTTTTTTGGTATAATTTTCCTTTAAGGGGGTGTGCCCTATGCCTACATACTTTTGCTAATAGGTGTCCCTCATTCTCATCTCAAAAAGTTAGGAGGTATGTATATGTAAAGCGCAGTGTAAATTGATGGTGCTGTATAAGTACCTGTAATAATAAATACATCTGCGTTTGTGGGCATCAAATCACATGGTACATGCAGTGTATACTGAAAAAGTAGTGCTTGCACTACTCTCTCCATGGTCCAGTGTGTTTTGCAGCCCATTCAAATCACTGGGAAATCCCAGGTTTCTCCGCTTGCCGGGGAATAGTCAATGACGTAGGCGGGGTCTGACGTATGAGGGGGCGGGGTCACCCATTAGATCATAGGGTAAGCCTCGTCTTTCCCTGCTTGCCGGGGAATAGCCAATGACGTAGGTGGAGTCCTGCCTACATTATTGGCTGTTCCCCGGCAAGCGGGGCAAGCTGAGGCTTACCCTATGATGTGACGGGTGACCTCACCCCCTCGTACATCAGACCCCGCCTACGTCATTGACTATTACCTGGGGAAACCCGGGATTTCCCAGTGATTTGAATGGGCTTCAAAACCCTTGTACGTCATGGGGGTTTCGTGTGGAGTGGAGACTGGAGGACACTGCAGCGCTGGACATCGGATCACCACGGGACATTGAGAACAATGCTGAGAACAACACTGGACAGATTGGATTACATCGCTGGAATGGGTTTTTAATTTTTAATAAAGGACTTTCCCAACTGGGTCTGTGTGTTTTTTTATAATTTTTTACACTTTCTTTGTGAAATGGTAGGGGTACATTGTACCCATTACCAATTCACATAGGGGGGGGCGGAATCTGGGGGTCCTCTTTGTTAAAGGGGGCTTCCAGATTCCGATAAGCCCCCCGCCCGCAGACCCCCACAACCACCGGACAAGGGTTGTGGGGATGAGGCCCTGGTCCCCATCAACATGGGGACATGGTGCTTTGGGGTCCAGACCCCAAAGCATCCTCCCCATTTTGAGGGCATGTGGCCTGGTATGGTTCAGGAGGAGGTTGCGTGCTCGGATAAAGGGTCTGGTATGGATATTTGGGGGGAACCCCACGTCATTTTTTTTTATTTGACGCAGGGTTCCCCTTAATATTCATACCAGACCTGAAGGGCCTGGTAATTGAATTTGGGGGGACCCCCACGCATTTTTTTTTATCAATGACTTTCAATGACTGTTCTCTGTATTGCCGGGAGTGCCGAAAATTCATTATAGCCGCGAGTGCTTTTAAATGACTTTTTTTCCTTCAGAAATTACACTTTGTGCAGGGACAGTTCTAAACACAGGAAACATGTGCTGCTTTACAGGCATACTATACACACCCCTAGGTACGAAATTTAAAGGAATATTTCACTTTAATTGTTTCACTTTAAGCATTATTAAAATCACTGCTCCCGAAAAAACTGCAGTTTTTAAAACTTTTTTTTGCATTGATACATGTTCCCTGGGGCAGGACCCGGGTTCCCAAACACTTTTTATGACAATAACTTGCATATAAGCTTTTAAAATGAGAACTTTAGATTTCTCCCATAGACTTTTACAGGGTGTTCCATGGCTTTTGGAATTTGCCGCGAACACCCCAAATTGTTTGCTGTTCGGCAAACGGGCGAACAGGCAATGTTCGAGTCGAACATGAGTTTGACTCGAACTTGAAGCTCATCCTTAGCTTTGAGAATCAACTATATCAGACCTTTACAGTCCTTCTGATGTCTTCCCTATCCTTTACTTTATTTAATCTTTACTGTGTAACGTCTCACTTCTAAAAAAAATTTAAAAACTGTTCACCATGAGCAGAGGTTTTATTCATATCAATCTAAAAGTGACTGTGTTGCCTATAGAAAACATTTGTGGATACAAGTGAGATCTGTGAGGTCCTGAGGAAGCAGGGGCTCCCGCGAAACGTGTCAATCAGTGGCGGCTGGTGGTATTTTTTTGGGGGGGCAGCAAAGAATGCTTCCTGATGACGTAGTATCCTACGAAACGTACGTCGAGGCGGTATCTGGTCACGTGTTTTTACGCCCACATCCGGCCTGTGTGGCTAGCGGAAGGAGGGAGGTGGAACGCACGCCGTCCATGCAAGTGGACTGATCGTAGCGGACTTTCCCATTCAATTCCTCTGAGAGTCTGCAGCCCCAGTGCCGGGAATAGGCACTTGTGAATGTGAGTAGCCATTTGGCTCTTTTTATGTTTTTTATAGGAATTAAAAAACGGTTTTACACTATGGAATGTTTCCATCTTAATTTTCCGGTCATGGCTTTATGAGGAGGAAGGATTTTTTCTAGGTCCAATCCATGTGGACAGGCACTACCCTGTACAAGCGATTTTGACCTACTTTTTAGTTAAAGTGGTCAACTACTTCTGGTAAGCAGGATTTACTACAGCACTTTGGGTGTATGTTTTTCCTTGGTGAAGGAGCACAATCTACATCACTTCAAATTTTTGGTTGTCAGCACTGAGTTGTCAGCACTGAGTATTGGAGTCACATGAAAACTTAAGGATTTCTTTTTCAGCAGCAAACTTTGGACATTTCTTCTGTTGAACTTTTGTCTATATAATATATTGGGACACTTATATACAGTATTCAATATTGCATTTATATAAATTGAGGTATTGGTACATGTACAACTAATTCATCACTATTGGTTTTTTACTTGCACTTATTAGCGCCCCCTAATTATTTTTTCTACACAGCAAAGAATGAACCCAGTTAGTCACCAGCCCCGCACTTACCCCATCTAGGTTGCGCTTCCTCCCTGCATCTCCTTCTCCTCGGCATCTCGACGGCTTCCGCCGTGTGTCCTCCCACCTTCTCCTAGACCAATAGAATCGGTTCTCCTTTTGGCCACTCGGATGATGGGTCTCAGAACCCGCTTCCTGATTGGCCAGGAGGAGAGTCAGAAAGACAATAGTGAATACTCATTTGCTATTGTCACACAACTGGGTGGGCTCAGGGCGCAGTGTTCTCTACCTCGAGCCCACCCTTTTTTTGAAGCCTATTAGAGCCTCTGGAATCCATGTGTCAGGCGCCCCCGCATGTAGATTAGGGGGCCGGATGCATGATAGGGGGAGGGCGCCCCTGTACCCTTCATTACGGGCCGCCACTGGTGTTAACCCTATTACATCGGCCATATTGACACCTCAACTGGGGTGTGTATGTTACAGATAGGTTGATGGTGTTATTATGACCTCTTGTGTAACAAATGGATTGCTTCAAATACACATTTGGATGTACCAATCATGTTTTTAATGTGGATTTTGTAAAAAAAAAAATGGAAATATTTTTTTTAATTGATGCTTGTGTACTTTTGGAGGCGTACGTAGAGTCCTATATACTGTAATAGGTTTTAGCTTAAAATGTTGTCTACAGCAAACATATACTTTTGTTCACCTTTTAACTGGATATATAAAAATAACAGCTGGTATTTGGTTTCCAAGGACACAGAGGCTATTTCTATTTCATTTACATAAAATGTTTACATTTGGTATTGTCATATTGCATTGAACGTTAAATACTTTACAATCACACACAGTTGCCTCCGTTTATAAGCAAACATATAGATATTGTTTTTTAAATTATTATCTTGCATATATATTGTATGGTATTTTAATTTTATTTTTTAATAAACACATTGTTTTTATATAGTTGTATACTCCTTATCTGGCCAATATAGTCAGATTTCTTCTTTTTTTTTTGTATACATACTAAGGATGGTGCCATTTTTGTCCACACTCCCTTCTATACTGACCGTGAGCGACAGCACAGGGCAGGATGTGGAATGCTGGTATCCACAGACCTGTCATGGAACTTCACTTTCTCAATCAACATTGACTATTTTTAGTATCAGTAGTAAATAAATAGGAAAGAATATCTTATTTACTTGTTTAAATTTTTTTTTTTTTTTACACGTCTTCAGTTACTTCCTGGTTTCTGGCCTAGGGAAATGATGTCATACTTCCCAAGAGTCTTCAGAAGGAGAGAAAGGGCTTTGCCTGCCAAGCACACCCTCCTGCCTGCATGCCTGAGCTAAGGGCAGATGGATTCCAGTAAGTAAATACTGCATGAATCATCTGCCCTTACTCAAGATGGTTGTGGCTAGAAATGCTAGGGGGGTGTTTTTCAAAATGATTTCTCTACAAAAAAAAAAAGCACGGAGCATGGGTGAATTTGCTGTGAATATAAAAATTGTAATGAAATAGCATTATTGATTTGTGGTGCTCAGATGCAGTGTAGTTCCGCTTTAAATGACATATGTGCCCAAGTACAAAGTAAACACTTTGGGGTTGATTTACTAAAGGCAAATAGACTGTGCACTTTGAAAATTGCAGTTGCACTCTGCAAGTGCAGTTGCTCCAGAGCTTAGTAAATGAGGTAAAGCTTCACTTTGGAAAGAATACCCAATCACATGCAAGGAAAATTTAAAAAACATATTTTTTGCTTGCATATGATTGGATGATGGAAGTCAGCAGAGCTTCTGCTCATTTACTAAGTTTTGGTGCAACTGCAAAGTGCACAGTCTAATTGACTTTAGTAAATCAACCCCATTGCGTTATTTTGGGAGTCACACCACTTTTTTCCAAACTCTTCTCTCCAAACCGAGAGCCACAACAATGTGACTTGCTTGTCAAACAAATCGATGTAATATTAGGAAAAGATCAAAAATAACAATGAATTCATAGAAGCTCACATTAATCCTAATGATTTTTTGAAAGATTTTTCAGTACTGCTTCCAGTGACAAGATTACAGTGAATTACCGCTTATCAGGGTATGCCATTACAACAGATGTCAACTGTGGAATTTCTAAAGCGGTTAAAGAGACCCGCGTGTATGTGACAATTTCAGCCGGCTGATATAAAATCCTCAAGGATCCAAGATTACATTGTAAATAAACAGAATACCAAGTCTATATGGGTCTATAATGCTACATCCCAGGGATGCAGGCTAATATAATAGAGACATTTATTCTCAATAGCGGACAGCTGTTTCGGGCTTGTAGAATATCATTGTTGTAACATATGGAAACTCTCAGATTGATCATAAATGCAATTCTTCAGATTTTTACATCAAAAAAATATCGGTTCTTCCTCAGGGATCTCGCTTCCAATTTTTTTGTAATGGTCATTAACACACCTCATCGTTACTGTGTGTCTACACAAACAGGGTAAAACATATGTTTTATTTGTATTTCTTTAAGATCCCATGATATATCCTATTGTTTTATTTGTTTGGACTTAAACCTGCAGATTATCGTCCTATACTACTCCATTTTTGCATATTTCCATTTGCTAATCTAAAAGTAGAACTATAGGCAAAACTGCTTTTTTTTTTTTTCATTTTGTAAAGAGAAAGTGAGGATTATAACCCCCCAAAAAATTTTTTTCGCCATCTCCCTTCACTTACTGTTCCTTCCTTAAACAGGAAGTGAGAGGAAATCCTTGCAAATTAAGGGAAATCTTTGGGAACCCCCAGGTCACCAGAACTAGTGTCCCCTTTGGAAGACTTCCCCTTTGTTACTTTTCTGGGGACAACTTTCAATGATAATGGTAAACAGGACAATTAGAGAGAGTGAATCTCATTAACGGGGGCGGCAATAAAAACTGACAATGAATAAAAAAGTGATCAGCGCAGCTTTCTAATAGTAAAAAATCACATTTATGTGCTAAACTGACTAATAAATCATATGCAAATATCTACTGTGCAAAATAAATAAGTAATAATCATACCGTGCAAAATAAGCAATAGGCTTGTGCAATTCGTTTCGTAACGAATCGAAATTCGTCTGAATTTAGCAACTTTCGGACATTCGGAAGCATTCGAATTTCCAAACAAAGCAATTACAAATAAAACCGAATCCGAAATAGATTATACCGCAAATAGCGAATGCCCGAATGTCTTCGGCATAATTCGCTATGAAAAAAGTTACGAATGTATGAATCCATACGAATAACACTCACAATAATTCACACAATAACACTCACTCTGCTCTGCTCCTCCCTCACCGTGCTGAACTCCCTCTCAAAATGGTGTACAGGGGCGGAGGCTATAGCCGCATGTAAAAAACCAAAGTAAAATAAGAGATTTCTAATCCATTCGAAGCACAATAACACTCTGCTCTGCTCTCTGCTTATCCCTCACCGTGCTGAACCCTCTCAAAATGGTGTACAGGGGCGGAGGCTATAGCCGAATGTAAAAAACGAACGTAAAATACGAGATTTCGAATCGTTACAAATAACCGCTATGTATTTAGAAAAGTACAAATCCATTCGAAGCACATTAGGCATAATAGGCAGCGTCGTTGTGAGAGAGACACGGAAAATTACGAATCAACAAACCCAAAAAAAGTTACGAAAGTAGGAGTTGTGTCCAGAATCAACGAAAAACAATGTACCCTACCGAAAGTACGAATTATAAATCAACTAAAAATTCAACGAAAAATGTCGCTTGCGAAAATCCGAATTAGTCCGAACACAAAAAATCCCGTCTAGCAAAATTACGAATGATTATGAATCAACAGGACCGAAAAGAAGCGAACCGAAACTAAACAAATTTTTCAGTTGTGCACAAGTCTAATAAGCAATATATCTCCCCTGATGAAGTCACATGTCGTGACATAATGCATAGGGAGTGGCCGGATACCGAACAAACTAGAAGTGAAGTAAGAGGTGTCTGCAACACAGTAGTTTGTACTTCTCTGCTGTTTTTTAACTTTTTCCCTGTAAGTGCCCATTTGGCTGTTTAAATAAACCTACTTTATTATACGTTTTGCACTATGGGAGGTATTTCTTTATCCCCATTATATGCCTGACTCCTGCGAATAAATCACGCTGGGGAGTTTGGAAGCCATCATCTTTATTTGGAACACATAACCTGGAGAGACACCACCTGCCATTACTGGATTCAAAGATCTACCCCCCGTCCCCCCAGTTAAGGAAATCGTCAAGGCTATATATACTCCTTATTGAGGTAAGAGTCCAGAGAGCATTGAGTGGTAGTCACGAAGATTCCCTAAAGAAGACACTGTTTTTTACACTACGTTCATCACAGTCACTTCAGCACTTTATTTGTTTACATAACATATTGTGGACGTTATTTCAGCACTTTTCTTATAAGGCCCCTTTCACACTGGGGCGTTTTTCATGCGGTTTAGCGCTAATATTAGCGCTATTATACCGCATGAAAAAATCATGCCCTTTAGCCTTCAATGTGAAAGCCCGAAGGCTTTCACACTGAAGCGGTGCGCTAGCAGGACCGCTCCAAAAGTCCTGCTAGCCGCTTCTTTACAGCGGTGAAGGAGCGGTGTGTTCACCGCTCCTTTACCGCGGTCTCCCATTGAAATCAATGGGACAGCGCGGTAATACCGCCCGCAAACCGCGGCAATAGCCGCGGTTTGCGGGCGGTATTAACCCTTTTTCGGCCGCTAGCGGGGGTTAAATTCACCCCCCTAGCGACCGCATACCGCGGTAAGAACGACGGTATAGCAGCGCTGAAAATCGCGCTGCTATACCGCCACCGCTCCTGCCCGCCCCAGTGTGAAATGGGCCTTAGAGTCATTTTGGACTTTTTATTGCTTATTTGCACAGTCATTTTGACAATTTGTTTATTTTGCACAGTATGATTATTGCGTATTTTGCACAGTGGATATTTGCATATGATTTATTAGTCAGTTCAGCATATACATGTGATTTTTTACTATTAGAAAATTGCGCTTTTTTATTCATTACCAATTTTTGTGCACTGTGTACACTTTAGGTCTAGCAGTAATTTTCCACATTATTATTTAAATTAGATTGATTCACTTGATAGCGCGAAGGACCATACTTTCTATTCAATAAAAACTGACAGGTGTTCTAATCCCACTACACTTCAAAACTAGAAAAAAAAAGTTTTGCCTTTAGTTATACTTGAACAACTTTAGCCCCGGAAGGATTTGCCCCCTTTATGAGCAAGACATTTTTTGTGATCCGGCACTGCGTCGCTTTAACTGACAATTGCGCAGTCGTGCGACACTGTACCCAAACAAAATTGACGTCCTTTTTTCCTCACAAATAGAGCTTTCTTTTTGTGTTATTTGATCACCTCTGTGGTTTTTATTTTTACGCTATAAACAAACAAAGAGCGACAATTTTGAAACATTTTTTTTTTTTTACTTTTTGCTATAATACATATCCAAATAAAAAATAAATATAAAAAAAACACATTTATTCATCGGTTAAAACTGATATATGTTCTTCTACATATTTTTGGTAAAAAAAATAGGCGTACATTGTTTTTTTTGCGCAAAAGTTATCACGTCTACAAACTATGGGATAGATTTAGGGACTTTTATTTAATATTTATTGTTTTTACTAGTAACGGCAATGATCTGTGATTTTTAGTGTGACTGCGACAATGCGGCAAACAAATCTGACCCCAAATGATGCTTTTTGGGGACCAGTGACATTATTACATTGATCAGTGCTATAAAAATGCAACAATTACACAGGCAGGGGTTAACACTAGGGGATGATCAAGGGGGTTAAGTGTGTTCCCTAGGAGTGTTCTAAATGTAGGGGGGATGGGCTGCCAGGGACATGACAGAGATCACTGTTCCCGATGACTGGGAACAGTAGATCTCTGACATGCCCCCCCCCCCCCCGTCAGAATGGGAATCCTCTTGTTTACAATGGCAGATCCTCATTCTGCCTCTGTAGTAGGCGATCGCTGCTCACCAGCAAACATCAAGTCCACCCGACCGAGCCGCTGTACAGCTACGGCGATTCACGCAGGAGAGCCGACCTGTGGCCGTATAACGACAGCGGCTGGTCGGCAAGTGGTTAAGATACTATCTCCTTTGCTTTCTTACTGGTAATATATATTTTCTCTCAAATAGGGTTGCACTGATACCGGTATCGGTGCCGATACTAAGCATTTGCACGAGTATCGGTACTCGTGCAAATGCTCCGATACCTAAAACCGATACTTTTAGGCTCGGTTCTTTCAGCTGTCAGTAGGATTCCCCCACTGACAGCTGAAATGTAAAAAAAAAAAAGCCAACAATTATGGGTTAAGGAGCATTCTTAACAACCGATGACTCATTCAGCTGTCCGTGGGGTTTCCCTGTTAACAGCTGAAGTGTAAACAAAGTCCCAAAATTAAAGCTGTCAAAAAAAAGAGAAAAAGCAGCCGTGCAATCTTTATCAACAACATTGCTCAGCTGCTGAAACAGACAGATAAAAAGAAACATTGTTTATTTTTGTATCTTTCTGTTTATTCATCTACAGATCAAAGGGTTGAACTTTGATCTGCAGATGAAGTCAGTTTAAATCAACCTGTCAAGAATATATATATATATAATTTTTTTTAAATGTTCTTCTGTTTAACCTCTTACTCTAATCAGCCTTAATTAACTCCTTAATCTCCTTCTCCATTTAATTATTATTTTCCTGCTGACTTTTTTTTCTTGCTTCTATTTTATAAAATTTTAATAATTAAATTTTTTTTGTTTGCTTTGTTCGTTAATATTTTTACACCTTTAAGATATATTTACACTATTCACATTGAAAAAAGCGCAAATTTAAACAATAAAAAAAAAGTTAATTTGTAAAAAACTTTTCAATTCTTTGTACCACTGACAGCTGAAGTGTAAACAAAACAGTTGTGGTTGGTATCAGTAATTGATATCGACGAGTGCTAAAAAAAATATCGGTACTTGTACTCATAAAAAAAATTGTATCAGTGCATCCCTACTCTCAAACCATCCCAATAGGTCATTTACATTGTCTTTTTGTATCCCATCTCTCAAAATACCGTATTTATCGGCGTATAACACACACTTTTTTCCCCTTAAAATTAGGGGAAAATGGTGGGTGCGTGTTATACGCCGATCCTCCGCCGATCCCCTCGCTGAAATGAGCGAGAGGAGCCGAGATACACGAAGCCGAAGTACACTCGGCTTTACTCGGCTCCTCTCGCAGTCCCGCCCATCTCTGACTGCGCCGCTGACATACAGAAAGCCGAGTGTACTTTGGCTAGTCTCGGCTCCTCTCGTAGTCCCGCTCCTGACTGTGAGCAGAGCCGAGTCTAGCGGAAGTACACTCGGCTTTCTGTATGTCAGCAGCGCAGTCAGTGGAGATGGGCGGGACTGCGAGAGGAGCCGAATCTAGCCGAAGTACACTCTGCCCCGCTCGCTCCTCTCCACACAGAAATCGGCGCCAATTTTAAAAATTGCCGAGACTGGCAAGGCTGCAAAGGCACTGGGCAAGGCTGCAGATGGACACTGGGCAAGGCTGCAATGATGGACACTGGGCAAGGCTGCAGATGGACACTGGGCAAGGCTGCAATGATGGACAAGGCTGCATTTAAATGTACGTTTTTTTCATTGAATTTCCCTCCTAAAAGTTTTTTTCCTTAAAATTCCCTCCTAAACTTGTACGGTATTTAGTTCATAATTTAAATGTATACATTTATCAAGGAATAAAATGCATACAGTGCAAAACATCAAATGCACCTTTTGCAATACTGGTGCTGCTTCTCTACCCTGTTACAGAGAAACGCAATTATATCATCACCCGCACCAGCACAGTGATGTCACTCGACTTTTGATGTCATCACACTGGACATTACCATGATTTCAGCATGTACCAATGTGCAAGGGGCAAAATACTGGTAACATCCCAAAAATTATTTAATTTAGAAACGTTCCCCTAAGCAATTTATTAGGGGCAGAGCAAAATATTGAGTCCTTGCTTTTCCAAAACTAATAGGGATTAAAATAAAAAACACAAAAAGGAAACAGTTAAAGTGGTTGTCAATCTCAGATATGAAATTTGAACAAAACATATCCCTCTATAGTGTGTACTTGTCTCAATTAAGAGCACTATGTGTCATTTCTGTCTGCTGCTTCTTCCCTCTGCTATCAGCATGAATCACTTCTGACAAGTTTTCCTGATGTCAAGAGAAAAAACGTGACAGGGGAGGGAGCTCCAGCAAACAGCTTGTGATTGACAGCTTTGGCTATGTTGCTGTGTGCTTTGTGAATGGGGTTGTGTCCCTTCCCTCCAATCAGCTCTCAGAGCTCTCCTCACTGAGTTCTGCAGAGTGTAACACTATCTCTCCACCCCCTGTTTTCTGACATCTCAGTCAAGATTTATAAACTCCACACTTTGAATAGCTGTAGAGAAGGGAGGGATGCAGATTAACAGGTACAACTTATAGAATCACTTTACATATAACCCTAACACTTTTCTAGTTCTACCGTATCTCTAGCACAATTCCTACCAAAAAAATATGTAATACCAAGGAGACCCACAGTCATGTGACAGATATTTAAAAAAAAACTATTATATGTAGCATCCAATAGTGTGCTAGAAGTAGATTGTTTTCGTTAGAGTAGGTAAATTGTTCATGCTGGCAACAAAGGCTGTGTGTTTTTCTGGGTCAGGGTGTGAGCGACTCTGGGAGGGCTGCATGACTCAAAGGCAGCATCTCTGAGACCTCCCCCTACTTCTAGAAACTTGCAGAAGATTTTAGAAGGATGGGAGTGGAGGTAAGGAGGAGATGCCTGAAGTATTCTGAGGGCCCTGACAAATCCCTAACAGAAGGTTTGGGAGGGGGCAGGCCCCCTCAAATACTCAGGGTCAGCCCAGCTGGGGCAGTGGAGTTTGGGTGGAAGCTGGAGATTGAGTGTTAGGCTGTCTGTGGCACTTGAGGGTGCCCCCTAGTCTTGGGGAGGGTGACCTCGGGCCTGGGCTCGTGTGCAGAAGGGACCCTCTTCACAACACACAGAGGTGTCCTGACCATAGGCACAGGAGCAAGTGGAGGACAGCAGGATAACACTGCCGGGCAAATCTCCAGGAAGACAGCCAGGTGGGCTGGTGAGTGTTACAGTCAGGGAAGACTGAGAGGCATGCATGAGAGGACTGGAAGAGAGCAGTCTGGGATGGATGCAGAGTCAGTCTGGGAGGACTGTGGAGAAGTAGCCAGGAGGGCTAGTGAAAGGGGCAGCTGCAGCCAGGTGGACTGGCAGTGCCTGAAGAGGTGGTGCTGGGATCTGTAGCCACGAATGGAGAACAGCTGGGCACTAATACTTTTTGCTACACTACCAAAGGGGCCCATGATCCCTGCCTGTAAAGGTAAGCCTATAAGGTTTACCTGTAGGTACCGTGAATATCTCCTAAACTTGCACAGTTTAGGAGATATTCACTGTATCCTGATGACGTTGGCACATGCGCACTGAAGAAACGGCACGCTCGTGCCATTTCTTCAGTATACCGGCAGCTCCCGCGTGCGTGGGAAAAAAGGCAGGAGCCCGCGAACCCGGAAATAACTCCAGGAGACATGTCGCTGGTCGCATGCATGTGATGCATACTAGCTCATTATGCCTTTGCTTTGCAGGGTTTTTTTTTTTTTTTGAGTTTACAACAACTTTAAGTTACAAATGCTGCTATACAGTGGTTTACAGGAAGCTAATATACTGTATGGAAGATTAAGGTACTTATACTAGTCACCCCTAATGAATTTTAATGAATACAAAGGATGTGTTTTTTTAACAATTTGCCAGGAATTCATATTGGAGTTTGGCTTCAGACTTTAAACTTTAATACGTTTCCTTTCATTTCTGAGTTCTGACATCCTTCAAAGCTTTTGTCATTCATTAAGCCAAACTATTATTTTGTTTTTGGACCATTAATTGTAAAGATAAAAACAAAACATTTCCCAAACTTTTTTTTTTGTAAAAGTGATTAAAAAATTTCCAAAGAACTAATTGTAAAGTGGCGTGTTTGATGTATCATCAGAGCGCACGATACAATGGAGCGGTATGCAGTTGCGCAGATTTGTTCTAAGCCATAATTAGGGCATTGTTTTACTGCTAAACACGATCTGAGCCCAGTCATGTTCTTCTTCACCTTCCACTATCAAAGTACAGCAACTTGTTTTTAAACAAAAACATTTTTTGTTCTAGTAGCTATTTGATCTGTGGATGTTTTAACTACCATGACTGTTGTAGCTTCCAAATTCTGGAGTGTCCGTTATAAATAAAATATGTGATTTACTGTGTAACCAGCTAATGGTTTAAGCATGCTGTGACTTCTCTATGTATGTATGAAGTAGCCTGCTATTTTTCAGCAGGTGTTAGAACGAGTTCACATTACCCAATGTGTCCTATAAACATAACATCCTATGTATGGAAATGGAAGAGGAAATCATTAGACCGACACATTATATGGCCTTTGCAACAAATGTTCCTGTGTTGGTGTGTTGGATGTGGTAGTAGGGATTCTGTAAACAAAAATGAATGGACATTGATAGAAATCATATAGTGCTAGCAGAAAAAGAGAGGTAAACTTAACCACTTCAGCCCCAGAAGGATTTACCCCCTAAATGACCAGGCCATTTATTGCTATATGGCACTGTGTTGCTTTAACTGACAATATGCGCGGTTTTGCGACACTGTACCCAAACAAAATTGATGTCCTTTTTTTCCCCCCACAAATAGAGCTTTCTTTTGGTGCTATTTGATCACCTCTGCGGTTTTTATTTTCTGGCTATAAAAAAAAAAGACGATTTCTCTCTACCAGTGTTGCCAATCTACCAGATTGAAATTTACTGACGCAACAGACAAAATTTACTGGCACAGCCAGGTTTTTACTGCCATTTACAAAAGTTACAAAACTACAGTTTTAAGTGCTAATTTCAGTATTTAGGCTACAAACAAGTACAATGTGCAAGTAGCAATGTGATTTAAGGTAGATATTAAGGCAAAAGGCATTTTTCTTATTTTATTTTCGATATAGTAACTAAATAGCTCAGGGACAGGACTCAGGAGGGCAAGAAATTAGAATGGGCGGCACACACACATGAAATTGACTCTCACAGTGACACTGACAGTAGTGTGCAGCAGCACAGATGATGACGACACCTCACCGGTTTGACACGTCCCCTCCTGAGTCAGTGACAGTCTCTCTCCACACCAGGTGGTCCCTTCATTCCACTCCAGTCCAAACAGCACTGACAGTCCCACTCTTGGCTTGCCTTGCTACCGTCCCACAGACATGAAGCTCCGGCCACTCCACTCGTCTCCCTTGCACCATGACATCACATGACGCTCAGGCACTGCTTCTGCCAGACCTGCCCTCCACCAGTGCCGCCTGAACACACTTTAGCAGGCACTCGGATGGTATTGGCTAGCTCCGGACCAGAATTGCGCATGTGCAGTTCTGAGCCGAGGGTCACAACCATATTTTTTACTGGCAACCCTTTCCAGTCACTGGCATTTACTGGCAGGAGAAAAGTGCCTGGTTTTTACTGGCTGCCAGTAAAAATAATGACGGTTGGCAACACTGCTCTCTACTCCCCTGTCAGAACGGGGATCTGTTTGTTTACATTAACAGATTCCCATTCTCGCTCTCGGGAGGCCGGCGGACATTGCGGCCGCCGGCCACGCACACTAGCTCCGGTGACACCCTGTACCTGCTATAGCTAATAAAGGGACCGACGTACTGGTACGTCGATTTGCGAAGCCGAGCCAAGCTGCCGCTGTATAACTGTGGTGGCTGGTTGGCAAGCAGTTAAAGGATAACTCTACTTTTGTGTGGAAAAAAAAGAGATAATAAATAAAAAATAATATAGCGTATACAATTGCGACACAAATCATAATGTGATCGAATGTTATTAAAAATTACCTTTCCTTTTCAATCTGCAGCTCTGTAATTTTCAGAAAATGCAATATGGCTACCTGGAGGTGTTCTGTACACAGAAGATGTACAGAACACCCCCCAGAAATGTAATTTCCTGCTTGTGTGATTGGCTCACTGATTTTCCCAGAAGTCTGCACTAAGTTACAAGCAATATTTCAGGCATCCCCTGCAACAAGAATGTAATTTTTGGGGAGATACTCCCAATAGGAACACGTCTAAGGATGCGTTTCTGCATGCACGGGTTTAACGCATTTTGGCGCATTCCGGTGCATTTTTGATGCGTTTCTGGATGCATTCCAGATGCTTTTTTTTCCTATTTTTTCACTGCACTGGGGTCCAGTGCGTTTTGATGCATTTTTGATGTGTTCCAATGTATTCCGGTGTGTTTTTGATGCGTTTTACTGTGTTCCAATACAGTCCAATGCATCAAACATCCCTTGTAATAGAAAAAAAAGCATGACAGGACCTCTTAAATGTAAGATCTGAGGTCAAAGAGAATTCTTTTTTTTTTGCAAAAATAAATGTCCCTTTTAAGACCATTGGGTGAAAGTGACGTTTGACGTTACTTCCACCATCCAATGGTGTGGAGCCGAGCGGGGGCCATCTTTCCCTCACTCCGCATCCAGCCTGTGAGGGGAGAGGACCAGATCGTCTCCGCCACTACCGATGGCTCCGGTAAGCAGCAGGGACAACCGGAGCGTGGCGGGAGGGGGCCCTCTCCTGCCCCCGATAAAAGTGATCTCGCAATCAGCTTCTAACTTAAGCTTGTTCAATTAAGCTTTGACAAAAAAAAACAAAAAACTGGAAACTTATTGATTTCTATACAGAGCTGCACCAGATGTTGCACTCTCCAGTTTTAGTAATTCAACCCTACAGTATGTATGGAAATGGCTCTTGGGTTATGTAATTCTGGGAGCAGCGATGTTCATTCCCAACAACCTTCTCACACACTGTAGGTATGGAAAGGATTCTTGGGTGATGTGGTTTTGGAGCTGCTGCATTGATTCCCAAGAGTCTTTTCACACACTGGGGTTGGTTTTCTAAAGGCAAATAGGCTGTTCACTTTGCAAGGAAAGTTGCACAGTGCAAAGTAATTTCCCCGAAGTATAGTGAGTGAGGTGAAGTTCTGCTTACAGCCATCATTTAATCAAGCAAAAATGCAGTTCTATTATTTTCCTTGCACATAATTGGGTATTCTTTGCAAAGTGGCATTCCACAATATTTACTAAGCTCTGGGGAACATTCCCTTTCACTGTGCAACTTTCCGTACAAAGTAAACAGCCTATTTGCCTTTAGTTAATCCACCCTATCATGTGTATGGAATGGGCTCGTGTGATGTCGTTCTGGGAGTATATGTCAATAGGGGCTGACCTCCCAGCAGCTGCCTCTGCAATAATTTTACAAGCCTGGAGGTGATGTTATAGGCCAGGGGTAGGCAACCTTGGCACTCCAGCTGTGGTGAAACTACAAATCCCATCATGCCTCTGCCTCTAGGAGTCATGCCTGTGATTGTTAGGGTCTTGCAATGTCTCATGGGACTTGTAGTTTCACCACAGCTGAAGGGCTGAGGTTGCCTACCCCTGTTATAAGCAGTAATAAAAGCTGCTCCTCACTACAGGAACAATGTAAGAGAAAAAAAAATATGGTTGGGATATGACCTAAGGTTAAATTTGAGTGATACCCAGACATACTGTACAGCTATTTATCAAATTAAAAAATCAACTGAAATTACCTTTTACAGGCATGCCCTAACTTTTGCACAAGTCTGTAGATGCTTCCATTTTTGTGCCTCCATTCCATATTTATCCCCATTTTTGTTCCCCTTTTTCCTTTAGCCTCTGATCCTCAAAGTCTACAAGTCTCCTATTAATAGTGTGTTATGCTTTTCAAGCAGACTTTATTTTTAATGTGAGCTGAATGGTAACTGGTAAATGTATTTGAAAATGTAAAAAAAAAAACCTTTAGAAGCTGGAAGCATTTACGTCTTTGATAGCTGGGATATATCTTTAAGCTGGAAAATCATTTTCTTTCATAGCTCTCATTCATGTAATGGCTCTGTCTATAGTAAAAATAAATGTACTCCACAGTTCTAACAGAATTGGGCTCTTAAGAGATCTACAAAGTCCTCGCTGTTCTCTTCTCTATCAACCTCCACATGGATATTTCCCTTTCTGTAATCCAGCATTTACATCTCTGGTCTCCATCCCTTCTCTGAAATTCTTTTCCTCCAATTACATGGCTAGTGATCACCTTATCTATTAGTGTTCTCTAAGCTGTTGCCAGTATATGCGTCTTGTCATCCATATTTGCACACGATGGGTAGAAGTCATGTTTATTACTCGATAATTGGTCCAAAAAAACTTGGTTCTGTGACAGGCTAATTAGCAGAGATGGCAATCGCCCTGCATGTCACCAGAATATTTGAATTCAGCCTTGGTGATTCAGGTTAGCTGTTTCCATAGGAATGAAAGGACCAACGAAGAACAGGAAAAAAAGAAATCTCATTATGTCCAAGCAAAAACAATTATTAAAGAAAACCTCACTATTTAAAACGTACAACCTATCCGCAGGCAACATTTGTCTGTCCGTTGTTCCTTGCACTGTACCCCCACTCATTCATAACTGTTTTTTTTTTTTTTTTAACTCATTTTCTATAGCCGTTTTTCACTCACCTTAATCCACTGTCCATGTCAATCACTGGCACTGCTTCTAGAAGTGGGAACCAGTGATCCAGGGCTGCAGATTATCCACACCACCAACATCTTTGGGATATCATCATATTGCTGCAATGTTCTGTGGTGTGATTGGACAGCCAATTGCAAGTGTCCACATCACCCAGAAAGCAACGTTACCACCCCAAGAAGGACCCTTTCAATTCCAAATTATAGAATGCTCAGGATCTAGTGACCATATTTTAAGTTATTTGGGAATTGGGCATAGGCATAGACTTTAAAGCAAACTTGTGCTTTGCTCATGAAAGTCCATGCCAACAACACACACTCACCTTTCTTTTTCAAAGCAGATCAGTTTGGCAGCCATGAGTAAGTAAAGATACCAGGTATGGTAGAGCAGGATACTGACTCCCCTTCCTCCCACATGACAATGCTGGTGCTTGGTGATGTCACATGGAGGTGAAGAGAGGTTCCTCACCCCTGTGTAAGCTCCAGGTTAGGACTTTGAGCTTATGCATGGTTTCCTCTCCTCACTTCCAGAGGCCATCTCATGTGGTGCTAGAGTTAAAGAAAGATGAGTTTGTTCAGGTGGGCAGGGCAGCATTATTGTGAACCTGCTAAATCATTTTGGGAGTCTGTGTTTTAAATTTTCTCCCTTGTTACTGGTACACCCTATCAGAAGTCTCCGGAAATAGCTTTACTCTCCATTTATCGAAGCTCCAAGGGGGCAACTAAAAAGGGACTGCTTTGTTTTTTCCTTTCCGCAGCGAAAATACTTATACGTAGACAATGGAATACTCAGGCCGCTCCTACTATTAACCACTTAAGCCCCGGACCAATACGGGCCATTATGACCAGGCCCCTTTTTGCGATTCGGCACTGCGTCGGTTTAACTGACAATTGCGCAGTCGTGCAACTTGGCTCCCAAACAAAATTGGCGTCCTTTTTTTCCCACAAATAGAGCTTTCTTTTGGTGGTATTTGATCACCTCTGTGGTTTTTATTTTTTGCGCTATAAACAAAAATAGAGTGACAATTTTGAAAAAAATTACATATTTTTTACTTTTTTCTATAATAAATATCCCCAAAAAATATATAAAAAAACATTTTTTTTCCTCAGTTTAGGCCGATACGTATTCTTCTACATATTTTTGGTAAAAAAAATCGCAATCGCCGTTTATTGATTGGTTTGCGCAAAAATTATAGCGTTTACAAAATAGGGGGTAGTTTTAAGTAGACATGTGCACACTGAAATATTTTGTTTCGGAATTTCGTTTTCGTCCGAAAAATAAATTTATTTAGTTACTCCCGAAATTCGTTTTTATTTATTTCGTTTTTCGTTAGAAATTGCATTCGTCCGAAAATCTGAATTAATTAAGGTCGAATCTGTCATTGAAGGCTTATGGTGTCTGTCGAATGTTCAAAGAAGATTCGACGGAGCAGTGAAACTGTACGACGCTGCAATCATACATTTCCGGTCGAATGTTCCGCCCACAAGCTATAGAAGAATTCTAATGTTGTATGACTCGTAATAATTATATTTATTCATTACTATTACTAGTCAACCAACATTAGAATTCTTCTATAGCAGGGGTACTGAATTAAAATTCACGGGGGTCCGGTCGGAAAAATTTTGTTCCAGCGGAGGTCCGAATGCCATATTGGTGCTATGACTCCACATGATGTCCTCCACTTCACAGCGCCTCCCACCACCACACACATGCACACACCATTACGATCCACACACATCACAATTTGTGCTTTTTTTCCTTTCAACTTTATTGAAATGTCAAAATACATTTAATTCATTTTTATGCACCACAGCTCAGTTGCGGTGCATAGAAACAGTATGCATTTTGCACCACACACGCTCAGTACGCAGGGGCGCTGTTTCTGTGTGAACAGGACACATAGAAAACAATTGTTTTCTATTGCCCTTGCAGAGACGTGTTTTGCTAGTGCAGAAATTAGACCTCCTTTTACATTAGTGTCTTCAGTCCCCCACTTCACATCACAGCCCCCCCTTTACATCAGTGTCCTCAGCCCCCACTTACGTCACATCTCCCCTGCCTCATCACAAACCCCCCATCACAGACTGACCGCCCAAATCACAGACTGACCCCCCATCACAGACCTCTCATCACAGACTGACCCCCCATCACAGACCTCTCATCACAGACTGACCCCCCATCACAGACCCCTCATCACAGACTGACCCCCCATTACAGACTGGCCCCCCATCACAGACCCCTTATTACAGACTGACCCCCCATCACAGACCCCTCATCACAGACTGACCCCCCCATCACAGACCCCTCATCACAGACTGACCCCCCCCATCACAGACCCCTCATCACAGACTGACCCCCCATCACAGACCCCTCATCACAGACTGACCCCCCATCACAGACCCCTTATTACAGACTGACCCCCCATCACAGTCCCCTCATCACAGACTGACCCCCCCATCACAGACCCCTCATCACAGACTGACCCCCCATCACAGACCCCTCATCACAGACTGACCCCCCATCACAGACCCCTCATCACAGACTGACCCCCCATCACAGACCTCTCTCGATATCAAAAAACACTGTCCTTTACAGCACAGCACAGCACTTCTCCCCTCCCCACAAAACCCTACCTTTTTCACACAGGACATGAAGCGTGGGCGCTCTGGACCATGGGCGGGACTTTTCACGTTAAAAGTGAGTGATTTATTGCTGGGACCGCCCCGCTGCCTAGCAACCAATCACCCACTTTTTAACTTAAAAGTCCCGCCCTTTGTCCAGAGCGGCCGCGCCTCATGTTTTGTGTGATTTTAGACAGGCAGTGTGGGGAGGGGCAGTGCAGAGATATTAGAGAAGGCACGGACCCGCCGCGCCTGCCATGCTGTGTATATAGCAGCATCGGCAGCGGCAGGCGGGCGAGCCAGGTGAGCCGGCGACAGGGAGAGGACGCTACTTGGCGAGGCTGCGGTCCGGACAGAATGGCCACTGGGGCCGGATCCGGCCCGCGGTCCGCCATTTAGTGACGCCCGTTCTATAGCCTATGGGCGGATGCATTTGACCGGAAATGTACGATTGCAGCGTTGTACAGTTTTGCTGCACCGTCGAATCTTCTAACTTTCGAGGCTTTGTCGAATCTTCGTCATTCTAGCTATTTTACTGCTCCTCCTCTTTGGTTACAATCAGCCAATAACATTCATCATCAACTTTATTTTTATTTTACTTCCCCCACCCAATTCCAGCAGTGATCTTTTCTCTCTATGTCGAATCTTTTCTCTCTATAATAACAAATCTTTTCTCTCCTATGTCGAATCTTTTCTCTCCTATGTCGAATCTTTTCTCTCTATAATAACAAATCTTTTCTCTCCTATGTCGAATCTTTTCTCTCCTATGTCGAATCTTTCTCTCCTATGTCGAATCTTTTCTCTCCTATGTCGAATCTTTCTCTCCTATGTCGAATCTTTTCTCTCTATAATGTCGAATCTTTTCTCTCCTATGTAGAATAATCTTGGACTAATAGAGTTAAGGTTAGGCACATTCGACCACAGGTTCGATAGACACAGATTGTTATTGTCAGCGTCACGTCAAATCTCCTATCTATATCGAACTGTTGTAGCAACGAAAACGAAAATAAAGCATTTGTTTATGTCGGATCTTTCGGTTTTCGGATTCTGTGCTTTCGTTTTCGTTTGTTAAAACGATAACGAAAATAGCTGAAATTCGGACGAAAATGCATTCGGACGAAAACGAATGCACATGTCTAGTTTTAAGGCATTTTTATATATATTTTTTTTTTTACTAGTAATGGCGGCGATCAGCGATTTTTTTCATGACTGCGACATTATGGCGGACACATCGGATACTTTTGACACATTTTTGGGACCATTGTCATTTTCACAGCGATCAGTGCAATAAAAATGCACTGGTTACTGTGAAAATGACACTGGCAGTGAAGGGGTTAACCACTAGGGGCGCTGAAGGGGTTAAGTGTGCCTAGGGGGCGTGTCAATAACTGAGGGGGCGTGGCTACAACTGACATGTCACCGATCTCTGCTCTGATTACACAGAGCGGAGATCGCTGACAGTGTCAGTAGAGGAGCGGGGAGATGCTGTGTTTACACACACATCTCCCCGCTCCGAGCCTCCGTGAGACGATCGCGGGGATCCCCGCAGCGATCGAGTCCACGGGACCCGGGGTCCCACTCACGGGGAAGGCAGGGGGTCGCGAGCGCGCCCCCGACAGTTAAAGGGCCACGTACAGGTACGTGATTGTGCCTGTACGAGCCATTCAGCCGACGTATATATGCCGTGAGCGGTCGTCAATTGGTTAAAGAGTGGGTAGTTGAACTGTACCATTTAAGGAGAATGGAGGAATTAATGGTGAGTATACAGGAAGGCTATCCTAAGTATATGGCTGTGTGGTCTCCTTGGATTGAGTTCTTAAACTCTTACACCCTGAGATCCTTCTTATAAATAGCTTCTATTTTAGAACTTGGCCCTGACTTAAAATGACGGTGTGGATGGAACTTCTTTGGTTGGGAGAGAGCTTTCCCAGATAGTTAGATAATCTTTAGCTCCTAATAAATGTTATGAAGGACTGCCATATTCCTGTTCTACTAATGTCATGATATATGGGATCATGTTGCCCCAGACTTTCCCAGACTTTCTGAATGTAACTGTGCAAAATATATAATAAAATTGAATATGTAAAAAAATGTGAACCTGCTGCTTTGTCACACACTAAGCACAGGTTTGTGTGTGACAAATTAGATAGACAAAAAATACAGTAGATAACTTTGTTGGGCAGCTTTAGCCGAGAATCCCCGCTGCGCATGCGCCGCTGCAGTCAACGGCTCATTGCGAGGGGAATATCTCCTAAACCGTAGAGGTTTAGGAGATAATAATTTTACCTACAGGAAAGCCTTATTATAGGCTTACCTGTAGGTAAAAATGTGAAAGCAGGGTATACAACCGCTTTAAAATCACTGCCCCCGAAAAAACTGCAGTTTTTAAAACTTTTTTTTGCATTGATACATGTCCCCTGGGGCAGGACCCGGGTCCCCAAACCCTTTTTAGGACAATAACTTGCATATTAGCCTTTAAAATTTGCTCTTTTTATTTCTGACGTTCGAGTCCCATAGACTTTAACAGGGTTTGAAAGTTTGCGTGAACTTTCGGTCCGTTCGAATGTTCTGATGTAAACCGAACCGGGGGGTGTTCGGCTCATCCCTAGTCTAATGTATGTGTAGCGGGGTGTTCCCCTTTAATGCAGAGAGACAAGAAGTTCCAGGTGAGAGGTGAGTCGGGAGGAAGTAAAGAGACATTATGGAAGTGAAAGCAGAGGAGAGAGAGACTACATCTCCCAGTACATCTTGCAGCACCCAGGGTGCATTGCTCCAGAACAGAGACTGCTGGGGCAGACTTTATAAAGGGGAGGCGGAGTTTTGGTCGGCCTCTTTGGGACACCCCTCTCCTAGCAAGAGGATCTCTGTGCTGAACTGCTGTGTGCACAAGGCCTGAAGCCTGGGCCGTGTGCTCCTTTCCAAAGAGCCCTCTGCCAGCCTAGCAGAGCCTTAGAGACATCTAATCCTCCTTGCTGCAGTACACCAGAAGGATTGAAGACTTGGATGTCGGTGGATTCCTGTTCCTAGACGAATCGATGGAGGAAACGGACTTGGACTTGTCCAGGTGGTGAGAGCTGTTTAAAGACAGATCCTTTATCTTTACTATTCGTTGGGATTACAAAGTTGTTCTTCAAGTGCACCACCGAAAAGATTGCTAGTGAATATTGTTTCACTGAACTTCCATTTAGATCAGTCAGGCCTGACTGCATAGGTAGACATTGCTGGGTGTTAGTCTACCCATGAGGGGAAGTAGCTGTAAAAGGGCAGCGCTAGAGTTGCATAGCAATACTTAATTATTCTGATTACTCTGTTTATCTTTATTACTGTTTACTGCAGGGATCTGCAACTTGTTATACTGTTGTTTATTACTTGCCCATTAGCCTCAGTAAAATATCTGGGTAAAGTACATTTGGTGTCAGTTCCGCTTACTTTAATAGGAGTTTTAAAGTATATTCTGTGTATGTTTGTTATAGGACTGCGTCACCAACAGTTGCGGTCACGCGGTCCTATCCCTCTATCACCAGCTGTGCCATGGGAGGTTAGAGCCGATTGCCAGGGGTTGACAGCAGTGCACTACAGGGCCCAAATCAATATCAGCGGCTCTCTTAACTGGGGGTAGCGCTACACATGGGGGCTCGAGTCCGGGATCCTTGTACGTTGCACGCTGCAATCAAGCCGGTCAGAAGTACCAGCATGGACCCGCTGGCAATGTCACAGTGGTGCGCAGCGATTGGCGCCGATCCAACCGCGGCAGTAGTCATTGTACTCCCGGGGGAAAGATGGAAGGAAGAGGAGATAAAACAGCTCGTATTGTTACTGTCTCCGAGCCACAAAGCATGGGTGATGGATTTTAGGCCAGATCCAGTGATCTCGTTTACATACGCACTGGTAGAATGGAAAAACGAAATCCCAGAGCATTTTCAAAGTCAGAGTATACAAGCCATAGATAATCAGATCTATCACTTGATACATACGCTGCCAGTGAAGGAAGAATGGTTTCAGACACCAAAGCCATCACTCCCACAATTATCTCCACCACTATCCCCTAAAGCAGAAAAGCTTAAGGAACTATTAAGCCCGGGATCACCGCTGGCCGCTATAGGGCCTGAATTGTTGAATGCTCTAGGAGACCTTGTAATTAAGTGCCTGAAAAGCAGTACGGTGCATGTGGAGGCCGGTTACCAGAAGCTTAGCACCTTCTCAGGGAAGCTCCCCGTCCCTGCGGGGGAGGAAGATTTTGACACTTGGGTGGAACAGGCATTGCAGGCAGTAGAAGCATGGGAGGTGCCTGAGGCACAGAAGAGACAGCGAGTCTTAGAAAGTCTGAAAGGTGCCGCGGCAGAATCGGTGAAGAGCTTCCGGTTTGGAAATGAAAACTGTACAGCTCAAGATTGCCTGGCCATGCTGCAGGAAGAGTTTGGTCAGCTGGAGAAGGTGTCAGAGATGATTTATCAAATTGAACACACTCTCCAGCAGCCGAATGAGAAACTGTCAGAATATGTTAGAAGGCTGAACAGGCAGTTATGCAAGATTGTACTGAAGAAGGGAATGCTGCCCAAAGATGCAGATGAAGCACAAAGGAAGCAGATCATGAGGGGAGCGCGGCGCTCAGACCCGGTCTGGCTGCACCTGAAAACCTCAGGAGGAGGAATGTCACTAACCTACTCTGATCTAATAAAAATTATTAGGGACGAAGAGGCGCTGGAGGAAGATCAGCAGGTGGCCAAGGCGAATGTCACACCTGTACCAGTGTTGGTACATTCGGTCAAGAGCCCAGAAAGAGAAGCGGAGGTTGACACTCTGAAATCGCAAATGGCCCAAGTGTTGGAGATGCTGACCTCTTTGATGGAGAAAGATCAGAGAAGACGAGAGAAACCAAGCCCAAGAAAGGAGTTGTTCCCGAACACCTCAGCACCGGCCTCCCTACAGGACCGAGAAGAGGTGATTTGCTATAACTGCGGAGGGAGTGGCCACTTTGCAAACGTATGCTCCAGCCCAAAGAAGAAGAGAACAGATAATTGCAAGCCGGCGGGAAACTCCAAAGGGCCCCGGTGAAGGAGTCAACCGGGTGCCCATCATCTTCAGTGCGCTCCAAACTAAAAAAAAAGGCCAAGAATGGAGGAGACAAAACTCCTAGGAGGAGGTATAGTACACCCCCACCAAGATGTACCCCAGAGGGAGGGGGCAAGACCCCTCAGTGGAAGTACAGCACCCCAAAGAAGGAACATCCACCTAAAAGGAACAATAACATCCCTCAGCGGGTTTGTGCCCCCATTGAGAGGGAGAAAGTCAATGCATGCCAGGCTCAGGAAAAATTTAAGTCCAAAAGGAGCAGGGCAAGGGTCGAAAGCCAAAAAAAAGAGGTGACCCCAGTCCGGCCATACCCAAAGGAACTGGTGGGCCCGTCTCCTACTGTGCCCATTCAAGTGGAAGGAGTCTATACTAAAGCTCTTTTGGACACCGGAGCACAGGTGACTTTACTATACCGGGACTTCTATGATAGGCACTTGAGTCATCTGCCTATCCAGAAGATAGAAGAGCTGGAGATATGGGGACTTGGAACCCAGAGTTTCCCTTATGATGGGTACCTGCCCATAAAGATGACTTTCGACCCATCCGTGGCTGGGAAGGCTGAAGTGTTTGACACCCTGGCAGTTGTGTGTCCCCGGCCGCCTGGAGCCAGCAAGATTTCCCTGATCATTGGGACAAACACGGATCTAGTCAGGAGACTCCTGACCCCTCTAGTGAAAGAGAGAAACCATTCAGCCACCAAAATCCATCCCATGCTAAAGACGGCCTACCAACGACTGGTCTTAGAGCAGAAGACCCCGGGAGAGGTGATAGGGAAGGTGTGGAGACTTGGCAGAGAAGGAGTAGTGCTACAGCCCGGAGAAGTAACCTGTCTTAGGGCCACTGTGAAGCTTTCGTGGGAACAACCTGGCCCCTTTGTCATGCTGGAATCAGACCCAAGGGAAGAGTCCTCAGGCCTGGAAGTGATACCAGAAGTGATTCCGTTCAAGGCCCTGAAGAAGGCCCATGGCAGAGTTCCGGTGAGTGTTAGGAACACTACGGGAGGACCCATGGAGATCCCTGCCAGAGTGTTGCTTGGTCAGGTGAGCCCTGCTGCCCCGGTCACTTGGTCCGAAGTCAAGGGGACGGGTGACGGAGGAGATGTTTGGGAGAAACTGTCCGTGGAAAACCCGAACCTACCCAGGGCTTGGAAAGAAAGAGCCAAGGCCCAGCTGTCCAGGTGGGAGAAGATCTTTTCCGAAGATGAATTCGATGTGGGGTGTGCAAGAAGTGCCACCCATCGGATCCGCCTCCAAGAAGATAAGCCCTTCCGAGAGAGGGTCAGGCGGGTCCCCCTGGCAGATCTGGAGGATCTGAGGGAACAACTTGTAGAACTAAAGAAGACTGGTGTGATCCGGGAGTCTAGAAGTCCCTATGCCTCCCCAATCGTGGTGGTCAGAAAGAAGAATGGGTCGTTGAGGCTTTGTATCGATTACAGGACTCTCAACAGGAGAACCATCCCTGACCAATACACCACGCCAAGGATAGAAGATGCCCTACAAAGTTTGTCTGGAGCCAAATGGTTCAGTGTGATGGACCTCAAGAGTGGGTACTATCAAATCCCTATGCACCCAGAAGACAGGGAGAAGACAGCCTTCATAACCCCGGTGGGATTCTTCGAATTCAATAGGATGCCTCAGGGTCTGTCTGGAGCTCCTGCTACCTTTCAACGCCTTATGGAGAAGACTGTTGGAGACATGAATCTTATAGAAGTCCTTGTGTACTTGGACGATGTCATTGTCTTTGGAAGAACCTTGGAAGAACATGAAGCCAGGTTGGAGAAAGTATTGAGAAGACTCAGCGAAGAGGGACTTAAGCTTTCCCCCGAGAAGTGTCGGTTCTACCAGTCTTCTGTGAACTATCTGGGGCACATAGTGTCTGAAGAAGGGGTGGCCACAGATCCTGAGAAGTTGGAAGCAGTCACTTCCTGGCCACGACCCACCACAGTAACAGAGCTCAGATCCTTCCTGGGGTTCTGCTCCTATTATAGGAGGTTTGTGGAGGGGTTCGCTCGGATTGCCCGCCCGTTGAATGAATTGTTAAAGGCAGAAGGGGAAGAGGATGACTCAGGGCCCAGGAGGCCTGGTGAGTCAGTTCAAGATCAGTGGAACCCAAGGTGTGAAGAGGCCTTTCATGCTCTGAAGAGGAGCTTAACCACTGCCCCAGTCCTGGCCTACGCCGACCCTACCAGACCTTATGAATTACATGTGGATGCCAGCCATGAGGGTCTAGGTGGTGTACTCTAGCAAGAACATGAAGGACAACTGCGACCAGTGGCCTATGTGAGCAGGAGCCTGACCCCCTCAGAAAAGAATTACCCCACTCATAAGCTGGAATTCCTGGCCCTCAAATGGGCGGTAGTAGACAAGCTAAAAGACTACTTGTATGGGGCAGAGTTTACTGTGAAGACAGACAACAACCCCCTGACCTACCTCTTCACCACCGCGAAACTAGATGCCACCGGACACAGGTGGTTGGCCGCATTGTCTGGATTCAACTTCAGTCTGAAGTACAGACCAGGAGCCGGAAATAGGGATGCAGATGCCCTCTCCCGGAGGTCTCATGCCACGACAAATGACTGGGAAGATTGGACCCAAGTGGCACCGGACGGGGTGCGGGCCCTTTGTCAAGGGGCTGAATTCCAAGCCAGAGGAGGCTCCAGAGCAGAAGAAATAGGGGTTACCATGGTAGGAGTCCCCAAACACTATTGTGGGGTAACTCAACTGGAGGAAGACAACCTACCGAGACTGTCCAAGAAGGAGTTGAGGTGTGACCAATTGGAAGACCCCATGGGAAGATTGGTCCTCGAAGCCCTGGAGAATCAGGATCCCAACAAATTCCTACATCACCCCTCAAAGGAGGCTCGCCTGTTGAGGAAGGAATTGGACAGGCTACAGGTACATCAGGGAGTGGTCTACCGAAGGGGCCCCTCTGATGACTCAGAAGATAAGTGGCAGTTATTTCTTCCAGAGAAGCACCGAGAGACTGTACTAATTGCCCTGCATGACCATCATGGTCACCTAGGGGCAGAAAGGACCTTCCAGCTTGTCAGAAATCGGTTCTATTGGCCCTGCATGAGGGCAGAAGTAGAGGAGTATTGCCATTCCTGTGCACGATGCATTCAGAGAAAGACCCTACCCCATCAAGCTGCCCCAATGGGCCATTTACAGAGTCAAGGCCCAATGGATCTGGTATGCATTGACTTTCTCTGCCTCGAACCCGACCTGAGTGGATTGGGGAATGTTCTGGTAATAACCGACCATTTCACCCGCTATGCTCAAGCTTTCCCAACCAAAGACCAGAAGGCATCCACCGTGGTCAAGATACTTATGGAGAAGTATTTTGTCCATTACGGACTACCACAGAGACTCCACTCAGATCAAGGAAGGGACTTTGAGAGTCGGTTGATCCGAAGACTTTTGGATTCATTAGGAATAAAGAAGACCAGAACCACGCCTTACCACCCACAAGGAGATGCTCAGCCGGAGAGATTTAACCGGACCCTGCTCAACATGTTGGGAACCTTAGAAACAGAGAAGAAGCAACACTGGAGTCAGCACATATCAGCCCTAGTACATGCCTATAACTGTACCACAAGTGACGCCACTGGCTACTCCCCTTATCGACTTATGTTTGGGAGAGAAGCAAGGCTACCTGTGGACCTGGCCTTTGGCACTTCTATAGACAATACCTCAGCTACATCCCACAAGGGATACGTGGACAGACTTAGACGTAGCTTGCAGGTGGCCTATGAACAAGCCCAGGCGGCTTCGGATCAAAGGGGGGCCCGCAACAAGAGAAATTTTGATCTGAAGGTTCGAGTGCAAGATCTGCAGCCCGGGGACCGAGTACTGCTACGCAATCTGGGGGTCCCTGGAAAACACAAGCTTGCCGACAGGTGGAGATCTGAGCCCTATGTTGTCTGTAGGAAGTTGCCCGGTTTGCCTGTCTACAAACTAAAGCCAGAAGGAAAGGTGGGTCCACTGAAGACGTGGCATCGGAACCACCTGCTCCCACTTGCTGAGGCAGTCAGAATACCTCCCGTGAGAGACTCCCCTGAACCGGCCTCTATCCTGGATATTCCTAGGACGAACACTCAGTCCCAGACCTCTCGAGCCAAAGATGGGGAGGCCTCCCAATTGAGTACAGAAGAAGGTGGAGAACTGGACTGGCTGTGGCCTCCCTCGACTCTGGGAACGTCCGCCATAGATCTCCCAAATGGAGGGGATACCCCAGATGCAACGCTGAATCCGGAGGCTACTGAATTCATACCCTTCAGTCCCTCAGCTGATTACTGGGAAGATGTTCCTGACACTTGCGCAGAGGAGGACTCTAGAGATTCCATACGTCAGTTGACTTCTGAATCAGAGGTTCCAGAACCAGCAATGTTACCTGAACTTACTCCTGAAGAAGAGCCTGTGGTGCCAGAGTCAGAAGCACCAAGAGAGCAGAGGGCTCGCAGAGTCATCAGGCCTCCCAAGAAACTAACTTACCCCCAAATGGGGACGAGCTCAGAGGACTCTGTTGTAACGGCTAGGAGAAGTGTTGAACAACCTGATCCTTCCACCGTCCATTTGGTGGAGGGCAACCCCAGCTCACTCTCTGGCACAGTTAGGCAGGCCACTCATGGTAGTGTGACCTGTGGGCAAGAGAGTTCCATCCCAAAGTTTTGGTGGGAATTCCCTATGCCAACATCATGCTCGACATTGTCCAAAATGGTAAACAGTATTTGTTGAAGTTTATCTTTGGGGACCAAAGAGTTCAAGTGGGGGGAGTGTGTAGCGGGGTGTTCCCCTTTAATGCAGAGAGACAAGAAGTTCCAGGTGAGAGGTGAGTCGGGAGGAAGTAAAGAGACATTATGGAAGTGAAAGCAGAGGAGAGAGAGACTACATCTCCCAGTACATCTTGCAGCACCCAGGGTGCATTGCTCCAGAACAGAGACTGCTGGGGCAGGCTTTATAAAGGGGAGGCAGAGTTTTGGTCGGCCTCTTTGGGACACCCCTCTCCTAGCAAGAGGATCTCTGTGCTGAACTGCTGTGTGCACAAGGCCTGAAGCCTGGGCCGTGTGCTCCTTTCCAAAGAGCCCTCTGCCAGCCTAGCAGAGCCTTAGAGACATCTAATCCTCCTTGCTGCAGTACACCAGAAGGATTGAAGACTTGGATGTCGGTGGATTCCTGTTCCTAGACGAATCGATGGAGGAAACGGACTTGGACTTGTCCAGGTGGTGAGAGCTGTTTAAAGACAGATCCTTTATCTTTACTATTCGTTGGGATTACAAAGTTGTTCTTCAAGTGCACCACCGAAAAGATTGCTATCACCAGCTGTGCCACGGGAGGTTAGAGCCGATTGCCAGGGGTTGACGGCGGTGCACTGCAGGGCCCAAATCAATATCAGCGGCTCTCTTAACTGGGGGTAGCGCTACATATGTAAGAAAGATTCTGACTTACTATATTTTATAAGTTTGTAATAAAATCTTCTTCCAGGATTAGGCTGTGCCATCTTCAGTAATGTTTTCTGTCTCCCCCTGTGGATGTCATTTCCATCCTTCCTTGTGCCCCTGCTGAAATCTTATCCAAGCCTCTCTCGGATCTCCTAGTTTACTTCCAATGTGACATCACACAGTCACAAGGGGAGAACCAGGAAGCTGGAGTTGAATGTCCAGTCTTGCGAGGCCTCTAAGATGTGCCACAGACAACGGAACTTGCGTACACGGCATGATGTTGATGGGGAGACGGCACACAGAGCGCGCCCTGTATCAAGGGACAGGAAGCGCATGCGCCGGTGAAGTAAACGATCATTGTGGGACAGACGAAGAAACAATTAAGGAAACTTTAACAGGCAGCAATCAATAGCTAATGAGGATTGCAATATGCTAAAGTTGGGATGGAGAATTTACAACCACTTTAAGTCTAATGCAGCATACACACGATCGGACATTCCGACAACAAAACCGAGGATTTTTTTCCGACGAATGTTCGCTCAAACTTGTCTTGCATACACAAGGTCACACAAATGTTGTCGTAAATTGCAAACGTCAAGAACGCGGTGACGTACAACACGTACGATGAGCTGGGAAAAATGAAGTCCAATGATTCCGAGCATGTGTCGAATTGATTCCGAGCATGCGTCAAATTTTGTGCGTCGGAATTGCATACACATGATCGGAATTTCTGACAAGAACTTTTGTTGTCGGAAAAATTGAGAACCAGCTATCAAACATTTGTTGTCGGAAATTCCGACAGCAAATGTCTGATGGAGCCTACACACGGTCGGAATATTCGACCAAAAGCTCACATCGAACATTTGTTGTCAGAGTTTTTTTATCCTTTTTTGGGTTAAATGCGCCCCGCTAGCAGACAAAAAGCGGCGCAAAAGAGCTGCTTGAACAGCGCTAAAGCACCGCTAAAACGAGCGGCGCTTTCAGTGTGAAAGCAGCCTTAGATTTTTTGTTTCTGATAGAAAATGCATAAATTCTGAGGCCGAGTGAGGAAGGTAAATCTGGTATAAATACAGTATAATAGAAGCAATATAATAAGGATTGAGAAGAAGGAGAAGGTAAAGAAGGAAGGAAAGAAGGAAGAAAGGGAAGAGAGAGGGAAGGAAGAAAGGGAAGAGAGAGGGAAGGAAGAAAGCGAGGAGAGAGGGAGGGAAGAAAGGGAGGAGAGAGGAAAGGAAAAGGAAAGGAAAGGAAAGGAAAGGAAAGGGAAAGGAAAGGAAAGGAAAGGGAAAGGAAAGGAAAGGAAAGGGAAAGGAAAGGAAAGGGAAGGAAAGGGAAGGAAAGGAAAGGGAAGGGAAGGAAAGGGAAGGAAAAGAAAAAGGAAAGGGAAAGGGAAAGGAAAGGAAAGGAAAGGAAAAGGAAAGGAAAGGAAAGGAAAAGGAAAGGAAAGGAAAGGAAAAGGAAAGGAAAGGAAAGGAAAGGAAAGAAAAGGAAAGGAAAAGGAAAGGAAAGGAAAGGGAAGGAAAGGAAAGGAAAGGGAAGGAAAAGAAAAAGGAAAGGGAAGGAAAAGAAAAAGGAAAGGGAAAGGAAAGGAAAGGAAAGGGAAGGAAGGAAAGAAGGAAGAAAGGGAAGAGAGAGGGAAGGAAGAAAGCGAGGAGAGAGGGAGGGAAGAAAGGGAGGAGAGAGGGAAGGAAGAAAGGAAAGGAAAAGGAAAGGAAAGGAAAGGAAAAGGAAAAGGAAAGGGAAAGGAAAGGAAAGGACAGAAAAGGAAAGGAAAGGAAAGGGAAGGAAGGAAAGAAGGAAGGAAATTAAGGAAAAATGTTTATACACTGTCAATAAAATAGAAGTTTTAAATTAGCTATTTATGATTAAATGTTCTTCAAAATGTATATAATTCAGATAGAGATGCTTTTAGAGATAAATAAACAATAATGAGGTAGCTCTAATGTTTGCAATATACAGAGCCTTTGTGAATTAAAATATGCAAACACTTTTCAAAATGGGTCACAAGTGATAAACCCCATAACGAAGAAAGCATATATAAAGGCAATGTAATTTATACTCTGCTGTCTACTGTAGTACAAGCAATGTTTAACATCATTTGCATTATAGCTTTCATTCTATGCCTATTACACTTTGTACAAATGAGTTTTTTACTATAACTCACTCTAATTGAATTGTCTTTCAAAGGGGTTAGGTCTCTACTACTTCATGTTAGCTGAAGAAATGTATACAGGTATACATATAAAAAGCTAGTATTACATTTTATGTGTTTAATGTGAACAGTGCTGATTAATATACAATTTAAAGGGTAACACCACTCGGAGCTGACTAGTGAAGCAGGGGCGGAAAAGGCACCAAGTAAATACAGAAACCATCATGTAACCATTGTACTGATTTTCTGTTCTTAGGTGGCTATAGATAAGATAGCAGGTTTCTAAACATCCTTCTGACATCATCTGGTCACGTATTATTTTTTCTTTTTTTTTCTGGAATATCAAAGTGATTCTTGTGTACTGGTTGGGTTTCTTGCCTGCAGGCACAAAATACAGGCAGGTATAGCAACAATCACTCAAGAACACCAAAAGAATGAAATATGCATGTACTGTTCGTCTTTCTTGTTTTTTTTTTCTACTGTCAAAATATAGTGACAAAAATAGGTGGATGAAAGCAGTTGGTATCTTTTTTTTTTTTTTTTTATTGTTATGTAAAATGTAAACTGACATAGAAATATTTTAGTACAGAACCAAATCCCATCGTATTTACCAAACACAAAAAAAGGCAAAAAGAGGACACATTGTACACCTCCATGAGTTTTTTTTTTCTTATCTAAAAACGTGCGCATGTTCAATTTTACTATCCAAGACTGAAATAAAAACAATTGCTACAGATATGTAGTGGGGAATATGAACACAACACATAGTAGATCATATGAGATTCTTTGCCTCAACCACAAGAGCTCTTCCTTTCCAAGATGGAAGCTGCACCAGATTTTGCTCTCTCCAGTTTTAATAAACCAACCCCATAGTATTCTCATGCTGTTCTCCTGCTGCAGCAGTCTCTACCAGGCACCAATGGAGGGCTCTGGAGACACAAGATAGTCTCCATACCAAGGTGACAACTCTCCTACGTTATAATTATACAATTTTACACTCAAAGAAAACACATTTGGACTGCAATATTTTTATATGGTTGGATTTGTACAAGTGTTTCATTTAAAATAGGATGGTATGCATCAAAACTTAGTAGCTTGTGTTATATTTCTCTTTTTCTTTCATCAGTGTAAGCCTATAATCTATTCTATTCAAGCAAATATTCTTAATTCAAAAAATGATCCTCTATTGCTCTTATCCTCCACCAAATCTCCAAATTCTGACTTCCTGTTAGAGGGTGGCTACATTGGCTCGCCATGGTCCCACTATGTGTAGGAAAGTAGCCACCCTCTCTTGCTTGCTCCCCAGATGGACTATGGGCTGTGTAGTTTGCATTGAGCTGTGCACATGCATGCTCACAACTAAGATGCACTGCTTATTCCAAACAAACGGAAGTGAGGGGTGTTCTGCCTCCAGCAGGATATTAATTAGGCTGTTTTGCCTGCAATTTTAGATTTGACCACAAGTTGGAGCCAGTGGTAAATTTACAGCTTTTGCAGAAACTAGAAACTGTTCACCTTTAACAAAAGTTCCCATCATTCTTCAGTCTAAGGAAGAGAAACTGGTGCATCCTGGGAACTCAGACTCCATCTTAGAAACTGAAAGAAGGAACCAGTTTTTAGAGCACATGTTGGAGTAAAACTTGCATCCCCTAAATGCAGCATCGCTGTTTCACCACACGCTGTTTTGTTAATAAAGCTTCAAAGTGACACTCATTCTGGCTTAATGCAGAATAGGAGGATTTAGCTGCATGTTCAGTTACACACAGGTAAATGTGCAGCGGGGACAGAGCAGAGGGGTTTAGTAACTTGCAGAGGGTGTAACAAGGAAGCAGAAAAACACATAAGAAACAATTTCATTAAAAATGAATTACAGGACCAATAAAGCAGTATTAAACCAAAATGTATTATATTGCAGGTTACAGTACCTATTCTAATGCCCTGTACACACGATCGTATTTCCGATGGAATAAAATCCGATGGATTTTTCCATCGGAAATCCGATGAAGCTGACTTTCATCAGTCTTGCCTACACACCATCAGTCAAAATTCCGACCGTCCAAAACGCCATGACGTAAAACACTCCGACAAGCTGAGAAAAATGAAGTTCAATGCTTCTGAGCATGCGTCGACTTGATTCTGAGAATACGTGGGTTTTTTGTCCGATGGAGTTCCACACAGACGATCGTAATGTGCTATTGTTTTTTTTTCCATCGGTAAAATTTAAAACAGTTTCTGTTTTTTTATACCGATGGAAAAAAGACCGATGGGGCCCACACACGATCGGTTTGTCCAATGAAAAAAGTCCATCGGTCTTTTTTCATCAGAAAAACCGATCGTATGTACACGGCATTAGATGTAATGGCTGCATCAGTTTTCTTTTTTGCTTTCTTTCCCTTATTTTAATCTGGTGAGCTGGCCAGTAAGTCTGTTTTTCAAAATAACAAGCTTTCTTGCAAAAGTATTAGTTACAACATTGAGACAAACCATTTACCATTGATGGGGTGCTTACAACGATCAGCTTTTATTTATGTAAAACCTTTATGACAAGGAAAAAAAAAACTGTTTTCTGTAACTCTTTTCTAAAGTATTAGCTGGAGTTTGGCTTCAATTTGTTAGTGCATCTAAGGGTACTTTTACACCGAGGCAGTTTTTAGGCGTTTTAGCGCTACAAATAGCACCTGAAAACTGCCTATCATGCCTCCCCAGTGTAAAAGCCTGAGTGCTTTCCCACTGGGGCAGTGCGTTTGCTGGATGGGAAAAAATTCCTGCAAGCAGCATCTTTGGGGCGGTGTGGGAGCACTGTATACACCGTTTCTACACCGCCCCCTGCGCTATTAACCCCTTCTTTGGCCACTAGCGGGGGTAAAAGCGCAGCTAAAACGACGGTAAAGCGCCACTAACACTAGCGGCTCCTTACCGCTAACGGACCCGCTGCTCCAGTGTGAAAGTACCCTAAATCTGCTAGTCCATCTATTACTCCCCTCCCCCCCGACTGACAATGCTGCTGTCCAAAGCCCCCCCTGTGCTCCTTCATCCAGAGTGAAGGCACTATATTACAGGAGGTGTGTTACTGGCCAGATCACCAGGTGAAAACAGAGGGGCCGAGACCCGCTGTGATTGTACACAGGAGGAGTTTGTCAGCAAGTCCAGGCCAATGCCCGGACCTGCTGATCGGCTGTGTGCAATCACAGCTCAGAGCCCTGTGTTGACAATCAACACATAGCTCTGTACAGAGCCAGTGTCATTAGTACAGTGACAGTGTATAGCATTAGCGCTGATCCCTATATTAGTGTCACTGGTGGTGTCAGTGGCAGTTAGTCAGCTCCCCCCAGTTTCAGTAAGTGCCATTTCCGTTATAACATTTTGTAAATAAATAATCTTTCTTCATAAATTTAGGCCAAAATGTATTGTTACATTTCTTTGGTGAAATAACCCAAATCAGTGTCAGAGTCCACAAACTATGGTATATATACATAGATAGATATAGATCTATCTATATACCGGTACATATGCATATGTAAATCTATAAATATATATAGATATATATACAGTATATATATATATATATATATATATATATATATATATATATATATATATATATATCTTTATAATATATATATATGTAGCGGACCCCCCAATAATTGGGGGTCGCTATGCTTAAATTTAGGGGGTAGCCTGAGCCCATAGTTGGACTCAGGCTGTTGAATTCTTCAAAAACTGGCTTCTGCTCTGAGGTAATGTTGCCTGGCAGTACAGTTCCCTGTGACCTGTGGGTGGCACTGTCACACCAGGCTCAGGTTGAACCACAGGTAGCGTTTCAACTCCATTGGGTGTCCGCTCTCGGCAGCTGTACAGTGGGCGTGGTCTACCCACTGTGCATGCTGGGAGAGGATACATAAGGGGCAGATGCCATTATTCGGGGAGCAGTTCGCGCCTCCCGGCCCTCCAGGCCAGGGGTGCGTGTGTGTGTGTACCAGCCCCGGGCACCTTTAGCCTGAGGCTGCATCGCTCTAAGTAGGCCCAGCACCTTTAGCTGAGACCTACACCCAAAGAGGAATCCCAGGGTACCCAAGTGATGGGTGACCCGCTCTGAAGGAGAGGCAACCAGGGGAGGATCTACCCAAGGGGATCGGTAAGAGAAGTCACTGTCTGGGAGAGGCATGGTTACCTATCAGAGGGAAGGATTCCACAGTCCACCACAAGCCTAGTAACGTGCCCCATTGGCACCTAAGGACTCAAGTGTTACTAGAGGACTTAGAGATTATCTCCTGATCGTATCCCTAGGAAACCACAAGGAAATGTTCAATGCTCCAAACCGGCTGCTAGGACCGCTTTTAAGGGGACTATCCGGGTGAGCAAAACCCACTCAGGCCTGAGTGGCGACGAGTGATAGTTAAGTGCCGCGTGCCTGAACCTTCCTCCCTGTTCATTTTTCTCTTTATCTCCAACTTTCCTGTCGAGTTCTCAAGCAAAGTAAAATAAACCTTTTTACTGGGTTTTAATACTGTCTGGACATTGCCCTTCCTTTAAAGGGAGAGAATAGACTTCTTCCTATACTCTAAGGTGAAGAACCAATGGAAGGAGGTAACTCGCTGCAGGACCTAAATTAGATAACACAGCTCACCCTCTTCAACAAGGAGGATACTGGGCATGTGGCATGGTGTGTCCCACCTGCTAGCGGAGGTAAGCAAGGAAGGGATCTGTGTGCTACATATATATACAGTCATGCTCGAAATTGTTGGCACCCCAGAATTTTTTCCAGAAAGTGAAGTATTTCTCACAGAAAAGTATTGCAGTAACACATGTTTTGCTATACACATGTTTATTCCCTTTGTGTGTATTGCAACAAATTAAAAAAAGGGAGGAAAAAAAGCAAATTGGACATAATGTCACACAAAACTTCAAAAATGGGCTGCTCAAAATTCTTGGCACCCTTAACTTAATATTTGGTTCCACACCCTTTGGAAAAAATAACTGAAATCAGTCGCTTCCTATAACCATCAATAAGCTTCTTACACCTCTCACCCGGAATTTTGGACCACTCTTCCTTTGCAAACTGCTCCAGGTCTCTCTTATTGGAAGGGAGCCTTTTCCCAACAGCAATTTTAAGATCTCTCCACAGGTGTTCAATGGGATTTAGATCTGGACTCATTGCTGGACACTTTAGAGCTCTCCAGCGCTTTGTTGCCATCCATTTCTGGGTGCTTTTTGACATATGTTTGGGGTCATTTTCCTGCTGGAAGACCCAAGATCTCGGACGCAAACCCAGCTTTCAGACACTGGGCTCCACAGTGTGACCCAAAATCCTTTGGTAATCCTCAGATTTTATGATGCCTTGCACACATTCAAGGCACCCAGTGCCAGAGGCAGCAAAACAACCCCAAAACTTCAATGAACCTCCACCATATTTCTCAGTAGGTACTGTGTTCTTTTCTTTGTAGGCCTCATTACGTTTTTTGGTAAACAGTAGAATGATTTGCTTTACCAAAAAGCTCTATCTTGGTCTCATCTGTCCACAAGACGTTTTTTCCAGAAGGATTTTGGCTTACTCAAGTACATTTTGGCAAACTGTAGTCTTGCTTTTTTATGTCTCTGTGTCAGCAGTGGGGTCCTCCAGGGTCTCTTGCCATAGCCTTTCATTTCATTTAAATGTCGACGGATAGTTCGCGCTGACACTGATGCTCCCTGAGCCTGCAGGACAGCTTGAACTTCTTTGGAACTTGTTTGGGGCTGCTTATCCACCATCCGGACTATCCTGCATTGCAACCTTTCATCAATTTTTTCTCTTCCGTCCACGCCCAGAGAGATTAGCTACTGTGCCATGGGTTGCAAACTTCTTGATAATGTTGCGCACTGTGGACAAAGGCAAATCTAGATCTCTGGAGATGGACTTGTAACCTTGAGATTGTGGATATTTTTTCACAATTTTGGTTCTCAAGTCCTCAGACAGTTCTCTTCTCCTCTTTCTGTTGTCCATGCTTAGTGTGGCACACACAGACACACAATGCAAAGACTAAGTCAACTTCTCCCCTTTTTATCTGCTTTCAGGTGTGATTTTTATATTGCCCACACCTGTTACTTGCCCCAGGTGAGTTTAAAGGAGCATCACATGCTTGAAACAATCTTATTTATCCACAATTTTTAAAGGGTGCCAAGAATTTTGAGCAGCCCATTTTTGAAGTTTTGTGTGACATTATGTCCAATTTGCTTTTTTTCCTCCCTTTTTTTGATTTTTTCCAATACACACAAAGGGAATAAATATGTGTATAGCAAAACATGTGTTACTGCAATACTTTTCTGTGAGAAATACTTGATTTTCTGGAAAAATTTCTGGGGTGCCAACAATTTCGAGCATGACTGTATATATCTTTATATATGAAAATCGATCAATCCCGATGTACTGACTGCTGAAATCTAATTTCTTGAGGCCTGAAAATGCCAGGGCGGTGCAAATATCCCCCAAATTTGCCCTTTTTGGAAAGTAGACAGTCCAAAGCTGCAGTTTTTAAAACCATTTTAAAAGATTTTTTAAATTACATTGTTAAAGCTTTTGAGGTTTACTAATTGCATTTACCTCGACAAAACCACTCTAAAGCCGGGTACACACTATGAGTTGTTTTCCGTTCAACCCAGCGGGTTAAAAAAAAAAAAAGCTGTCAGCTACGGTCAGAGCCGCTGTACTGAAAATCTAATGTTAGTACAGCGATCTCCCCCTCTGAGCTGTTATGTTCTGACAGGAGGAGGCCCCCCCTGCCAGAACACTCTGATCAGTGCTCTCTGCCATTGAGTGAGAGTGCTGATCTGAAGCCGATCCGCTGTTGGTTTTCCATTTTCTGTCCGAATGTCATCTGTTTTTTATTGCACCCGCCAATGTCACGCAGCATTCGGCCTGTGTGTACAGGGCTTAAGGTGCAACAGCCTCTTGCTTCATATAGCCAGTGTCAGATCGGGAACTAGTATTAGCCACCGATTGTCAACAAAGAGTTTATAAACAAAAAAGATATCCAAAAAACATGAACATAACAATGGGCTCTTACTTGAAATATGTTGTTATCCTTTGTATTTTCAAATTGGCTGCCTAGGACAACAGACTAGCGATAAAAGATGTTTTTCTACACTGCTGAATTTCTAAAGTATAACATGAAAAGAATGATAAGATCAGAAATACTACCAATACTGGATGGATGTCAGCAAGTTGTTGTCAGAGCCAAATCAATTACAGGTTGCAGGTGTCCTGAATTAATTAAGGGAAGCCGTTTCAAATCAGGCATGAAATATCTGCAGAGCGCCAAATGACCCGGAGAAAGATTTACTGGAAATTGAAACGGGGAAAGTAAAGTAAGAAGAGCTAAAGTAAGAAGAGCTTAGAGAGGAATATTTCCTGAGATAATGTTTAATTAAAGAATATGTCTACAGTTAAGAAAAGGATGTCATTGACACTCTTATGATACTCACTCCGGACCTACTGGATGTTAGCCCAGGTTCACACTGGGGCTGCGGGAGTGAAGCCTGCGAGTTCAGCTGAACTCGCACGATTTCACTCCTTCTGGCAGTCCCGATTTCGGCCGCGATTTCAAAGACATCTGAAACAGATGTCAATGTAAATCGCGGCTGAAATCGCAAAAAGTAGTACAGAAACTACTTTTTGTAATCGGTGCAGCGCTGCAGATGCGGCGTCACACTGATTAGGATGGTGCCATTGGCCGCAATTTGCGGCAAATTTCGCCGATTTGACATGTCAAATCACATGTCAAATCGCACCAGTGTGAACCAGGGCTAAGTGTGTTTGTAATGCTATTTCCAACTCCAAATATGTGAGGGTTTGCACTGAGAGGGTTGGGAAAAATAACTCTGGGCCACTATACATTTTAAAAAAGTGAGGGTTGTCACTGGCAGGATTTTGTTTAGTTTTATATATTTATGTATGTATATATTCGTCCAGTTGGTGATTCTATGGTCCAGCTTTCTGGGCACCATGCCTGATATGCTTGAAGGCCTTTCCATAAAATTTTCTTGGATTTTTTTTTTTTTTACGAGGTAAGTCGTAGGTCTTTCTCCAATCCTCCAGAACTACTCAGGATTGGGACTGACAAGCAGAACTTGATAACACATGTGCACAGCCAGTTTGTATACACATGCTAGAGCTAAGACAGAAGCCAATTATCCTACCAGCATGTACAGTATTTGAAGTGTGGGAACAAAATGGAGTACCCAGCGGAAACCTATGTGAAAACAAGGAGAACATGCAAACTTCATACAGATAGTGTCCTGGCCAAGATTCGAACCAACGACCTCATTGCTGCATGGCAAATGCTAACTACTAAGCCACTCTGCCATCCAGTCTTACATAGGCGTGCGCACAGGGTGTGCCAGGTATGCCCAGGCACACCCTAATCACCCTGTGCAGAACAGATTCCCCCTACTGACCTGGCTCCCCCAATAAATATGCCATTTAGCGGCCACCTCCCTTTCTGAATGAACATTGTGAGTGATCGGTAGAGTGTGTTTGAGCTTTGGGGTGCCCACCTTAATGCCAAAGGCTGCGCACACCTATGCAGTCTTATATATACTTAGCCAGTAGAAACAATTTGTGCTCACTGTACATAAAACCTGCAAAATCCCTTAGCTGATACCACCGCCAATCAATAAAACAACCATTCCATAGCTCTCTCTACAATAATTTAGGTCATCCATAACTCTGTTCTGCAATAGAATAAATCTGCAGAACAGTCATAATTGTCTGGGACTGAAAACAACATGGCACTGTGCTGTTACCTGTAATTATTACACAGCCCAGGGATGGACTGGCCATAGGGACTACCGGGAGTTTCCCGGTGGGCCGATGGCTCAGTGGGCCGTTTTTAAAAAAAAAAATAAAAAAAAAAAATTTTTGTTTTTGTTTTTGTGGGCCGTTTTTTTTATGCCGTTTTGTGGCAGTGGGAGCGTGGCAGCAAACAGCAGCCCTCACAAAAAAAATAAAATAATAATTTGTGGCCCGTTTTTTTATGCAGTTCGGCGGCAGCGGGAGCGTGGCAGCAAACAGCGGCGGGGATTCGAGGAAGGTGGCCATCGAGGAGGGCAGTTGGATGTAAAATTCAGAGGGAGAAGAGCTCCACCCCCTCCCTGACCACCGAAGAGGCGGACAGTAGCGAGCGCGGCCACCTCGATTCCTCCATCTCCTCTCTGCTCCAGGAACCATGTGGCCTGGGTCGGAGGGCAGTCTGACAGGGAGCCCGGAGGAAGAGAACATGCGCCGCTGTAAGGAGCAGAGCAGCGTGAGCACCCCCCGGATCAAGAGGGAGACTCGGCGCTGCCGCTGATGGCCATCAGGTACCTGGCATCCTACACAAACATGCCAGAACACTGAGACAGCGGGGAGGTAAGCAGAGGAGGGACTTCAGAAAGGGACAGTGCTATGTGGTCTGTCTCAGCCCTCCCCTCTGTCTCTCTGCCCCCTCTGTCTCTCAGTCCCCCCCTCTGTCTCTCAGTTCCCCCTCTTTCAGCCCCCTCCTCTGTCTCTCAGCCCCCCACTATCTCTCAGACCCCTCCTCTGTCTCTCAGACCCCCCTCTGTCTCTCAGACCCCCCCTCTGTCTCTCAGACCCCTCCTCTGTCTCTCAGCTCTCCTCCTCCATCTCTCAGCTCTCCTCCTCTGTCTCTCAGCTCTCCTCCTCTGTCTCTCAGCTCTCCTCCTCTGTCTCTCAGCTCCCCCTCTGTCTCTCAGATCCCCACACTGTCTCTCAGCCCCCTCCTCTATCTCTCACCTCCCCCTTCTGTCTGTCTCTCAGTCCCCTCCACTGTCTCTCAGACCCCTCCACTGTCTCTCAGCCCCCCTCTGTCTCTCAGCCCCCCCTCTGTCTCTCAGCTCCCCCCTGTCTCTCAGCTCCCCCTGTCTCTCAGCTCCCCCCTGTCTCTCAGCTCCCCCTGTCTCTCAGCTCCCCCTGTCTCTCAGCCCCCCCTCTGTCTCTCAGACCCCACTCTGTCTCTCAGACCCCCCTCTGTCTCTCAGTCCCCCCCTCTGTCTCTTAGTTCCCGTGTCTCTCGGTCCCCCCCCCCCTTTTATCCCCTCCTCTCTCTCTCTCAGCTCCCCTCTGTCTCTCAGACCCCCCTCCCTCTCTCAGACCCCTCCTCCGTCTCTCAGACCCCTCCTCTGTCTCTCAGACCCCTCCTCTCTCTCAGCTCTCCTCCTCTGTCTCTCTGCTCCCCCCTGTCTCTCAGATGCCTCCACTGTCTCTCAGACCCCTCCACTGTCTCTCAGACCCCTCCACTGTCTCTCAGCTCCCCTCCACTGTCTCTCAGCTCCCCTCCACTGTCTCTCAGCTCCCCTCCACTGTCTCTCATCTCCCCTTCACTGTCTCTCAGCTCCCCTCCACTGTCTCTCAGCTCCCCTCCACTGTCTCTCAGCTCCCCCCTCTGTCTCTCAGCTCCCCCTCTGTCTCTCAGCTTCCCCCTCTGTCTCTCAGCTTCCCCCTCTGTCTCTCAGCTGTCTCTCAGCTCCCCCTCTGTCTTTCAGCTCCTCCTCTGTCTCTCAGCTCCCTCCCATTGTCTCTCAGCTCCCTCCCATTGTCTCTTAGCTCCCTCCCATTGTCTCTCAGCTTCCCTCTCTGTCTCTCAGACCCCTCCTCTGTCTCTCAGACCCCCCTCTGTCTCTCAGACCCCCCTCTGTCTCTCAGACCCCCCCCCTGTCTCTCAGACCCCTCCACTGTCTCTCAGACCCCTCCACTGTCTCTCAGCTCCATCCACTGTCTCTCAGCTCCCCTCCACTGTCTCTCAGCTCCCCTCCACTGTCTCTCAGCTCCCCCCTACTGTCTCTCAGCTTTCCCCTCTGTCTCTCAGCTTCCCCCTCTGTCTCTCAGCTTCCCCCTCTGTCTCTCAGCTCCCCCTCTGTCTCTCAGCTCCCCCTCTGTCTCTCAGCTCCCCCTCTGTCTTTCAGTTTCTCCTCTGTCTCTCAGCTCCCTCCCATTGTCTCTCAGCTCCCTCCCATTGTCTCTCAGTTCCCTCCCATTGTCTCTCAGCTTCCCCCTCTGTCTCTCAGACCCCTCCTCTGTCTCTCAGCCCCCTCCTCTGTCTCTCAGCCATTCATTTCAATGGGCAGGAGCGATGTGTACACCGCTCCTCCACCGCCCCAAAGATGCTGCTTGGAGGACTTTCACACTGGGACTGCAGCGGAGGTGTTTTTCAGGGGCTTTACAGGCGCTATTTTTAGCCCAAAAGTGCCTGAAAAACGCCTCAGTGTGTAAGGGGTCCTAGACTCACCCCCTCTCTTTTACACTCACTCCCTCTCTCTTACACTCACCCCCTCTCTCACCCACCCCCTCTCGTCCCCTTTCCCTCAACCCTCCCTCTCTCTCTCATTCCCCTCTCGCTCACCCTCTCATGATATACAATAATGGATGTAGGGGCCTTTTAGTGGGCGTGATTTTTTGGGGGGGTGGGGGGCAGCATTTTATTGAATTAAAGTGGGCCGGTCTGGATGAAGTCCAGGGCCAAATATTGGTCCCAGTCCAGCCCTGACACAGCCCCTGACAATTATTGTACTCCAAACCAAAAGCAGCCTTTCAATGACTCAATGAGGCCTTTTGAATTTAGACACCTATTTGAACTCCCCAAAGTGTACTTGTGCCCAGACTATGGACATTAAATTATTTACATATTATTAACAATCAGGAAAAAAAGCTTTAAAACGAGCCATCCCTGACCTCTCTAATTGTATGTATTGTAAAGTTATTCCTTCTCCAAGATCCTCAACGATCACAACAAAGACTCTAGAGTCACTCTAGAAGCACTTCAACACTCAACACCTGGATTTCCATCACATTCAATGGTGCCGTTCACACTTGAGCATGTGTCACTTGAAGCTTGAAGATCATCGCTCGAAAAATGACTTTTGGGGCAGAGTTGTGTGTTTTGACTCCTATAGACTTCAATAGGAGCCCCTGAAAAATTTCCATAATTTGCCCCTTGATAAGTGTGCATGTTTTTGCATGTTTTCTTGTCTACTGCCTAGGTTTCAATTGGTTAAAAAAAAAAAAAACTCAAGCTTGAAATGTGTGCAAAAAATGTCAAAAGATGCTCAGCAAAAGTGTAACAGAGAGATGAGCTCATCACTGTGCACCTTTGGGTTGGATGATGCTGGTCACCAGACAGAGGACATCTAGTGGAAATAAAAACACTGTGGGGGGAATCTGTGGATTGAAAGTGGACATTGCAGAAAAAGCAGGTTTTGTTATTTTTATCTGTTAATGAGCCATTTTTTTAATAATTTTATTTGGTTGGAGTCATACTTTAGGGTATAACTACCCTTATTGTGCTGACCCTTTAGTCAGCTCGGTCTTCATGGCCTCATTACAAAAATAAATAAAGCTAATTAAAATGTACACTTTATCATTTAAAAACAGTCCTTGAGCTGCAAATAAGTGACTATCTCGTCTCTAGTTTCTCTCGTATCTCTTCACTCGTTTCTCGTTACTAGTTTGCTGCAGGCAGGAGGAAGCATTTCCTCAGTCTCCTTGTTGTAATTTTATAATAAGTTCCAAAATTAATATGGGCTGATCTATGTCTCACATTTGTGAACAAGAACTACACCAGGATATACATGACTGTGTCATTTCTGAGACAGGTTCTCAGTTTCGGAAGTTATATTGATCCTGGATAGTGCAGAAACAAAGATGGAGCTGTTCTTTTGGAGGTAAAAGCAGCTAAAGATATCGCCAGGAGAGTACTGCAATTTCTTTAAGAGGTAATAAATACCTGGAAGTGTTACACTTACACATTATTTAGGAGGCATGCACAAAACATGAAAATATCTTCTGATTCTAGGTCTACTTTAAGTTTAATCTGATCTATCTACGGTGACCTCTCATCCCCCCTTCCAGTGTTGAGTTCAGATGCCTCAAGTACCCCTGTGGTATCTGGTATAGACAGTTTGTTCAGAACTGTTTAATTCTCCATTCTCTTTTGTCTGGGTCCTGTTTATATATAAAATATTAGTACAGAAAGTATAGGCTCTTTGTACATACAGAGATTGTTCTGCAGCAGTTAGATAACAGCATTACTACTGTATGTTTTGAGCAATAGGCTTTACTTTTTCAAGTGCATCCGAAACACTTCATATTTTCTTCTTAGCATCCTAAAAATAGGATTTTTATAACAGCTTACCTGTAAAATCCTTTTCTTGGAGTACATCACGGGACACAGAGCGACATAGTCATTACTAATGGGTTATATAGTTACCGTCAGGTGCTGGCACTGGCAACTTCCAAAACCGGAAGTACCCTCCCCTATATAAGCCCCTCCCATCCGGGAGCACCTCAGTTTTGTAGCAAAGCAATAAGTGTCCCCAAAGAGGGGCGGGAGCTCTGTGTCCCGTGATGTACTCCAAGAAAAGGATTTTACAGGTAAGCTGTTATAAAAATCCTATTTTCTTTCTCGTACATCACGGGACACAGAGCGACATAGTCATTACTAATGGGATGTCCTAAAGCAATGCCAAATGAGGGGGGGGGATACACCATATATAAGCTGAGCGCTATCAGACATGAGGATCTTTTGCGGCCTGCAACACACTGCGCCCAAAGGCGACATCCTCCTGACTTCTAACGTCCACCTGGTAGGACCTAGTAAACGTGTGTACCGAAGACCATGTTGCGGCCTTACAGATTTGAGCCAGGGAGGCCTGGTGATGCACTGCCCATGAAGTTCCAACTGCTCTCGTGGAGTGCGCTCTAACTTTGAACGGAGGCGGTCTCCTTCTCAAGCCATAAGCTTGCATAATGACCTGTCGAATCCACTTGGCTAAAGTAGACTTTGACGCTGCCTGACCCTTTCTGGGGCCTTCCGGCAGAATAAACAAAGTATCCGTTCTGCGAATCTGAGCAGTGGCTTTTAGATAAGCTTTAACTGCTCTTACTACATCCAAAGAATGCAATAACTTTTCCTCTACCGAAGTAGGTTTGGGGAAAAAAGAAGGAAGAACCACATCTTGGTTCAAATGAAACCTCAATACCACCTTAGGAAGAAAGGCTGGATGAGGACGTAACACTACTCTGTCCTTATGGATAACCAGATATGGCTCCTTACAGGACATAGCTGCTAATTCCGATACTCTTTTAGCCGAACAAATGGCTACTAGAAAAATCAATTTCCTGGTGAGAAGCACCAAGGAAATATGCTGTAATGGTTCAAATGGTTGTTTCTGTAGAACCGACAGAACCAAGTTTAGATCCCATGAACATATGGGAATATTAACCGGAGGCCTAATACGCATCACTCCTTGTATAAAGGCTTTGACTAGTGAATGCGAAGCCAAGGGCCTTTGAAAAAATATTGACAAGGCCGAAATCTGACCCTTGATAGTACTCAAGGCAAGCTTCCTATCTACAGCCCACTGTAGGAAGTCCAGAATCCTACCTATTACGTACTTATGTGGATGCCATTTCTTGGCCTCACACCACGCGATGTACGCCTTCCAGATTTTATAGTAGATCTGCCTGGATACCGGCTTCCTGGCATTGATCATGGTAGATACCACAGCATTAGAGAGCCCTCTCTTTTTTAGAATGTGGGCTTCAATAGCCAGGCCGTCAAACCTAGGGCTGGTAAGGAAGGGTGGTGTATCGGTCCTTGCGAAAGCCGGACGACGTGGGAGAAATTTTACAATCTCCGCGTACCACGCTCTTCGGGGCCACGCTGGAGCCACCGGAATCACTGGTTTCTTTTCTACCCTGATTCTGCGGAGTAATCGAGGTAACCATTGTGGCGGTGTGAATGCATATATCAGCTTGAACTGATCCCCAGGGAACACTAGGGCATCCGAGCCGCAAGCTAGGGGATCCCTTGTCCGAGAGACAAACCTATCCCCCTTTGCGTTGAATCTGGATGCTAGAAGATCTACATCCGATGTTCCCCACCGCTGACATATTGTCCAGAAAACCTCGGGGTGAAGGGACCCTTCCTCTGGGCCTAATTGCTGGCGACTTAGAAAGTCCGCCTTCCAATTCTCCACTCCTGGAATGAATACCGCAGATATGGCTGGGACATATTTTTCCTGCCCATTTCAGGATGTAATTTACTTCCCTCTGGGCTGCACGACTCCTGGTGCCCCCCTGATGATTGATATATGCCACTGCTGTGGCATTGTCTGATTGAATTCTGACAGGGGACCCTTGGAGTTTGGATGTCCATGCTACTAGGGCATACCGGGCTGCTCGTATCTCTAAGAGATTGATGGGCAGGGCCTTTTCTGCATCCGACCATCTGCCCTGGAGAGACTATTGCTCCAGTACTGCTCCCCAGCCTATAAGGCTGGCATCTGTAGTGACCACCTTCCAAGAAATCGGACTGAAGGATTTCCTTTTTTCCAGATTCTGGGGAACCCACCACCAACGGAGGCTCTTGCGAACGGAAGGGGACAAGGACATTGTAAGTCTAGGGCCTGAACTTTTTTGTTCCAGGCTGACAGTATGGCCCCTTGCAAATTCCTTGAATGGAATTGACCGTAGGGTACTGCTTCGAATGATGCCACCATTTTTCCCAGCAGCCTCATATACAGGCGTATGGACGGCTGTCTTTTTTGTACCCACTAAGTGGATCAAATCTTTCAAAGACAACACCTTTCCTCGAGGCAAGAATATTTTTCTCTGGCCTGAATCCAACCTTAGCCCCAAGTATTCCAGACTTTTGACTGGTTTTTAGGGCTGACTTGTCTCGGTTGATAATCCAACCGTGAGATTCCAGATACTTGATCGTCTTGTGAACGACCACGTCTAGTTTTTTCACTGAGTGGTCTATCAGCAACAAGTCATCCAGATATGCCATTATCATTACACCTTGTGTTCTTAGATTGGCCAATAAAGGGCCAGAATTTTTGTGAACACTCTTGGTGCTGTGGCCAAACCGAAGGGTAAGGCTCTGAACTGAAAATGGCGCCCTTCTACTGCAAAGCGTAGAAATTTTTGGTGGACTGGAAAGATGGGAATGTGCAAATAAGCATCTTTGATGTCGATCGTGGCTAACCAATCCTCCCCTTGTAGGGCAGTGGCCACCGATCGGATCGACTCCATCGGAAAGTCCTGATATACAGGAATTTGTATAGCCCTTTTAAAATTAATATGGGCCTCCCGTCCGCGTTTGCTTCGGGACTGTAAAGAGGTTTGAGTAAAACCCGAACCCTCATTCTTCCAGGGGAACCTCCATAATTACTCCTTGGAGCAATAGTTGTTCTAGTGCCAACAGGAGGGACTCTCTCTTCCGGGGATCCCTTGGCACGTTTGACCTCAAAATGGGAAGGAGGAGAGTCTTTTAACTCCAAACTGTATCCCAAACCTACTGCGGAGAGCACCTATCTGTCTTGATCGTGTCCCGCCAGGTCTCTTTGCGAACAACTGGAGTCCTCCCCCCACCCGACTGAGTGGGGGCTTCAATGAATTTAACTTTGGGGGAGGTTTTGTACCTCCCCTGACCCAGGGTTTCTCATTACCCTGCTACTGTCCCTGTTTTTTACCCCCAGGATTTGACCGAGGAGGCCGTCGGAACTGTTACACAGCCGATGCCCCAGGGACTGGAGAAGCAGGCCTCTTAAAGAGGGACCTCTAACTCTGCTTTTAACCGGCAAGAGCGTATTTTTACCGCTGGAAATTTTCTGGATATATTTGTCCAGGTTTTCCCTGAATAAGCGTTCACCATGAAATGGGACGCTAACCAGCCATTCTTTACAGGGAGCTTCAGCAGACCAGTTTCTGAGCCATAGGAGCCTACGCATATGTACTATAGACAGCGTAAGGCGGGAGGCCTGATGGACTGAATCCTCTATGGCGTCAACCGCAAAGCCTAAGGCTCTAGGTAGATCAGCTAGGGCAAAGCCTGCTGATCTGTCAAGTCCCTCAAGACCTGTTTCAACTGATCCTTCACTGCTTAGCAGACCCCAATAGCTGCTACTGCTGGTTGTATCACCAAGCAGATTTTCATAAGGACTCCAATCTTTTATCTATTGGGTTCTTGAACATTTGGACATTATCCACTGGACATGTCAGTGATTTATACATACAAGAGATGGCTGCGTCCACTGTAGGGACCTTCCATTTTTTTTTTTTTTTTTGATGAACTTATCCTCCATGGGATAGACCACCGGAAATCTCTTGGGGGAATAAATATTTTCTCAGGACGTTCCCAATCCTGGTAAATGAGCCCTTTCAGTAAAGGGTGAAGTGGAAAAGAACAAACAGTCTGGGGGCTTCTAGCGACCCCAACGAGGATACAGTAGTGGTTGATGGTTCCGCAAGGTGCATTTTTAAATGCTGATCGGACCATGTTAGTCAGAGACTGAACCCATAATCTTTCAGCTTGAGATGCTGAGAAAAGGTTCCCCCACTGTTGATTCCTCTATAACAGAATCAACCTTATCCTGATCCCCTTCAGGCAGGTCGATCCCTGTATGGGACTGTTGCTCTGCTAACAGGCACTCTGAAGGAGGAGACGGAGATCGGGCGTGCTTTCCCTGACAGGGAGGCAGCGATAAATTTTGACAATCTCTCTCTAATCCTCCCAGAGCTGAGGAAAAAACCTCCTCTGTTACATACACAGGAGCAGGTGACTGAGGACAGCCACAGTACCAAGTACCCCTGCGGGGTCTCTACGGTCACTTACCTCTGAACTTCAGGGGAGACTGGTGCAGCAGGAGTATGCCCAAGATCCTCAGAGCCCGATGAGACCCCCTTCGCTTCCTGGAAGATTCAGTTCCGGAGCTACTGGACGGCATATTCCTAAGCCTAAAGCTGAGGTATTCCAGCCGTAATACACCACTTTTACTGAGAATAGTCTAGCACAATTGCTGCTATATCACAGTTGGTGTCTACTAATGTGCCTTTCTAGGGGATGCCTGTATCAACCGCTATGCTGTATGCCTTTAAATGTTGCCAGCTCTGTCTCTGTACTTCATAGCCAGCTTACTGCAATAATGTGGCTTTTTAAAAACCTGCTGGGACGCCCGCACATGCGCAGAAGCGCTGCGGCGCGCACAGAGCGTCATCCCCCAGGCCCCGCCCCTTTTTCCGGCCACCTCTATATATAGAGGCGCGTGCACGCGCACGCGCGCGGCCACGTGCGCCTCGGCGCTAATTTTCAAACATGGAAACCAGGGACAGGAGCCAGGGCCCCCTTTGCCGCAGGCCGGGGGATAGACGAACACTGCAACATGGCAGAGGAAACAGTTTCCTGTAGGAGAACTCACCAGCTGCCTGGACTTTGCTCTCTGAGAAGAAACTAGTCCATATGACAAGAAAAACATTCCACAGCGGCCTCTAGTGGACAAACACAGGTACCGCAGTTTAATATACTAAACATATATAAAAAAACATTCTTTTTTTTTTTTTTTTTTTTTTCTTGACCACCATTAAAAATTATTACATTTTTTTTTTTTAGTAGTTACAGGCATGCACAGATATTAGCGGGAATACCGTTAGGTAACAGACAGAAAGACAAATTAGGCTTGGGGGTCCCCCAATAGAACCAAGTTCCTGGGGGCCCCCACTTACCTGTTCCCCGCCGCAGGACTTTGTTTGGTCCACAAAAGCCCAAACTTCACCTATCACGGCAGGCATTGTAATCAAACCTTCAGGGACCGGGTTCCCAAGGATTCCACTCCCCTGGACCTGTATAGCACCCTGCACAGAAAACATCTTGGTCGTGGGTATGACCAGAGCTCTGGATCCCAGGGTCCAGCTCTCCTAAGAGAAGCATTACAGGCAGAACCTTGCTCTTCTCTGCAAGGCCCGGGTACCGACCGTTTAGCTATGAAGCTTTTTTGGTCGGATCCGGAATAGCTTACTGAGGCCCAAAAGAACCTGTACGCAAGCTCAGTGAAAAACACATGTTTCTTCTTGGCCAACACCTTAGACACTGGCAAAAAACTGAGGTGCTCCCGGATGGGAGGGGCTTATATAGGGGAGGGTACTTCCGGTTTTGGAAGTTGCCAGTGCCAGCACCTGACGGTAACTATATAACCCATTAGTAATGACTATGTCGCTCTGTGTCCCGTGATGTACGAGAAAGAAAATGTATTTCCCCTTTTGAACAGTACTAATTCTTCATTATTTAGACTAAACTAATTTTAAAACTAATGGAAATAGTTTGAAACAATTGTATATTTGAAATTTGAATGGTTATTTTAAGATGATACACATTTTAGCAAGCAGTATATGTTGATCCTTAGTAATGTATCTTTTTGCCACTGGAGTTGTCAGGAAGGTATGTGATATTATTAAAAATATTCTGTGGGGGCATTTGTGCAACAAACTGCATGGTGGAGTACCTCTTGCCGCCTACCTAACACAAATGTGCGGCAGCAAATGGGTTGACTTTAGCACCTACATGCTGCAAATTTGTGCCGATGGGCAGCCGAGGTTTCTGTGCTTAGAGCGCACTTACTCACTTACTGCATGCTCCCAGCACAGGGACTGAGCTCTTGAAGACAGCTCTCAGTCCACACCAACGCGTGGTAGCCGGTATTGGCTGCATATTCACCAATCCTTCCTTCTCCATGGGCATACACCCCAATTAAGGGACGCCAGGGTCCGGCAGGAAGGGGTTAATACAGAAAGCAGTTATGTGATCATCAATTATTAAAAGGAAAGTAATTCCTGTATGACTTTGTGGTTTTGATCTCTGGCTTTAATAATGCTTTGAGTCACTGAGTTACCCAAAATAAGCATAAAGATCAGAAGCCCTGGCTTCCTGGTAAGCATACAGGTATGCGTACTCAATGAGCATAACAGGTTTCTGTGGTAGTGAGCCCTTGTAGACCACCAGTCTGTTCCCCAGGATGTGGAGTTTTAGCCCTAGCCTAGCATGCTTCTTCACCAGGGCCCCTGATGGTGGGAATTGACTTGCAGCAAGCTGGAACCAGGTCGCGGCCCCCAGGTACACCCAGCTGATGATACGGAGACCCCTCGAGTACAGATGACAGGAGACAGAAGAGGGTCTGGGAAACAAGCTTAGGTCAGGGCATGCGGCAGACAAGCAGAGAAACAAGTCTAGGTCAGGGCATGTGGCAGACAAGCAGAGACAGTAGACAAAACCAAAGTTAGTACATGAGAATATACAGTACGTAATAGAAGGCAAACTAGGAAGTTGCACAGGCAACATGGGCTGTGCTGAGCATGTCTTTTATAGGGAGGCAAACTGGGAGGTAGGCAGGGCCACCATCAGGAATTTTGGGGCCCCTTAAACAGCTTCGGGCATGGGCCCCCAGGAGCAGAGAACCGGGGGGGGTTGTTTCTGCCGACAAAAAGTGTCATCTCGCCTCTTCCTTCTCCTGCCGCGAACTGAGAATCGGGGGAGGCTCCGGAAAATGAAGACCAGTTTCATCTCACCTCTCTTCCTCCTCCTGCCGCGAATTGAGAAGTGGGGGGGTGCTCTTCCTCCTTCTGTTGTCTCTCCACTCAGCCGCGAGCTGAGAACAGGGGGCGGCTGAGGCCCCTGGGAACACTCTGGCCCTTACAGGTGTAATGCCTGTTCCCCCCTGATGGCGGCCCTGGAGGCAGGCCAGGAAGTGATAGGGAAAAAAATATATAAACCCAGAGAATAACAGGTGATGCCCATAGGTGAGGCCAAACAACACACGTGAAAGGAAGCAGAGGACTAGGAGCAGCACTGCAGCAAGGAGCTAAGAATTACATAGGCAGGAAAACTGCAGGCTAGATCGTGACAAGCAAAGCAACTAGCATTTTCAGAAAGAGATTAGCAATAGCTGCCCCATATTTTTCCCTGGAAAGTTTTACTTTAGGTGTCCAGTCACATCTAAGTGCACTTGACATACAGTTTATCATACAGCGATGTGTGTTGCATTAATGTAGGCTTTTAATTTGACTAGGTCCCTAAAGTGAAACTTTAGTCAAAAAATTAAGTCCTGCCAGATTATTGGAGGCACTCTGCACATGCTCAGTTTTGTGTGTATTGCAAGAGAGTTTATTTTTATTTTTTCAGGAAGGTGAATGTGATCAGCACAGGGCCAATCAGCACTGTCCAGACAGAGGGTCAGGGGTCATGCAGTGTCATAGGTCAGTTAGAGAAGAATGAAAAGTCCTCTTACAAGCTTTAACCAGACACTGATAGAAGTGATAAGACTGCTATATACTACTGATGAGAAAAGGTATTTAGCAGTTTATATTTACTAAAATATTTGCATTTTCATGTTCTGTGTACTGTGGAAGACAAGATATAGTGAATGCAGGGTCCTGGGTTTAGTAACACTTTAACTCGGTTGTATAACTATAACATTAGACCTATGCTATACAATTAACCCTTAAAGTACACCCTAAAAAGCTTTACAATATATCCCTGATGTATAACTAAAGGCAAAACTTTATGGCAATGGTACAAAAAGTGAAGGGGAAAAAAAACTGCTACGGGTTATAACTCTCCCTTTTCTATTCAAATTGAAAAAAAAAGGTTTTGCCTTAAGTTCTATGTTAAGGCCCTCTGGGGTTGATTTACTAAAGGGAATAGAGACCACACACACTCCCTTAGCAAACTGAATGTTTCCTGAGTTATATGCATAAGACACTGATGTTTTATCATAAATGATCCAATCAAATCCAAGCAAAAATACTGTTTTTAAAATTGTTTTTGTGCATGATTGGGTATTCAAAGTAAACTCATCTTCACTTTAAATAAACATTCCCTGTGTTAAGTCAACAGTCTCTCCTCCTTTACCTCCCATCTTGTACAACAGAGTAGCTTCGGATAATTTGTACAAAAGAGCCTAAAATGGTTCCAGTTGGCTGGACAGACGACATACTACTAGAATGGGATATCCCTACATATTTTTGTATTGACACAGTTGCATTGAGGCTATGTGTGCATTATTGTAAAACACGGCATTGGTGTGCTGTGATACTGCACACCCTAATACATTATAATGCACTACCATGCCTTTTGTTGCCTTTTGCTGTGTTGCTAAAAATAATGCATGCACATTTTTTGTTGTTTTGCTGTGTTAGGAAGTCCATTTCTTCTTATTATTTTTTTACTATTATTATTATTATTATTATTATTATTATGCAAGAATTTTAAAGAACTAATAATTTGCGCAGCACTTTACAATATAAAAATGGTACAGTTATAATACAATACAATACAAGAGGGTTAGGAGGGTCCTGCTCATGTGAGCTTACAATCGAATAGGGTAGAGCAAGTGGTACAAAAGGTAATAACTATGAAAGAAGAGCGGATGGAATAATTAAAAGCTCAGTTGTTAGGTGTCTTATCACAACAAATGGGGAAGACTAGGGGAATGGTCCCCAACCGATCACCCAGTAAAGAGCATTAAAGTGGGACTATTACGGTACCAATAATAAATAATGTATACTCAAAATTTGTGCTCCTGATGAAGCAACACAAATCACACAAAACGTGTTGAGAACTATAATATCCGTGGAAACCCACCATATTTGGATCCTCCTTCACTGGGGACACGTATGCTGGTGACACACATGGATGGTTACTATGCACCTTTTATGATGTATTAAAATGTCTTGTCTTTTGTATCAATAAATAAAATGTTATAATATTGTTACCGTAATAGTCCCACTTTAATGCTCTTTACTGGGTGATCAGTTGGGGACCGTTCCCCTAGTCTTCCCCATTCTATTTCAATCGGATGATTGTACACCTTATGTAGTCTAGCCTCAATCTACATTTATAGAGGCTATAATCCTTTAAATTATTACAACACATATTAACGAGCATCACAATGCACCTTAAGGCTGGGTTCACACTCATGCGAATTGGATGCGAGTTTCCCCGCATCCAATTCGCATGACAGGAGACTGTGACCGGCTCTCAATGGAGCCAGTTCACACATCTCCTCCGCAGCAGATTGCACAGGGGTCCTGTGCGTCTTTGGCTCTGTTCCAGGTCCGAATTCAGGCATAAATTCGGGCCTGATTTGTCCATGGAACGGAGAACAGGAACGCACCGGACCCTCTGCTGTGAGCCGCATCCGAATTAAGTGTGAACCCAGCCTAATGCACCACGGCACCTATTTATCTGAAATAAAAAAAAATCTTTTTTTTTGTTTGTTTTTTTCAGTTCTGACTGTAATAAATAATATTAATCAAAATATAGAATATTGCAGTCATTTTAAGCTTGTGTATTTTAAATAGAAAACTCTTCCCAAATAAATACAAAACTATTGCAAATCTTTACCTATGTGACATATAGAATGTGATGCCTACATAGGTGCCTGATTCAACTGACAGCTTGCTTCATATATCCCCTTCACAGCTGTTTATTTCAATCCACAAAATCTCTCCCCATGTAATATTTGAAAAAAAAAAAATTGTGAGCACAATGCAATATTCATCAAAGTGGAAGAAAAAAATAACACAGGGTCAAAGCGGCTGCATTGTATTTGTTAGGCGCCAGTTATTGCCCAACATGAAATGCACAGAGGCCAATAACAGACCAGACACAAGAAAATACTCTGCCAATTTTCAATAGCCTTGCACCTGACCTGGCAGTTCTTGGAAAGCATGAGCTCAGCTGTTAAACCAAGCCTTAAAAACAACATAATCAACCAGAAGGATGTTACAAAGATGGAATAGAGCCATTAACTGGTCATCTTGTCTGCTTTGAATAAAATGCACAGATGGTTTGATTATGTCACGGTTAAGCAAACACCTGGGTGAAAGATCAAGGTTGCCGAGTAGATAGCCACTTCTGTTACAAGGCTAAATCACAAAAGCAACGATTGATAGCTATCCATCCCAGTGGTTTTGAAATTGTCTTTCTGGTCATGTATTATATACATATACATAAAATGCTCAAGTGCACAAGGACAAGGGCCAAAGTGATAGCCTAAACTAAAATGTTCTATAAACCTTGGCTTTAAGAGTGTGTTTTTTATTGAACTTTAAATGGACTCTTCCAGCTACATTTAACCTTTTCGAACCCAGAATAATTAATTTTCCAAGTGGTAAACATGTTTCACCCATGTGTTGTGACAACTCCCGTTTTATAGCTTTTTACTGCAATACACATTAAGGTATGGTACCCTAGTGACTTGCATTACCACACTATTCATTTACAATAGCATCCCAATGCATGAGTACTACAGCGGGCAATGCACCCGTGCTGCAGTGTGCAACAAAACACATGGCATGTGTAGTGGTGGGCTGTATTAAAAAATGCCGCCGGTCTTTTTTTTTTGGTCATAGTGGTGCATTTGCAGTTCAACATGAATGGGTTTCCTTAACACAATAAAACAAAATTAAAAATACTTAGACCCCTTTCACACTGGGGCGCTTTTCAGGCGTTTTAGCACTAAAAATAGCGCCTGTAAAGTGGCTGAAAAGCGCCTCTCAAGCCACCCCAGTGTGAAAGCCAGAGTGCTTTCACACTGGGGTGGTGCGCTTGCAGGACAGGAAAAAAAATCCCGCAAGCAGCATCTTTGGGGCGGTGCGGGATCTGTGTATACACCACTCCTCCACCGCCCCTGCCCATTGAAATGAATGGGTAGCGCTGCCGAATCGCTTGCAAAGCGTTTCAGCAGCGCCACAAAACTCGACCGCTGGCGGCAGTTAAAAGTGCCCTGCTAGTAGCCGAAAAGCGCCGCCATAACAGTGGTAAAGTGCCGCTAAAACTAGCAGCTTTACCACATAATGCCCGCGCAACCCCACTGTGAAAGGGGTCTTAATGTTTCATTGGTTAAACACAAAATATCCTGCATTATAATCGATGAAAAAGCATCCTTAGAGATAAAGAAGCCAGGTTTGAAAAAGTGTGGAATCCCTAGATTGCATACCTTCAGGCTCCCTAGACACTGGGACATCTTGTGGTTGGAGGTCCGGACAAAGAGGACTGACTTCTGTCTTTTTTCCTCCTTTCTTTCTTTCTTTCTTTCCTTCACTCTCTTTTTTTTTTTTTTCCTTACGTTTTAATGATTCCTATATGGATGCTGACAGGGGACCATAGAGCCTCCCCTACCTAATATATACTCGGTTGCAAGGTATCGTGCCATGAGGCACTGGGAGTAATTCTTAAATCTTGACATTATTGTTCCCTTACCTCTCCATGTATCTGAACTACAGTATGTTTGATCCACAGTTTATTGTAACGTCTTTTGATTTACATCTCTACTTTGACTTTTGTAATGGGTTGATTACACTTTTTGAACTTAACCACTTCGTGCCCGCTGCACGACAAATGACGGCCACAAAGTGGTTCTAAAATGCCGGGAGGCCGTCATTATACAGCCTCTGCTCTTCCGGCCAGTGGGGGGCGTTCCTGGCGCATCACTGAGATGCCGTTGCGCGTGCCTGGCGGTCGCGATGTCCGCCAGGTACCCGCGATCGGCCGGTACACAGACAAGGACGTGGATCTCTGTGTGTAAACACAGAGATCCACGTCCTGTCAGGGAGAGGAGACCGATGCTGTGTCCCTTGTACAGAGGGACACAGATCGGTCACCTCCCCCAGTCATTCCCCTCCCCCCACAGTAACAATCACTCATAGGGCACACATTTAACCCCTTCCTCGCCCCCTAGTGTTAACCCCTTCCCTGCCAGTCACATTTATACAGAAATGAGTGCATATTTATTGCACTGTTCGCTGTATAAATGTGAATGGTCCCAAATATGTGTCAAAGTTGTCCGATGTGTCCGCCGCAATATCACAGTCCTGACAAAAATCGCAGATAACCGCCATTACTAGTAAAAAAAATAATAATAAAAAAAATGTCAGAATTCTATCCCCTATTTTGTAGACGCTATAACTTTTGCGCAAACCAATCACTATACGCTTATTGGGATTTTTTTAACCAAAAATATGTATTCGTATCCTAAACTGAGAAAAAAAAAGTTTTTTTTTTTTTTAAATTGGGATATTTATTATAGCAAAAATCTTAAAATATTGTGTTTTTTTCAAAATTGACGCTCTTTTTTTGTTTATAGTGCAAAAAATAAAAACCGCAGAGGTGATCAATTACCACCAAAAGAAAGCTCTATTTGTGGGAAAAAAAGGACGTAAATTTTGTTTGGGAGCCACGTCACACGACCGCGCAATTGTCATTCAAAGTGTGACAGTGCTGAAAGCTGTAGTTTTGTCTGGGCAGGAAGGGGGTTATGTGCCCAGTAAGGAAGTGGTTAAAGGAGAAGTACAGCTAAAGCTCGTTTGGCTGTACTTCTCCTGTGGATCATACAGGTGCAGTTCGTTCTGCACTCCTGTGACCCATTTTCAGCAGACAGCAGGCTGAAGTAGACATTTGCGGTTCGTTTCGTTCCAAATTCATTTTCGGACAAATTTTCCGTTATTTGGAGATTCGGATATATCCGAAAACCCGAATTACAATATAAACAAATTTTATCGACTGCTCTGAATAACGTAACGAAATTCGTCCGAATTTCGGAAATTCGGACTGAAATTTGAATCAAATTTTACATTGAACTCCAGTCGAATTCTCACTACACATAATGCTGAAATCAAAGACTGTGTGTGTTATTATAGTACATGCTATTTTAACGCTGTTGTAATCATTTGATGAAGATTTTTTTTTGTTTGTTCACTTTGCTGCATTTGAATCGAAAACAATATAACATTTTTGTTGTTTCGACTGATTCGAAAATGTATCGATTTGATCGGTTCGAATCGAAAAAATCTGTAAATTCGAACAAAATTTGAAAATTCCGAATACGAATTCCGAAAAAGAATTTAACGAATTAACCGAATTTAACTAAACAAAATAACTAGATTAACGAATCAAAACGAAACAAAAAATTTTTTTTCGTCATGCACATGTCTAGGCTGAAGTCCGCTGGCTGCTGACACCACAGAGCCAGTCCAGGCTCAGGCAAGATCGCGACACTGGGGTCAGGATCCGCCCACATGCCTGGATCAGCACCCGGGTCAGCCTCTCGGAGAGCCACTGAGAGCCTGAGCCGGACGCTCCCACCCCCTCCACAGCTCAGCGCTCCAGTGAGTGAGGAGAGGGCAGAGCAGAGAACGGTAACTGACAGTCACAAGCTCTCTGCCCCGGGAGCTGTGAGAACCAAGCGATCTGCAGTGTTAGATCGCTCGGTTCTCTGTGTTAGAGATGGCGGGGGCAGATGCAGCATCGGATCGATGCTGCATTCACCTAGGCAAGTATGATTCAGAAAAAAAATTGTACCCCATACTTCTCTGTTAATGCCTCTGGTATAGGGATGAGCTTTGAGTTCGAGTGGAACTCATGATCGACTCGAACATTGCCTGTTCGCCCATTTGCCGAACAGCGAACAATTTGGGGTGTTCGCGGCAAATTCGAAAAGCCGTGGAACACCCTGTAAAAGTCTATGGGAGAAATCTAAAGTGCTAATTTTAAAGGCTTATATGCAAGTTATTGTCATAAAAAGTGTTTGGGGACCCGGGTCCTGCCCCAGGGGATTTTTTTTTTTAAAGCTGACGTTTTTTCGGAAGCAGTGTTTTTAAGCGCTTAACGACCGCTCACGGCATATATACGTCGGCAGAATGGCTCGTACAGGCAGAATCACGTACCTGTACGTGGCCCTTTAACTGCCTGCCTTGTGGTCGGCAGTCATCTACGGCGATCGTCTCAAGGAGGGATGGAGCGGGGAAATGTTAGTGTAAACCCAACATCTCCCCGCTCGCCTACTGACACTGTCACCGATCTCCGCTCTGTGTAATCAGAGCGGAGATCGGTGACGTGTCACTCGTAGCCATGCCCCCCTCAATTAGAATCACGCCCTTAGGCACACTTAACCCCTTCAGCGCCCCTAGTGGTTAACCCCTTCACGGCCAGTGTCATTTTTACAGTAACCAGTGCATTTTTACTGCACTGATCACTGTAAAAATGGCAATGGTCCCAAAAATGTGTCAAAAGTGTCCGATGTGTCCGCCATAATGTCGCACTAGTAAAACATTTTTTTTTATAAAAATGCCATAAAACTACCCCCTATTTTGTAAACGCTATAACTTTTGCGCAAACCAATCAATAAACGCTGATTCCAATTTTTTTTTACCAAAAATATGTAGAAGAAAACAGTTTTTTTATATATTTTTTGGGGATATTTATTATAGCAAAAAGTAAAAAATATTGCATTTTTTTCAAAATTGTCACTCTATTTTTGTTTATAGCGCAAAAAATAAAAACCCCAGAGGTGATCAAATACCACCAAAAGAAAGCTCTATTTGTGGTAAAAAAAAAGAACGTCAATTTTGTTTGGGAACCACATTGCACGACCGCAAAATTGTCAGTTAAAGCAACGCAGTGCCGAATCACAAAAAGGGGCCTGGTCTTTATGCTGCATATTGGTCCGGGGCTTAAGTGGTTAATAATGCTTAAAGTGAAACAATAAAAGTGAAATATTCCTTTCAATTTTGTACCTAGGGGGTGTGTATAATATGCCTGTAAAGTAGCGCTTGTTTCTCGTGCTTAGAACTGTCCCTGCGCAAAGTGTCATTGTCATACAGAAAAAAGTCATTGAAAGTCATTGATAAAAAAAAATGCGTAGGCATCCCCCTAAATTCAATTACCAGGCCCTTCAGGTCTGGTATGGATATTAAGGGGAACTCCAACCAATTTTTTTTTCTAAATGGCATGGAGTTCCCCCCAAAAATCCATACCAGACCCTTTATCTGAGCACGCAACCTGGAGGATGCTTTGGGGGTCTGTGACCCCTCAAAGCACCATGTCCCCATGTTGATGGGGACAAGGGCCTCATGCCCACAACCCTTGCCCAGTGGTTGTGGGGGTCTACGGGCGGAGGGGTTATCGGAATCTGGAAGACCCCCAGATCCCGGCCCCGCCTATGTGAATTGGTAAGGGGTACATTGTACCCCTACCATTTCACAAAGAAACTGTAAAAAATTGTAAAAAAACACACAGACACCGTTGGGATAAGTCCTTTAGTAAAAATAAAAAAAATAAAGGGGAAACCCGGGCTTCCCAAGTGACCCCGCCCCCCTCTGATGCAACGGAAACCTGCGTTACATCAGAGGGGGCCGGGTCACCAGCACGTCACTGGGGAAGCCCGGGTTTCCCCTTGCGTCAGAGGGGGACGGGGTCACGTGACGGGTGGCTCAGCTACATAAGAGACCTGTCAGGCTGCCGGGATTCCCAGGGTGTCTCCGGTGGAGACAGGATGCTTGCTGTTCCTCGCTGCGCTGGACATCATTATTGGAGCCTGGACCTGGAGAGGAGAGATCATCCATTGCTGGACCCCGAAGAGGAGATCACCCATCGCAGGATACCGACAGCGTTGGAGTGGAGACCGAGAGTGGATTACCACCGCTGAAATTTTTATTTATTTTTTTAATAAAGGACTTATCCCAACGGTGTCTGTGTGTTTTTTTTTATTTTTTTACACTTTCTTTGTGAAATGTTAGGGGTACAATGTACCCCTTACCAATTCACATAGGGGGGCCAGGATCTGGGGGTCCCCTTTGTTAAAGGGGTCTTCCAGATTCCGATAAGCCCCCCGCCCGCAGACCCCCACAAACACCGGGAAAGGGTTGTGGGGATGAGGCCCTTGTCCCCATCAACATGGGGACATAGTGCTTTGAGGGGTCACAGACCCCCAAAGCATCCTCCCCATGTTGAGGGCATGTGGCCTGGTATGGTTCAGGAGGGGGGGCGCTCTCTCGTCCCCCCCTCTTTTCCTGCGGCCTGCCAGGTTGCGTGCTCGGATAAAGGGTCTAGTATGGATTTTTGGGGGGAACTCCAAGCCATTTTTTTTTCATTTTGCGTGGAGTTCCCCTTAAAATCCATACCAGACCTGAAGGGTCTGGTATGGATATTTGGGGGGAACCCCACGTCATTTTTTTTAAATTTGACGCAGGGTTCCCCATAATATCCATACCAGACCTGAAGGGCCTGGTAATTGAATTTGGGGTGGACCACCACGCATTTTTATTTATTTTTATCAATGACTTTCAATGACTTTTCTCTGTATTGCCGGGAGCCGACAATTCATTATAGCCGCGAGTGCTTTTAAATTACTTTTTTTTCCTTCAGAAATTATACTTTGTGCAGGGACAGTTCTAAGCACGGGAAACAAGCGCTACTTTACAGGCATACTATACACACCCCTTAGGTACGAAATTTAAAGGAATATTTCACTTTTATTGTTTCACTTTAAGCATTATTAAAATCACTGCTCCTGAAAAAATTGCCATTTTTAAAACTTTTTGCATTGGGCAGGACCCAGGTCCCCATTACTTTTTATGACAATAACTTGCATATAAGCCTTTAAAATGAGCACTTTAGATTTTTCATGTTCGAGTCCCATAGACTTTAATGGTGTTCGGATGTTCGAACTAATTTATTGCCTGTTCACAAGTTCTGGTGCGAACCGAACTGGGGGGTGTTCGGCTCATCACTACTCTGGTATACTGTTGACTAGGTCCTTTTGATTTGTATGTATTTTGACTATTATAATCTGGCCCTTGATCATAATGGAGGGTGCATCCACTTTTTGACATTTACTTGATACTGTTTGTATTCTTACACTATGTGAAATTTATAAATTAAAAACTATTGAAAAGAAAACAAAAGGAAATACAAGAGCACACTTGTTATTCCTTTTGTTTTTCAGTGATTCAAGAGAGCACTCGCTCTGGTCCAAGAGCAGCAACCCTCATTGTTAGATCATTGCAGATTTGTTTTTTGGGCTACCCATGTTATTTTTTTTCATGCTAGTGCTAAATCCTCACCTAATCCATCTATTAACCTCAGGATCATATGTAACATATGACTGTTATTGTTTTTTTTTATCATTGTTATTATTGAAATTCTCTTTTTATCTATTTTATGTTTATGGGTTTGGTCATTTACCATTAGCTTTTTGATGCATTAGGAGCAGGGTAAATTAAACTGGTGTTTTTTTGGGGGGGGTCATCCCTAGCCCAATTAATCAATGAATTTAGTTACAATTTCTTAGCACAATGCCCATTAACGTGTGTAATACCGAACATCCCTCTTAGAGTGTAAGCTCTAATGAGCAGGGCCCTCCTGTATTGAATTGTATTGTAACTGTGCTGTCTGCCCTCATGTTGTAAAGCACTGCGCAAACTGTTGCCACTATATAAATCCTGTATAATAGTAGTCATAGCACATGCATTAACCCACTGCAATAGAAAGGAAAGAATGAGAAAAGGCTCTTAAAAGTTCAGTCCACCAAAAACTGTTATTTCATGCTAATGCTGGAGAGCTACGGGCCTTACTATTGCTTTTTTTTTTTGAGTCTCTATTGTAAGATATCTGCACTTTAAGTCCTGGGTCTGCACAGCTACTGTGGCCATTATGAGAGTTTCTTTCTCTTCCTGCTGGGCATATTTTTATTTTATAATACTATAGAGTTCTTTTACTGGGCTATAACAGCAGCTGACCCACCAGGCTTGACTTAAATAAACATAAATATCACATTTTGGTGGACTAGTCCTTTAAATCTCTTTAGTAACACACCATCATTGGGATGCTTCATGAGAGATTCTATTTAAAGGTCTTTCAACACCCTAATTCCTAAAGGAGAAACACGCAGCATCATAAATTCATTGAAACTCTAGAAAGCTTAAAATGTCTTAATCCCCCAATAAATCTTTTGTGGCATTCAAGAAGCTTTTTTTGCATGTCAAGCCAATAAAACATGCTGTAAAACAGCATCATGTAACGTGTTGTAATCATTATTAATAAAAATATGTAACATCACTTCTGGGGATTTTTAATTTACTTTTCCCACCATGCAACTTAAGACGTACCACCGTGCTACTTAAGCTGTGCCCATGGTAATTGACCCGATCTGGAAAACACCTTTATGTTTCTGCGTACAAGTCAGGAATCCAATTATACTGTAAAACCCTTATGACAGAGATTGTTTGTCAGCATTGTGCATTGCTTGATGCAATATATTACGGAGTGTAAAGAATAATAGACGACAACTGTGCCGTACGAAGCCAGCCTACGATTCCAGTGCGGGCCTGATATCCCAGATGTGACGTTAATGTGATATGAAAGCATATTAAGCTTCAGCAAGAAGGATTATGAACTCATCAAAATTTTAATTACAGAATCTGCTGAGAAGCTTTTTATATCAACTAGAGGCCAACTTTCATCATCCATTCACTGGAAGGTAAAATAAGAAAGCATCAGCATAAAGCTATCTATCTATCTATCTATCTATCTATCTATCTATCTATCTATCGATCTATCTACCTGGCTAGCTTTCACTCGTAACCTCACATTTGGTAAAATTAATATTTGTCTTTGACTTGCTTGGATGATAGTTTGCCCAATAGAACAGTGATAAGTAGGATATAGCTACATGAGCAATTTTTAGTAACTCAATCCTGCAGATGAATTTTATAGCAGTTGCTAAGAATAGTGATCAACTGCTAACCAGATGGCTCCAATATTATAAGCTACACATGCTGAACGTAGTAGCGATTAAAGCGGAACTGAATTTGAATGGTGTCCCAGAGCAGTTGCCATAATTTGCATGGATGTATGTTATACATGTTTTGCCATATGCTATCATCTGTTGTGTTTAGCGATCACTTGATATTCTTTGCGATTAGTCACTAAGTGATTTTTAGAAGTGTATATGTAAAAATCATTCTTTTACCTCTGGTCTAAGACTGGCTCATTGGGTCAGAAAGGTCAAGAAAACCTTGTCTTAGGATGGATAATAATAATAATAATAATACAAATTAAATGTATTGCGCTGTGTCGCATAGTTATTACATATAACTCCACAAAAACCGTGATAAGTAATAAGAATCCTCAATGAAAGGAAATAAATGTAATTAAGTGTCCATAGAAAAAGTCCACAAAAGTGAAAGACAACTAATTGCAAATGTCCTCCAGTCCCTAATAGGTGTAACACCCAGTGCTCCCCATAGGAAATCAGGGAAAATATATTCTCTTACCAGATCCTAAAACCAATCAAAGTCTGTACTCGCATCAGTGAGCCTGACCCCTCACTCTGGGTATTAGCCAGCATTATTTTTCAGCCGCCTTATAGATGCCGCAGGTGGGAGTCACCAAATAAATGTATCCTTAAGAACTCTTGGACCGGCCATGCAGTATGTCAATGAGAAGAGAAAGAACTCATTGCGCAAAGTCCAGTAAAAGCAAAAAGGTCTAAAAGAGCCTCAAGGAATTTTCTTGCCAACTTATACTGGCCTAGCTTGGCACAATGTGCAGTTATGCATATGTTATATCTAGAGGGCCACTGGGGATCCTCAAAACCACTGCAGTAGACCGCACTGCTTTCAAAGAATACAAGGCATTCTCGGATTGGAATCTACCTTTGTTCAGGTGGTGGTGCTGTTCAAGGGACCTCCTGTGTTCAGTGTGCAGAGGGGAAGTCGCTCGAACAAGAAACTAAACATCGTGGCTATCACTGTACTACCATGCATCCCCAGCAGATCTCCAGATACTGTATAAGATATAGATAATTTCATCATGCCAAGCTAGACCAATGTAAGATGGCAATCAAGATAATTCCTGGCTCGCTTTAAGACTTATATACATGTTACACACATACATGTAAAAGTGATCAGCTAAATTTAATTACCTCATCAATAAGCAAGATTTTAAAAACTTTGTGTATGCACATCTGTTTAATTTGTCCACATTGGCGACAGATTGACTCTGGTGACTTCTGGCTTATTAAATTAGTTTCCATATTCAATAGCAGTCATCTCCAGGTGCTGCCACACACAGGGCTGCCATCAGGAATTTTGGGGCCCCTTACAAAGCTTCAGGCATGGGCCCCCTGGAGCAGAGGAGAACCGGGGCCTGCCGCAAATTGAGAAGCAGGGGGGTGGGCTGCTGCGAATTGAGAAGCGAGGGGTGCCACGAACAAAAAAAGAACAACAAAAAAATAGGGGGAGGGTTGCCATCCGGGGCCCCGGGGACCTCCGGGCCTCTGGGGACCTCTGGACCCCTTACAAAAAAAAAATAATAATAATAAAAAATAAAATAAAAAATTAATTATTTTTATAAAAAAATAAAAAAGGGGGGGTTGCCATCCGGGGCCCTGGGGACCCCTTACAAAAAAAGGGGGGTTGCCATCCTGGCCCCTGGGGACCTCCGGGCCCCTTACAGGTGTACTGCCTGTACCCCCTGATGGCGGCCCTGGCCACACAGCTCCATGTTATTTCCTGGGCACTAAAACCAACCAAATGTTAAGCGCTGGCATGCACCCTTCCCTCTCCATAACTCCCTATTGTCCAGTGAGGCTGCCAATTACATTTATGGGCATAAAGGCATTGCGAGGAGGCAGGCCAGAGACCAAACCTCCGAAGTCTGATTACAATTTGCATAATAGAACAGGTTTAGAGTCTCTGGAAATATACTTAAGCTTCCTGGTTGCACCTAGAGGGACCTGCCATGGAGTCATTTTAATATCTGTGAAGTCGCCACAGGTATAATTTAAAATTTATGATAAATAAAACCCAGATTAAACCCATGATTAAGTGAGTGCAGCTGAAAACCAAAGAGAATTACACCTAATCTGTTTAATTTACAGTCAATATGTAATTCCCACTGAATATATTCAACTTCATTTCAAAGTTTTCCCCATGTGAAATCTTGTGAAACATCCAGCCTTGTTTCTTATCTTAACATAGCAATGTGCCCTTTTAACACACTGGCTTACAATCAGCGATAAGACGCTGGTTATTAAAATATAATACAGCACATGTTATTTGTAGACCATCTCCTCTGGCAGAGAAAAATAGATTTAAAACGAATATAATTTTCTGTCATTAAAGTGAAACCCCATCTTCCAGGATGTTTTTCAAAATACTATTTCTACACTACACTAGAAACGTCATTATTATAAGATCTTTCCATCCTACAGTTTTTTAACTGGGGGGGGGGGGGGTCGTCGCTACTCCTCGAAAACTGAACTTGTGGTTTGTGGGCTTCTGAACCCCAAACTGCCACAGGGGCAGTACAGGCACTATTCTTGTAGATGTAGCTCGCAAATCTCCTCTTGACCAACACTATATGGCCAAATATGTGGACACATGACCATATAAACTTCCAATTCCAAAACTGTATGAATTAATATGAAACACTCCCCCATCCCTTCCTTACTTTGTGGCTATGGCAGCCTCCACTTCTCTGGGAAGGCTTTCCATAGGATTTTGGAGTGTGTCTGTGGGAATATGTGGCCTTTCAACCAAAAGATTATGTGTGAGGTCAGATTGTGGGTTGGATTTTGCGCACAATTCCAGTAGGTAAGAGAACTCACACGGAGACCGAATGTTGCAGCAAGTTGTAATAACATGGCGGTATTAAGGAATTTCAACAGAGGTTGCATACACGGCCAAATTGGCCGAAACACATACAATGAACCATACAGAGGGTATCTATGCACACTGATGACACCCGACAGCATCTGACAAAGTAGGCAGCTGGAAGGCAATACTGCAACTGAGCACCTGAGAAAGGGAGGGCTGTTGCCTGAGACACACCAAAAGTCCCTAGTCTAGTTTTCTCCACAGGAACTTGTCCCTAAGCTAGACAATCTGTCCCTAACCAGCGGAGCTTCTATCCCTGACCTGACAACTTGCACAAATGCATGCCCACCGAAGGGGAATAGTGCTATTTATTAGCCCTGCCCACAGTAAAGATGGCTGTGGAGGTCAGCCAGGGCAGCATCGTCCATCCGACAGCTGCTCTCATGATGACACCTTCGAAGGCCTCAATGGAACATGGGTTCCCCCTTGTTCTCCGCTCTCTCTTGCCTACAAGGTACTGTTGCTGGACAAGACGACATTGGTCACAATCAGAATTCCAATTTATTCCAAAAGTGATTAGTCAGCCCAATCAAGTTTCTCCACACCGCACTCATCAGACAGGGGCACAGTCATGCTTCTGGCAGAGAAAAGAGTAGGGATGGGCCGAACACCTCCCAGTTCAGTTTGCACCAGAAAATGCAAACACACAAAAAATTTGTGCGAACATGCAAACCCTATTAAAGTCTATGGGACACAAACATGAAAAATCAAAAGTGCTCATTTTAAAGGCTTATATGCAAGTTATTGCCATAAAAAGAGTTTGGGGACCCGGGTCCTGCCCCAGGGGACATGTATCAATGCAAATAGCTGATCACTTTTATGGGTGGCGGAAGAGGTGACCCCCCTCCCGCTGCCTCCCGGGCCTCTCCGTCTCTTACCAGAGCCGTTAGAAGCAACAGAAACAACCCAATCAACGGCGTAACATTATCTTTCACATCATAGAAAAAAATTGGCCTAACTTTACTGTTTTCTTATTTTTTTTATTCAAAAAAGTGTATTTTTACCAAAAATATGGTGTGACATAAAGTATTGCAATGATCTCCATTTAATTCTCTAGGGTGTCTGCAATATATATATATATATATATATATATATATATATATATATATATATATTTATATATATAATGTTTGGGGGTTCTAAGTAATTTTCTAGCAAGAAAAAAATGATTTTAACTTGTAAACAACAAGTGTCAGAAGTATGCTCTGTCCTTAAAGGAGAACTTCAGTCAGTTTTTCATCTTTCCATCTATTAAATTGTCTGCCCTTGTTTGTTTTAACTTTGGATAGTAAAGCATTTTTTTTTCTGCCAGTAAATATTTTATACAGCCCACTTCCTGTTTCTTGTCTGGTAAAAAGCCTAGGCTTATGACATCATGCACAGCTCTTTCTCTCACTCTCGTGAGAGTTTGGCAGGAAGGGAGGGGGGATGAGTCATAAGATGGCCAATGAGAGCTGCAGAGCTGGAGGTGTGCCTCTGTGTAAATCCAGGAAGTGATTGGATGGAAGCTTCAGAATGGCAAGGATGTTTTTATTACAAATTATGTGAGCAAACTGCAGTTACTCTTTAAGTGGTTAATGACCACATCCATCCTACATGTCAATAACCCATAACTGGTATTTGCAATATTTTCAGATTAGAAGCAGATAAGAATCTGCAATATGATTTGCATATTTTACAAATGTTACAAAGTATATGAAAAACATTTTCTTTCTTTTTTTTTCAAGTAAAGCTTTTTTTTTTTTTTTCTTTAAGGCGTGGATGTGTTTTCTTATCTTACACCCAGGCCATTGTTTTTCCAATTTGCAGAGATTTATGCCACGCTAAAGACAGTAAAATATGAGTGACAGGAAAAGCTCCTGGGATTAGCAATAAACTAAAATATAATTATTCCTCCAGTCATCCCATTCTTCACTGAAACCGGTTCTAATGAACTGATCCTAATGCAGCGCCATTAAGTTGATAAACCGCTGCCTTGAACCTTTGCTGGCTTTTATAATCTCCTAAAGGACAATCCATCAGAGTAATTTTTAAGAGATTATATCGAAATATTAACATATTCATTGACTGACTGATTTACAAAAGTTATCATTTGTATAAGTCACACAATGAAATGGAAAGAAGTCCTAACATTTTTTAGACTTTGTGCGGTGTGATTTATCAGTAGAGTTATTAGCTCCATGTGTCTCTCCACTTACAGCCGCTTGAACTGAAGTCTGCCAGTCCGTCCTTTCATCTCAGCAGTCTCCCACTACAGGTTTTATAGATCCTAAGATTGGGGTGAGGTAATTTTTATTAGGCGCAATACACTTACCTATGTTCTCCCGATCTACAGATTTTCTGTAGGCAGAGATTTGTCAGTGAATTCCCCCGAGACTTGTGGGGGGGCTGACAATTAAATTCTGACTGCAGAGCTGAGAGCAGAAGCATTCTGGATCCTGAATCTTAGACATGAATATATATATATATATATATATATATATATATATACATACATACATACATACATTACAGTGTATACACTCACCGGACACTATACATACAGTACAGTGTATACACTCACCGGACACTTTATTAGGTACACCTTGCTAGTATGGGGTTGGACCCCTTTTGCCTTCACAGCTTAATTCTTCCTGGCATAGATTCAACAAGATGTTGGAAACATTCCTCAGATATTTTGGTCCATATTGACATGATAGCATCACGCAGTTGCTGCAGATTTGTCAGCTGCACATCCATGATGTGACTCTCCCGTCCAACAAAATCCCAAAGGTGCTCTATTGTATTGAGATCTGGTGACTGTGGATGCCATTGGTATACAGTGACCTCATTGTCATGTTCAAGAAACCAGTGGTGAGATGATTTGTGCTTTGTGACATGGTGTATTATCCTGCTGGAAGGAGCCATCAGAAGATGGGTACACTGTAGTCATAAATGGAAGGACATGGTCAGGTAGGCCGTGACATTTAAACAATGCTCAATTGGTACTAAGGGGGCCCAAAGTGTGCCAAGAAAATATCCCTCACACCATTACACCACCAGCCTGAACCGGTTATACAAGGCAGGATGGATCCATGCTTTCATGCTGTTTACAGCAAATTCTGACCCTACCATCTAAATGTCACAGCTGAAATCGACACTCATCAGACCAGGCAACGTTTTTTCCAATCTTCTATTGTCCAATTTTGGTGAGCCTGTGCGAATTGTAGCCCCAGTTTCCTGTTTTTAGCTGACAGGAGTGGCACCTGGTGTGGTCTTCTGCTGCTGTAGCCCATCTGCTTCAAGGTTTGTTGTGTTGTGCATTCAGAGATGGTATTCTGCATACCTTGGTTGTAACGGGTGATTATTTGAGTTACTGTTGCCTTTCTATCATCTTGAACCAGTCTGTCCATTCTCCTCTGAAATCAACAAGGCATTTTCCTCCACACAACTGCCGCTGACAGGATATTTCCTCTGTTTCGGAGCAACCTGGAGATGGTTGTACATGAAAATCCTAGTAGTTTATCAGTTTTTTAAATACTCAGACCAGCCCTTCTGGCACAAACAACCATGCCATGTTCAAAGTCACTTAAATCCCCTTTCTTCCCCATTGTGATGCTCGGTTTGAACTTCAGCAAATCGTCTTCACCACGTCTAGATGCCTAAATACATTGAGTTGCTGTCATATGATTGGCTGATTAGCAATTTGTGTTACCAAGCAATTAAACAGGTGTACCTAATAAAGTGACTGGTGAGTGTATGTATATATATATATATATATATACAGTGTATATATATTGTGAGGGGGTTAACTCGGTAGCGGGTGTGTGTGACCCCCTGGTTGGGCTCCCCACACAAAAACAGGGCCAGCAGACGGAGGTTGGGGTTTTCAAAATCAAAAGGTGCGGTTTATTTCTCTATGTACAGTGACAAAAACACAACAAAGCCAAAAAGAAACATAAACAAAATAAATCCTGGTCAGCTTGACCTCTGACTAAACATGCAGGTTTCCTAACTAACAACTGGGATCAGCCTGGTGCTGTCCTAGTCCCTAAGTCCCTGGTTTAGTCAATGTCCAAACAAATAGCCACACAGGCTTTGTCTCACCGCACAGGGGTTCACTCTCCCTAGACAGTCCACACAGGTCTGGGTCCAGGCATGAGCAAACACCTAATGAAGCTGGGAGTTTTTATAGAGGCCTTAAACGAGCTGACAAGCTTCAGCTGGTCTCATCAACTCCCTGCCTGCACGACGCCCAGCACTCTCCCTAGAGGTATGAGTCATCCATGAGCCCACTAGCCTCAGCTGGGCTTCATCAACTCCCTCCCTAGTTGTATAAGTCGGCATAAAGCCTGAATCTGGGAGAAATATATCTACCCCCCTGGATGCAACCAGGTGACTTTACCTTCCTGCTGTCACAATATATATATATATATATATATATATATATATATATATATATATACACACATATACATATACATACATACATAAATTAGCCAACAGTATGTGAAGAAGAGAAGTGCGAAGTGCATTACGGCAGGTAGTATGTATCGGGGAAGAATGTAAAGTGTATGACACAGGTCAATATGTGTAGGAGATGTATAGCATCCTATTTGATGACTCTGATCCATCCTTAGACACACCACACTGGGCATCTCTGCCATTAATTTCACTAACAGGCTTTTTACCTACTTTTACACAACAAGTACAATGCCCACCTGAGAATCGATAGAAGATTCAGGATTGGGACCCCTGCGGCATTGAGAGCAACTGATTTCACCTCAGGTGGAGACGGGGCCTTTTCTCTACCTGCGCTCACAGAAGGTGTGTTGATATGGCTATTTTTGTGATTTTTATAGCATAAATATGGAGCAACATTTTAAGACCATGTAGTGTTTGGAAGCTAAGATTCCCCTATATATGTGCTAATGAACCTGTTGGACTGCTTCATGAGTTCAGGACAGAAAATTATGCTACAGGAAGTAGGGGGAGGGAAGAGGACAAGTCATGTGCTGGAAGACAAAGGGGTGCATGGGGGACTCCATGATGACATAATAACAAGGAAGGTCTATGGCAGAAAGAACTTCACCTGGATGACGCTAGCATCTGATTTCGGCAATCGCTCGAATTAGCTGGGAGTCCTGGGTGCCTATAGAAATTGTGAAGTTGCTATAACCTGAGCTAAGTAACTTTTAGCATATTTCTATTGTATACAGACCATAGTTCATGCTTGTTTGGTAGGAAATAGGTGACATTTTGCCTGTTGTATGTATATCTGGTAGGCTTGCACTGGGGGGGGGGGGGGGGTTTGTAAAAAAACGCTTGGAACTCTGCTTTAACTCTTGCAGTGCGGGGGTCCCACTGTATGGGTCGATTTTGTTTAATTTCTGAGTTGTGGTAAGCCCCTATAGCCCTTAAGAACTTACCTGAATCCACTATCACATGCTACTTCTGGAAGCAGGGTCGAGACTTTGGTATAGTCACAAATGAATACACTAAGGGTGATCTACTGACCTTAAACAAATTGCTGTGTGATTGTGTTGGATGGATTTGGAATGAGACAACAAGGACGTTTGGCTACTAGCTCATGCAGAGCATGTTAGGTGAAACACAAGCACATTAGTTCGGAGATGTGTACAAATGCGGTGGTGTTACGATGGAGTAAAATGCCTAAACAATGACCCAAGGAGAGCAGCACTGTATACAGTACATACCCCATTGTCAGGGGTATGGTGGAACACATCATTAGCCTTCATCTGACATAACATTAGCCTACAAATTTATCAACAACAGCTTTTTACCAGAATAAGCTCCAAGCTTCTGCCATATACGATTTATTGCTTTTTTATGTCTGTTGACAGGACAAGTGCTTAGCATTACAATCCATGGTGTTTCCTACAAGTGTGAATAATTCTCTGCCAAGATGCTGCACGTACTCTCTTTTGTGGCATATAATCTACCAGCATGTTCTTCTGTCACTATACAGGCGGATTATACTGTAACAAATGTAACAGTAAGTGTTACATCTCACATGAAAAGCATGCGATTAGGGCTTGTACATGCAGCGCCAAAGCAAGCCAAGCGGAAGTGTGGGGGCGTTGGTAAGGGGTACTTATAGCCCAGTCACACCAGTAGGTGGAGGAAAAACAATTTTAGAAGGGTTGATGGTGCCCAGAGAATGTCCTCCTTTTGATATTGACCCACCAACGTTCTCAATTTACTGCATAAACTTTGAACGGCTTATGCTAATGACTGACAAGACCGAACAAATATTAGCAAAACTCACAAGTCACTAGCTTTTATTTGACTGCAGAACTATCTGGTTAATTGCAGTAATCGCTTTAGCGCATTAAAGTTATGATAATTTGATTAGAGGATATTTCAGTGCTCCTGCCTTCCATGGGACTTCCCTGATTGAAGCAATAAGAAAAACATTGTAGGGGGTCAGACATTTATATTACGCTGTGCTTCTTGCCGAATGAAAGCCAGTAGACACTCTGCAAGATATTATTAATATTGCAACAGAGCCTTCCACTGCAGGGGAGGAGGAACATTTAAGAAGAGATTTTCACAAGACACTAAACTGACAGTTTTATCGCTTTCGGTGGTATTCTATCTATAATTTCATACCTGAGAATGAATCTCCATAATTGGTTCCATTGTACACTCAATACTGAGAAGAGACTATTGATCCCTACTGAGTCTACTAGATTTACTATGATCTGGACTATCGCAAGAGACAATGGGGAGGATTAACCCCATAAGCTTCGAAATAACACAGAATTCTTGGGGGAGACATAATCATATTGACTTTATTTGCACACTGAATGGAACTATGTACAGTAATAATTCCTTACTGACTTATTTTAATGGTTCAAAGGACAACGCTGTGCTTCTTTCACAAGGACACCCTATATACAAAGCCACCGAAATATATGTGTTTAAATGTGTGTTTTTCTAGGGCAACGCTGCTCAGTTAAAAAAAAAAAAAAAGTTTATAGTGGTGGTTTAATTTAATTGGTCTTCTATTTTATTAGTTGTCTATTATTGCTTGTGATATTATAGTACATTTTGTATTACCGTATTTGCCGGCGTATAAGGCGACTGGGCATAAAAGACGACCTCCTAATTTTCCAGCTAAAAGGTTGGTTTGGGATATACTCACCTTATAAGACGACCCCCTTACGATAGTCTGTCTAGAAGCTGAGGGGTAGCCGGAACCACCGCTGACAGGAACAACCGCTGACAGGAACAGGCTTTATTCAGCTTTTATCAAATCTCACTGTGCCCATTGCATGTCTCACCTCACTGTGCCCATTGCATGCCTCACTTTGCTGATCTCCATACCTTATCCCTGACATGCAGAGTCAGACTGCGGGAGTCCATTGTTCAAAAGCCGCGCCTCCTCCTTGTCATGTTCTGTGATAGGCGGAACACTCAGTTTCCCAGCAGAGCCTGTGTTCAGTGTTCCGCCTATCATGGATGTCCTCTTGTCGGAAGCCGAGAACAAGAGGACGTCCGTGATAGGCGAAACACTGAACACAGTTTCTGCTGGGAAACTGAGTGTTCCGCCTATCACGGAACAGGATGAGGAGGAGGCGTGGCTTTTGAACAATGGACGCCCGCAGTCTGACTCTGCATACAGTATATAATACAGGCGTATAAGATGACCGCCAATTTTTGGGGGATATTTTTAAGTATAAATGGTCGTCTTATACGCCGGAAAATATGGTACTTAATAAACATTTTGTGTTTTTGACAATACTTTTCCCTTTCCCGGTTATATCACTGTTCAATAATAATTTAGGGGTTGATTTACTAAAACTGAAGAGTGCAAAATTCGGTGCAGCTTTGCATAGAAACCAATCAGCTTCTAGGTTTTCTTGCCAAAGCCTAAATGAACAAGCTGATGTTAGAAGCTGATGGGCTACCATGTTCAGTACATCTTATGCACTGCGGCCATCCTGGTTTTCCGAAAAGACATAAGGCTACAACTGTATTCATGCTCAAATTGGTATATTTCTTACGGTCAACTGTGCACACGGTCAATCAATCAATCAAGTTAACAACATTGATGACTTCATTTAATTTCTTACGCCACTTTTATATAACAAATCTCATGACTATTGATGCATCAAGGTTGATTTACTAAAGGAGTAGAGCATGTTCACGTTGCAAAGGAATTTCCACTTAGCTAGGTGAAAGTGGTAAAATGCACTCAATCACAAGCAAGGAAAATTAAAATATAAATAAAGAAAAACAGTGCTTTTTTCTTGCACATGATTGAATAATGGAAGTCAGCAGAGCTTCACCACATTCACTAAGCTAAGGGAAAATTATCTTGCAAAGTGAAAATTCACTTTGCTAAGTGAGCTGCCTATTTCCTGTTGGTAAATCAACCACTTGTGTTGACCATTGCCTCATTGTCTTATCATTTAACTAATGAATATTTTATTTTCCTATGATTTAATTAAAATATCTAGATTCAATGGGGTCAGGAGAGCATCTTTCCTGGCTATTGCGCATGTCTATTTCCTTAAGACCTGACCTTCTCAACCAGGATTCCGTGAAACCTTAGGGTTCCTCTAGAGGTTACAAGGGGTTCCTATAACAATGGGCAATTTCTGCCTCTCAGATAAATAACCATTAATACACTGAACTTTTTAGATATCTGTAGGGGGGATTATTCCCAATGACCATCACACTAATATACTGTGAGCTGTAGATAGTAATTATTATTACAGTAAATATTATTAGCAGGGGTTCCCTGAGCCTGGAAAGTTATTTCAAACATTTAGCCGTGTTAAAGGGATGGGGAAAGTTGCTTTAGACCATCAAACCTTAAAATAAAACAAATAAAAAGAAAATTCAACAGTTTTTCTATTATATAAAAATGTTCATTCATGAAGTCTCCTAATCTTTCCCCTAGTCAAAGCTCTAAGGCCACTTTCTCACTGAAGACCGCCCCCACACTTGCAGCACTGTGCCGGGGGGTGTGAAAGCACTCTGGCTTTCACACTGGGGAGGCATGAGAGGCACTTTACAGGCACTATTTTTAGCACTAAAACGCCTGAAAAGCGCCTCAGTGTAAAAGTAGCCTAAGATCCCTTTTCACAATCTCTGTGCTATTTATAAGGGGGTAAAAGGGGCAATTGCCCCAACCCCCATGACAGAAGGGGTCCCCCTCTATACAAAAATGATATATAACAATATAAAAAAATGATATATAAAATAATAAAAAAAAGAATAATACCGGTAATAAAATAATATAACATGTATAATAAAAAACATACTTTATTTTATTAGATGCATCTTGGGAAGTAATATTTTGCCGGCCATCATCTGTAAAACTTTGAACTGGTATATTATATCGTATTTTAAAAATCAATTTTGGAGGCTCACGCAAACCACACATGGAGTGCTATGACTGCGTGTGTGTGGGCATGTTTGACCTCAGAATGACGTTGTGTCATGAATTTTAAAAATGTGTGACTGTCAATGAGAATGTAAACCAACTCTGTGTATAAGGGGCCCCCGATACCTGAATTGCCCGGGCCCCCCAAGGTTTAACTATGTCTTTACATGCACATCTTCTCCATTTTTTTACACCCAAAAATTCTGCAAGTACATAAAATAATTGATTTTGACAGAAATCCTTCATGCTCTTAACTTTCTGTTGGAGTTGACTGTACTAACAGTTCTTTTAAAAAGGGAAAGGTGCATGTATTGCAGAGGTAAATTGCATATGTACTTTTGTATTACGGTATATACTTTAAATTCCTATTAAAGGATAACCTATTCCTATGGAAAGGCCATCCACTCTTTAACCACTTCAATATAGGGCTTTTTATACCACCTCAATACCGGGCCTATTCTGGCACTTCTCTCCTACATGTACAAATCATCATTCTTTTGCTAGAAAATTACTCAGAACCCCCAAACATTATATATGGGTTTTTTTAGCAGACACCCTAGGGAATAAAATAACGGTCATTGAAACTTTTTATCTCGTATGGTATTTGCGCAATAATTTTTCAATTGCCTTTTTTTTTGGAAAAAATGGTTTCATGAATTAAAAAAATAACAAAACAGTAAAGTTAGCCCAATTTTTTTGTAAAATATGAAAGATTATATTACGCCGAGTAAATAGATACCTAACATGTCACGCTTTAAAATTGCGCACACTCATGGAATGGCGCTAAACTTTGGTTCTTAAAAATCTCCATAGGCAACGCTTTGAATTTTTTTACAGGTTACCAGGTTAGAGTTACAGAGGAGGTCTAGTGCTAGAATTGTTGCACGCACTCTAACGCACGCGGTGATACCTCACATGTGTGGTTTGAACGACGTTTACATATGTGTGCGTTTGCTTCTGAGCGGGAGCTATCGGGGATAGGGGCGTTTTAATTTCTTTTTATTATTATTATTTTTTTTTTCCTTTTTTTTTTACACTTTTTTTTTCCTTTTTTTTTTTTTTTCATCACTTTTATTCCTATTACAAGGAATGTAAACATCCCTTGTAGTAGGAATGGTGTGTGACAGGTCCTCTTTATGGAGATATGTGGGGTCAATAAGACCCCACATCTCTCCTGCAGGCTGGAAAGCATGAGATCGGGAAAAATAAATCACCGATCTCATGCTTTCAGCCGCAATCACGGCTTTGTTTACTTTTGGGAACCCGGGCGTGACGTCATCACATCGCGCCCGGGCCTCCGACGGTCACAGTCATCTCTATGCTTGTCATGTGACAAGACAGCGGCGCTGGGCGATTCTTTCTCCGGGCCCCCGATGGCACAGGAGAGCCCGGAGAAGCACCGGATGGCGGCGGGAGGGGGATGTCCCCTCCCGCCGCCTATAAGAACGATCAAGCGGTGGAACTACCGCTATGATCATTCTTATCGTGCGCAGAATCGCCGGCTGAAAAGAAGGATATCTGAATGATGCCTCTAGCTGCAGGCATCATTCAGATATCCCCCCACAAAGCCCAGGACGTCATATGACGTCCACCCAGGATGGAAGATCCCATCTGTGGACGTCATATTACTATGGGCGGGTAAGGAAGTGGTTAAAGGAGAAGTACAACCAAAGCTCATTAGGATGTACTTGGGGTCACACAACGAACTGCACTCCTGTGACCCATTTTTAGCAGACAGCGAGCTGAAGTTCGCTGTCTGCTGACATCACAGGTCATTACGGGACCCAGCTCAGCTTTTCAGCAAACCGCTGAGAGCCTTAGCCAGCTGCTTCCACCCCTCCACAGCCCAGCACTCCAGTGAGTGGGGGGGGGGGGGGCAGAGCAGAGAACCAGTGACTGACAGTCACCAGCTCTCTGCTCAGGGAGCTCTGAGAACCGAGCAATAAGTGGTATTTGATCACTCAGTTGTCAGTGTTAGAGCGGGGACAGATGCAGCATCGGACCAATGCTGCATCCACCTATAGAAGTATGATTCTACATAAAAATGGATCCCCATAATTCTCTTTTAAAGGAAAATTAAGTTCCTTCCCATAATAAATAAAGACTGCAGTGGGCATATGCAGAAGACATAGAGACTTTTAAAGTAGTAGCTGTGTAGCTCTCAGTAGGTCATACAGCAAAGATCTTGGAGGACCAGGGACATCTAATTATCAGACTTGAGGGGTTGCTGGGGGGGGGGGGGTGTAAGATGGATCTCTAATGCAAAGAAGATACAGAACTGGAAAGAGGACTCAAGGGTATGCGAAAATTAAAGTTATTTAGCAGTTTGTCTAGAGTGCTGCTTTAAAGAATGCATTCGGATCCAGAAACCAATAAAGCTGTGTCTTTTTTATACTTTTATTTGACATTGAGGTAAGATAAGATTACATAAGCGGTAAGAATGGTCGAGCCTGACACTTAACCAATATGCTTATTACTATCCAGAACAAAATATATCAAAAGGTAATTTGGTTACATTGATACAGAAAGGATTTAAAGAGTCCTAAACCTTCACATCTTTGGAGAAATCTAGGCCACTGTGACCTTTGAAGTTTTAATAGCTGTCTGATGCTGTTAATTAAAAGGAACATTTTACATTTAACTTTTTTTTCCAGCGTTAAACTAATCAAGTTGCGGCAACCATCTTAGCTTAACTTGTGTAAAGGTGTTAATAGGCTCTCCAAAGGATGGGTGTTATTTGTCCGTGGATAATGAAACTAGCCTTGACAAACACTGTCAATTACTACATAATTATCAACCTTCATTACCCATCGTTATCGCTCTCCTTCAAAGTTCTGTTTTGCTGTTTTTAACTAAAGGACCCATAGAGGACCTGTACTTCTGAGAATGGAACTCGAATGGAAATTATAATTGTTTGCGGTCAATTTAATTTAATTTGTTAAAGAATATGTTACCCTGACATTTCATAATCCTGATATGTGTTTTTTGTACTATGTACTTGTGTTCAAAAGTATCCTGTTTTCTTTGCAATGCTTCCTTTGTGTGAAATAAATCCCAGGTGATCCTGCCAGTCCCCCTGCCTTCCTATTTCAGACTGACCACACTAGACAGGAGAGCACATGACTCTCAGCATGGTCTGCCCTCCAAGGATCAGGCTTGTGATGACATGCCCCCCTGTACAACCATTCACCGGGCAGATAAGTGTTCTGCTTTTTCTCCACCCCCACCTCTCTAGCTCCTTATGCAGTCAACAAGAGGTATATACAGTATATCAATATGTTTTGCCTTGTATTTCTATTTTTAACTGATTTTGTAAGGTACCGGTAAGTGCTTTTGCTTTAATCCTTTAAAGTGGAGTTCCACCCATATAAAAGTCAGCAGCTACAAAAAGTGTAATAATTAGACACTCACCTGTCCCACGTTCCAGCAATTTGGGCGTACGAAGCCTCGCTCCTCTCCCCCTCCTCTCTGCGGCGCCGGCGTTCTGACTTTGGGTGCCCGGCTGTGGCAGCCAGGCACGCACTGCGCATGCGCGAGCCACGCCAAGCGTTGTGATTGGCCGGGCAATTTTCTGGGACCAGTGATGTGTCCCAGAAGATTGCATGGAGGGAGGGGGAGAGGCAGAGCCCCGGGAGGAAGTGGGAGCTGGATGCCTCTAAAAAGAGGGTATCCGCTCCCCCCCAAAAAAAATTACATTCCAAATGCGGCATGTCAGGGGGTCACCCGAAATGCCCGTTGCTATGCGGAGGTCCCCTAATCTGCCTCTTCCTTTGCCTCAGTGTATGTCCTTCTGCTTCCTCTTCTTGTGAATGGGGCGCGCTGCCTTCTGGGAACTGTGTGTATCCCAGGAGGCAGCCGCCCATTCACAAAGCCGCGTGCGAGTCACGCATGCGCAGTAGGAAACGGGCAGTGAAGCCGTAAGGCTTCACTGCCTGTTTCCCTTAGTCAGGATGGAGGAGCCGGGACCTGCCAGCACCGATCGATCACCGTCGCGGGCCCGACATCGTGGGCGAGTAGGACAGGTAAGTGTCCTTATTAAAAGTCAGCAGCTACAGTGTTAGAAGCTGCTGACTTAAAAAAAAAAATTGCGGGTGGAATCCCGCTTTAAGTTCCATTTTTTAATGGAACTCCGCTTTAAGTGTGTCAACGTTTTGCCTTTAGGTATACTTTAAAAGACACAGAGGTGTTTAAACAGAATCTGCTGTTTAACCACTTGACCCCTGGAAGATTTACCCCTCTTCATGACCAGACCATTTTTTGCGATACGGCCCTGCTGTACCCAAATAAAATCTTATTTTTTCCCCACAAATAGAGCTTTCTTTTGGTGGTATTTGATAATCTCTGCATTTTTTTTTTTTGCGCTTTGAACAAAACAAGACCGACAATTTTGAAAAAAATAAATATTTTTTTAACTTTCTGCTATAAAACACATCCAATAATAAAAAAAAACAAAAACAAACAAACATATTTCTTCATAAATTTAGGCGAATATGTACTCTGCTACATATTTTTGGTAAAAAAATCCCAATAAGCGTATAATGATTGGTTTGCGCAAAAGTTATAGCGTCTACAAACTATGGGATATTTATATATTTTTTTATTTCTTATTAGTAATGGTGGCGATCAGCGACTTATAGCAGGACTGCGATATTGCGGCGGACATTCTGACACTTTTGACACTTTTTGGGGATGAGTGACACTAGCGATCAGTGCTAAAAAAATATACACTGTCATCGTATTAATGACAATGGCTGGTAAGGGGTTAACATCAGGGGCGATCAAAGGGTTTACTGTGTGCCTAGCCTGTGTTTACTGTACTGTGTGAGGTACTTTTACTATGGGAAGAGATGGAAGTTATTCCCTGCTTTGCAGGGACACAAATTCCATCCCTTCCCTAATGTCAGAATGCGGATCTGCCTTATTTACATAAGCAGAGAGACAGAACTGCAATCTGCCTAATGATCGGCGGGTGCCGGAGGACATTGGGTAGAGTGCACCCGCCAATTGCTTCCGCTGTGTGTAATCACAGCGTAAGCGAGACCTGCGGTCGGTGCGCATGTGCACCCCCTAACTGGAAGAGTCGGATCACATATATATAATGTTTGGGGTTCTAGGTAATTTTCTAGCAAGAAAATTCAGATTTTTACATGTAGGAAAGGAATGTCAGAATTGGCCTGGGGCTCAAGTGGTTAACCTTGTGTTAAAGCTTTGTGAATTCAGCCCAAAGTCCACTGTGGCTGGACATCAGAGATCCTGTGTAAGGATTTATGTTGAACTCACTCCTGCATAGGAAACTTACATTTGTTCTACCTTGTTGGAGGTACAAAATTGGAACAAAAAGTCCTGAAAATAGACTGGAGAGTTGACTCACTTTGTTTGCTCACAGTTTGACAATAAACTATATATAAATATATGGTGCCGATGAGTCTGTTGATGACAAGGCTGTCCATGAGAGGACAACACCACTCCAATTGGTAAATAGTAGCAGCAACAGGATGATTGGGATTATAAAGGTGCCCAAAATTGAAAGGGATACAAATACAGTAGTATAAAAATAGAAAGTTTATTTATAAAATAACATATATTGGATTCAATAAAAAATCTGAGTATAATATGAATTGCATTGAGTCACTGGTGTCCATATATAGAAGGTGATCAGTACTTGATGTTATATCCCAACATGTTTCGTCAATCTTGGCTTCTTCATGGATTTCTAAGGACCTCCAATTCCCTTAAAGTCTGAGAGACGTCAAGAAAGTCACCAGGCAAGTCCACAAATTATGGAGGGGAGGCTCACAGGTGATACATGGGGACCAGAAAAAACTCTGATATAGACACAGATTAATGCAGGGGCGCCAGCAACTAGTGGCTATCATGCATACATGGTGCTGTCCTAAAATGACCACTCTCGTTTGCAGTACACATTATATTGGTCGCCCCTGCCTTCCACTCCAAATGGGTTCATAGGAGTGCTTTTTCACATGAAAAACCTGCATTAACATTTTCCCATCAGACATTTCCACAAAGATTACAAATTTTTTCCTTGTGATAAACTACTACTCATCATCGCGTCCCTTCCACCAATTTCTTCTTTCTATTGCTTTCTCTCATCCATTATCGAAGAACATGAGAATTCATTGTGCTCATTTGGATGAGATTTATGCCTTGCAGCTTAGGAAACCCAAGGGCAAAATAATCCTGAAAATATATTTAGTGACAATGAAGTACCTACAGAGAAAGCCATTAATATTCATTTCCAACAAAAAGAGAGAGAGAGGCAAAATATATGCCAATAACACAGAAAACCATAGACTATGCTGAGAAAGAAAGTATGAATCATCCAAAAATAATAACTCAGGCTTGAAATATTTCATTTTTCGGTGAATAAATAAGTGGCTATGCCTTAAAAACACTCCACGGCAAAACTTTTAGTACAACAATCCGCATAATACAATATCATGTTTAGAACTTGGTTATGACAGCAATTTATAGGTGATTGAAAGCAATAAAAATAAAATACAAGCAGAAGGATGGAAGTGGTAACCTCAAGATACATTACAGACATATGTATGAATTTTTATGTGTGTGCCTGGGTGGCAGGAGCAATAGTTCACACGCCATCGCTCAAAAAATATCAGGATAAGACAGCAGTGCCTGCAGCCTCCTGGCTCTGAGGACATCTAAAGCAGCCCATACATTCCTCATTTAGTTTTTAGTTTTTTGCTTCAACTGTTAGGCTGACAATAAAATAAAAAATAAAGATCCAATTCCACCATACACACATTCGATGTGGATAGGGGAATCCTCCCGCCAGGGGCGGCCCATCCAATAAGGGAGCACGGGCACCGCCCCTCTATCCACGCCACCCCCTATATGGTTAATGGATAGATTCATGCATAGCATGGCCATGGCCACCCCCTATTCAGGCGTCCAGCCCCTTTCAGGACAACGGGTGCCTGAATTACAGCGACGGGGTGTTTTTTTTTGAGCACCCGATTAGAGCCTTAGGCTCTTATAGGCTTCAAAATAGGGTGGACCTTGGAGCGTTGCATTGCGCTCGGAGCCCACCCAGGTGTGTTAGCAAATCAAAAGAATATTCGCTTTTCTAACACGGAATCGCCTCTCCGCCAATCAGGAAGTGTTGGTGTGTTACCCATTTCCCGATTGGCTGAAAGGTCAGGCGATCCTATTGGACGCCTAGGAGGAGGGGATGAGATGCACGGTAGAAGTCGCCGTGATCTCAGAAGAGAAGAGGACACAGGAGATGCTGCCAGATGCCTGCCGCAGCATGATCCCCTGCCCAATGTGCCCACCGATGTGCCCACTGATCCCCGATGTTGCCTGCCGATCCCCAGGAAAGTGCTGGTTGATCGGCAGACAGCGGGGGGGTTGAGGTACAGCGTGGGGGGGTTGTTTGTCTTCCCCCAAATAAAACACCACCAATCGCCACTGCCGCCAACTGTGATATAATGTTCCCATTCCTTCTCCTCTGCAGATACATACTTACCTGACCTGGGTGGTCACAGCCTGCAAGAGTTTGCATTTGTGCAATATAAAGTGGTTGTAAAGTTCAGATATGAAATATGAACAGATTCTTCTATAGTGTGTACTTGTCTCAATCCGGAGCACTGAGTGTCATTTCTGTCTGTCATTTCTGTCTGCTGCTTTGTCCATTCTGACATGTTTTTCTGACACCAAGAGAAAAAAGGTGACACGGGAAGGACCTCAGCTCTGTTCATGCGTGCTGTGTGAAGGGGGGTGTGTCCCTTCCCTCCAATCAGCTCTGAGAGCGCTCCTCACTGAGCTCTACAGAGTGTAATTTCAGCTCCCTGCCTCCTTTTTTCTGGCAGCTCAGATAAGCTTTATACATTCTGGACTTTAAACCGATGTAGAGAAGAGAAGACCCCAGATAAACAGGTACAACTTATGTAGGATTTGTTTAATCTCTGCATATCACCTGAGGCCCATCACTTTATTGGGTATATGTAGGGGTTTACAACCACTTTAATCAATGACAAAAGAATGCCTGTAATTGGTACATAAGGTAAAAGTAAAATTTAAAAATTGGAAAATTGTGAGCAGGCAGGCCCTATATCTCTGTCTGCAATAAAAACAACAAAAAGAAAAGTGTTGCCAATCTTCTTTAGAATACACGGCTCAGTGTAATATCTCGGCGAGCCAGAATGAGTGAAATCCCATGTGTAGAAAGCTACATCACTGGCCTAGCCAATCAAGATTGTGAAGATCCTGAGCCCAGAAAAAGACTGTAGACAGATGTCAGTGCCAGCGAGGGACTAAAGTGTAGTTTAATAAAGTTTAAACCCAAAAATCGATTTCTTTGTATATTTGGAATCATGCCTCCCTGTATACAATTTTTTATTAACCTCACTGGTGGTATGATTATGTCAGATTTTTGATGCTGAAAGCGGTACATTGTTTTGCATGGAAATTTGGCGTTTTATATTGTAGGCCTGTAATTATTAGGAATAACTCACTTAAATCTGACCAAACCAGAGTCTAGTAGACATCCCGGGTATGATAAAGTTTGAAACACGAAATCATAAATTATAATATAACAAATAACTATAAATAATTATAACAAATACTAATATAATAATAATAAAAATTATTCAATAATTTAATCAAATCAAAAACACTGAAATTTGCTCAGTTGCAGAATTGACGCTGTCATTAGATTCAGTGTTTGATGACTAATTTCCCCACAAATCGCTATCGCTCCTTTCTTCAAGTGATTCTAATTTATTATCGCTGTTTTCTAGCTGGTCTAAAAGCACTTTTGACATAAAGGGACACTTTTTGGTTGCTATGGACAATCTCCAGTTTCCAGGCAGAAAGAACAGTATTTATAATATAAAACTACATGCAGGACACTGGACAGACCACTAGGGACAAAGGGGATGTGTTATTATTTGATACAGTACTGTAATCTGTAAGATTACTGTATCTATATTGTGTTTTTTACTTTTTTGAATTTGGCGCAGAGCTCCGTCCCCGTGCATCTCAGCGCTCGCAGGGAACGGAGCTCAGCAGTGTGGATCGAGCGAGGAGACAACTCGAAGACACAGCGGGGACACATTGCAGGATACAGGAGACAAGGTAAGTAACCTCTACATGGATCCTGCGATGCGATCCCGAGTCTGGCTCGGGGTTACCGCTTTTGGTACTGAAAATTCACCCCGAGCCAGACTCGGGATTACCATTAGGGAGGTTAAAAAGCTACACAGATAAAATACAAATACAAAAATAAAATACATATACGGGAGCAGCTGACCCACAAAAGGATGTGTAATTCTTTGTATTTTATTGTATTATATTGATTTTGGATATCCAGTCCTACATTTACACAGCTCTGCCACACAACACATTCTTATCTGGCAGCTGAGGGAACCTGCAGTTTCACTTTCACTTACAGGTCTCCTCCACACCCCCTACCCTGTGACTGGGCAGTGAAAGGAGGAGTAGCACACTGTTCAGCTCAAATCTCTGTCACTCTGTACTCTCCTCCTACTAGCAATGTCTTTGCACTACAACAAAGCTGATCGGCTTCTTGTGCTGCTTCTCCCTCCCCCTGTCAAAGCTCTGCTTTACTGGGACTGCAGGAGGCTGTTCAATTCAGGTTATTACACTGCTTGCAATTATTTAAAAAAATGTATTGATGTAATAACAATCACAGAACTGCATTAATAAATGAGGTTGAACTAGGCACATAGGGGTAGATTTACTAAAGGCAAATAGACTGTGCACTTTGCAAGTGCAGTCCTTCCAGAGATTAGTAAATGAGGGGAAGCTCAGCTGACTTTCTTCATCCAATCACGTGCATGCAATTTTTTTTTTTTTCCTTGCATGTGATTGGGTATTCATTATAGAGTAAAGCTTTACCTTATTTACTAAGCTCTGGAGCAACTACACTTGCCGAGTGCAACTGCACTTGCAAAGTGCACAGTCTATTTGCCTTTAGTAAAGCCACCCCTAGTTGGCAAAGTTTGCTTGCTGAATCAGTTGCAATTTTTTTTATCTGGAGATCCTGTCAGTGAAAGCTTTTCATTGCAGGATGACAACACTAAGCCAATGCCTTTTGATTGGGTCAACCTGCCATGTGCATTGCTTCATTTGGCTGTTGGTCTGCCCATCTGCTAGACTTGTGACCAATCAAGCTGATAAGATGGATTCTCTAAGGCCCCTTTCACACGGAGGGTCCATTCAGGTCCGCATGTCAGTTTTGTAGGCGGACCTGGACGGATGCTCCATGTAGCCCTATGGAGCCACGGATGTCAGCGGTGACATGTCCGCTGACATCCGCTCCGCTCAAGTGTGACGGAGGAAAACCCTATTTTTCCTTCCGTCGGCGGAGCGGATCAAATGAACACGGACAGACGGTCCGTGTTCATCCGATCTCCCCATAGGGGAGAGCGGCGCTCTGACAGGGCGGTCCCTGTACAGTGTGCAGGGACCGCCCAGTCATCCGCCGGCTCAGCGGGGATCAACTGAGCGATCCCCGCTAAGCAAGCGGAGCTTCACGGGGCGGATCTTCATGGATCCGTCCAGTGTGAAAGAGCCCTAACTGAAATATTGATTTCAACTTCAGTAGGCACGTGGAAGTTTGATTACACATAACTTCATTTCTGAACGTATTTGTCTTGGTTTCTTTGTATATATGGATTGCATGGGTTGTTATCAACATGTGGTGAAAATCTCATGTCCATAGCACCTGTAGGCCTTTTGCACATAATACTCCTGTTTGAGCATCTACTTTTTCGTACGTAATTTCAGGCGTTTTTTTTTTTCGTATGTATTTGCGCATATATGCGTTTGCGCATTTTCGAGCACACTCGCACATTTTTGTGCATTTATTCTCGACATGGACATTTTCGTGTATTTGGGTGTAAGTTACTGATCAAAAATGCTGACTTTTTTTTTTACTGAACGATACACTGCGCTTGTTTATGTGCCTGTGTGCACAGACACATTACAATTAATGGGCTCAGTAAAAAACAAAAAAACAAAAAACAAAGCTGTACAGAGCTTTTTCAAGCTACAGTGTCCTTAGTAATATTTTTACCTAGAAAAATGGTGATGTGTTCAATAGTCATTTTACCCGCTGTGTGTATATGTATATGTATATATATATATATATATATATATATATATACACACACAATTTCCTAGAGTTATTCTTAAATTTCTAGAGTGTGGGAGGAAGCCACTATACTCAGAAGACACGATCAAGTACAATCTCCAAGCATCTTATACCTGTTTTAAATGGAAGCCGAAACCTGCAGCAAATAAGCTTTGCCACCTACTTGCATAGTTCCACCTCATTTATCTTGCAAACCAAGAGCAGATAAAGTCATGACCAACACCAGGTTGAGACTGTAAATATTTTTTTTTTCTATCATTTTAACAAGTAGAATCTAACGCGTGTTTAAATTCCCATTACAAGGTTGTCAGCACAAAATTAGTACATGATGGGTTTAGAGATATGTGTTGTTCAGAATTTACCAAACTGTGAAATCGACATTAGACAAAAGGCCGCAAATGAGAACAATGCTGGGAAAGGCAATTTTCTCCTGATTTACCAAACATATTAAATAAATGGAAAACAACTTATTTAAAATCTCAGTCTCTTCTGAATAGATTACAGCTCATTTGTAACACGATTTGCAGCCCAATGCTCCAGCACAAACCTGCATTAGGCAAACAATGTACAATTATTTGTGAATGGCGTTTACATTCAAGCCTGTGATCCGAGCCAGCCCTGTTACCTCTACACTAGATCAGTCTTTTTCAACCATGGTGCTTAAAGGGGTTGTAAAGGTTCGTTTTTTATTTTCTAAATAGGTTCCTTTAAGCTAGTGCATTTTCGGTTCACTTACCTTTTCCTTCGATTTGCCTTCTAAAGGTTTGTTTTCTTTGTCTGAATTTCTCACTTCCTGTTTCTCCTCACTAAACTTCACACCATCATCCGAGTGGTGTTGAGTCAGCCAGAACAGCTTACTGAACAGCTTACTGAGGAGAAACAGGAAGTGAGAAATTCAGACAAAGAAAACAAAGAAAAAAAAAATTAGAAGGGAAATCTAAGGAAAGGGTAAGTGAATCAACAATGCACTTGCTTAAAGGAACCGATTTAGAAAATAAAAAATGAACTTTTACAACCCCTTTAAGCACCCTGGGGGGGACCTTCTGGGCTCTTTAGGGGTTCCCTGGCAAAATGCCCAAAAATTGCCCCAAATTGCTGGAAAATAAATTACAAGTCAGCAGGTGGATGAAACCTGATTTTCGTTTATACAAAGCCACAGGTTTTCATTGTGCAAAATTACAACATTGGGCACTGTGCAGGACAGCTGTCAGGGTCCTAACAACCACTGATGTCATTGGTTGGTCAGGACTCAGGAGGAGGATATCGGGTACCTGAGCAACATCCTTGTTTGACCCCCCCCTCATCTCTCTCTGTCAGCACTGGGGTTATGTTAGCTGCATAGGGGATAGAAAATTATGAAGAAATGCTACTAGTCAGTACTTCTGAAAGAATAAATCACCTCTTATGATGGGTGTCCTACGTGTGTGGATGTTGTTGGGAGTAGACAGGATTGCCTTAAGATTGTTCATATTTTAAAGTGTGTCTTGACTGGAAACACTGCACTAGATCATGTGCATAAAGAGAACCTGTCACACATGGGCAGCAGATAAAAGGCATTGTATAGATATGTAAATTTGGCCAATGGTCCAAAGAAGGCCACCAGTCACTTTATAAAATTAACAAATCAACCAGTGCACAGACCCCAGTGCAATTAACCTTTTAATAACAAACACGGAATAAAAAACAACATAATTCATTGCACTCACAAAGGGGGGACTTGTGAAGAGCCCATCAGTAATGACAGGTCCAAGCGGCAGTTCTCACAGTTAGTGTCAAGGGATAAGCTGGAGAAGATTGTCTCAAAGGCCTGGCTTGTCAATACCCAGGATGGTTGCATTTCTTTGCAGCACACAAATATTTGTGCACTGATGCATGCCACATGCAATAGATTTTGTCACTCTCTGGACTTTATAAGAATGACAGTTCCTCATAGACTTTGCGGACTGGTCTTCAACTCCCTGATACCCGTGTTCCTGTGTGCTTGTTACTTCTGAATTTCCTGTTACTGACCCGGCTTACTTCTGGACTTTCCCTTGCTTCTCTCCTGGCTCTGACCTTGGCTTGTTCCACGAACCTGTTCCTGACTACCTCCTGCCTCTGACCCTGGCCTGCCACTGATGACGCTCTTGTTTACTCCTATGCTTGACCACTGTGCTCTGACCTTAGTTTCCAATCCTGACTTCGTCTCCTGCCTTATCCTGCCTGCTGCAAACTGTCTTTACTTCCCAGTGCGTCATCCTGGATCAGCTGTTTCCAGTGCCCGGCTTCCACCTGAAGAGGCATTACCACTGCAGATCTACCATACAGGTGGCAACCCATGCTTCTTTGGGCTCAGCATCTCCTGTCACAATCTCCAGGGGTGTGGTGCACTCAGTCGCAACGGAAGCCCTCTCATAATCTCAACCTTAAGACCAGGTAAGTGACAGTTAGATTCTCCTGGGTGCTCTATGCACAGCCAAATGATCTAGATGGTACTGTATTAGTCTGTGGAGCACCCGGAGCACCCGGAGATATCAGCAGAGTGTCAGGCAGAGTGTGTTGCCAGGAAGCTTGAGCAGGTGCTCTCAAATAAGCAGATTTAATTGGCAGGAACCACGGGGCACACACACAGCTGTGGAAAAGCCAGTGCCGCACAGTATAAGCAAGGAGATGGCTGGAGATGACATTGAAGAGATGGTTGTACCGGGATGCCGAGATTTCAGGGGCATGGCCCCCTTTATCACTTTATGAGGATCATTATGTGTAGATCCTAGTGCATTTATTGATAGGCAGAGAAATTCCTAAAGGGAAATAAAAATTTATATTTTATTTATATAAAACCATGGTTGCAAAAAATTGCCTGGGAGAAATTTTTACAAATGCAGTCAGCAGTTACAGGCATGATGACACCCTAAGCAAAATATTTTATTCATGAAGAAAGTTACCTGTTTTGTGCTAAAAGTTATATGGTTATTTCAGTATATTGGCATTCACCGACACCCCAAAGCCAGGCAAATTTATTGTAAAGTAAATAAAAAGTAATAAAATATTCATCAGAGTTTTACAGATACATCCAAATACGTAGCATTTGCTCGAAACATCCCATCGGAAACTCGATATCCCTCCTCTATGATCAATTTTTTGAATCGCATAGCAAAGCAAAAAAGGGCATCTCTCTTTTTTTTAAACTGCTTACAGTTGAACGTAACTTCAGTAAAACTTCAACGATGGGAAAAATAATTGAATAGTAATTTCTCGAGCGACATTTGCGGAAATCTGCTATCAGGTATACTTTAAAATCCACTTTAGGCTCCGATCATTGCCCCTGTCCCCCCCCTGGGAGATGGCCAGCAATGATCAGTGCCGTCCCCCAGGTGATGGATGGCAGCAATCTGTGCCCCCCCCCGTGGGAGACAGATGGTGGCGATCAGTGGCCTTACATTAGGAGGCCGATGCTCCAGCTTGCAGTTTGCAGGCTCCAGGGAAGAGGTGGGCCGTTACTTCTGCTCCTGCCAAACAGGAAGTCGGTCTGATTGGCCAGGATTCCTAAGACTCCCTGGCCAATCGAGTGTCAGGACTGACTTCCTGATTGGCCAGGAGGACAATCAGGAAAACAATAGCGAATATTAATTCGCTATTGTCAAACAATTGGGTGGGCTCAGTGGGCGCAGAGCAGTGTGCCCCGAGCCCACTCTTTTTATAAGCCTATTAGAGCCTCTGGCTAAAAACTATTGGAATCAATGCGTCCGGTGCCCTGCATGTAGATTAGGGGGCTGGATTAGCAGGGTGGCGCAACTGTACCCCTAATTGACGGGCAGCCACTGCTACAAACTTTACAAAATATACCCTCAAACCTCTGCACAATGTTGGCATCACTGTGGTTCATCTGGTTCACTGATACACATATTATGGTATTGCTCATCTATAAAATCTTTTGGAATCAAATTTTTAAACTCATCTCTGAACTTACAAATTCCCCCATCCTACCTTCTATAGAATTAGCACTTTTACATCCTAATATAACAACCATTCCACTTCCATTTAGAACGTTAACCACACATGTTTTACTATCTGCTAAACTTAACATCACTCAGAATTGGAAATCTCTAAATGTACCTAATGCGTCTGACATCATCAACGATCTGAGCTATAATTTTTCTCTTGAATAGATATATGCTTTAAAAGAATGGTAAACTCTCCAAATTTACAACATCCTAGAAACCTTGGCTAGAACATTGTTTTTTTTTTAGGTTGACTGATTAATTCTATTTGTATTATATATGGTACTATCCTCCACTGCTAATTTTGTATATGTACATGATAACTGGTGTCATACTTTTCTCTCCTTCATTTCTCTCCTTTTATTCTGTTACTGTTCTTCAATTTCAGTTATTATTTTTCTGGTCAAAGGCTATATATTAAACTTCTATGTATGACAAGCCATGATTAAGATCTTATCTTTGCTATTGTACAATGCTGCTTTATACCCTAAAAATATTAATAAAAGATTAAAACTAAAAATGTATAAAATAAAATAAAGGAAAATGTTCCCCCTATACCTGATGACCCCTAAATTCTGACACATTGTCTATCCCTCACACTAAGCCCTAGCCTCAGCTAAACTGTAAAACTTATCCAAACACTAAGTTAATACTTAAACTGATTGCTGCAGTAAGAAAATCTAATCTAACCTACAAAACTCTTCAGTCCCAAGCAGTCTCTCTTTACAGGAGGTGGGCTCATTTTTTGGGGTGTCTATTTCCTATTGGCTGTCCAGCACAGATGTTAGCACGAGGGAACTGTCAAGGATCACTATACTGGGTATCTGTGGCGCTGGATTAGTGGTCCCCTGCACTGGTGAGGGACCCGAAGCGCAGACTTAGTTGAATACAGTATACCTTGCTTCACAAGTTAAAGCAGAACTAAAGTCTCCTTTTTAAAAACTGTGAACAGTTTGGCTCTTTATTGCATTTTTGCTTCTGCAATAACCTGCCTGCTTGCAGTCTTCTTTAGAATGGACAGTGAGCTGCGCAAGCACAAACACAGCTCAGTTTACATTCTGGCACAGATCCCGTTTTCCTGGATGATTAAAATTAATTTGCATGTGCAGGAGTGATGTCATCCAATGCCGGCCAATGAAGATGGCCGGCAAAAGAAGCCGGGTAGAGGATGCTGCCACTGCCGAGGGACATAAAATTGCCTAGAGATGAACTTTTACCTCCCACCTAACAGTTAACCATTAACAATTGAATATGAAACTTTAACATTTAAAGCAACCCCAAGGACTCCACAGTGCATGCTATTTTTTTCCCTACCTTGTTAGGGTCACTTTAATGCAAAAATGCTTTTATTTTGAATGAATAAATGAATGAATAAATTATTCTGCTTGCGCAGCCCTGAAAACGTTCAAAAACATTGATAAAGCCAATGTAGAATTGTGGCACAGAATTAAAAGAAAAACATAATTAAAGCACAGTGCCAAAAAATGTCACTATCTAAATTAATTTCCCTTGCCATTGTCTCTCTTTCCTTGGGCTGTGTACCCTTCTCTATGACTTTATCCAGACTTCACAAAGCCTCATGTGACTTTAGCGAAGGTTTGAAGAATGAGCCTGTGACCTGACTTTTCAAAGCCTAGCTGCAATGACACATTTCAAAACCATTCAACAGCTTTCAAATAAGGAAACTTTCAGCATTTTTAATAGACTATTATGACAAAAGGAAAGATTATCAAAATCATGAGAAGAACTAAAGACAAAATCTAAGCTGTAAGTGGATTTTTCATGTGGAATGTTTGATATTATTAAAGGCGATTTACGTTTTTTTTTTCTCTTTATTTCCCTTCAGCATTTATTTTTTATTTTTTTATTGCAAAGTAAAACCTTTCCTTTGCCCATGCAGGGCAAATTAAAAAAGTCGCTGCTTATTATTTTTATTATTATTATTACTAAAACTATTATACAGGATTTATATAGTGTCAACAGTTTGTGCAGAACTCTCCAAAATTAAGAGAGACGGTACTTTTACAAAACATCAAGTGCATTCAGAAGGTCCTGCTTGTGCAAGCGTAAATCTAAAGAGAGGGGCAAATGATAAAAAAGGTAAAAACTGCGTGATGGATGAATTGATGGTTATGGGTGTACTCAGAAATACAAAGACTGCTGTGTTAATTCAAGGAGAGGTGGAAGTGAGGTCCTAGACTGGGCTCAAATCTATAATCTGCCAAAAAATAAAAATTGGTTGAAAATAATTGGCTTGAGATTGGCAGCTCTCCACAAAGTATGGACCCCCCTACTAAGACAAAGTGGTCATCCAAATTGAGAAATCTGAATGTAAGTGATTTTTTAGGTCTAGGCACGATAGGCTTCCCAGAAGAGATGCGTTTTCAGAGATCAACTAAAAGTGGAGTAGAGGACAGCCAGCCAGATTGCAGTAGTGAGTACAAGAATATGCGGGAGGCTCTGGAGAAGTGAGAGAGAAGAAGGTCTTGAGAGGTGTGAAGAGGACAGTTTGGGTGATATTTTTAGATGAGGCTGGTGATTCTGGTCAGTATTTTGAATTTTTTGCATTGGGCAAGACAATGTCACTGGAGGGATTGGCAGAGAGCGTTGGTAGACAATGAGTGATTGGTTATGTGGATGACCTCATGCAGGGCAAAGTAAAAAATTTACATGGCTCCCTCACCAGTAACATATACTCACATTCCTTCACTCCATGCCTTCCGTTTAACCCCCCAGGAACCAGGAAAAGAAAGCCCAGTATAAGCTAACAAACCAAGTTGTTAGAGCTTACACATGGATATGTCTCCTTTTGAGGCCCCATGTGACAGTTCTGGGCCAATCACAAAACACCAGTGCTGTTACATGGGAGAGGGAGTAATATGCTTACTCATATCTAAAAGTGCCAGGGTATGGATTGGAAGGAATGGAGCTGCTGGGGGAGCAAAAGAAAAGTATGTCTTGCCCTTGTCCTAAAAAGCAAGGTCCACCTATTTAAATAGGGCCCCACACTCATGCCAAAGCCCTACCAAAAGAAAGTTATAAACAATACTTACCTTACCCCTAACTCATGCACTGGAGAGGGTGATGTCATGATCCTTCCAGAGAGGTCCAAGGAACACTGAAGGGGAGATTTACCAAAACTGGAGCGTACAAAAAAAGCTTAAGTGGCGGTTCACACAGGGGCAACCCGACTTAAAGCGCGACTTTGCAAGGCGAATTCAGCGCGACTTGGAGCAACTTACAACGCAACTTTAAGTCGCCTCCTGGACAGGTGACTTTGGCTGTGGCCAATCACAGAATAATCAGCTCTGTGGGAGGGAGGGGTTTGCCTGGGTTAACTATTTTCTCTTCCTGTAAAGTTAATTCAGTTAAGATGGAGATCCGACTTTGGAGACGACTTCCATTGAAATCGAAGGGTACAAGTCACCTAGAAGTCACCTTGAAGTAGTACAGGAACCTTTTCTGAAGTCGGAGCGACTTCAGAAGTGTACATTAAGATGGCTCTTATTCACTTCAATGGAATTTCTCATGTCGCACGACTTGGGGCGCTACAAGTCGGAATCCCAAGTCGCTGTAGTGTGAACCGGCACTAATTGAACAAGCTGAAGTTAAAAGCTGATTGGCTACCATGCACAGCTGCACTAGTTTCTGAGTGATCCAGTTTCCATAGGTCTCCCAAATCTCACACAAATGCCCCAGTCTATTGCAGGACTTCATCTTAGGAGATGTGGGATCCTCAGTGTTTTCAGCATCTCACCAGGATTGTGACGTCACTCTTGCCTTGATTATTTTTAATGCTGTAGATATTCTCTTGGTACTATTGCAATGGACCCTGGATATGCCTGGGGGCTAGAGCATAGCACACAGTGTAGGTATAAAGTAAAGGTATGCAGTATTCTTCAAAAACATGTTTATTTGTTTTATTGTGGCCAGATCAAGGCTCTAAATTTATCTCCGACTTCGATCTAAGCCAGGGGTCTCAAACTGGCGGCCCTCCAGCTGTTGCAGAACTACACGTCCCATGACGCATTGTGAGGCTCACAGTTACAAGCATGACTCCCACAGGCAGAGGCATGATGGGACTTGCAGTTCCGCAACAGCTGGAGGGCCGCCAGTTTGAGACCCCTGAGATTGTAAGCCAAATCAATGAATCTAACTAGCTAGCTATCAGTCTGCTTAGTAATGAAAAGACCACAATATCCTACTACACATATGGTCCACTGATTTTACGTTATAAAGGTCAATGAAAAATACATATATACAGTATATATATATATATATATATATATATATATATATATATATATATATATATATATAAAAATTATTTAGTGTTTATGTGTACATTTCCATGCATATTTTCCAGTCCATTATAGTCCTACAAGTAGGGTGGTCTTTTTCAGTGATGCTGGCATTCGCTGATTTACCTATAATTAACTCAATTGTGATTAATAGCTATGGATAATTTCACTTTGCATGTTATTGTTGCTTGTTGCATTGAATACTGAACAATTCTGCAGACTACTGCATTTATATCTGAAAAGTCTCATATTTAATGTATAAAGCTTCTTACTTTTGTGGTTCACTTCAAGCCTTATAACGACAAAAACAGCAACCTGTTTTAAACCTTTCAAACCCAAAAGGACAAAATATCCATTTATCATTGGGCCTGAGAGCCGTATCCCTCCCTCTGCTTTACAAGCCTTAATGTCTACAAGAGTCAAAGCTGACATCCCTGCCAATGAATTATATGTCTGAATATTAAATATACATGCAGCAGAGGAATTGATGTATTCCAATGAAATATACATGGGCAGTGGGAAGAAATGTCTTGAACCATTAGCAAGATTATCAGAATAATAGTTCTGAAAGCATCCAGTTTATCCGGGTTGACACATCGCATCATGAGTAAACAGCAATGTCACGCACTACATTATACCTAGTAAGCTCAGTTATCACTACTGGTATCATACAACAGGGCGACGGATAGAATGCAGATGATGTGCAAATTGGAGTGACCCTAAGTAGCCAATCAGAATCATCTTGCAACCAACCAGAATTCATCTTGCAGCTAATCGGACTAAAAATTTCACTACTAAAGTAATACATTGGAAATGGCTTGACCTTTAAGAACTTTAAATGGCATTTGAAGACACCAGGCATGCAAAGATAAATCTTGTTCAGCTTTCTTCATGTTGCTAAGGCCGATCTGCCACATTCCTGTAATCACATAATACTTGTCCTTACCTGATACTTGTGTTTCCAGCACAAGACTCCAGCAGTTCTTAAAGCTGAACTCCAGACAAATAGCTAAATAGGCAGATGTAATACATTTACATGCCTCCCAACTTTTTGAGATGGGAATGAGGCACACCTATTAGAAAATGTATGTAGACATAGGACACGCCCCCTTAAAGTAGAATTATTAAGAAAACTGATTAGTTAAACCCACAATTGCTTTTTTTACCACTACTATTCCTTTATACTGGCCATTAAAATTTACAAATGCAGCAATTTAGAAATTGGATGAAAGGTATAATGCCGCGTACACACGACCATTTTTCATGGCGTGAAAAATGCCATTTTTTAAATTGGTCATTAAAAACGATCGTGTGTAAGCTCCAGGGCATTTTTAATGACGTGAAAATGGCCTAAAATAAAATTAGAACCTGCTCTATTTTTTCACGTCGCTTTTCACGTTGTTCTTTTTAACGTCGTGAAAAATGGTAGTGTGTATGCTCTTACGAGGGGAATTAAAATGCGCATGCTCAGAATAAAGTATGAGACGTGAACGCTCCTTCTGGTAAAACTAACGTTCGTAATGGAGATAGCACATTTGTCACACTGTAACGGACTGAAGAGCATGAGGCTGAAAAGCGCGAATCGGCTCTCACCAAACTTTACTAATACGAGGATCAGCAAAAGCAGCCCAAAGGGTGGCGCCATCCGAATAGAACTTCCCCTTTATAGTGATGTCGTACGTGTTGTACGTCACCGCGCTTTGCTCGAGCATTTTTTTTCACGATAGGCAAGGCAGGCTTGAGAGGAAACACGAAAAATCACGTCGAGGAAAACGTTGTTTTTTTTTAATGACATTAAAAACGGCTGTGTGTACGCGGCATAAGACTGGGAAACACTTTTTTAAAGATAAAAAGTGCATTGTATATACAATTATATAGATCAGATCAAAAGGAGGGACAAATGAGGAGGAAAGAGGGACTCAGTTGCAAATTAGGGACAGTTCTTTGAAATCAGGGACAGTTGGGAGCTATGCATTTATGAGAGCTGTCTTATCTGCTAAAGAATTGTATTTTTGTCAATCCACTCCCCACTACACAGCACTGTTTACCAGAGTAAGGTAGACTTTCACTTACAGGTCTATTTCTTAACTACATACTGTATGACAGGAGAAGCAGCACACTATGGCTCATATCTCTCTTTTGGTTTCCTCTTATTCACATGCCCTTCTCTCTCTCTGAGCCTTGCTGTACAGGGACTGCAAGATAGACATGTGCAATTTGTTTCATTACGAACTGAAATTCAGACAAAAATGTTGTCATTTAGAAATTCATATGTATCTAAATCACTGAATCACAATAGTAATGCATTTCAACTTATCCAAAATAAATTATGACGAAACAATGACATTTATTCGTATTCATATGTTTCATTTGGACCTATTGTTATTGTTTGAAGCATTCGAAAAACGTAAAGACATCCCGAATTATCAAATTGATTTGGGTCAATTTCATTTTTATGTTGAATTAACATTTTTCATTATTATAAAAAATGCACCACATATAAAATGGAAACATATTGCAATAAATTCAGTAAAGCTGCTTTCGCACCATTGCAAAAATGTGTCAAAAATGCATTTCCCCATGATTAACGGTTGGATGGGAGCTTTGCCGTTAGACTGGACATACCTCTACATCCCATCAGAGCATACGCCTCTCCTCTGGGCCACGCAGCGACATGGTCCTGTGATGGCTGTGTCCCTCGGACACAGCACATCACAGATCGGGACGTGGGTGCTGTGATTAGCCCTTCAGATCACATGATGGCTGTGTCCAATCACAGCCTTCACACAGTATAAACAGAGACACGTGTCTCTGTGTCGGCTCTGCCCACTGTGCTCATTGAGAGCTCAGTGCGAGGGGGGAGGTGGATGCTGCAGCCTGTCACATTCTCTGTTTAGCTGATGATTTTAGTATTCGGCTACACAGATCACACAGACTGCAGCTACCCCCAGCACATCTGTCCTTGTGCAAGTGTCCCATTAACATCTGTACCAGTGCACAAAACATCTGTCATAGTGTACCAGTGTCACAACAACATCTGTCACATTGTACCAGTGCACAAAAGCATCTGCAATAGTGTTCCATGGCAACATCAACATCTGTCAGTGAACCTAGTGAATCGTAAACATCTATCGGTGTCGGTCGGTGGACAATCAACATCTGTCACAGTGTACAAGTGCAAAAAATATCTGTCACAGTGTACAAGTGCACAAAAACATCAGTTACAGTGTGCCAGTGTCCCACCAGTAAAAAAAAAAAGAAAGTAAAGCGCCCCCATCCCCTCATGCTCGCATACGGAAACACAAATTGCACCACACATGTGAGGTATCGCTGGGAAAGTCAGAGCGAGAGCAATAATTCTAGCACCAGACCTCCTCTTTATATTTTACCAAAAAAATGTGTATTATATTGTGTTTGTGTGCATTCAAATTTATTAAACTGAATTAAACTGAATTTTTGTGTTAGTGTTTAAAATTGCATTTGAAAAACCAGTGCACAAATACTGTGTGACCTAAAAAGTTGCAAAACCCAAATCTCCAGGGCCTAATTTTCGAGCAAAAGTACTGATTTTTAAAGTGTCAGAAGAAGGCCTGGTCTTAAAGTGGATAATTCCTGAAGGTACTCGTTGTTGGGCCTCTCTATGTAGCTAGGCTGTGAAAAAGTCTCACACATGTGGTATCGCCATACGCAGGAGGAGTAGCAGAATGTGTTTTGGGGTGTAGTTGCAAGTATGCCTATACCGTGTGCGAGAAAGAACTTATTAATATTACATTTTTTTTGAAAAAATAATAAAAAATATTTATTAATTTCCTCAAGAATTGTTGGAAAAACTTACAACTTAAAAAAATTCACCATGTCTCTTACTAAATACCTTGGATTGTCTACTTTCCAAAAGGGGGTCATTTGGGGGGTATTTGTACTGTCTAGTATGTTTGGGCCTCAAGAAATGAGATGTGATCAATTTTCAATGATAGCTTGTAGACTCTATAATTTTCACACAGACTAAATATTATGCATTGAGTTGGGTTATTTTTATCAAAGGAATGTAGCAGTATTAATTTTGGTCAAAATTTATGAAGCAAAAAAACGTATTTGCAAAATCTTATAACAGGAACTAAGGAATACACTTTTTTGAAAAAATTGTTGTTATTTTTTCAATTATAGTGCAAAACATAAAAAAACCCAGTGGTGATTAAATACCACCAAAAGAAAGCTCTATTTGTGTGAAAAAGTTCATATGAGTACAGTGTTGCATAAGTAATTATCATTCAAAGTGTGACAGTACTAAAAGCTGAAAATTGGCCTGGGCAGGAAGGGGGTGAAAGTGCCCAGTATTGAGGTGGTTAAGCTCCGGGGGTGGAGTGAAACGTGTTGGGGGCATGGCCTGGTTTGAGCCCAGGCTGAGGCTGTCATACACCTCCTTACAGGATTTTTCTGTGACATGAGACAGACTTCCTTTCCCTACTTTGCTGTTTTTGCTGCTTTTGCATTGTGTTTTTTCCCTGGACATGTGATTTGGTAAAAACATCTTCCCACAGGTGCATTGTGTTTTTGATGCATTTTTTATGCAGAGGTGGAGATCAGCCCACTGGTTATATACAGTATAGCACTTATGAGCCTAAACATCCTCTATTTTTTTTTTATGTTCCATTGACTTCAACAGTAAGTCTTCCACATAACAATTTGCATTTGTACTGAAGCTGTTACAAAAATGTCAAAGTCTCACAGCCCGGTCTCCTTTGTATTGTACACTATGGATAATCCAAAACAGATAATCCTTGGTGGCTGTAGGCATCACTTTTATTGTTAAAGGGGTTGTAAAGGTTTGATTGAATTTTTTTTTTAAATAACAAACATGTTACCTCCACTGTGCAGTTTGTTTTGCACAGAGTGGCCCAGATCCTCCTGTTCTGGGGTCCCTCTGCAGCTCTCACGGCTTCTCCCCACTTCTGATAACCCCCTCTGGGAAGCTCTTTCCCAAGGGGGTTACCTTGCGTGCACGCTCCCGAGTCCTGCATTCAGCGCCCATAGCCGGCAATTGCAGGACTCGGTCCCGCCCCGCCCCCCGGCGCCGCGTTGTTAGATTTGATTGACAGCAGCGCGAGCCAATGGCTGCGCTGCGATTAATCTATCCAATGAAGAGCAGCCCGGGCAACAATCGAGCGCATTTGCGACACAGGACTTTCCAGGGCTCAGGTAAGTAAAACGCGGGGGGGGGGGCGGTAATCGTCGGATGTTTTTTCACCTCAATGCATAGAATACAACCCCTTTAATGAATATAGCTACAGGGCAATGCTGCGTAGATACGAGAATCTAACGTGATTCCTCTATAAAGCCATGCCAAAGAAAAAGAGGTTCTTCAGGAAAGAATTAAGCTCCACTTATTCATAAAGAGAGTATTTTTTATTGATGTACTACACTACAACCTATACTGAGGATTGATTGTTAGATATGGTTCTGCCATACATATCTATTAAGATCTACAAATGCTTATGAGTCATGACTATAGTTCAAATTTCCCCCTATTAATGTTCTGATGACTTTAAATCATTCTGAAGAGTGTAATGCTTAAAGTACATGTATAGCCAACATTGGCAAAACCACCCGATATGACTACTAGTTCCACAATATTGAAAATATTATACACATGTACACAACTGGAGTCAATATACATAATTACCGTATTTATCGGCGTAAAATACGCACAGGCGTATAACACGCACCCTAACTTTAAGAGGGAAGTTTCAGGAAAAAAACTTTCCACAGCCCCCTGCGTATAACACACAGGCACAGTTTACCCTCGAATTTCAGGGTAAAAAAGTGAGTGTTATACGCTAATAAATACATGTAGCGGGGTGTTCCCCTTTAATGCAGAGAGACAAGAAGTTCCAGGTGAGAGGTGAGTCGGGAGGAAGGAGAGAAGAGACATGACTGGAAGTGAAAGCAGAGGAGAGAGACTATATCTCCCAGTACATCTTGCAGCACCCAGGGTACATTGCTCCGGAACAGAGACTGCTGGGGCAGACTTTATAAAGGGGAGGTGGAGTTTGTTCTGCCTCTTTTGGACACCCCCTCTCCTAGCAAGAGGATCTCTGTGCTGAACTTCTGTATGCACAAGGCCTGAAGCCTGGGCCTTGTGCTCTTTTCCAAAGAGCCCCTCTGCCAGCCTAGCAGATCCTTAGAGACATCTTCTCCTCCTTGCTGCAGTACACCAGAAGGATTGAAGACTTGGATGTCGGTGGATTCCTGTTCCCAGACGAATCGGTGGAGGAAACGGACTTGGACTTGTCCGGGTGGTGAGAGCTGTTTAAAGACAGACACTTTATCTTTACTATTCGTTGGGATTACAAAGTTGTTCTTCAAGTGCACCACCGAAAGATTGCTAGTGAATATTGTTTCACTGAACTTCCATTTAGATCAGTCAGGCCTCACTGCATAGGTAGACATTGCTGGGTGTTAGTCTACCCATGAGGGGAAGTAGCTGTAAAAGGGCAGCGCTAGAGTTGCATAGCAATACTTTATTATTCTGATTACTCTGTTTATCTTTATTACTGTTTATTGCAGGGACCTGCAACTTGTTATACTGTTGTTTATTACTTGCCCATTAGCCTCAGTAAAATATCTGGGTCAAGTACATTGGTGTCAGTTTCACTTACTTTAATAGAAGTTTTAAAGTATATCACTGTGTGTGTTTGCCATATGACTGTGTCACCTAGAGTTGCGGTCACGCGGTCCTATCTCCCCTTACTAGCTGTGCCACGGGAGGTTAGGGCCGATTGCCAGGGGTTGACAGCGGTGCACTACAGGGCCCAAAACAAAACCAGCGGCTCTCTTAACTGGGGGTAGCACTACATACAGTATATAGCACTATACCAAAAACATGGGAAACACAACACCTGGCAGGTTTATTGTGTCAGCTTGGTTAAAAGTTGTTGTTTGCGGAGCCCTTAAGGATTAATGAGGGCTTCAGGAAGACAAGTCAAAGGTATGTACAGGCACCTTATGATGTCTGCTATTTTATAACAGTGCTGGATCTTTAACTTTTTCACAAATAGATAGTTAATGTACATTTTCATTATATGCTATGTTTCTATGTTTTGTCCTTAATTAGAGTTGAGCGGACACCTGGATGTTCGGGTTCGACGGGTTCGGCCGAACTTTGGAAAAAAGTTCGGGTTCGGGACCGAACTTTAACCCGAACCCGAACCCCATTGAAGTCAATGGGGACCCGGACTTCTAAGGACTAAAAATTCTCTAAAAAGGTAATGGAAAGGGCTAGAGGGCTGCAAATGGCAGCAAAATGTTGTTAAGAGCATGGCAAGTGCTCTGCAAACAAATGTGGATAGGGAAATAACTTCAAATAACATAAAAAAATAAAAATAAAAAATAATAATCTTGACCTAGGAGGACGAGGTCCATATGGAGTAGGAGGTTGAGGTGGCGGTGGATGTGGCTGTGTAGGTGGAAGTGGCGGTGGAGGAGGACGAGGTAGCCAACACTGATTCAAAAATACAACAATGGCTGGGTAAGGCCGGTGATGTGTCGAATTCTGTCCCCCGTCAAATAGTGTCCACCCTGTACTGCGCTTGCTCAGTATGTAGGACAAGGGGATTTCGAAAATCTCCCAAGACGAACGGCGCCTGCGTGGTGAGTTCAGGTGAAGGCCACACTATCCGTGGTTCAAGCCGAGCCAAGTGAGGCCGTGCCCGAAGCGTGGCGATCGAACCGAGCCCGTGAGGGGCCCTGTTACTATGTGCTACCGTATGTCCACTTGGATGGTGGGGCTTGAACCTGCACTCACAGCGCAGGCGCCGTTCATCTTCGGAGATTTTGTGAATCTCCTTGTCCTCTGTACTGCGCAAGCGCTGCGCCTTCGCAGTATGGGCCGGACACAATCCGATGGCCGGACAGTTTTTGTCACAACACCGGTATACATGTCTATTCTGCACAAGGTACGGACAAGTCCTGTGGGATCCATGCCTGGTTCATTTTAATGAACGTGAGCTTGTCCACATTGGCTCTGGACAGGCGGCTGCGCTTGTCTGTGATAACGCCCCCTGCCGTGCTAAATACACGTTCAGATAATACACTGGCTGCAGGGCAGGCCAGCACCTCCAAGGCATAAAGGGCAAGCTCAGGCCATGTGCCCAATTTGGAGACCCAGAAGTTAAAGGGGGCAGACCCGTCATCCAGTACGTGTAGGCCTGTGGACACATACTGCTCAACCATGTTGGTGAAATGCTGCCTCCTGCTAAGACGTTCCATCTCAGCTGGTGGTGCTGGTTGTTGTGGCGTGCTGACAAAGCTTTTCCACATTTCAGCCATGCTAACCCTGCCTTCTGAGGTGCTGCCGGTGCCCCGGCTGCGTTGGCGACCTCTTCCTCCTCCTCTGCCTTCGCCTTGTGCTTCCACCGTACGCCCGCTGTCAGGTGGGAATGCCACCAGCAGCGCGTCTACCAGCGTGCGCTTGTACTCGCGCATCTTACGATCCCGCTCCAGTGAGGGAATTAAGGACGGTACGTTGTCCTTGTAACGGGGATCCAGCAGGGTGGCCACCCAGTAATCAGCACCAGTTAAAATGTGGGCAACTCGGCGGTCATTGCGGAAACACTGCAGCATGTAATCGCTCATGTGTGCCAGGCTGCCCAGAGGCAAAGAAAAGCTGTCCTCTGTGGGAGGTGTATCGTCTGTGTCCTCTGTATCCCCCCAGCCACGCACCAGTGATGGCCACGAGCTGGTCTGGGTGCCACCCTGCTGTGAAAATGGCTCCTCCTCCTCCTCCATCTCCTCCTCCACCTCGTCATCCTCCAGAACTGTGCCCTTTCTGCCGGACAATTGTGTACCTGCCGTTTGTTGGTGCAGGAACCCACCCTCGTAGCCACTTGTGAAAGACTGCCCTGAAAGCCTTTGAAATGATCCCGCTTCCTCCTCCTCCTCCTCATCCTCCTGTGCCACATCCTCTTCCATCATCGCCCGAAGCGTTTTTTCAAGGAGGCATAGAACTGGGATAGTAACGCTAAGAACGGCGTCATTGGCACTGGACATGTTGGTGGAGTACTCAAAACAGCGCAACAAGGCACACAGGTCTCGCATGGAGGCCCAGTTATTGGTGGTGAAGTGGTGCTGTTCCGCAGAGCGACTCACGCGTGATTGCTGCAGCTGAAACTCCACTATCGCCTGCTGCTGCTCGCACAGTCTGGCCAGCATGTGCAAGGTGGAGTTCCACCTTGTGGGCACGTCACATATGAGGCGGTGAGCGGGAAGGCCGAAGTTACGCTGCAGCGCTGACAGGCGAGCAGCAGCAGGGTGAGAACGCCGAAAGTGCGCACACACAGCCCGCACTTTCTGCAGCAGCTCTGGCATATTGGGGTAATTTTTAAGGAACCTCTGGACCACCAAGTTCAGCACATGCGCCAGGCAAGGGATGTGCGTCAAACCGGCTAGGCCCAGAGCTGCTACGAGATTTCGCCCATTATCGCACACCACCAGGCCGGGCTTGAGGCTCACTGACAGCAACCACTCATTGGTACACACAGCCCGCACTTTCTGCAGCAGCTCTGGCATATTGGGGTAATTTTTAAGGAACCTCTGGACCACCAAGTTCAGCACATGCGCCAGGCAAGGGATGTGCGTCAAACCGGCTAGGCCCAGAGCTGCTACAAGATTTCGCCCATTATCGCACACCACCAGGCCGGGCTTGAGGCTCACTGACAGCAACCACTCATTGGTCTGTTGTTCCATGTCCCTCCACAACTCCTGCGCGGTGTGGGGTTTTTCCCCCAAACAGGAAAGTTTTAAAACTGCCTGCTGTCATTTACCCCTGGCTGTGCTGAAGTTGGTGGTGAAGGTGTTACGCTGACCGGATGAGGAGGCGGTAGAGGATGAGGAAGCGGAGTAGGAGGAGTTAGCAACAGGAGGCAAACTGAAGCGCCCTGCAATCCTCGGTGGTGGAAGGACATGCGCCAAACTGCTATCTGCCTCAGGCCCAGCCGCCACTGCATTTACCCAGTGTGCTGTTAGGGAGATATAACGTCCCTGACCGTGCTTACTGGTCCACGCATCCGTAGTTAGGTGGACCTTGCCACAGATGGCGTTGCGCAGTGCACACCTGATTTTGTCCCCCACTTGGTTGTGCAGGGAAGGGATGGCTCGCCTGGAAAAATAGTGGCGGCTGGGCACGACGTACTGTGGGACAGCCAATGCCATCAGGCTTTTAAAACTCTGCGTCTCCACCAGACAGAATGACAGCATTTCAAAGGCCAGGAGTTTTGAAATGCTGGCATTCAGGGCCAGGGATCGCGGGTGACTAGGGGGGTACTTCCTCTTCCGCTCCAATGTTTGGGAGATAGAGAGCTGAACGCTTCCATGGGACATTGTGGAGATGGTTGGTGACCCAGGTGGTAGTGTTGCTGGCAGATCCTCTGTTTGCGGGGTGGCAGGTGCCACTGTCACTACAGAGGTGGATGAAGAGGCCGAGACTGCAGCAGAAGAGGAAGCAGGAGGAGCCAGAGACCTTTCTTGGTTTTTGAGGTGTCTACTCCACTGCAGCTCGTGCTTTGCACTTAGATGCCTGGTCATGCAGGTTGTGCTCAGGTTGAGAACGTTTATGCCTCGCTTCAGGCTCTGATTGCACAGCGTGCAAACCACTCGTGTCTTGTCATCAGCACATTGTGTGAAGAACTGCCACGCTGGGGAACTCCTTGGACCTGGCTTTGGTGTGCTCGGTCCCTTGCTGCGTTGGGCAGTAGCAGACATACTGTCTAGCTGACAGACGCTCCGCTTTTGCACCCTGCTCCCTCTTCTGCTGTGCTGGTGGCTCTGTGCGACCACCGCCTCTTCCTCCAAACTACACTGGTCACCTGCATAACGTTGATTCCATGTGGGGTCGAGGACCTCATCGTCCTCCACATCATCTTCCACCCAGTCTTCACCCCTGCCCTCCTTGTCTGTCTGCACAATTGCGAAAGCAGCAGCAGTTGGCACCTGTGTTTCGTCATCATCCGAGACGTACTGTGATGGTCCTCCCATGTACTCATCATGAAACATAAGTGGTTGGGCATCGGTGCACTCAATCTCTTCCACTTCTGGGGCAGGGCTAGGTGGATGGCCCTGGGAAACCCTGCTAACAGAGTCATCGAAAAGCAGAAGAGACTGCTGCATGATTTGGGGCTCAGACTGCTTGGCTGATTTGCAAGGGGGTGAGGTGAAAGACTGATGGACATGGGTTTCAGGTGCCAACTCTGTTCTTTCATCAGAAGAGTGGGTGGGAGACAATGTGAAGGAACCCGAGGCACTGTCAGCAACCCAATCTACTATCGCCTGTACTTGTCCTGGCCTAAACATTCGTACAGCCTCGGCTGGTGGCTCGGTCGCCTACTCGCACCTGAGGAAGGTGTTTCACTTGTGCGTGTATCTGGCACAGATCCACCACGTCCTCTCCCTGCAACATGAGCTCCACCAGCAGCACCACGACCGGGGCCACCACGTCCCTTTGACCTTCTCCTCATATTTTCCAAATTTAGGATCTTGCCCTAAATGGGTGTTTTTGGAAGCGCAGAACACAACCAAAGTACGTAACCGCTGAATCGCACAGCTAAAGAACTGCAGAAAATGCTATTCAAAAAAAATGTTGTTTTTTTAGTATAGCACAGTAGGAGAAAACTTTATAGAAATTGTTTATTTCACACACCTCAAAATATGTATAACACACTGCAAACTTTTTTTTGTGCCCCTAAACGGCGTTTTTTGGAAGAGCAGAACACACCCACAGTACCTAACCGCTGAATCGCACAGCTACAGAACTGCAGAAAATGCTATTCAAAAAAAATGTTGTTTTTTTAGTATAGCACAGTAGGAGAAAACTATATAGAAATTGTTTATTTCACACACCTCAAAATATGTATAACACACTGCAAACTTTTTTTTGTGCCCCAAAACGGCGTTTTTTGGAAGAGCAGAACACACCCACAGTACGTAACCGCTGAATCGCACAGCTACAGAACTGCAGAAAATGCTATTTAAAAAAAATGTTGTTTTTTTAGTATAGCACAGTAGGAGAAAACTATATAGAAATTGTTTATTTCACACACCTCAAAATATGTATAACACACTGCAAACTTTTTTTTGTGCCCCTAAACGGCGTTTTTTGGAAGAGCAGAACACACCCACAGTACGTAACCGCTGAATCGCACAGCTACAGAACTGCAGAAAATGCTATTCAAAAAAAATGTTGTTTTTTTTAGTATAGCACAGTAGGAGAAAACTATATAGAAATTGTTTATTTCACACACCTCAAAATATGTATAACACACTGCAAACTTTTTTTTGTGCCCCTAAACGGCGTTTTTTGGAAGAGCAGAACACACCCACAGTACCTAACCGCTGAATCGCACAGCTACAGAACTGCAGAAAATGCTATTCAAAAAAAATGTTGTTTTTTTAGTATAGCACAGTAGGAGAAAACTATATAGAAATTGTTTATTTCACACACCTCAAAATATGTATAACACACTGCAAACTTTTTTTTGTGCCCCTAAACGGCGTTTTTTGGAAGAGCAGAACACACCCACAGTACGTAACCGCTGAATCGCACAGCTACAGAACTGCAGAAAATGCTATTCAAAAAAAATTGTGTTTTTTTAGTATAGCACAGTAGGAGAAAACTATATAGAAATTGTTTATTTCACACACCTCAAAATATGTATAACACACTGCAAACTTTTTTTTGTGCCCCTAAACGGCGTTTTTTGGAAGAGCAGAACACACCCACAGTACGTAACCGCTGAATCGCACAGCTACAGAACTGCAGAAAATGCTATTCAAAAAAAATGTTGTTTTTTTAGTATAGCACAGTAGGAGAAAACTATATAGAAATTGTTTATTTCACACACCTCAAAATATGTATAACACACTGCAAACTTTTTTTTGTGCCCCTAAACGGCGTTTTTTGGAAGAGCAGAACACACCCACAGTACGTAACCGCTGAATCGCACAGCTACAGAACTGCAGAAAATGCTATTCAAAAAAAATGTTTTTTTTTTAGTATAGCACAGTAGGAGAAAACTATATAGAAATTGTTTATTTCACACACCTCAAAATATGTATAACACACTGCAAACTTTTTTTTGTGCCCCTAAACGGCATTTTTTGGAAGAGCAGAACACACCCACAGTACGTAACCGCTGAATCGCACAGCTACAGAACTGCAGAAAATGCTATTCAAAAAAAATGTTGTTTTTTTAGTATAGCACAGTAGGAGAAAACTATATAGAAATTGTTTATTTCACACACCTCAAAATATGTATAACACACTGCAAACTTTTTTTTGTGCCCCTAAACAGCGTTTTTTGGAAGAGCAGAACACACCCACAGTACGTAACCGCTGAATCGCACAGCTACAGAACTGCAGAAAATGCTATTCAAAAAAAATGTTGTTTTTTTAGTATAGCATAGTAGGAGAAAACTATATAGAAATTGTTTATTTCACACACCTCAAAATATGTATAACACACTGCAAACTTTTTTTGTGCCCCTAAACGGCGTTTTTTGGAAGAGCAGAACACACCCACAGTACGTAACCGCTGAATTGCACAGCTACAGAACTGCAGAAAATGCTATTCAAAAAAAAATGTGTTTTTTTAGTATAGCACAGTAGGAGAAAACTATATAGAAATTGTTTATTTCACACACCTCAAAATATGTATAACACACTGCAAACTTTTTTTTGTGCCCCTAAACGGCGTTTTTTGGAAGAGCAGAACACACCCACAGTACGTAACCGCTGAATCGCACAGCTACAGAACTGCAGAAAATGCTATTCAAAAAAAATGTTGTTTTTTTAGTATAGCACAGTAGGAGAAAACTATATAGAAATTGTTTATTTCACACACCTCAAAATATGTATAACACACTGCAAACTTTTTTTTGTGCCCCTAAACAGCGTTTTTTGCAAGCGTACATTAAAGTGCAATTTTTTTTTTTTTTTGCCCTAAACGGGTCTTTTTTTGCACTAGCAAAATAAAATGCTTTTTTTTTTTTTTTTTTTTTTTGCCCTATGGGTCTTTTGGAAAAGAGCACAATAAAGTGCCTTTTTTTTCCCCCTAAAAGTTAGATTTTCTCTGACACTGGGCTCATGGCAGTGTAAAAAGACTGCACTGCAACACAAATAGGTAAACCTATGCAGATCGCTGATTTTAATCTCTGAATCTGGACTCCTATATAATATTCTCTCTCCCTGAAAGCACCAACACAGGAACCTGGCCCTACACTACACTATCTCTCTATCTTTTCCCTCAGATTGCAGAATCAGGACTACCTCATCTATCTTTCTATCTCTCCCTAAAAGCAGCAGCAGCAGACTAGATCCTCTCCCTATCTATTCTGAAGCAGAGTGACATGTGTGCTGTGTGCCTCTAGCTTATATAGAAGCTGGGTCACATGTTGCACTGACCAATCACAGCCATGCCATTAGTAGGCATGGCTATGATGGCCTCTAAGGGCACACCAGCTAATCAAAAGGTGATTGGCTGGCCCCTGAAGCATTTCTAAATGCGTAATTAGATTGCCGAACCCGAACCCGGACTTTTGGGCAAAGTCTGGGTTCGGGTTCGGGTTCGGGAAAAAGCTAAAGTTCGGTACGGACCCGAACTTTACAGTTCGGGTTCGCTCAACACTATCCTTAATTTGAAACTCCTCTGCACTGCTTTTCTAGTGAAGTTTTTGTGTTCTGCACTTCCCTACATTATGCATTACAAGTAGCTACAATTAATCTAGACCATGGGTGCTCAACCTTTTGAAGAGCAAAGGCCACTTAAAAGATTTGGTAACTGGTCGTGGGTCACAATAAACTATGGTGCTTTTTCACCCTCCAAACTGCAAAAATAAGCAAGCCCTCACTGTCCTGAGCCCCCTAAAAGGTTGCTTTCACGCTGATGTGCTGCGGTTTACCCGCACTGTGGGTACAGCGCAGTGCCCCTGTGGCTTTCCGAGAGGTTAGCTGCACTAAGCTATTGACTTCTTTTAAATTTTGCAGGTGTGGTGCACTTTCTGAAAGCGCACCAAAACTCCTACATACAGAACCAAACTCACAGGATATAATAGAAGTCTATGGCCCAGTGCAGCTAACCCACAGTAAAGCCGCAGGTGCACTGCGCTGCACCTGCGGGTCAGTGTAAAAGCAGACGATTAACCCTTTTTTATGCCCACAGAAGTGCAGTGTATGTGATGTTAAAGTGGTAGTAAACTCTTTTTTTTATTTTATAATAAAGCTTACCTGTAGGTAAAATGTATATCTCCTAAACGTGCACTGTTTAGGCTATATTCTTGTGAGCAGCAGCTGGTGACGTCACAGACGCATGCGCTCTGAAGGAATGGCATACCCGTGCCGTTCCTTCAGAGCTGTGTGCCGCTGCTGAGACATCATCGCGGCTTGTCCAGTCAGAGGGCCGGAGTCCCCAAACCTGAAAGGAAGACCGGGTGAAGATGGAAGCCTCTGCAGTGGTGACAGTGCACCGCTGGAGGGCTCCGCTCTAAAGTAAGTCTTTCATAATGTGCTAGTATGTGATGCATACTAGCACATTATGCCTTTACCTTGCAGGGTTTTTTCTTTGTTTTTTTTTAAATGCCTTTACTACTGCTTTAATACACTGACCTTTTTTTCCTCCTCGAGCTTCTACTGGCATCACTCTCCAGGCTGCTAGAAAGGTCCCAGGCATTTGGTATAACTCCGCCTGGGACAGGGCTGCAGAGGAAGCATCGGTTTATGTGGCTCCTGCTCCCTCCACGGCCACCTGCTTCCTTTGCTGCCAGCAGGGCTCCATGCACTCTGATCCTTTGGGATGATGGGTCGACAACCTGTTGATCTCAATTTGAGCTTGCCGACCTGCAATCCCAGAGTGTGGGCATGCGTTTCCCTGGTGTGAGTTCACGGGCCACATCAGATGACTCTGAAGGCCACATGTGGCCCATGGGCCATGGGTTGAGCACTCCAGATCTAGGGTGATTCCAACGACTCTATTTTCTGTGTATCCAGGGCCATTGTGTGTCAAGAGATCATCCATGGCAAGTAAAATATGCAAAAATGTGGGGGTCCAGAAGTACACAGCAAAATGAATAATTGTGGACAGGGAAGGGGAGTTTGAAAAATATAATGAAATGTTGTATACAAAGACGAAACTGAAAAACACACAACCAATATTTGCTTATAGGGGTGCTATCTATGGCATGAGAACACATCTAGGGTTCCAGCATTTCATGTCTACTGGCAGTTTAGTACTTTAAAAGTTAACATATGTTAACTTTGAAGTGGATCTTTCAGTAACTGTACAAGTCTTCTTAAATGCATTCATAAAATGTCACAATATATAGCAACAGTACATACAGTATATATTTTTAAACTGTACTCTTAATTAATAAAAAGTAGCAATTGAGATCAAGCCAGACTTTTTGTGCCTAGGCACAGTCCCTCATGGTTTATCTAGAAACAACATAGTGTGAAAAGTATGCTGAAGGCAGGATAAAGTACGTTATCAACTTTCTGTCATCTAGTAATCCCTGGCAGGTAACAAGGTATAAGGCAGAAGTGGGGTTAATAATGTTGAGACAATCGGGGGTTGGGGGAAGAAACAGTGAGACTAAGGCCCCTTTCAAACTACTGCGACTTCAAAATCGCGCAATTTCAGGGAGACTTGAGGTCTATGGACCTCAACTCATATCCAAGTCAGACCAAAGTAGTGCAGGAACTACTTTGAAGTCGGCACGACTTGAAGTCATACTAATATGAATGGTTGTCATTAGAAATCATGGGGAACAACTTGTCATACGACTTTGCAGTCCCAAATCGTAGGACAAGTCGTACAAGTGTAAAAGGGGCCAAGTTGTATGTAAGTGATAGATTTTTTACACTGGTTGGTTAAAAAGTAAGTCTGAGGCCCTTAGCTGGGTTAGAAAACATGTATACGAAGAGGCAAAAACATAAAGACTGGACTGCAGACACCTGGACCAACATAATTAGGTTATTCCAGGGCCAATATCCTAGCCCAGGGCATAGATGCTTGCCTTGGGTGATGCCTGAGATGTCCCATCTGGGGAGAAAAGAAGACTGGTAGCTTACACAAAGATGACTTTTCCTTCTCTCAGCAGCTGAAAGGACTTAGTTGGTCAATGAGTAAGAAGCAACAGTGGGACTTGGCTGTGTGTAAGTGATGGACTTTTTTACGCTGGTCGGCCAAAGTGTAAGTTTGAGGGATTTAGCTGTGTTGAACATCCATACAAAAAGCCAAAAACTTAAAGACTTATCTTCAGACACCGGAACAAACATAGCTAGGTTTATTTTTTATTTTTATGGCCAACAACCTAGTCCAGGACTGGGTAATGTCTGAACAAAGATTGTCCCTTCTGTGGAGAAAGGTAGACTGGTAGCTTACACAAGGTTGGCTTCTCCTTCTCTGAGTAGCTAAAGGATCCTTGGAAAGAAAGGAAAATATGTGTTTCTAGGGAGAGAGAATTAAAGTAAGCCTGTTGACTTTTACAGTAAAATAAAACATATCTGATGCTTGGTCAGGTAAAGGGCAGACACAGGCTGCTTGTACTCGTTTTGGGAAGATATATATGTGAAAAGTTCAACTTGCGGCAGAGTTACACAGTATAGATTACCTACATATGTGCACAAAGAAAGTGCAGCAATAAGAAAGGTGCCCAGGAAAACAATAACATCTCATAATAGATTAATTATAGAAGTAGAGTTGACAGTTTCTAACCTCTTGTTCTGCCTCACAGCTCTGTCACCCTTCATCCAGGAGATGGTTGGCTTGGGAGATGCCTGTGGTTTACACTCCATAATGACTTCCTTGCCCTTGGTGATGATTATTGTTTTTTGCCTTTGGTTGAGCTCGAATGAGGGAGCGGATGCTGTTAAGCGAAAACACATATGAAAATAACATTCACGGATCTAAATCACAATAAATCCCCCATTGTTTTTTCGTGCATTGTTGTGCCGTGCTTTTATAGAATGTTTATGCAAACACAGCTCTCTTTTTAGGTGCTTTCAAAGCACTACACAAAGCAGTCATTATACATTTTGTTCGGAGATCTGAAATCAAATGCAAAGGTTATCTGCAAAGCAGCATTTTCTGTGTGTTCATGTACGAGTGGCTATGTAGGCATGAAGCATTTACCACAAGCTCAGTTTAATGTGGAAGGTATTGTTTTATAATATATTGTTGATTGTTTCTAGCTATTATATCACTCTGCATGTGCACAAAGAAAACAAGAGTCTTATAGAATATGTCCCTTTTAGCAAGTTTGCGATTAATTTTGGTACTAGTAGGGTGTTGATTCAGGCACAGAGCTTACCTAAGCAGCCAATCAATGTCTCTGCTTACACAGAGACCCTACCCCAGTGGAGCCACACACTGTGCTGGGACTGTAGTAGGGGAGAACTCAGAAGTAACAGTAAAAGTGTATATCAATGCAGAAACATCAATTAAATATATTGCAGCTCACCAGTGCTTAGATGGGGTGGCTGTGATAGTATTTTCAGACATTCTCCTTTATTTTCACCTAATAATCTTGTGAATATCTCTTCCTATCCCTGGATGGCTACACTCACTTATTCTACTGCATCTTTAAAGGCAGCCATTGTTGTCACCCAGGCTGGACTTCAAACACATATGCCTTTGTTCATCTCCACTATATGTGTGTAGCACCCTCTAGTGTGTGCTACTAGAAGTGAAAGTAGGTCAATTATAGTCTGGCCCAGAGATAAACCTGAGTCACTGAATCTAGGTCATGGTTATTAGAGGCTAGGGCTGGATGACTCATCCTGGCAGCTCTCTGGTGCCTCCCCCTGTTTCTAGAATGTTGGAGAATGTTCTGGAAGATAGTGGGCGGAGGTTAGAAGGGGTTGCCTTGAATATTTAGGGGCCCTAGTCAATCCCCAGGAGTGGGCCTGGCAGGGGAGCTAAAGAGCCTTTGACTAGACATGAGCCATGCCAGCATGGGAGTCGGGTGGAAGATGGAGAAGTAGTGCAGAGGAAAGCTGTCCTGTCTTAGTAGCCCTTGAGTGGCCCCTTACTGGGGGGGTTTACCTCAGGCTGAAGCTCAGGAGGCTGGCCTGGAAGCATCCTACCACAGGAGGCAGTTGGAGGGACCCTAACTGGAGAGGCAGCAGAGAGAGCAAGGAGAGATCAGCACAGTGCAGGGACAGACAAGGGGAGAGACTGCTAGCTGTAGCAGTGCTCTCTTGAAGACAGCGGTGTGCCAAGTCTACATCAAACCTTGCTCTGGGGAATCTTCATGTGTGTGTCAGTCAGGAGGACTGGGAAGGGCAAAGCAGCCAGGTGCGGCTGGTGGCAGACAGGTGGGCTAGTAATTTCTGCAAGCAGTGGAACTGGGATCAGTGGCCACAGGGAAGCAGAAGGTGATGTTGAATGCTGTTCACTCCTTATGTGTTACTTTGTCAAGAGACTGAAAGTTCCTGCCTGTAATGGGCTGTTGCTGAACTGTCGATAGACTGTTAATTCTCTCAGCCAGCAGACACTGTACATAGAGGAAACAAGTTTGTGCAGCTGAAAGGAAAAGGAAGTAGAGGAGTCTGTAAATAGGGAGGAAGTGTCCCTGAATTGTTGTTGTCACGCTGGGCATCCCACAATCTCTTACCCCATCCAAGTTATCATCCCCTAATAAAACTACAAAAAGAAGCCAAAGACTGATTTATGTGTCTGAATGAAAGAAGGAAATGCTGTGTGACTGACTGTGTAGCAGTGGGGAACCCTGACTTCAGCAACTCCTATGGGGTAGTGCTACATGTGGGATCTGGAGATTAGTAGTTTACGAAAAAAAAATGTTTTTGCTTCCAGTTCAACTCACATGTAGTGATAAGGACACCACATTTCTGGCAAGAATAATGCCGCGTACACCCGACCGTTTTTATTGACGAGAATTTTTTTTTTTTTTTAAATGGTCATTAAAAATGATTGTGTGTGGGCTTCAGAGCATTTTTCACAACGTGAAAAATGGCCATGAAAAAATTGGAACATGCTCTAATTTTTCTCGTCTTTTTTCACCTCGTCGTTTTTCTCGTCATGAAAAACAGCTGTGTGTAGGCTTTAACGACGTGAAAAAAAAATGTGCATGCTCAGAATAAAGTATGAGACGGGAACGCTCGTTCTGGTAAAACTAGCGTTCGTAATGGAGATAGCACATTCGTCACGTTGTAACGAACTAAAAAGCATGAGGCTGAAAAGCGCGAATCGTCTCTCAACAAACTTTACTAACATGAAGGGTGGCGCCATCCGAATGGAACTTCCCCTTTATAGTGCCGTCATACGTGTTGTACGTCACCGCGCTTTACTCAAGCATTTTTTTCAACGATAGTGGGTAGGCAAGGCAGGCTTGAGAAGAATCACGTCGAGAAAAATGCAGTTTTATTCAATGACATTAAAAACGGTCGTGTGTACACGGCATTATACTTTCTGAACTTGCTGAAAATGTTCTTAGCCTGAAAAGAAAAAATAATGCCCTCCACAAGATCTAAGGACTGGTAAGCTGTAATATACTAAATGTTTTGTTTTTGCTTTTAGTAATCATTTCCACATATTATTTTCTACCCCATCCTATCCCACAAGCCTTTGCATTTGCTTAGAGGTAGAAGCAGGAAGGGGAAAATAATTTAAATTGATTTTAGGGTTTAAGTCTTTCTTAAGAACTTTATTGCTCAAGGGACCATCAATAAATCTTAGGTGACTGAATTCTTAAAGTGACACTAAACTACATTTTTGATGTATCAATCGCTCTAAAATATTAAGTATACGATGACTCTGTTTTTTTTTTTTTGTATTTATGTTTAAAGGGACTTTTTTTTTTGTCCTGTAACTGCTCCATATCCTCCAGTGATGCCCCTTACTGCTACTTGTGTAGAGCAGTGCAATGCTCTGGTCACATGCTTCACTCTATGTGTATTACTATTTCCATAGAGCTGAATGTGTCTGCAGGTAGATGTATAGTCCATCTTGGAGGGGGCAGGAAAGGGTGGCTATTTTCACATATACAAGGGGGAGCATGTAGAATGAATGTCGCCACCCTAGAACAGGAAGCCTGAGAACAGCTGAATAAAAAAAAAAAAACTTGCATTTGTGAAATGAAACAAAGGAAGAGAGAGATATAAAGTGCATTCTACTTATATTTAAATATATTGAATTTATATTATTTTATAAAAAGTGTGAGTTTAGTGTCACTTTAGAGATACCCTGTACTCCATTTTAAACATTTAACAGTAAATTCGCAGTATGCCCATTATTGTCTTTATAAGCCAAATACTTTTCTTCTGTGTTCCTCTGTGATTTGATTTTACTTTGTTACTGGGGTTGGACTATCTCTGAATTCATGGCTATGTTCTATTTCACAATAATAAAACTGTCCTACTGACTATGAGGACAGTCTACCTGGATAGGAGGATAAGAGTAGATGAAGCTTATCCATGATCTCAGGGAAAGTTAAGGATCAGTAAGTAAGTTCAAAAACTGAACTAAGGGTGTACTCACACTGGGACCGGTTTAATTGAACCATGCCAGATTTTGGTTGTCCCTCCCTCCCCACTTTCCTGCTGGTCTGCACTCACACTGGGCTATAAGTGTTCCCGGCACACTTTATGCTAACCAGCCTACAGTGATCAATGCTTGAGTACATTGTCATCTATGTAGAGTTCTGTGCTCTGCCACGGTTTGCACTGACACTACTGGACCACGAGTGAACCAAGCCTGAGACCACTGTTTCCAAGTGGTCCCGGGGATTGTATGCTTAACTAATCCTGGGCATGGTTCGGAGCACTCATGCTACACAAACAAACTGGGCCAAGGCGGTGATAAAAGTGCCAGTGTGAGTGCACCCTAAATCAGAATGGAGCACAGAACTTTCTCTGGCTAATAAAGGAAATAACAGGCATCTGGTGGTGTTTACTAGAAGGCAAGACCTTTACTTTTAAAAGTTTAAATTGAGTATAAGTTCACCTAAAATTCTGTAAGAGGTAAAATAGTGTAGAAGATGCAATGTTCACCCTTGTTTTTCAGAGTCCCTTAACACTGTGTCCCTCATCAAAAATGCAGCAGATAAAATTAACTTTAGTTAAGAAATATCATCTGACTTACCCAGAACCTTAAGCTCAGCGCTTCCATAGATGATCCCATAAATATTCTCCGCTAGGCATTGGTACATCCCGGCATCTGACTGACTGATGTTGTGAATTGTCAACATGCCATTAACCATTTCAAGTCTGTTCTGTAATAGAAATTACAAATGGTGTATAAAAAACATGTACTTAGCTCACTTGATTTTCATCATTATAATACTATAATGTATACATTTCATAAAACTCAACTATTACTCATTTTATCATGATGCTGGGACAAACCTTTTCCCACTTTTTAATGATATGCCAGAGCAGCTCTAAAAAGCCTATTTATCACTACATACATACAGTGGGCAAAATAATTATTTGATCCCCTGCAGATTTTGTAAGTTTCAAAAATCCAGGAAACACATATAAAACAAATGCTATAAATTAAGTTGCAGCTCATAGTCAGCATTTTTCTTCCTCCAAACACGGCGAGTCAAGTTAATGCCAAAGAGCCAAATTTTGGTCTCATCTGACCACAGCACTTTCTCCCAATACTTCTCTGAATCATTTAGATGTTCATTTGCATGACTGTATATGTGCCTTCTAGAGGAGGGGGACTTGCCGTGTTTGGAAGGAAGAAAAATGCTGACTATGACCCTAATGCCCCGTGCACACGACCGTACACACGATCTGATTTTCCGTCGGAATTCCGCTCAGGCTTGGCTTGCATACACACAGTCACACAAAAGTTCTCTGAACTTTGGACCGTCAAGAACGCGGTGACGTACAACACTACGACGACCCGAGAAAATGAAGTTCAATGCTTCCGAGCATGCGTCAAAAGCAAAAGTCCGATGGAGCATACACACGGTCGGAATTTCCGACGAAAAGCTCACATCGGACTTTTGCTGGTGGAAAATCAGACCGTGTGTACGCGGCATTAGAACACCATACCTACAGTCAAGCACAGAGGTGGAAACATTATGCTTTGAAGCTGTTTCTCTGCTAAAGGTACAGACCGACTTTGCCGCATTGAGAGGCCAATGGATAGGACCATGTATTGTAAAAATCTTGGAAGAGAACCTTCTTCCCTCAGTCAGAACTCTGAAGATGGGTCATAGATGGATCTTCCAGTATGACAATGACCCAAAACATAACGCTAAGTCAACAAAGGAGTGCCTCAAGAAGAAGCACATCAAGGTCATGGAGTAGCCTAGCCAGTCAAGAGACCCTAATCCTATATAAAATTTATAGTCAGAGCTGAAACTTAGAGTTGCCAGGAAACCTTAAGAATTTAGAGAAGATCTGTGAAGAAAAGTGGACCAAAGATGTGTGCAAACCTGATCACTAACTACAAGAAACGTCTTACCTCTGTGATTGCCCACAAGGGTGTCTCCACCAAGTACTAAGTCATGTTTTGCTTGGGCATTAAAGGGGTTGTAAAGGTTCATTTTTTATTTTCTAAATAGGTTCCTTTAAGCTAGTGCATTGTTGGTTCACTTACCTTTTCCTTCGATTTCCCTTTTTCTTTGTCTGAATTTCTCACTTCCTGTTCCTCCTCAGTAAGCTGTTCAGTAAGCTGTTCTGGCTGACTAAACACCACTCGGATGATTAATAGAAGATTGGTGGGGATATATACAGGGATAACTCCTAACTCCCTTATAACCAGATGGAATGTTGGGACTTCACCAACTTGGTTAGCCAGGTCTGTATCCGTCTCTACTAATATACTCCTATACTACTGTTATCATTGTTTATGGTTTCTTTGCCATACACTAACAACAATTGTGATATTGCATTTACACTAGTCTATGATTATTTTTTAGATTGTACTGTTTGACGCCTCCTGAAGAAGTGGTCTATACCGCGAAACATGTCGGGGAATCGACAACTATATCAGTACAATTCCTCCGCACACCTGTGGAGTTTGTAAATAACTTCCCCCTGTTTTATTGTTATGTGAATGTACTATGTATCTTTATATCAATTGTTTGATTCTTGTCAATATTGTTCTAAATAAAATGTTTTACATTTTATATCTATGCTTTGTCTGGGTGCCGTAATAGTCCCAAAATTCCATCGGGTGATAAGGGAGTTAGGAGTTATCCCTGTATATATCCCCACCAATCTTCTATTAAACCAATTCGGGATGAAGGCACCCCCTCCTACTCCAATATTTACGGTAGAGACAATCTTTATTATACCACTCGGATGATGGTGTAAAGTTTACTGAGGAGAAACAGGAAGTGAGAAATTCAGACAAAGAAAAAAAACATTTAGAAGGGAAATCGAAGGAAAAGGTAAGTGGACCAACAATGCACTAGCTTAAAGGAACCTATTTAGAAAATAAAAAACAAACCTTTACAACCCCTTTAAATACTTATTTTACTCACTGAACTGCAACTCAATTTATAACAATTGTATTGTGTTTTTTCTGCATTTTTGGTTGATATTCTGTCTCCATAATTTAAAATACACCTATGATAAAAATTACAGACCCTTCATTTCTTTGTAAGTGGGCAAACTTACAAAATCTGCAGGGCATCAAATGATTATTTGCCCCGCTGTATAGGTGTCAAGGTCACCTGTGGCCAGGTGACAGATGCACACCGTAGGGGGACAGGAGTGCACCGCAAGGTAGTGAACCCTATGGCTGACTGCTGCGGATAGGAAACTGGGTGGTTGTGGAAAGCGGGACCAGAGGAGCACAACCGGGATCCTAACGGAAGCTAGAGCCAAGATTCCCCAGGGCGCGGAGTCTAAGACCCAGCAGGTCTTCTCCAGGGCCTCTAGTGGTGAGGATGTTATGCTGCAGGCTGGGACCAGGTCGCGGCCCCTGGAGTTTCCTAGCTCACGCCCCGTAGGATAAGGGGAAAAGAGGGGAAGCAGCAGCACAAGATATGAGAGAACCGAATAACAAGCTGAAGGTCAGGGGCCACAAGCAGACAAGGATAACGAAAGAACGAGCGGAAGGTCAAGGGTCACGAGCAGACAGGGATAGTCGGGGACAAGCCAATAACGTAACAGAGAGACAGACGTAGCACACGGCAGGCAGGAACCCAAACACACAATGCCTAACAAACACGTTGATCAGCCAAGCAGGCTTGCAGTGCACAGGTTAATATAGTGTTCTGTGATAGGGCCTGGGGTGGAGTCTGGCTGGGAGGAGATTATAAAGGAAGCCAGGTGAAAGGGCTCAGGCCTCTAAGATGAACACATGGGAAGGAAGGTAAGCTGACAGACAAACACTACTGCATATCCATGACAATAGGGAGTACCTGACATGTGACTGTGCCTAGGCACTCCTGTGGCTACAGCCTCCTAATTGTAAATCTACAGTGTCAGCTCTAAGGTACTGCCGCCTCTTACTGCTAGTCTCAGAAGATTTGGAGTGGGGTTTGGTTATGTCATTACTGTTCACTGCTCTCCTTGCTGGAGGGAAAGCTGTAAGAGAGGAGCCACAGTGCAAGGATCTCTCTGTTTGAGTTTCTATCTTTATGTGGATCTGTGCTTTCTCAAGTTAGAGAAAAGTCATGAATCCTCTTCTGCTTCTTCTGGGTTAGTAATTCAAAGTATTGAAGCCAGGTGGTCAGCATGACAGCCAGCAATGAGCAAAAATGAAAGGTCAGCAATGAAATCCTCCATATTTCTCTTATGGAAGGTTTATTATAATAAATTATATAATAAAATGTAATGTAACACTGTATGTGTGGTTTAATAGGTTTTGTTGGTGCGTGACTTAGGTGTTCATCTGTCAACCGAAGAATGCCTACATTTTTCAGTAATTAGTTCCTTTGGGCCTCAATTATTAACAATATCTAAGTGATGCTCATTTCTTCCATATAAAACCACAATTCTTGTCATCTCTAGTTGACCATGTTACCACATTTCTCTCTCTCTCTGTTACCTCTGAAATTATTTTAGTGTTCATTACTAGGCTTGTGCAATTCGTTTCGTAACTAATCGAAATTCGTCCGAATTTAGCAACTTTCGGACATTCGGAAGCATTCGAATTTCCGAACAAAGCAATTACGAATAAAACCGAATCCGAAATAAATTATACCGCAAAATAGCGAATGCCCGAATGTCTTCGGCATAATTCGTTATGAAAAAAGTTACGAATGTACGAATGCATTCGAAGCACAATAACACTCACTCTGCTCTCTGCTTCTCCCTCACCATGCTGAACTCCCTCTCAAAATTGTGTACAGGGGCGGAGGCTATAGCCGTATGAAAAAACCTAAGTAAAATACGAGATTTCGAATCCATTCAAAGCACAATAACACTCTGCTCTGCTCTCTGCTTCTCCCTCACCGTGCTGAACCCTCTCAAAATGGTGTACAGGGGCGGAGGCTATAGCCGCATGTAAAAAACGAAAGTAAAATACAAGATTTTGAATCGTTACAAATAACCGCTATGTATTTAGAAAAGTACAAATCCATTCGAAGCACATTAGGCATAATAGGCAGCGTCTTTGTGAGAGAAACACGGAAAATTCCGAATCAACGAACCCAAAAAAAGTTCCGAAAGTAGGAGTGTTGTCCAGAATCAAAGAAAAACAACGTACCCTACCGAAAGTACGAATTATAAATCAACTAAAAATTCAACGAAAAATGACGCTTGCGAAAATACGAATTAGTCCGAACATGAAAAATCCCGTCTAGCAATAAATTACGAATGATTACGAATCAACAGGACCGAAAAGAAACGAACCGAAACTAAACAAATTTTTCCGTTGTGCACAAGTCTATTCATTACCATGTTTTTCTTGAAATGTCAATGCACTTTTGTTACGGATTGTTCCAAACATCCTTGTACATGAGTCATAACTCACCCTTACATGGGAAGGGATGCAGAAGTACGGGAGGCATTTTGGACATCTGAATAGTATTTATTTGAGATCAAATCTAAAAAAACAGGTCTTTTGAATTAAATCGGAGTTCAGTTACTGTATGTACTGTAATCGACATATGCTGCTGGAATAAGTGGAAAACAGCCCTTCCAGATTATAATGCATTTGGCTCACCAGAAGGAGATTATAAACTTGAAAACTCCTTTCAAGAAGAATTCCTTATGATTAGTTTAAGAAAATAATGTCCCATTCCAAATTAACATTCTGCTACGGGTTATTTGCCCCCTGACATTTATTTACTGTAAAAAAAAATCATATACATATGTTTTTTCCTTGACTCTTTTGTTCATCCAGATTACATCACTGGTCATCCTTCTTTTCCTCAGATCCTGAATGCTGAACAGAACATAGCCACACAATAATGTGGCGCCAATCTCTACAGGATTTTACTGAGTCCAGGGCAACCTAAAATATTCTCCCCGAGGCAGGTACTTGATGCCCTGTGCTCACAGGGACTGGGCTGAATGATGAAGGGCTTTAGAGATGGTCATGATGAATAAATTTGTTTTGTGTGGTTTCGGATTAATTTGTTAAGTTAATCATTTTGTTTTCGTCATATTTGTTATAATTAGAATTTTTGGAATTTGTTTTGTATATTTAGATACATTTTGTATATTCCTTATTCTGAATGAATTAATAATAACGTTTAAAGTTATTATTATTATTATAATTAGTATAAAGTTAATATTAAAGTTATTAATGTTATTTCGGAAGATTTGGATTAATGTATTATGTTATGATTCAGAGATTTTGATGGATTTACCTCCATCCAACCCAAACACATTAAGTAAGAATTATCTTATTTCACTTTTATACCTTACTGTAAATTATTCAGGCCCTGTTCACATCCAGAGTTTTGTGATCTCAGGCAAAATCACTGTGATTCTGCCCATGATCCCCAATCACAATGCAATAATGACAAAACGCATCACGTGTGTTCGAGTGCCATGTTTTTTCAATCGTGGCAAAACTCCCGGTGTTTAGGTTCCATTGAAAATTAATGGCACCCAAGCACACGTTCAATTCAAAGTCCCAAAAAAATGTAGTTATTTTACAGTATATCAACCTATCGGGGATGGAGGTACATCTAGCTGGCCTCACCTAAAAGTCCCAACCTCTTAGTTTCAATTCAATACCCAAACACACGTGGTGCATTTTGTCAATTTTGCAGTGCAATTTGGGATTGTGGGCAGAATCGCAGTGATTCTGCCCGAGATCAGAAAACGCCAGATGTGAACGGGGCTTTTTTTGCAATGTTTCCATTTTATATGTATTATGTAGTGCATTTTGTATAATTCATGCTATGCTCACTAGATTAAAAACAAATGGATCTGAATCAATTTGGATTATTCGTTATTTCGGATAATTCAAGCATTACCAAAACGACCAAACTATCGCATCATGTCATCTGAATTAAACAAATAAATCTCTTTTTTTTTTTTTTTTTTTATCATTTATTTCGGATTTGTTGAAATCTGGATTGTGATTGTAAATAATTTGATCAGTAATGGGACAAATCGCACATGTCTAAGGGACATCATGCAACCTGGAAGACTAATTGCAGCAGCAGGAGAAAGTGATGAGACTTCTGGGCTTGCTTTTCCTTCAGGGCTTGGCTATTTTTTGCTTTTAAGAAGACTTCTAGATGAAAGTTTTTTTGTGTGGAGCAATGGTGTAGATGTCTAGCATGCCGCCAGCAAAGGGCATTTTGACCGCAGCTGCAGCAAAATAGAACAATAAAAATAAAAAATAAAAAGTTATATGGCTGCAGTCTGACTGCATTACAGTAATAAAGATACTATCTTAATTTTGCTATAAAGACAGGTCGGGAATGCAAGCTCTCATATTTGTATCCTCTCAAAAACAGGGGACTTGTACAAGCAGTTAAGTACAGATTAAGTACAGAGGTGAGGCTCTCTCTTTTTCCTTAAAACTAGAATGCAGTTGGTTGCAATGGTTATCTGGACCTTGATTACTTTTTTACACAAACCTGTATTTTGGATTCAAAAGTGACAGCTTTGCAGAGAAGCGAGTGCACGCTTGACAGTTCCATCCATAATAACATTTTATTGGCAGGGACACAGTAAAAGTAGTGAGAATCCTTAATTAACCTGAGCGCACCGTACCTGGGGTAGCAAGGGGAGTCCATTCTTTAGCCAGCGATATATGGGCCTTGGCTTTCCAGATGCTTTACACTCCCAGCGGAGCTGATCTCCACTGTCTAACTGCGTATCATTAATCTTCTCTATCCACTGTGGCTGGGCTGTTACAGAGAAGAAAAAAGTAAAGTTATGTTCTAATGAAGCGCACAGAAAATAAAAACACTTGATCCGTTATTAATTGGGACAAACAATCAGGCACACAGAAAGTGACATTGCGCTAAAGCAAATAGCGGAAACTGTCTCCGTCAACGATTATTGGGAAAGTTTTTTTTTTTTTTGTTTTTTTTATAAAGCAACACAAATGAGTAACCAAGAAGATATGAGCTTTATGCTCTGGCCAGTGGTTACTGATTTCCCCAGGCCATCTTAACATCCCATCCAATTTAAAGTAAACCTGTTCTTAAAGTTTTAGTTGTCAAACTAACTTGTGCAGTAGGCCGCATCAGATGTCAATCGGTACACTTTACTTGTCAGAATGCTACTGCAAAGCGCTCTGGGAGACACGAAAAATGGAACATTCGTAGTATGCTGTGGAGTAAGGACAGTGGCTGTGGTAATCACATCTCTGACTATCAGCCTTCTATACACCCCTATTTAGTACCTGGCAGTAACACTTGGAATTAGGCAAAGTACACTGAGCAGAGAGCAGTGAGTGAGTGAACTTGAGAGTTTTCACTTTGCCCAAAATGTCTGCGAAATTCAGGACATTTTGGTGATATCTTTTGCTGAAATGCATTAAAGTTAATGTAGAGGACAAAGACAAAATTAAGTCTTTTATTTTGTGTTAAAGGAGAAGTGTGGGAGATAAAAAAACAAACATACATTTTCACCTATATGGCTGCAGCATCGATCAGGTTCTGCAGTTTTCCCCTCTAAGTCCAGCTCTAAGACCAAGAACTGCACAATCACATGACCACCGATCGCTCAGTTCTCAGTCTTCACTGAGCAGTGAGCGGTCTCTGCTCTGCCCCTCCAGTGCTCACAGGAGTGCCAGGCTGTGGTGGAGCAGAAGTGGCTGGCTCAGTCTTTCAGTGGTGCACTGTGAGGCCCATTCAGCTGCTGGTCAGGCATCTGGAAGGATCCCAATCTTAAATTCAGGATCCTTCCCTGAGCCTAGACTGGCTCTGTGACATCAGCCGACAGCAGAAATAACAGCACTTCTGTGACCCAGAAGAGAAAGTATGGTCAAAAAAGCTTTAGCCTTAATGCTATTTTAATGGGCTTTAAAGCCCAATTCCATGCACAAGAAATATCTACCTTTGCAGTGCCCCTCCCCACTGCAATATCCCCCCCCCCCTTCACTGGGAGAGCACAATAGCTCCATGGGAGGGATTCCCCCAACAACACTGACTGTTTTGATGAGGGAATCATCGCACCTTCTATGGCCGCCTCAAGGTGAAAGGCCCTGTTCAAACCTGAGCGATCTTCTACTTAAAGCTTGTAGCTCTAATACGCTCAACAAGCCAAATCCCATTAATTTCAATAGCCCCTGTTCACATCTGTGCGTTCTGTCACCTGAAGCAAAACACCTGGAGCTCAAAGCAGCACAGTGAGTGTTAGTAAGAGTTTCTGGAATTTTCGCTGACAGAGAGACAAGTAATTCTGCAGTGAAATAAAATTTGTGAAAATCCTGTTGTCCACAGCAAAGCTGAACAGAAAAGATACAAGTCATTGTAGAAAACGGTGGCCACTTTTCCTGTATACCCCTTGTACTTGGTCATCTGACTACAGATAACATGACCAGGTACAGGGGATACAGAGGATGGACTGGGAAGCTTCAGACTACTCTGTGGGTTCCTCAACACCCTCCATGTACAGCTCTACCCTGAAAGATCTTCTGATGGTATGCCATGCCTAATTGTCTTAAGCTGACCCTACATCCTACAATTTTATTGTACAAGCTCTTTTGGATTTGCTCAATTATGTACAACATTGTAGTATGCTAGTCCACCTGACTAGATACATAAATGTCTACCATGAATGCAATTTTTAGGTTGGTTCTCATTTTTAAAAAAATTGGAAAATCTAAAAGAGATTGAATGGACATTTTACATTTGAGATTGTAATGTGTATGGCCATCTTAACTTCTTCCCCCACAGCCTATAGCAGATTGACTCTGAGGATGAAGGTACTCTTTCGAAACAAGTCAGTGCAGTGGTTCCCATGTCCTCTCCTTCATTACCTGGAGACTGTTGGTACCAGACCGATTATCATCAGATTAAGGCTTTTATATTGTGTTTTTTCCTTCACACGTTTGTGAGTAGTTTTTAATATATTCTTTTATTAAACTTATCAAAGGATAATAGGATAATGCCCAAGGCTGGTGCACCCTCCTTTTCTTTGTCTATAGCAGATTGACGTCTGGGTGGGCCTTTCATCCTTCCGGGTAGACATCATATGACGTCCTCCCGGACTCTCCGCTCATGCACTCGTGCATGCTCCCTCGGGCACAGCGCTTCACTGATCAGGATAAAGAGCCAATTACATTTGCTTTTTACCACGATAGCTGTGTCCAATCACAGCTGATCACAACTGTCAACGAAGACCAGTAACTTGCTGTTAATTGCCATCTTCTACTTACACCAATCCTGCGGAGAAGAATCCAGGAACAGTGAGGTACCGATTTAATGCCTTGTTTAAAGATGCTTTTTTGATAACTTTTTTTGTAGTTTACAGAGCGTCATATAAAAAAGACGATCCTTTGATCATATTTTTTTTGCGGGCAAATCGACAATACTATTGAATATAAAATCGCTCTGTGTATAGCCACTATTAGGCCGATCGCGTGTTCTGCAGAAGCAAATAGCAGGCCATAAAGGAAGGAGAAATCTGGCCAATAGGAATGCATAGCTTCTAACCTTGAAAACCAAAAATCTCCTGCGCTCTCGGTGTATCGTCAAAACACGAGCCATTTTTCTAGCTTCTAACCTTATCACATGCTAAAAAAATTAAGGCTCCATGCAGCTCCACTTAAAGTAAATTTTAGACAATAATATAGTGGCAGTAAGCCTGTGGTAATACGTATTGAAATTTATTGTTACGGAGGCCATGGTATATGCCCTTCACTCACCTAAATGACCCTCAGCTTATTTGCAGTCTATCATCTGCTCCAGATGCAATGCCGTGCATCAATCATGCTGAATAATAAAGGAGTCACACGTTCAGTCCCCGGCTAAGCTTGGCTTTTGTTTTATGTTCTTAGCCGCACAAGACGCTCTAATCCAAAAGGTGCTGTACTTCATTTAAAGGTCTGGCGTACAGGGACACAGTTGTGTGTTAATATTTCCATTGGTATTTTAATTCACTCTTCCAAGTGATTCACTGATAACTTAAGGGGAAGTTATCAGTGTGACCCTGTCTTTTCTGGAGATCTCGTTCCCAAAGTAGGTTATCCTTATGAGTCTACCTTTATAAATTCTTACAGCTGGTAGAGCCACATTGAATTTCAGTGCAATATCTGTTCTACCTACAGCCAGTACAGATTCAAATGATGGCCAAATTGTATTCAAATCTCACTTAAAGTGAATCCGTTATTACAAAATATATACTGTAAATAAGTGCTGAAACTCAGCAGCCTTTCAAAAGATGCCAAGATAACTTTGGGATGAGAGGGGGGGGGGATCCCATTACTTATTTGCATTGTGAATAGACCCTAAATCTACTTTGCAATATGTCTTGCATCATGTAGCATTACATTTTTCGTAAGCAATTGTCTTTTTTTGGGTGGGGGACAGGTCTGTTGCAAAGTTTCGATACACATGGTCCTTCAGTTGGCTGTTGGCCTGCCTATCTAATAGACCTGATTGTCAATCCAAAGGCTAACTGAAGCCCTGTGAAACACACATGGCAGACTGACAATGATTCTGCTAATTGTGAGGGAGTGGCTTATTATTGGCACCCTGCAACAGGAAGTATTGCGTTTGGCAGGCTCTCAGTTAAGAAACTTTGAAACCAATCCACAAAACAATTATTTGCTTAAAGAGTTAATTTTTCCTTATTCACTTCCTTCTTCTTTGTTCTTCCCAATAAAGACTACCGATTTGCAGGGTGGTGGCAGGGAACAACTGCCACTGCCTCCTTGTGTACTGAGCCTACCTGTGACTATCTATACAAACAGTTTAGCATAGTCTTTGTGCGGCACTGTGCTCTGCTGTTAATGAGCCAAGCATAGTTTAGCTGACATGGCCCTCTCTCCCTGCATTTCTAGTGATGGCCTTAGTCTCTGGCAAGCGCTAGGAGCCAACCTCAAACCTCATTAATTATTCACCTTCTTGCAAACTGTGTTTTTGGATGGCCATGGGGGAAGGGGAAACCCTGCCCAATCATGCAGCTAATCTTAGACACTCTGTAGAAAGATGGGACAATATTCTACATGTGCTTTGCCCCTGGGGTACAGGAGGTATTAAAAAAAAAGCGAGACTTCTTCTTTATGAAAAACTGTATCCAGTAAGGCATGATTCCAAACATACTGAAAAATAGATATGGGGTTTATATACACTTTAAAGTTTAGGGCTAGGGAAAAAAAAGTAATACATTTTTGCAAAAACATATGGACATATATGCACATTTTGTCCCCTATTACAAACTCTGCAAGTACAGAAAAACAACTGTTGCTTCAATGAACTCCTAGCTTCCTGTACCTTCCTGCCTCTGCTGCACCAAAATCCAAGCCTGAGTTCTCCACTGCTGGACTACAGAACCAATTTTTTTTTTATGCAAGAATGCAGTTGATAGTGAGGATGGCCACAATATTTCACCAACAGAACTATACAGAACAACTGTGTTCATTTTAATAGTATAGTTTAAGTTTGGATTAGTGGTACTGAATCTAAGATTAAGCAATGAGCAGTACTTGGATGGTGGTCTGTCTGTTATCTAGCAAGACCTCGGCTAATAGGAGATAAAGTATAAATCAGGTGGTGGGTAGAAGGTCAATTGGAAGATCGTCAGTTAACAGTTTGTTTGATGCAATGGTGTGTATTGAAAACATCATACTATAGATTGCTGCATATCAGTAAGCAAGGTTTGAATGAAAGATTCCCAGACATCCAAAAATGTTTGGACTTGTGTTTCTTTATGTAAGAAGACCTTCACCCACTCCATGCAGAAAACATATAAGACAACTTATGTTTTAAACAGAGATATGACGGGGGGCTCAGGGCAGGTCCACTTATGTAGGATGGCTTCCCTTGAGATATAATGGTAAATAATTGTTTGAAATGATATTACCTGGACTGTCTATCAGGCCATAAAGTGCCCATTCTGGAGTTAAGGGCAAATAATTTTCTATGTATGTCATAGTATAGTGTAAACTGCGATCCAGAATTGTTTAAATATGAGGCGTGTCCAATAGGCACGAATAAAAGTCAGTGTGTCCACATTTCAGGCAGCAAGAGGATAGCTAATGCCAATGAGGTAAGATTGATATGGGGATATGTAGGAATAATTGAAAAGTGGAAGCATCATTTCACAGTACATAATGGATTTGATTGTTCCCCAGGATAAACCGAATTGTTTTAAAAATGTATTCACTTGAAGTTCAGAGAAAAAAGGAAGTACGGATGGCTGCACTACTGTAGAAATCACCTTTATTTCGAAAATTGCCAAACAGGGTAAAAACATCAAGAAAATAGAAACAGAGAAACAGGGTGACCAGCTGACATGTTTCACACTACACTAGCGTTTTTACTCATAACAGACTGCTTTGAGTAAGTGGTAGTGTAGCATAAAACATTTCAGTGGGTCACCCTGCTTCTCCGATGCCATTTTCTTGATGTTTTTACCCTATTTGGCGATTTTCTAAATTAAGGTAAATTCTGCAGTAGTGCGGCCATCCGGACTTCCTTTTTCATCATCAGCTGTGAGCCGGGCCTGTATCTGTTTAGTGCTATTGCATCCGTGTGTGGCTGGTGGATCTGGATCTGTGTTTTCTCTCTTGTTCATCCACTTAAAGTTGGGTGAAGGTGCTAATTCGTTTTTTGAACAGAACCTATATTTATGTCATGGAAATGAGAAAAGGGGATATTTTCATAGACAGTGCATTAGCAAACCAAAAATTACTCAGTTAAGATCAACATCTACTTTAAGGACAGCAGACATCTGTAAATTATCTGTTAACCTTCTTAACCTTTTATATATGTTTACATTTAAAAAAGACCTCTCTCTCCCTGCTGCAATGTGAACTTGTAGTCATTTTCATTGACACCCTAAAGGTTAATTTTCCAGATGCATGGAGTGAGAAAACCATCAGTAGTAGATTTACTTTTTACATCCATGACTCCCAGGATGGGCAATCTTAGGGGATTCCTGAGCTGTCAACCTTAATGATGTCAGTTACATGGTGGGAAGTATTGCAACTGCAAAAGCTTGCAGTTCAGGTTTACTGAAACATGAGAGAGCGTACAGCAAATCAGATGCCTTGCAGAAAAACCACAGTCATTATAAAAAAATAAGTAAAGCCCATGGAAATGGTGAACATTTTCAACATATTTAAAAAGGCAAACGTGAAAATTTTACTGAAACAATGCCAACAGGTAATGGTAATATCCTTCAATAAGAACACAAGAAACATGACCTTTATCAGTAATCTCTTCAACAAAAATATTAATAGATTTAATAGTGTACTGTGGAAGATGTAAGTACACAATTGGCATCAGAAGCTGGTGATGCCCCCTGTAGCCGAAATTACTTCTTGTAGGCATTTTGTATAACTGCTCCCCCAGTCTCTGACATGAACATTTGACCACATTTCCATGCAAAATCCCTTCAGTTGCAAAAGATGTCTGTGGATTTCATTGCATGCATTTAGGAACACACAATGTTCCCTCCATTGTTGTTGCATCAGGTAAATCCTCTCTGCACTGCAAGTGCACTTGAAAGTGCAGTCGCTGTAAATCTGAGGGGAAGATCAGAAATCAAGCTCTGCTGATTTTATCATCCAATCATGTACAAGCAAAAACGCTGTTTTTTATTTTCCTTGCATTTCCCCCTTGGATCAACAGCGACTGCACTTCCAAGTGCACTTGCAGTGCACTTGTAGTGCAAAGAGGATTTGACTTTAGTAAATAAACCCCACAGTGTGTCACAGTAGTATCTTCTGCCCAGCTTCAAATCAGCCCCCACCACCACAGTAGTATCCTCTGCTATCCCCTCCCCCACAGTGGTGGCCTCTGCCTCCTTTCACATTATCCACCTCCCTAGTAATATACTATGCCCCCTCCACTGTAGTGCTCTCTGCCCCCCATAGCAGTGTCCTCTGCACCCCCCCTCAAACATAGTAGTGTCCTCTGCCCCCCTCTGTAATGCCCCCAATAGCAGTGTCCTCTGCAGCCCCCTACCACCTCCACAATAGTTTCCCCTGCCCCCCCCCCTGTAGTGCCCTCTGCCACCACATAGAAACAGCCTCTGCACCTAACCCCCCCTCTGTAGTACATAGCCATTTTCCTTTCACTCCCAACACACAACTGTAGGTAGCTCTCTCCTACCTTACAGCGTCTGTACATGACAGAGGAGTTGATAGGCTGCACAGTGCTGGATGGAGGGCGGGACCGGGAGCTGCTTTAGTTAACTTTTTATGCTAAGAAGCTGATGGTTGGTTGCTAGGACCGCCTCGCAACCAATCATCTGCTAGTTAACTTGCAAAGTTAACTAAAGTAGCTCCCGGTCCTGCCCTTCATCCAGCACGGCTTTGTCTCTCGCTCTTCTCTGCTAGTGATGGGAGAGCAATGCCGGCGGAGATAGAGAAACGCATCGGCACAGCCCTAATTGAGATCTACCTGTCGGCTTTCTGCGATTGACAGGTAGATCGCAATGAAAACATTACATTTCCAGAAATCTGTACTTACTATAAACTTGCAGTTGTCCTCGGAAAGCGTTTTTCCCCCTGGTGTTTTCAGCTTTGCATTCATACGTCCCAGCATCCTCCAGCTGAACATTTGGGATCTCCAGAACCGCCTGCGATTTTCTTAGCCGCGCTTTATTCGGAATAAAGCCATTCACTTTCCTCCATGAGATTGTAGGAACGGGGCTGTCAAAAAAGTTAGGAACATGTAAAAGTGTTCTATTCTTGTAAAGCCAGCACTTAATTTTTACATTTTATGGTTAAAAGTAGCACAAACCCCAAATCATAATGAAAAGCTGTATACCTCTTGATATACTTCATACCGCCTTCCCAGGGGGGAATGCTAAATCTCTAATGAACAGTGCAGGCTTTTAGTCTTATTTTTCATAGCCTGAATATCATAAATATAGGTTGATATCCTTTTTCTGAGATTTAACTAGTGATGGAGAATGGAGCATTACAAAGAACAAACAGCGACTAACCGTTACAAAGCAGACATTATGAGAGCAATTCAAGTTTATTTTTTATGTTTAAAATCAAGGTTTTGGGTGGCAAAGTTCTGGTTAAATTTAAACTCCAGCCAGGGAACCCCTCCCTGAACAATCATTTACTATGCTGTGGGGCAACTGCTCTTGCCAGTCTTTTTCCCTTTAATAAATAAACCCCTTTATGTTTAGGATTTTCAAGTACGAGACATGTTTAGTGAAAGTATAAGGTTGGAACTGATGTATATTCTGTGGTATGACTTTGCATACACTTCAAGGCCTTTCCACTTTTTGCTGAAACTATGATAAACCTTTATAATTCCGGTTATATACACCTTTTGCCATAGTTTTATGTACTATGCTGGGTTCTAACCTCTGAAATATTGTGATCATGCTTGACTTTTGTATTTCAAAGTTGACCCAAATCACCCTAAAATATTCAGGTCGTTACTTTTGGGCTCAGAATCCAATAAGACCAGAGAGGTATTTATAGGCCTCGTGCACTCGCAGTAATGTGTTGACTGCATTGTAAAGATAACTACACATGCTTATGAATTGTCTTTATATATCCAGCTAAAAGTACTCATAAACATTCTGGCCAAAGGCTTTATTTAGTGTGAAGGCCATAGAAGACTTTGCTGATTCAAGCTGGGGGAAATCAATAACGCATAGAGAGAAGCAAGATGATATTTTAAGTAAAATATATTAACTTTTAATTTTACAATGGAAGGTTTAAAACCGCTTTGAATGTTAATGCGGTAGTTTTAACTACCATTTTTTACATCACTCCTGCAAGAGGTTATAAGGGTCTATTTTATATGCATAGCAAAAGTTCAGAGAAGAAAATATTAGTATTTAAAGGAAAATTCCTGTGTCTTTTTACACTGGCTATACATGCCACTATGGAATTTAATATTATTAAAAATTATATTTCCATCATAAATGGCAGCAAGTCTTACATTTATACATCTTCCTAAAAATGTCAATGTATATTCCTTAGGACTATGGCAACTGCCTTAATCACTGGAACATATACCAGAATCCCAACCTTATTGCTCCTGTATGTGTCCAATAGCCTCTCCCAAAAGCTTGTACAGAAACTTAAAAGGATTGATTTACTAAAGGAAAATAGGTCATTCACTTTGCAGAGGAAGTTGCATTTTGAAAGGGAATTTGCTCTAGAGCTAAGTGAATGTGGTGAATTTCATTTTGCAAAGCATACCCAATCACGTGCAAGGAAAAGAAAAATAAATAGTATTTTTACCTAAATATGAGTGGATGATGGAAGTCGGAAGACCACATTTATTAGGCTGGGGAAAATTCTCTTGCAAAGTGCAACTTACCTTGCAAAGTGAACAGTCTATTTGCCTTTAGTAAATCAAACCCATAGGGGGTAATTTAGTAAAACTGTAGCACTTAGAATCTGTTTCAGCTGTGCATGGTAGCCAATTAGATTCTAAATTAAGCTTGTTTAATTAGGTCGGGTTCACACTGGTATGACACGACAGTCATACCACTGTGGATCCGACTTTGCCCTGTGACTTGAAGTCCGACATCCATCCAATGAACAGGGATCCGACTTTGATCCCCGACAATACCAGGCACTGTGTCCAGTATGAATCTTTAGAGGTAACTCCACGTCAAATAATAAAAAAATTTAAAAAATCGGCATAGGTTCCCCCTCCAAGCCCCCCCTCCTGAACCATACAAGACTGTATGCCCTCAACATGGGGGTGGGAGCTTTGGGGCAGGGGGGCCCTGCGCCCCCACCCAAAAGCACCTTGTTCCCATGTTGAGGAGGACAAGGGCCTCTTTCTGACAACCCTGGTTGTTGGTTGTTAGGGTCTGAAGGCGGGGGGCACATTAATAAAAGAAATATCGGAACTAGAACAGCTACATAAGAGTACCAGAGAGAAAGAACTTTCTACTGACGCTTAGTGTGAAAAGAGAAGAGTTGAGAGAGGTAATAGAACAAGAAACTAGAACAGTCTTTAACCAAATTAAGAAAGAGAGATATCAACAAGGTAACAAATCTGGGAAATTACAAAAAAAGAAAAAAAGCTCCTTTCGAGATGAAGAACGGCACTCGACAGGGGTGCCCATTGTCACCGCCGCTGTTCGTCCTTACCTTGGAGCCCCTGTTAAAGGGAATCAGGAGGAATGTGGATATAAGGGGGATAAAAGTAGGGGAAGAAGAGCATAAACTTGCAGCATATGCTGATGACATCATATTTTATATAACACACCCTAGAATAACGCTACCTAATTTAATGAAAGCCCTAAAAGAATTTGGAAATATGTCTAATTTTAAAATAAACTCGGCCAAATCCGAAACTTTGAGTTTCAATATTCCCAAAGCAGAAAGGAATACTTATCAAAAAGACTTCCCATTCCGCTGGGGAACAAAAGAACTGAAGTACCGTATATACTCGAGTATAAGCCGACTCGAGTATAAGCCGAGGTACCTACTTTTACCCAAAAAAATGGGAAAAATTATTGACTTGAGTATAAGCCGAGGGGGGGGGTGTGCCCATTGCCCAACCTTACTGTGCCCATTGGCATCTCACTCTGCCACCTCACTGCCCATTGTCGTCTCACTGTGCCCCCTTACTGTGCCCATTGCCATCTCACTGCCCACTGTCACCTCACTGTGCCCCCTTACTGTGTCGATTCCGCCTCCCTGTGCCCGAGTCAGTACCTCAAAATCTTGTAATTCCACGGCGGCGTCCATTGTTCAAATCTCGCGCCGTTCTCCCTGTCCCTTCCGTGATAGGCGTTTCCAGCAAACACTGTGTTGAGTGTTTGCGCCTATCACGGAGGTCCTCTTATTCGCCGACTCCGTTTCCCAGCAGGCACTGTGTTCAGTGCTCGGCCAATCACGGACATCGGACAAGAGGACCTCCGTGATAGGCGCAAACATTCATCACAGTGTTTTCTGGAAACGCCTATCGCCGAAGGGACAGGGAGAACGGCGCGAGATTTGAACAATAGACGCCGGCCGCAGAATTTCATGATTTTGAGGTACTGACTCGAGTATAAGCCGAGGGGTATACTTTCAGCCCTAAAAAAAGGGCTGAAAAACTCGGCTTATACTCGAGTATATACGGTACCTCGGTGTTAAGATCACAACTACTACTGAGACATTATATAAAGCCAACTTTATCCCACTATTAAACGACATCAAAGCTGGGGGGGCGTGTCCTGATGTGAACAGCGGTGGACGTGTTTGTGGGGAGCTCCGGGAATCCTGATCCTAATCCGTCGCCATCTGCGCATCTATCAACCTAATCCAAGCCGACTTACCTGCCAGCCTGTTCCTCTTGGTCCCCTGCAGTGTCCTGGGCCAGTATCTCGCAGCGGATCTACCAGGGGTCGCCTGCCCAGCACAGCTCCGTCCTCCCGCGGCCGCCGCCATCTTGCTGGCCTGTGACTTTTTTGAAGACCATATCCTGGCCTGCATGGAGGTAAGGAAGGTCATCCACTCCCTCCTGCCTGCCCATCCGCCCATCTAGCACGGTCCGGAGGCCTGTCTGGCCGTTTGGGGCGTCCGCGGCCAGGCCGAACTTCCAGAACTCAGATCTGCTGCATCCATCCATCCACCCGCCCATCACTGCGCACCACTGCCCTGGCCTGGTGTGAAGCCCTGCAGAGACTGTCTATCCTGCAAAGGTAGCCTGGAGTCTTGAGTCCTCTGCCATCAGTCTACCCCTGCCCCACCATTCTGGGCCACCCCCACCCTTGTACTTTCATCCTTACATCCCCACTAACCTGCCAGTCAGGTGCCTTCTGCTGAGCGACAGGCGCCTGGTGATCCCCAGTGGTCGACAGCTGCGGCCAGCTAGGGTAGTCCCTTACTGTCTCCTGGACGCTCCTCTGGGCACGGTTACATATCCTCCCTCTGGGTGACCACCCTGATGTCCTCCTCTTCCAAAAAGGGAAAGGGGAACTCCAAAGCCGCTAAGGCGAACGCACCGCTCCAGGTGCCACCGCCCCCTTCCCCGCAAACGGACCCCATACTGGTCGGACGAATCCGGGCCTTGCTGGCCGAACTGGAAATGGATCTCTGTGAGGCCCCAACGGCAGAGGGGCCAGCCCCGCCATCTCCTGACAGCACGGCCACAATCCTCGCTGCGATCGAGCAGAGTAGGACTTCGCTGCTGGTGCTCATTGACCACCTCGCTGAGGAGTGCGTTCTCATACATAATGACCTGGACAAGATACGGGGGAGGATGTCCAAAACAGAATCCAGAGTATCAGCCACTGAGGATCTAACAGCCACTCATTCCACCTCCATTGCTGAGCTACAACGCACAGTGCAGTCCCTTGTCGCAAAGTCAGATGACGCAGAAAACAGGCTGCGGCGCAACAATGTCAGAGTCCTTGGTCTGTCTGAGGGAGAGGAGGGGGATCACCCTGCTGTATTTGTGGAGGAGTTCTTCAAAAATCTCCTGGGCTTTACGGATGTTCCCCCCACCTACGTTGTTGAACGGGCCCACTGAGTGCCTATGGGCAGAGCCATCCCAGGGAACCCTCCCAGGCCTTTCCTGGTCCACTTCCTCAACTACCGGGACAGGGACAGGATTCTCTCTGAGGCCCGCAAACATCCCACACTCAAATATTGCAACACCCCAGCCGCCTGCGAGTCCAACATGATGGAGCGGTCCGCTTCTTCGACAACCCTGCAGATGCTGATAGCTGGCTAACCACCTTGCGGTGAAAGATTCTCCTCATTAATCCATTTGATGCACGATTCTTCTACATCCTGGTTTGCTTTATCCTATTTTAATCCCTGTAAACACCAGAGTTACCCCAAATGTACCTCTACAAGTTTTCCACAGTTGACCCCCCCATTGTTTTTTTTTTTTGTTTTTTTTTAAGAGTGGAGGACCTGGTAACCTACCTCTACCTGGGGCACTCCCGCGACCTGGAGGGACTCTACTACTGCTCCGGATTGCAAGGTCCCCCCTCACTGTGAAGGGATGCAGGTTCCCTCAACCTCGCCTACTGTTATAGGTTGAACTCACGCTGAGGTTATCCCAGGAACTTTGAGCCTCCAGAAGGCGACATCTACTATTGAAGTTTAGGGTAAGAAACTGCCTTGGCGACAGTTGGGGTTATGCCAGGCGGTAGGGCGTTACATGTACTCTTGTTTAGTTACCACACCTGCTCAGGTTCCACACCATTCTTCTTGCTGGACTATGTTGTCTTCATATTGTTCTTTTCTCCTGTTCACCTCTTTTCTCTACAGACTCACTGGACTGCTACATCTTCTGAACTGCCTCTGCAGCGAGCCTATGGCCAGGACACTACTGGATATTATGGGTCTTCTATGATCCTGCTGTCATTGAGCTTCTCTATTCTAAATGGGTATAGATTTAAGTTTGATATCTTGGAATATTAGAGGACTGAATGACAAGGTGAAAAGATCGTTATTATTAAAATTTCTGCAGCCTCACAAACCTCACGTTTTGTTTCTTCAAGAAACTCACCTGACGGGCAGTAAAATCCTAGCACTCAAACGGGCATGGTTTAAACAAGGGTTCCATGCCACATATTCCTCCTATGCGAGGGGCGTGACAATTCTGCTGAACAAGTCGCTCCCTTACTCGGTGGAACAGGTCTTCATGGATCCAGGGGGAAGATACCTCATCCTAATTCTTGAACTGTATGTCCAACGCTGGGCAATGGTCAATGTATATATCCCTCCTCCGTTTGACCCCTCCATCCTGTACACCATCCTTACAAAAATAGCCCCTCTCCAGGTCCACAATATTCTAGTTGGAGGGGACTTTAACGCCATCCTAGATCATAACAGAGACACTACAAATCCCCTTAGACCTGCTCCCCCTGATTTGGCCCTCTGGGCGGACACTTTTGGTCTCCAGGAAATCTGGCGGTGGAAGCATCCGGAGGATAAGACGTATTCACATATCTCAGCACCGCATAGGTCTGGGTCTCGCATAGACTTCATATTCGGGTCGGCTTCTGCTCTGTCTCAGGTCAGAATGGTCTCCTATCTCCCGGCAGGTCTTTCAGACCACTCACCGCTGGAGCTGGGCTTGACTCTGAATACCTCCCGCGAGCCGGGATGTTGGAAGCTAGCGTCCCATTGGATAGGCAATCCTCAAATCCAGGAGTTGGTAGAGCCCAAACTTGTAGACTACTGCCTAACAAATGTGGGGTCGGCATCCCTTGATGTGGTCTGGGAGGCGGGCAAAGCTTATGCCCGAGGGGAATATATCTCCTCTATCAAGGCAGTGAGATCCGGCTTTGCATCCGCTCAATTGGAACAGAGTGAAGGGATGGCACTGGAACTTTTTACGGGGCATCAGACACCTGAAAATTATTCTGCTCTAGCCCAGGCGAGGAGAGATCTGAAGCTCCATTACACCTCGCTGGTGCACTCTGATACGCGGAAGTTTGTAGCCAAGCTTTTCGAATCAGGGGACAAGAATGGCAAACTACTGGCCAACCTAGTGGCAGAACCCACGCTCCAAACAGTAATCCCTAGAATTCAGACTTCCACTGGTTGCCAAGTTACTGACCCCGAGGGTATACTGAGGGAATTTCATCTCTTTTATAGCAAATTGTACGATGACCCATTCTCTGGCTCAGCTGCTGCTGGGTTGGAGGAACTAAGGGGAATTACTTTGCCTCTTCTTTCTGAGGACAGGGTCGCGCTAGATAAGCCCTTGACACATCTAGAAATAGAAGCTGCAATCTATTCCTTGCCCAACAATAAATCCCCGGGCCCTGATGGAGACTGGTACAAAAAACACGCTGCCTTACTGGTCCCCAAGCTAACACAGTTGTTCACAGATTGCTTGGAATCCGATAGGTTACCAGATAGCATGTAACAGGCACATATAGTGCTGCTGCCCAAACCAGGGAAGGACCTCACTTGCTGCTCATCCTATAGACCCATTTTGTTGCTGAATTACGATCTTAAAATACTCACCAAAGTACTAGCCAATAGAATCATGACGGTTTTACCATCCCTTGCCAATATAGATCAGACGGGCTTCATGCCTGGCAAGTCCACCGACATTAACCTTAGACGAGTCTTTACCCATCCCCAGCTCCCACCCGAGGAGACTGCCTCCCGGGTCCTGGTATCCCTCGATATTAAAAAGGCTTTCGATACAGTTAGATGGTCCTATATGATGCAGGTTCTGGAGGGTTTTGGCTTTGTCCCAACTTTCCGGAAATGGATCGGCTTACAATATTTGGCCCCCGCCGCCCGTATCAAACTAAATGGTAGGCTCTCGCCCTCCTTTCAGATTAGGTGGGGGACAAGACAGGGATGTCCTTTATCACCTGCACTGTTTGCCCTGGTAATGGAGCCTTTAGCTGAGGCCTTGCGGAGGTCGAGTGAGGTGTCTGGAGTGCGGGTCGGCTCGGTGACCGAGAAGCTGGCATTGTATGCCGATGATTTAATCCTCTTCCTCCGGGACCCGGTCCCTCGCTCACCGGGGCGCTTCGGCTTCTGGATCGTTTTGTGACTCTCTCTGGCCTCCGAACCAACTGGAGCAAATCCCTAATCTTACCCATAGATCCCAGGGAAAAGAGGCTGAGTGATCCTACTTCACCTCTACAATGGGAAGATACCATTAGATACCTAGGAATTAATATCTCTCCCAACACCCAGGATTTTTTCAAACTTAATTTGTCCCCGGTGCTGCAGTGGTGTAAATTAAAAGTGAAGGCCTGGTCGAACCTCCCATTATCTCTTATAGGGAGAATTAACTTAATTAAAATGAAACTACTCCCGGTCTTGCTGTATATCTTGCGGCATTCTCCGGTCTGGATCCCCAAGTCTCTTTTCCAGCAGCTAGACTCCTCAGTGGCTTCCTTCTTGTGGCAATCACACCCGGCTAGATTCAGTAAAAAGATCTTGCGTAGACCATGGACACAGGGGGGACTTGCCTGCCCAGACTTTTACACCTACTATTTAGCAGCAATGCTCACCCATGCAGATAACTGGCTGATCTCGGACGACACCAATGCATCAGTCGTCCTAGAGGCAGCACACTTGGGATCCTTTGAGGCCCTTCGCAACGCACTCTATAGGGGGTCGGGGGCTCTCCGGTACCTTTACCTCCAGCTATGAAAGTGATTATTAAGGCATGGTACACAGTAGTGATTAAACCTAATTTGGAAAAGGCCAGATGGTCCCCTAATACACCACTTTGTTGTAATCCAAGGTTGCGGGAATTCCACTCTCTACAGGACCCGGGTTTGTGGGCCAGTAAGGGCATCAAGTATTTGAGGGATATCTGCGATGTGTTGGGGTTATTTACATTCGATAGGCTAAAGAACAAATTACAGCTTCCGAACTCTTTCTTCTTCAGGTTCCTGCAGCTCCACCACGCCTTTAATTTGCAATTCAAGTCGGTTCAGCTTCGGCTGGAGATTCTCCTAGACCAGGGATATGCAATTAGCGGACCTCCAGCTGTTGCCAAACTACAAGTCCCATGAGGCATAGCGAGACTCTGACAGCATCAAGCATGACACCCAGAGGCAGAGGCATGATGGGACTTGTAGTTTGGCAACAGCTGGAGGTCCGCTAATTGCATATCCCTGTCCTAGACGATGCCGAGCTTTCAAAACCTTTATCCAAAATTTATCGAGCACTTCTACCGTCCATCCAAGTTGGACTGGATGTTCTGCGCGGCCTGTGGCGGGCGGAGGTGCAGGAGCTGGACAGTGAAGACTGGGAGGACATGTGGCACTTTCCATTCCAGCCACTGGTCGCTACTAGGGACAAACTGATCCAATTCAAAATCCTCCACAGGATCTATTACACGCCCCAACGCCTTCATCGCATATACCGCTAGCTGCTGGAGATGCTCTGCTACTCCTGTGGGCTTCACGCATATATTCTGGGATTGCCCACAGATTCAGGACTATTGGGGGGAGGTAACTCAATTTATTCACAGCCTAACTACCATTCCTATTCCCCTGACAATTAGTGTCTGCCTTCTCGGCCTGGTGGAGCAACTGGCACTAGCCAAAGCAACACGTACCCTTATAGGTATCCTTCTCTTTTATGCAAGAAAAGCCTTAGTATTAAAGTGGAAGTCAACCACCCCCCCACTCACCCTGACCTCTTGGAAACAGCTAGTTAACACAATGATACCCCTCTATAAAGCGACGTATCTGTCTCGAGGATGCCCCAAAAAATATGAAAAAGTCTGGCATTTGTGGACAGACTCAGAGTCCACAACTGATGACCAACCTCCAGGGGAGTGACTTAGATGGATCTCCTCTGTACCCACCTGGGGTGCTTGGAGCTGAGGCCCATAATCCGAATAGGTAAACGGAGGTGTAAGCATAGTCAACAAGATAATCGTGCCTACTCCTAAATGCTCCTGTACAGTTCTACACAGGCAATTAGGAATGAGATGAGGTCCTACAAGAGATAATAACTCCTGCTGAAATCCTATCATGTGTAACCTGAGAGATGTTTATGTTGTGTTTAGCTAGACGTATTTAGCGTTAGGGTGTGATGATATTTTCTTTTGTTGTGCATGTGGTTATGTGCAATGATTGGCTGGGGTATGCCCCCATGGCCTTGTTTTGTAACTCAACAACACAAAAAAGCATTAATAAAGAGAATAAAAAAAAAAAAAATGACATCAAAGCTGAACTCAATAGAATAGCACCGGGACAACTATCCTGGAGTGGTAAAATAAATATCTATAAAATGGCAATTCTACCTAAAATAGTATATCAATTGCAAATGTTACCAATCTCAATACCACAAGCATATTTCAATAAATTACAGTCAATGTTCCTAAAATTTATATGGCGCGGGAAAAAAACACAAATTAAATTGACACTACTGACTAAGGAAAAGGCACAAGGGGGATTGGGGGCACCTGACTTGAGAAATTATTATTTTGCGATCGTTTTATCACGAATAATAGAATGGGCCAAAAATAATTTAGAAAAAAGATGGGTGAATATGGAAGCTACTATTTGTAAAGCATCACTGGGGAAGGTAATATGGATACCTGAACAATATCGGGAACTTAGCACTGACATACACAATATCACTAGAAACGCACTTAAAATATGGGAAAAAATTCACAAAAAATAAAAATGAGAGTTCAACTCACCTTTAATACCATTAACCAACACAAAGTATTTCACACCGGGAGTGGAAAAATTATTTGGAAAATGGATCATTCAAGATAATGTACAATTGAAAGATGTAATGGAGAAAAATAAACTGTTTGGGTACCAGGAATTAAAAAACAAAAGGGAACTGATGTTGCTAGATGAATGGCGGTACGCTCAGTTAAAAAAAAAATTTGAAAAATTACCTCAGCCTATTAGACCCATAGAAAATCTACGGCCCTTCGAGAGATTATGTGAGGAGAAGGACAAGAAGGGGGTAATCTCTAAGATTTACAAAATATTAAATGTTACAAAAAAACTGGGCATACCTCCATACATCAAGAAGTGGGAGGAGGAGTTGGGGTCGCAGGTCAACGATCTTGAGATTAAGCAAATCATAGAGAGAGTGCATTCTACATCAGTAAACTACGGAAATGGAACTGAATTATAAATGCCTTGTCCGCTGGTACTTAACCCCCGACAAGGTACACAAATGTTCAAGGGAAATTTCAAAGTTATGTTGGAGGGGGTGCAAGGAAACAGGGACTATGGCCCACATTTGGTGGACTTGTCCCAAAATTTAAATATATTGGGGGGAGATCAGACAAACAATCAGAGAAATAACCAAGATCGAAGTCCCTGACGACCCGTGGGGCTGTATACTACATGGGATTCGAATCCCAACTAAACAGTACCTGAGAACACTGCTCCCACAACTTTTAAATGCTGCAAAGTACCAAATATCTACACACTGGCAAGAATCGGAACGACCTAGCTTGAAGGGATGGTGCAATAAAATTGATGACATTTATAGCCTGGAATACCTAAGGTTTATCGAGGAGGAGAGAATGGAGCAGTTCGAAGAAAAATGGCAGGAATGAGTAATTTATAAACATACTATGGGATATGCAGAATTGTTGGGAGCGTAATATATATATATACCGTAATTCAATATAACAAAACATAATATAGAAACAATATAAATTTATCTGAAAAGGAGGGGTTAAGAGAAGAAAATGTACAGTATAAAGAGGGAGTGATAGAAGAGGGGGCAACCATAGAGAGGAGATTTTGGGGAGGTGGGGAGTGGGGGCGGGGGGGGTGGTCGGGGGTAATGATTATATTCTCTCTGTGAAATGTACGTTTTTTTTTATGACACAATGTTGTGAGATATGAAAAATAATAAAGATATAAAAAAAAAAAAAAAATAAGGGTCTATTTTATATGCATAGCAAAAGTTTAGAGAAGAAAATATTAGTATTTAAAGGAAAATTCCTGTGTCTTTTAACATTGATATGTACAGGCATACCCCACTTTTAAGTACACAATGGGACCAGAGCATGTATGTAAAATGTACTTAAAGTGAAGCAATACCTTTTTTCACTTCTGGGGCATCAGGGGCTGTAGTGGGGGTGTCAGGGGCTGTAGTGGGGGTGTCAGGGGCTGTAGTGGGGGTGTCAGGGACTGGAGTGGGGGGGTCAGGGAGTGTGTTTCCAAGTAGAGGGGAATCTGAACTATGCGTGCACGGATTACTCAGCTGCAGCTTTAGCTTGAGAGCCACTTTACATACACTCACGGGTATGTCCTTACTCGCGAGTGTATGTAAAGTGAGTGTACTTAAAGTGGGGTATGCCTGTACACTGGCTATACATGCCACTATGGAATTTAATATTATTAAAAATTATATTTCCATCATAAATGGCAGCAAGTCTTACATTTATACTGTACATCTTCCTAAAAATGTCAATGTCTATTCCTTAGGACTATGGCAACTGTCTTAAATCACTGGAACATACACCAGAATCCCAACCTTATTGCTCCTGTATATGTCCGATAGCCTCTCCCAAAAGCTTGTACAGAAACTTAAAAGGATTGATTTACTAAAGAAAAATAGGTCATTCACTTTGCAGAGGAAGTTGCATTTTGCAAGGGAATTTGCTCTAGAGCTAAGTGAATGTGGTGAATTTCATTTTGCAAAGCATACCCAATCACGTGCAAGGAAAATAAAAATAAATAGTATTTTTACCTAAATATGAGTGTATGATGGAAGTCGGAAGACCACATTTATTAGGCTGGGGAAAATTCTCTTGCAAAGTGCAACTTACCTTGCAAAGTGAACAGTCTATTTGCCTTTAGTAAATCAAACCCTTAGGGGGCAATTTAGTAAAACTGTAGCACTCAGAATCTGTTTCAACTGTGCATGGTAGCCAATCAGATTCTAACTTAAGCTTGTTTAATTAGGTCGGGTTCACACTGGTATGACACGACAGTCATACCACTGTGGATCCAACTTTGCCCTGTGACTTGAAGTCCGACATCCATCCGACTTCAATTAACAGGGATCCGACTTTGATCCCCGACATTACCAGGCACTGTGTCCAGTATGAATCTTTAGAGGGAACTCCACACCAAATAATAAATAAAATAAAAAAACGCCTCCTGAACCATACCAGACTGGATGCCCTCAACATGGGGGGTGAGTGCTTTGGGCAGGGGGGCCCTGCGCCCCCACCCAAAAGCACCTTGTTCCCATGTTGATGAGGACAAGGGCCTCTTTCCGACAACCCTGGTCGTTGGTTGTTAGGGTCTAAAGGCGGGGGGGCTTATCTGAATCTGGAAGACCCCTTTAACAAGGGGGCTCCCAGTTCCCGACCCCCACCCTATGTGAATGAGTATCGGCTACATTGCACCCCTATCCATTCACCTAAAAAAAAAAGGGTCAAAAAATAAAACACAGTACACAGGTCTTTAAAGTAATTTATTAAGGCAGCTCCAGCGTCGCTTCTGATTTCTTCTCCCCTCTCTGGGTCTTCAGCGTGTCGTACCAGTGTGAACCTGGCCTAATTAAACAAGCTGAAGTTAGAAGCTGATTGGCTACCTTGCACATCTGCAACAGATTATGAGTGCTCCAGTTTGACTAAATTGCCCCTATGGGTTTGATTTACTAAAGGCAAATAGACTGTTCACTTTGCAAGGTAAGTTGCATTTTGCAAGAGAATTTTTCCAAGCTTAAAAAATGTGGTCTTCCGACTTCCTTCATCCACTCATATTTAAGAAAAATACTATTTATTTTAATTTTTCAGGTGCAAAGTGAACAGCAGCACCTCCAGAAAAATGTAATGTGGAAGAGCATAGGACCATAATCAAGTTCCTGTTTTGCCAAGGGAAAGGTGCGAAGAAGATCCGTGATTAAATGTCACAAATTTTGGGTGACAGTGGCCCTTCATATGCAACAGTTAAACTTTGGGTCGTCAATTTTAAAACTGACCATTTCGGTGTTGAAAGGGAGAAACCCAGTGGAAGGCCTGTTTCTGTCTCTGTGCCTGCAAAGCCACCCATGACACGATCATGGAGGACCGCTGAATATCAGCCAAAAGTATTGCTACATATCTGGGAATATCACGTGAGAGAGTTGGTGTCATTATCCACAACGACTTGAAAATGAGAACGCTTGCAGCAAAGTGGATCCCAACATTTTTATCATCCAAACAAAAGAGGAAACGTGGGGAAAGATCGTGGCTGTTTTGGAACATTTAGCAAAAAAATATTCAGATTTCCTGGACAAACCGGTAAGTGGCGATGAGACATGGATCTACTGTTATGATCCTGAGACAGAGGAACAGCCCAAGGAATGGAGGCACAGTGGTTCCCCCAGACCAAAGAAGTTCTGTGTGCAAAGGTCAGTGCAAAAGCAAATGGCAACAGTTTTTTGGGATAAGGGAGTTCTGCTGGTGGACTACCTCCAAAAGGGTTCAACCATCAATGCAACATATTACTGTGCTTTATTGATGAAGGTGAGGCAAAATATCAATTCAAAACGTAGATGAAAGCTCTCCAAAGGTGTCATCCTGTTGCATGACAATTCCTCGTCACACTCTGCAGGATAAACAATGGCAAAACTGACCTCTAATGCTTTCAAGTGATGCCCCATCCACCGTATTCGCCCCACCTGGCCCCTTCTGACTATCATCTGCTCCCCAATCTCAAAAAACACCTAAAGGGACAACAATTTGGGAGTGTTCCAGAGGCAACTAATGCTGCAAATGAGTGGTTACACCAGCAGTCGGACAAATTTTATTTGCAGGGACTTAAGAAGCTGCAGGACAGATGTCGCAAGTGCATTGACTTCTTGGGGGAATATGTAGAATAGTATGGCTGTTACAGCTTCCTAGCTCAATTGTTTCTAGGTAAGGCTCAATAGTCTTATCAACACCCCTATTCATGTGCCATTGACAATTAATGTCTGTCTGTTGGGTCTGGTGGACTCCTTAGCTCCTCGTAGAGCTCCTAGGACTCTCTTGGGTCTTTTACTCTTTTATGCACTTAAAGCAATTGTTCGGAATTTTTGGAAGCATCTGGTCAATTCAGCCTTATCATTGTACAAAGCAACCTATTTAGAGCGTGGCTGTGCTAAAAAATTTCATGAAGTTTGGGGTATATGGATAGATTTCCCATCTACGAACAGTGACTCTGCTACGCTCGACTGATGATAGTCAATTTCCTGTGAATTTGGTGTCATGGTGGTGATATGCCTATTTGCACTCTGTGCATCCCTTAATCTTGTTTGGTGCTGATTTTTAGGGTAGTGCCATCCCTCCTTTTATAATATCGCCACCCTGAGTATTGATCTATAAGTAAAATGTATTCCCTTTTGTGGTCCGAGTGTGCTTTTTGTTTTTTTCACAGTTTTTTATTGTTATGTTTCGCGAGCCTGGGTATGTCCATTAGGCTCTGTTTTTTTATGTTTTAAACTCTTTAAATCTGAATAAAAAGAATCTTCAAAAAAAAATGTAGATGCGCTAACTCCACCAATATTTGAGCAATTATGTGAATAAAATTCAACACACTAAATCAAGAGTTTATGCATAAGACCAAGACCGACCTACCCTTTGTCTTTACGTGGAGGCAGAGATAGTCTCCACACAGGTACTAAACCACTTGGTCATTCACAACCTTGGCAAATGTAAGTTGCTTCTTTTCTTGCCTACTCTTACCTTTTACACCTCCTACTAATACCATCCACCACATACTATACTATAAAGGCTCTTTTTGCCTCTCCCCTTATTTTTTCAGTGGACCCTTAAGAGCTTGGCTTCCTCCTTTCTTTGTATGCTTTTGAAGGCCACTACCCCAAGAGCACTAAATCTTTCTAGGTGGATCTTGTATCATTTATTTATAAAGTCAACAACTATTGCTATAAAGGTAATTTAATTTTATGAGCTGAAGAAATTATGGTTGGCATAGCTTTTGAAAGTCCTGAGTTTAAACAGGTTTCATATAGCAGTTGAAATATAAAATTATGGAATATTCACAAAAATTAGATCACCTCTAATTCTTCTTTTGTCCAAATGGAACAAATAGATTTTTATAACCTTTCATTACTAGCATGGCCTCCCATACCTTTTTAACTAGATAACAAATACAAAGGCTATATAGTTAGATAGTATTTTCCAGATATGCTTTATACTATATTAAAATGTAAAATTACTTTGAGAATTCCTTTTCTTTCCCACAACCTGGTCATTAAAGCCTTTCTTATTTTAGGCATTGAAGTAAAGTAGAAGGTACATTAAATCACTCTCCCTATTGAGTACACTATTTAAAAGTCATGCAATGTGCGGGATAGAATAGAGGATGGAAGATTCCATCACGTCGAAGACAGTCTGTACAAAGAAAGGAAAGATACGCTCACATCAAATACGTATAATCAGTAGGGGCTCTGATTCAAGGAGATTTATTCAAAACACAACAAAGTCTCTAAAGAATAACAACAAAATAAAAAAAGGATCAAATTCTTGTTTTATTTTTTATATTTTCTCGCTTGCAACAAAGGCTTGTGAAATCTTCGAAAGTTACTTTATTTCACGGAGTCTTAATTGGGAAAAGATCTCTTTGTTTATTAGGCTCAAAACGCGTCATCTAAAGCCAAAGCGCAGTTTGCAGACAATGGCTAGAGAGAGAGAAATGCTGGGAGTGTAACAGCTGGGAGGCTGATTGTTTGAAACATCTTTCTTAGCCATGATGAGTATGGTACATTGCATATTTAACTGCTGTGAAGATATGAATCACGACAATTTTCTGTGCCAACCCAAATAAGCGCAGGATAGAAGGAAAATGGCTAAGAGTAAACAATGTAATCACAAATACTGAATGCTGACAGCGCGTACATAAAGGGTTTATGAGATGGTGCAATTTGGTTATAATTATATTTGATGACATCATGAAGATCATGTAAACGCTCAATACAACAGAATCCAACATAATAAACTCAATAAATATTTTAAGGGCCTTTTTATTGAGACCTCTGTGATTTTCAGTGAAATCGGTTTTTATGTCATTACAGAGGTCAGGTGTTTTGTAACGAAAATAAAAATGTAGCCTTCCAACTCAATGTGACATCAAGTCAGAATTATTGGCAGTACGGCTCATTCATGTTAGATGTAGCTTTTTAGACACAAAGCTTTAGGCATTATGACAGACTTACCTAAAAATGCAGCCCTCCAGTGCTGCGCTCTCACCTCTTTCTCTTGATCCCCTACCACTTCCATATTCCCCATCTTTCTTCTAGGCTTGCGATCTTTGGCCACTTGATTGGCTTTGCCGGGGCAATGTCAATCCCACACATGCGCACGCGAGTCACATCGCAGTTGCACACAGAGCAGGCCGTAAATGTGGCCAGAGCTGCGCATGTGCGGCTCAAATCACATTACTCGCTGACAGGCAGGGGGTTGATTTATGACAGAAGAGACCTCTAGGGTCTCTTCTGTAATAAAAACCCTGTGTGTCAGTGAGTTTTCTAAGAACGGAGTTTACTACCACTTTAAGCTGGCTATAAAAGTTTAGTTGAAAGCGGTTGTATACCCTATTTTTACACTTTGACCTACAGGTAAGCCTATAATAAGGCTTACCTGTAGGTAAAAAGAATATCTCCTAAACCTGTACGGTTTAGGAGTTCTTCCCCTTGCAAGCATGTGCTCTGAGTTTACCGGCTGAAAGGTCCGGCAGATGCCAGACCTTGCCGGAAAGAAGTCTCCCACTCGCATGCCCGGAAGACAAGCCGAGGGAAAATGTCCGCTCCCTCGGTGTGGACCGGGTGAGATACCGACGCCTCGTTCTAAGGTAAGTATTTCATAATGAGCTAGTATGCGATGCATACTAGCTCATTATGCCTTTTGCCTTACAGGTTTAGAAAAAAAATTTAAAATCAGGGGGTTTACTACTGCTTTAAGCAGAAAAAAAAAACAGATTTCTCCATCCACACAAACGAGCTCCCCATACCACTGGGACTTTCTATTCTGACAGTGGGGCTCTCTGCTATCAGAATACACTGAACGATGGCTGCAGCCGCCGATCAACTAAAGTTTTCAAACATTCCTGTTCGACAGAAGTCAATCTATGGGTTGACTTCTGTCAAACATGGACGGCCACACATAGGGGTTAATTTACTAAAGGCAAAAGGACTGTGCACTTTGCAAGTGCAGATGCTCCAGAGGTTAGTAAACGAGGTAAAGCTTCACTTTGCAAAGATTACCCAATCACATGCAAGGAAAACAAAAAACAAAAATTTTTTGCTTGCACATGATGTAAGTCAGCAGAGCTTCTGCTCATTTACTAAGCTCTGGAGCAACTGCATTTGAAGAGTGCAACTGCACTTTGCAAAGGGCACAGTCTATTTGCTTTAAGTAAATCAACACCATAGATCCTAATTCGGCTGGTCCCTGCTGAACTTACCAAATTTTGATCCTTAAAGCTGGCCATACAATTAATTTTGGCCGATCAATGTTACTCCTGTCAAAATTCAAGTTGTGGGTAGTCCTGCAAACACCACCTGGCTAAACAAAAACCCAATATAAAAATTGACTGACCCAGGTAGAAATGTATCAAACTAGCAGTAACTGAATCCAATCAGATGTTGTCACTTTTTGGCAGCACCATTGTATTCAGGCAGTCACAGGAGCTGCGGCTGCTAAAATCAATAGCTGACAGGATGGGGGGGAGGCAGTGTTAGGGTCATACAAAGCGATAATTAACAGAGGCTTCCATACCCAACAGGATAATGTAACTGAGGACACCACCTAATAGGAATTAAGATTAGAGAACCTAGTGGCCAGAGGTCTGCAGGAGAAACAAGGAAAAAAGTAGGGGGAGGAGAAAAAGAGAGGAAAGGGTGGAAACACCGGGTGGGGGAGGACAGGTGACAGTCACAGGGCCAGCCAAAATTACTATTTTGTAGGGCAAAGCCTAGCTTCAGATTGTCGGCAAGTCTCCATGAACGGTAGAAGGAAGGTAACACTCGACCCACAGTTCCCAAAAAAATTTCATGGTGTCAGCCTGTATAACTGTAAGTTGCTCATAAAACATGAGCTTACAAACCCAGTGCTTGACTCCCACTAAGGGTAGAGTAGGGAACCTCTCGGCTCTGTCTATTCACTTTTAGTTTCTGTTAGAATATGTGGCCAGCCTATATTGGATATTGGTACAGGCTGGCTTCCAGTTGTTTTGTTAAGCATAGCTTCATATGGTCCTTGCAGAAAGACACACCAGTATCTGTATATAGCAATCGACTCTGGCCCAGAAGCACTTGACCTTTGGGAAGACTATATATTATATTTTACATATTTTCTTACTTTAGGTAACAGTATCTCTTCAATAAAATATATAAAATTTAGGTTTTTTTTCAAAATTTTGCTTTTAATTTTGAACACTTTTATGCCGCGTACACACGATCATTTTTCACGTCGAGAAAAATTAAATTTTTTCCTTTGGACGAGAAAAACAATCGTCTGTGGGCTTTTTGTCCTTTTTCTCGACGGGAAAAACGGCATTAATCACGACGAGAAAAATTAGAACATGCTCTAATTTTTCTCGTCGTGATTCCCGTCGTTTTTTTCCGCGGCAGTTTTCCCATAGGGAATCACTGCCGGGAAGCCCACACACGGTCGTTCTTTTCGACCAAAAAAAAAATGTCATTTAAAACGGCCGTATGTGGGGGGGAACAAGCTGTTCCTCGTTTTTCACGTCGATTTTCTTGACGGTGTTTTCACCGTCGAAAAAATTGATCGTGTGTACGCGGCATAAGAATAAACAGAAAATAATAAACTACAAAGTCAGAAAATAAGGAGCAAAAGGCTGGAAATTAAATATCTGCCACCCCAAGCTCCCTTACACACAAAACAAATGAATTAAACGACACATAAAATGTTATTTTAAATGCAAGCAAGAATTTGTAGAGAGCAGATTTAAAAACAGTGATCTGATCCCCAGTTATTGCCTGTGAGACAAAGATAAGAAGTTGTTACATGGACACCAAAATAACTTCATGTTAGTTGATAGAGTTCACTTTGATAACCTTTAATTGCTTAACAGGACACATCTTTTGTTGACGGCAAGGTGTAAAGCAGGAGGAAAATGATAATGTGTGTTTCTCTAGCTGTTATTAGCAGCTGTAAAGGTGTTCTGATTCTCAGGAGTTTAAACTAGCACATAACAAAAGGAGAACAGTGTGAAAGCATTCTTTAATGTCACATCCCGTATCGCAGATTTTCGAATCCCTCTAGGTGTACATACGTCTGACTGCTGTGATTACACATTGGGATTTGGGGAAGTTTAATAATGGAAAGGATTTAAAATAATACCCCTAATTATATTTACATTTTAAAATCTATCTGTCGCAAGTATTCAGAAGAGACAGACTACTTACTTACAATTTATAGCACAGACATGATCTATTTAAAGCTGAACGCTCGCCCACAAAGGATTTAAATCTACTTTTTGTGCACCAAATGCTTTTGCAAATCCAGTAATTACCTTGCAAAAATAGTGGTGACATCATTAAATCACTGTTCTGCACAATAAGCAGAGCAGTGGGAGGGACCCATCAGGTCCACTTACTATAGGCTGCCTACACCAAAAACTACGGGATGGGGTGGATGCAGGACCAGTCACCCTGTACAAGAAGGGAGAGCAGCAGTGACTGGTTTTAATTCAGGAAACTCCTGCACAGATGCAATGGGGTTGATTTACTAAAGGGAAGTGCAATTGCTCCAGATCTTAGTGTAGCGGGGTCCTCAAATAGATGGGATACACCTGGGCAATAGTGTGACCCAGGTGTATAATTGTGTTAGGATTCAGACCCCTTTTTATCTCGTGGAGGATTGGAGGATGTAATATTCTCCTTTGCCTGTGGGTGGCGGGGTACCCACAGGCTTCAGGTAGAATCATCTTCGCAGTGCTCCCTGTTTTGTCCCTTCCCGGAGATGGTATGGCTGGGGCGGGGAACCCGCCGGGCCGTTGAAGGGAGGAGATAAAAGGGGGAGACGCCCTTACCACGCGGTTCGTCGTCGTCGTCGGGCGGAGAAGGAGGTCCTCGGAGGAGGAGGGCTGCGGTCCGCACCCAGGGCCCTTAGGCCTGGGTGCGGGAGATCCAGGAGTCTGGTCCAGGTGCCCATGGCCTGGTCCGGAGTCATGTTGGCGTCCATCCCAGGCACCTTTAGCCTGGGGTGAGGTACTATCGAGGAGGCCTGGGGCCCAGTACCTTCGACTGGGTCCCGCTAGGGTGGACTGTCCGAGGGTCCCTGAGTGGAGGGACTCGTACCTGAGGTGAGGAGGCCGGGGAGGTTACCCACTGAAGACCCGGAGCAGCACCAACCCGGTGACGGTGGGCCTCTGGGAACTCTCTTGGGAGGACACATCCCCTGATAGGGGCCACAGCGTATCGAAGAGGGCTCCATTGCTGTTCATAGGGGTTGCTAGAAGAGACCCTATCTTTAGAACTTAAACTTTAGGAAGTGCCTCGATCTGCTCATCCCACCGTTGGAAAGGTTATAGGTCCCAACCAGTCTGCTGCAATAAGAACTGTTTATCGTGCTTTGCTATTGGAGTGCCAAATAAACAAGTGTTGGACCTTTCTTCGGTGTGTGAACTCCAGTTACTGGAAGCAAAGGGGAGGCGTGTGAGCTTGTGGTTACAGACTCAGTGCATTCACAGAACACACTGGCCCGAGGAAACATCAGGAAGTGGCCTTCACCTCCCTACTACAATGGGGAGGACATGGGCCGTGGCGCATCTCACTCTCACAACCCCTAGACATGAGTTGGTGTGTAAAACCGATAAAGAAGAAGAGAGGGTGAGGCCGCTACACGTGGGGGCTCGTCCGGGATAGTGTGTTCTAAAGATGGACTTGAGAATGTCTACATTTGAACTTTGCTGCCCAGAGGAGTTCCGAGCAGATCGGCCATATTACTGGCCAAAGTGCGTCCCTGCTCGGAGTTGTGGAAATGACCCTAACACGGGAAAGGCCCATGCGGAGGAGCGGAAAAAGGGAGAGGTCCAGCCGTGTGACGTACTGCACGTGGGGACTGTTAACGCACTGCGCCACGAGGCACCCCATGGCGACATCGTTCGTGGGCGGAGTCAAGAGGAAGCCCGCGAAAATGTACAGCTCATGGGAGGAGTCTGGCCAAGTGTGGGGATACACGTGGAGACTCCGGCGCGGGGTCAGTGCATGATGGAGCAGCAGATAGTCGGGATGACCTCAAGTGCCCCGTGGGTTATGGTTCCTCACCCCACGAGAATGACTTCTTTTGCTGCCCCCATCACAGACACAGGGATAAGACTTAGGCCCCAAGGGCGGTTGGCTCTGTACACTTGCAGAGACACGGAGGCCCTCAGTGTGATCTGTCCCGGCTGCTCGGGACTGGTGGTCACCCTGAAGCCATTCGGGCGATGTGAGGAGTGCAGAGAATTCCTTTTTGAGGTCGAGTCGTCCACAGCAAGGCCCCGGGCCCTTCGCCTCAACCACCTCACGGGTACTGCTACTCCAGAAGGGGAGATCAAGGCCTTTGTCGAGGTTCCTGTGCGCGCTGACCAGGGCGATGGACTGCCCAACAGAGAAAAATCCGAGGATGCTGCCTCGGTCGCCACAAGTTCTCTGCTCCCACCACCGAAGAGGAAAGTTGGCCTAGTACAGGCATCCTGTGGACGTGGTCGAGCTTCACCCCACTGCTTGCCTGGCCTGGATGGCGCCGGTCGAGAAGGAAGTCCCGGACATCCCAGTCTTCTACAAGGGTCAGGTGAGCCAGGGGCTGGGACTGTGGTGGTGGTTGGAGGTGTCGGGGGCCCATTGGAGGTGGAGACCCCCAGGGAGGTAGATTCTGTGTCCACCGGAAGATATCTGCCTGCGGAGATGTATGACACCTCCGACCTAGAGTCGCTGTCTGATTGCGGAGATGATGGCGAGATAGACGAACTGTTCAGCCGCAAGGGCTGGGATAGAGTGCCACTTCTTGCTTCCCGTGCGGTACGGGATTCACCGATGTACACAGGAGACAGCACGCCTCGGGTGGAAGACCCGCAGCTTACGAGGGAACCTACCCCTCCACCTGTGTCCTCATCTACTGTTACCTCACCTACTTTGGTTGTGGGGGCACCCCGCGCTTCTCTGAGAGCGCCGAAAGTCAGTTTCAGGAAGTCTGGAGAACAAGATGGTATGACGAGTTTGTGTGGGACAAGTTGAAGGTGCCTCATGCTCGTAGGTACCTGGAATGTGTGCCGGCAGTGTCTAAGAGGTTTGAGGATTGCAAAGCTGAATGGAAATTGGGGCGCCATATCCATGCTGACAAGATAGTCATTTGCAGAAGAGAAGGAGAAGATGTCGAGTATTCGATAGAGGCATTTGACAAACACCTGAAACCCCTGTACCTGCCGGATCCAAAGTTTTACTTATAGGAGAAAAGAACTCCTGTTCATTTCCTTTGTGCACTTGAACTTTCTGGAAGAGCCATTCCCAGACACCCAGGACTGTGCCCTGCTTTTGTTTTTGTTTGGGCTTTTCTTTTTCTCGCTGGAGACTTGGGGACTGTTGTGTTTTCGTGTTTCCCCTTTTCTTCATGTGCCAAAGGCAAGGACATTTGGGGATAGTGGCAGAGTAGGGAAAAGCTGGAAGAACGAAGATTCGTTGCGCGTCATGACCGCGGCGTTGTCACCAGGTGGCAGTGTTGCGCAACAAATGTTTGAAAATGTTTCACACACACATCACCTTGCTTGTTGGAGTGAGTGGGTCTCTCGGCTGACGGGCCCACTCATCCCAAATGACACGAAATTATGGTAGGATGTTGTTTTTTTCTTTCCCCTGCAGGAGAATCGTCAATCAAGATCATTAAGAGTGGGTGGCTCTTAGACAGTGTGGGAGAGGGGTTGTGACTATGCAAATGTTTAAAGTGTTTTATGACATAAGTTGTTTTGTATGTTCCCCATTCCCTGAGCAGGTCTTGGCACTTGGGAAATTTAGAGGAACTGCTTCAGGGGTTTCACTCCATGCCACCACTTATGGGAGGCATGGGTGTGCACCTGACGCTGGGGACCAGCGTCAAATTACAGGGGGGAGTGTGTAGCGGGGTCCTCAAATAGATGGGATACACCTGGGCAATAGTGTGACCCAGGTGTATAATTGTGTTAGGATTCAGACCCCTTTTTATCTCGTGGAGGATTGGAGGATGTAATATTCTCCTTTGCCTGTGGGTGGCGGGGTACCCACAGGCTTCAGGTAGAATCATCTTCGCAGTGCTCCCTGTTTTGTCCCTTCCCGGAGATGGTATGGCTGGGGCGGGGAACCCGCCGGGCCGTTGAAGGGAGGAGATAAAAGGGGGAGACGCCCTTACCACGCGGTTCGTCGTCGTCGCCGGGCGGAGAAGGAGGTCCTCGGAGTAGGAGGGCTGCGGTCCGCACCCAGGGCCCTTAGGCCTGGGTGCCGGAGATCCAGGAGTCTGGTCCAGGTGCCCATGGCCTGGTCCGGAGTCATGTTGGCGTCCATCCCAGGCACCTTTAGCCTGGGGTGAGGTACTATCGAGGAGGCCTGGGGCCCAGTACCTTCGACTGGGTCCCGCTAGGGTGGACTGTCCGAGGGTCCCTGAGCGGAGGGACTCGTACCTGAGGTGAGGAGGCCGGGGAGGTTACCCACTGAAGACCCGGAGCAGCACCAACCCGGTGACGGTGGGCCTCTGGGAACTCTCTTGGGAGGACACATCCCCTGATAGGGGCCACAGCGTATCGAAGAGGGCTCCATTGCTGTTCATAGGGGTTGCTAGAAGAGACCCTATCTTTAGAACTTAAACTTTAGGAAGTGCCTCGATCTGCTCATCCCACCGTTGGAAAGGTTATAGGTCCCAACCAGTCTGCTGCAATAAGAACTGTTTATCGTGCTTTGCTATTGGAGTGCCAAATAAACAAGTGTTGGACCTTTCTTCGGTGTGTGAACTCCAGTTACTGGAAGCAAAGGGGAGGCGGGTGAGCTTGTGGTTACAGACTCAGTGCATTCACAGAACACACCGGCCCGAGGAAACATCAGGAAGTGGCCTTCACCTCCCTACTACAATGGGGAGGACATGGGCCGTGGCGCATCTCACTCTCACAACCCCTAGACATGAGTTGGTGTGTAAAACCGATAAAGAAGAAGAGAGGGTGAGGCCGCTACATTAGTAAATGAGCATGATTGGGTATTCTTTGTAAAGTGAAGCCTTACCTAATTTACTAAGCTCTGGAGAAACTGCACTTGCAGAGGGCAACTTTACAAAGTGCACAGTCTGTTTGCCTTTAGTAAATCAACCCCAATGTTTCACACTGGGTTACTACACAGATCTGTAAAAAATGTACAAAGTACAGTAAGATTACACATGCCTCTTGTATTTAGCCAACCTTTGCTTATTGCGAAGATCACTCCCATAACTCTCATCTTTATGCTCTTTATGTCAGACTTGTTGTGCTTTTTGAAGCTGCCTGTCATTGGAAAAATTTCCACCAATTTTTATGTTTGTCACCAGAATGGAAAATTTGTAGAAATCTCTCTAATTGGGACAAAGACAGCAATAAAATCACATTTTATTGGAGCCAGTAATGGGCAGAAGCGTGTTTCTTTCTGTATTCTCTTTAGTGAGCTTCTCCTCACTTCTTGTTTGACCCAAACTGGTAGATAAAGAACAATAAAAGCTGGACAGATGTTTTTTAATTAATATGCATGTTTCTTGAAAATAAAAAAAATGCTGATCTTTAATAAATGGGTATTTGACATGGGCCCACCAGTAAAAGGGACTCAATAATAGGCTTGTACGAAATAAAACCTGATCGCATATGCTCTTAACATTAAACCCCCCTATTAATCCAGTAGAGGATTATTTTTTTTTTGGAGGGCACATATTGTGTCTGCTAGAATGGGCTAGTAGGACTAGTAGGGAAGACATAAATATCACACTACAGATAGGTGTCAAATAGGACTGGTTGCACCTGTGCCACCTGAGCTTAATTTTTTTTGAGGACAGGCAGATGTCATGATGGCTAATGACATCAGCTGGCTTAGTTCATCAACATTTTTTCATTTTTGAAATCTTGGTGAGAAAATCTACTCTGTTATATGAGTTTCCTCTGGAGATATAACCAAGACATTGGCTCACCTCTCCACTTTTTTGAGAATGCACCCTACCAAACCTTTGTTGGAAATCTCTGAGTGGCATTACTTACAACTGCTTAAAGTGGTTATAAAGACTTAACTTTTTGTTTAGGTAGAAAACATTTCGATAGTAGTACCCACCCCTACCCCTCCTTATACTTACCCGAGTCCTCAGCTTTCTATGGGGGCACGTGGTGGGGAGCGTGAGCAAGAAGTGCCAATGGGGGACCTGGGAAAAATAGGATTTTTATAACAGCTTACCTGTAAAATCCTTTTCTTGGAGTACATCACGGGACACAGAGCGACATAGTCATTACTAATGGGTTATATAGATACCTTCAGGTGCTGGCACTGGCAACTTCCAAAACCGGAAGTACCCTCCCCTATATAAGCCCCTCCCATCCGGGAGCACCTCAGTTTTGTAGCAAAGCAATAAGTGTCCCTAAAGAGGGGTGGGAGCTCTGTGTCCCGTGATGTACTCCAAGAAAAGGATTTTACAGGTAAGCTGTTATAAAAATACTATTTTCTTTCTCGTACATCACGGGACACAGAGCGACATAGTCATTACTAATGGGATGTCCTAAAGCAATGCCCAACGAGGGGGGGGGGGGATACACCATACATAAGCTGAGCGCTATCAGACATGAGGATCTTTTGCGGCCTGCAACACACTGCGCCCAAAGGCGACATCCTCCTGACTTCTAACGTCCACCTGGTAGAACCTAGTAAACGTGTGTACTGAAGACCATGTTGCGGCCTTACAGATTTGAGCCAGGGAGGCCTGGTGATGCGCTGCCCATGAAGTTCCAACTGCTCTCGTGGAGTGCGCTCTAACTTTGAACGGAGGCGGTCTCCTTCTCAAGCCATAGGCTTGCATAATGACCTGTTGAATCCACTTGGCTAAAGTAGATTTTGACGCTGCCTGACCCTTTCTGGGGCCTTCCGGCAGAATAAACAAAGTATCCGTTCTGCGAATCTGAGCAGTGGCTTTTAGATAAGCTTTAACTGCTCTTACTACATCCAAAGAATGCAATAACTTTTCCTCTACCGAACTAGGTTTGGGGAAAAAAGAAGGAAGAACCACATCTTGGTTCAAATGAAAACCTTGATACCACCTTAGGAAGAAAGGCTGGATGAGGACGTAACACTACTCTGTCCTTATGGATAACCAGATATGGCTCCCTACAGGACATAGCTGCTAATTCCGACACTCTTTTAGCAGAACAAATGGCTACTAGAAAAAACAATTTCCTGGTGAGAAGAACCAAGGAAATATGCTGTAATGGTTCAAATGGTTGTTTCTGTAGAACCGACAGAACCAGGTTTAGATCCCATGGACATATAGGAATATTAACCGGAGGACTAATACGCATCACTCCTTATCTAAAGGCTTTGACTAGTGAATGCGAAGCCAAGGGCCTTTGAAAAAATATTGACAAGGCCGAAAACTGACCTTTGATAGTACTCAAGGCAAGCTTCCTATCTACAGCCCACTGTAGGAAGTCCAGACTCCTACCTATTACGTACTTATGTGGATGCCATTTCTTGGCCTCACACCACGCGATGTACGCCTTCCAGATTCTATAGTAGATCTGCCTGGATACCGGCTTCCTGGCATTGATCATGGTAGATACCACAGGATTAGAGAGCCCTCTCTTTTTTAGAATGTGGGCTTCAATAGCCAGGCCGTCAAACCTAGGGCTGGTAAGGAAGGGTGGTATATCGGTCCTTGCGAAAGCAGGTCCGGACGACGTGGGAGAGTCCAAGGACTCCCCACTGACATTTTACAATCTCCGCGTACCACGCTCTTCGGGGCCACGCTGGAGCCACCAGAATCACTGGTTTCTTTTCTACCCTGATTCTGCGGAGTAATCGAGGTAACCATTGTGGCGGTGTGAATGCATATATCAGCTTGAACTGATCCCAAGGGAACACTAGGGCATCCGAGCCGCAAGCTAGGGGATCCCTTGTCCGAGAGACAAACCTGTCCACCTTTGCGTTGAATCTGGATGCTAGAAGATCTACATCCGATGTTCCCCACCGCTGACATATTGTCCAGAAAACCTCGGGGTGAAGGGACCATTCCTCTGGGCATAATTGCTGGCGACTTAGAAAGTCCGCCTTCCAATTCTCCACTCCTGGAATGAATACCGCAGATATGGCTGGGACATATCTTTCTGCCCATTTCAGGATGTAATTTACTTCCCTCTGGGCTGCACGACTCCTGGTGCCCCCCTGATGATTGATATATGCCACTGCTGTGGCATTGTCTGATTGAATTCTGACAGGGGACCCTTGGAGTTTGGATGTCCATGCTACTAGGGCATACCGGGCTGCTTGTATCTCTAAGAGATTGATGGGCAGGGCCTTTTCTGCATCCGACCACCTGCCCTGGAGAGACCATTGCTCCAGTACTGCTCCCCAGCCTATAAGGCTGGCATCTGTAGTGACCACCTTCCAAGAAATCGGACTGAAGGATTTCCCTTTTTCCAGATTCTGGGGAACCAACCACCAACGGAGGCTCTTGCGAACGGAAGCGGACAAGGACATTGTAAGTCTAGGGCCTGAACTTTGTTGTTCCAGGCTGACAGTATGGCCCCTTGCAAATTCCTTGAATGGAATTGACCGTAGGGTACTGCTTCGAATGATGCCACCATTTTTCCCAGCAGCCTCATGCACAGGCGTATGGACGGCTGTCTTTTTTGTACCCACTAAGTGGATCAAATCTTTCAAAGACAACACCTTTCCTCGAGGCAAGAATAATTTTCTCTGGCCTGAATCCAACCTTAGCCCCAAGTATTCCAGACTTTTGACTGGTTCTTAGGGCTGACTTGTCTCGGTTGATAATCCAACCGTGAGATTCCAGATACTTGATTGTCTTGTGAACGACCACGTCTAGTTTTTTCACTGAGTGGTCTATCAGCAACAAGTCATCTAGATATGCCATTATCATTACACCTTGTGTTCTTAGATTGGCCAATAAAGGGCCAGAATTTTTGTAAACACTCGTGGTGCTGTGGCCAAACCGAAGGGTAAGGCTCTGAACTGAAAATGGCGCCCTTCTACTGCAAAGCGTAGAAATTTTTGGTGGACTGGAAAGATGGGAATGTGCAAATAAGCATCTTTGATGTCGATCGCGGCTAACCAATCCTCCCCTTGTAGGGCAGTGGCCACCGATTGGATCGACTCCATCGGAAAGTCCTGATATACAGGAATTTGTATAGCCCTTTTAGAATTAATATGGGCCTCCCGTCCGCGTTTGCTTCGGGACTGTAAAGAGGTTTGAGTAAAACCCGAACCCTCATTCTTCCAGGGGAACCTCCATAATTACTCCTTGGAGCAATAGTTGTTCTAGTGCCAACAGGAGGGACTCTCTCTTCCGGGGATCCCTTGGCACGTTTGACCTCAAAAATGGGAAGGAGGAGAGTCTTTTAACTCCAAACTGTATCCCAAACATACTGCGGAGAGCACCTATCTGTTTTGATCGTGTCCCGCCAGGTCTCTTGCGAACAACTGGAGTCCTCCCCCCACCCGACTGAGTGGGGGCAACCCTTCAATGAATTTAACTTTGGGGGAGGTTTTGTACCTCCCCTGACCCAGGGTTTCTCATTACCCTGCTATTGTCCCTGTTTTTTACCCCCGGGAATTGACCGAGGAGGCCGTCGGAACTGTTACACAGCCGATGCCCCAGGGACTGGAGAAGCAGGCCTCTTAAAGAGGGACCTCTAACTCTGTTTTTAACCGGCAAGAGCGTATTTTTACCGCTGGAAATTTTCTGGATATATTTGTCCAGGTTTTCCCTGAATAAGCGTTCACCATGAAATGGGACGCTAACCAGCCATTCTTTACAGGGAGCTTCAGCAGACCAGTTTTTGAGCCATAGAAGCCTACGCATATGTACTATAGACAGCGTAAGGTGGGAGGCCTGATGGACTGAATCCTTTATGGCGTCAACCGCAAAGCCTAAGGCTCTAGGTAGATCAGCTAGGGCAAGGCCTGCTGATCTGTCAAGTCCCTCAAGACCTGTTTCAACTGATCCTTCACTGCTTAGCAGACCTCACTGCTGGTTGTGTCACCAAGCTTGCTGTAGAAAGAAGCAGACTTTCATAAGGACTCCAATCTTTTATCTATTGGGTTCTTGAACATTTGGACATTATCCACTGGACATGTCAGTGATTTATACATACAAGGGATGGCTGCGTCCACTGTAGGGACCTTCCATTTTTTGATGAACTTATCCTCCATGGGATAGACCACCGGAAATCTCTTGGGGGAATAAATATTTTCTCAGGACGTTCCCAATCCTGGTAAATGAGCCCTTTCAGTAAAGGGTGAAGTGGAAAAGAACAGACAGTCTGGGGGCTTCTAGCGACCCCAACGAGGATACAGTAGTGGTTGATGGTTCCGCAAGGTGCATTTTTAAATGCTGATCGGACCATGTTAGTCAGAGACTGAACCCAAAATCTTTCAGCTTGAGATGCTGAGAAAAGGTTCCCCCACTGTTGATTCCTCTATAACAGAATCAACCTCATCCTGATCCCCTTCAGGCAGGTCGATCCCTGTATGGGACTGTTGCTCTGCTAACAGGCACTCTGAAGGAGGAGACGGAGATCGGGCGTGCTTTCCCTGACAGGGAGGCAGCGATCAATGTTGACAATCTCTCTCTAATCCTCCCAGAGCTGAGGAAAAAACCTCCTCTGTTACATACACAGGAGCAGGTGAACTGAGGACAGCCACAGTACCAAGTACCCCTGCGGGGTCTCTACGGTCACTTACCTCTGAACTTCAGGGGAGACTGGTGCAGCAGAAGCATGCCCAAGATCCTCAGAGCCCGATGATACCCCCTTCGCTTCCTGGAAGATTCAGTTCTGGAGCTTCTGGACGGCATATTCCTAAGCCTAAAGCTGAGGTATTCCAGCCGTAATACACCACTTTTACTGAGAATAGTCTAGCACAATTGCTGCTATATCACAGTTGGTGTCTACTAAAGTGCCTTTCTAGGGGATGCCTGCATCAACCGCCTCTGTGTGCCTTTATACTGTTGCTAGCTCTGTCTGTGCACTTCAATAGCCAGCTATAATGTGCTTTAAAACATGCTGGACGCCCGCACATGCGCAGTAGCGCCGCGGCGCACACCTGAGCGTCATCCACCCGCTTCGCCCCTTTTCCAGATCGCCTCTATATATAGAGGCGCGGGCACGTGCACCTTCGGCGCCTTTTTTGAAAACAATAAGGAGCTAGATGGGAGCCAGGGTCCCTTTGCCGCAGGGCCCGGGGATGGATGAGCGCAGCAACAGGGCAGAGGAGACAGCTTCCCAGCAGAGAACATACCAACTGCCTGGATTTGATTCTGGAAGAAAAAAATCCACATTACAAGAAAAAGAACCATAGCGGCCTCTAGTGTCTTAACACAGGTACCGCGGTCTTACATTTTTTTTTTTTTTTTTCTTGCCTACTATTAAAATTTTTACATTTTCTCAGTAGTAACAGGCATACACAGAATATTAGCGGGAATACCTTAGGTAACAGGCAGAAAGACAAAATAGGCTTGGGGGTCCCTCAATAGAACCAAGTTCCCGAGGGCCCCCACTTACCTTTTCCTCGCCGCAGGACTCTGTTTGGTCCACAGAAGCCCAAACTTCACCTATCACGGCAGGCATTGTAATTAAACCTTCAGGGACCGGGTTCCCAAGGATTCCACTCCCCTGGACCTGTATAGCACCCTGCACAGAAAACATCTTGGTCGTGGGTATGACCAGAGCTCTGGATCCCAGGGTCCAGCCCTCCTAAGAGAGGCATTACAGGCAAAACCTTGCTCTTCTCTTGCAAGGCCCGGGTACCGACCGTTTAGCTATGAAGCTTTTTTGGTCGGATCCGGAATAGCTTACTGAGGCCCAAAAGAACCTGTACGCAAGCTCAGTGAAAAACACATGTTACTTCTTGGCCAACACCTTAGACACTGGCAAAAAACTGAGGTGCTCCCGGATGGGAGGGGCTTATATAGGGGAGGGTACTTCCGGTTTTGGAAGTTGCCAGTGCCAGCACCTGAAGGTATCTATATAACCCATTAATAATGACTATGTCGCTCTGTGTCCCGTGATGTACGAGAAAGAAAGGAGGTTTGTGAGTATAAATCTGTTTGTTATTATTGTTTTTTTTATTACATTTACAATCACTTTAAACTTCAACTACAGCATCATCCAGCATCTTCTCTTCCTTATTCCAATTATCTTCTCAGGAAACTCTATAGAGAATTACTTCTGATCCACTCATTAAAGTAGAATTAAAAGCAAAAACTTTTTATTTTATTTTTTATTAATGATAGAATAAGGGAGGGTTATAACCCATGAGCATGTCTTTTTAGTCATCCATGTCCCTTTGGGGAGATTTCCCTTTATTCCCTGTCCCAAAGCCAAAAAATAAGTGAGACAAAATTCCTCCAATGTGAGGATACCAAGAGAATGAATGTCCCCAGAAGGGGGCACAGACAGCAATAAAAATCTGAAACCTGACAGGTGTTCTAGTCCCTCTCCATTCTATCTAAAGTTTTGCCTTTATTATACTTAAAAAAAAATAATTAAGTCAGCAGCTACAAATACTGTAGCTGCTGACTTTTAAATTAAGGACACTTACCTGTCCAGGGACCCCACGATGTCAGCACCCCAGCCAATTTTTGGATCGGCTCTCAGGTGCTGCCGCTGCCATTCGCGGCTTCACAGATGGCTCCCTACTGCGCTAAGCGCGCTGCGCTTTCTAACTGGCCCAGCGGCGGAAGAAGGAGGAGGGGGGGATTTATTTTACCAAAAATATGTAGCAGAATACATATTGGACTAAATTGATGAAGAAATTCGATTTTTTACTTTTTTTTATTGGATATGTTTTATAGCAGAAAGTAAAAAATATTGTTGTTTTTTTTTCAAAATTGTCAGTCTTTTTTTGTTTATGTTTAAAAATCGCTCAGGTGATCAAATACCACCAAAAGAAAGCTCTATTTGTGGGAAAAAAGGACAAACATTTTTTTGGGGTACAGTGTCGGATGACAGCGCAATTGTCAGTTAAAATAACGCAGTGCTGTATCGCAAAAAATGGCCTAGTCATGATGGGGGGTAAACCTTTCGGAGTTAAAGTGGTTAAAGTGGTTAAAGTGGTTAAAACCAAAGTACCTGGGGATCCAATCTACATTCATGAAGTTTTAGCAAATAAGTTGAAGGACAGGTATGAATAAAGCTGTTTTGTTCATAGGTTAGCACTTTTGCAATTTTGTTGACTTATGACAGGGTTACTTTAAACAAAATTACAGGGATTAGTCTGAATAGCAGGAAGAACCCAAGAACTTAAGGGGCAGACACATTTCTAGTTACTGCCCAGAAATCTTCTGTCTATTACTAAGTTGGAGCATGTGACTGTGACGTCATGAGAAGCCTATATAAATCTCTGCGGACCGAAGATTTAGCATTACTGTGAGAGGAAGCGACGAGTCAACATCGAGGAGGAGAAGAGGGAAGAAGACGCCAACGGCGACGACGGGAAGACCAGCCCCTCCACTAGCAAAAGAGCTGCAAGAAGATAGTGGAGGGGCCGGCAGAAGGACAACGGAGAGCCGGACGAGACGACGGGGAAGACCGGGCCTCCGCTAGCAAAAGAGCTGGAAGAAGATAGCGGAGGCCCGGCAGAAGAAAGAAAGAACTGGAGAGGAGAAGAGGGAAGAAAGCGAGGGAGAAGACCGGGCCCCCACTAGCAAAAGAGCTGGAAGAAGATAGCGGTGGCCCGGCAGAAGAAAGAACCGGAGAGCGCGGCGACGACACCGGAGACCCCCGAAGTCGGAAGAAGACCCACGGAGCTGTGCAATAAAATACTTTATAAAGCTGTGTGTTTTTTTTATTGCCATTTTTTTCCACCAGGTGAATGGGTAGGGGTACGATATACCCCATACTCATTCACATAGGGTGGGGGGCCGGGATCTGGGGGCCCCCTTATTAAAGGGGGCTCCCGGATTCCGATAAGCCCCCCCGCCCGCAGACCCCGACAACCAATGGCCAGGGTTGTCGGAAAGAGGCCCTGTCCTCATCAACATGGGGGCAGGGTGCTTTGGGGTTGGGAGGCCCCCCTGCCCCAGAGCACCAAACCCCCCATGTTGAGGGCATGCGGCCTGGTACGGTTCAGGAGGGAGAGGGGGCGCTCTCTCGTCCCCCCTCTTTTCCTGCGGCCTGCCAGGTTGCGTGCTCTGATAAGGGTCTGGTTTGGATTTTGAGGAGGACCCCACGCCGTTTTTTCGGCATAGGGTTTCCCCTTTAAATCCAGACCAGACCTAAGGGCCTGGTATGCTCCTGGAGGGGGAACCCATGCCGGTTTTTTCTTTAAAAATTGGCGTGGAGTTCCCGCTCAGGATTCATACCAAACACAGTGCCTGGTATTGGCGGGAATCCACGTCGGATCTCTGTCTACCGGCAATGCGTGTCGCTCATCGTGAAAGGAACATTTTTCCTTTCCCGATGACGAGACAGCTCGGCGCTGGCTCTCGCGACGGAGCTCATAGGGTGTCAATCTCGCCGCTAGAAGCGGCGAGATTGACACAATATTGGCGGCACCTACTGTACCTAGATAGATAGGTTGAAAGTTACAGTCATAGCCAAAATTGTTGGCACCCCAGAAATTTTTACAGAAAATCAAGTATTTCTTACAGAAAAGTATTGCAGTAACACATGTTTTGCAATACAAATGTTTATTCCCTTTGTCTGTATTGGAAAAAACAAAAAAAGGGAGGAAAAAAAGCAAATTGGAAATAATGTCACACAAAAAGCTGGTCAAAATTCTCTGCACCCTTAACTTAATATTTGGTTGCACACCCTTTGGAAAAAATAACTCAAATCAGTCGCTTCCTATAACCATCAATAAGTTTCTTACACCACTCACCCGGAATTTTGGACCACTCTTCCTTTGCAAACTGCTCCAGGTCTCTCTTATTGGAAGGGTGCCTTTTCCCAACAGCAATTTTAAGATCTCTCCACAGGTGTTCAATGGGATTTAGATCTGGACTCATTGCTGGCCACTTTAGAACTCTCCAGCGCTTTGTTGCCATCCATTTCTGGGTGCTTTTTGACGTATGTTTGGGGTTATTGTCCTGCTGGAAGACCCAAGATCTTGGACACAAACCCAGCTTTCTGACACTGGGCTCTACAGTGCGACCCAAAATCCTTTGGTAATCCTCAGATTTCATGATGCCTTGCACACATTCAAGGCACCCAGTGCCAGAGGCAGCAAAACAACCCCAAAACATCATTGAACCTCCACCATATTTCACTGTAGGTACTGTGTTCTTTTCTTTGTAGGCCTCATTCCGTTTTCGGTAAACAGTAGAATGATGTGCTTTACCAAAAAAGCTCTATCTTGATCTCATCTGTCCACAAGATGTTTTCCCAGAAGGATTTTGGCTTACTCAAGTACATTTTGGCAAACTGTAGTCTTTCTTTTTTATGTCTCTGTGTCAGCAGTGGGGTCCTCCTGGGTCTCCTGCCATAGCGTTTCATTTCATTTAAATGTCGACGGATAGTTGGCGCTGACACTGATGCTCCCTTAGCCTGCAGGACAGCTTGAATTTCTTTGGAACTTGTTTGGGGCTGCTTATCCACCATCTGGACTATCCTGTGTTGCAACCTTTCATAAATTTTTCTCTTCCGTCTACGCCCAGAGAGTTTAGCTACAGTGCTACGGGTTGAAAACTTCTTGATAATGTTGCACACTGTGGACAAAGGCAAATCTAGATCTCTGGAGATGGACTTGTAACCTTGAGATCAGGGGCGGACTGACCATTCGGTGACTCGGTGGCCGCCCGAGGGCCCCGTGGTGGGGGGAGGCCCGGGCGGCTCAGTCCGCCCCTGGAGGTGCCCACAGCTGCAGCTCATCATGCAGTCCCGAATCATTGCTCCTTGCTAAGAGACTGCAGTGTAAACAGACCTCTTGTGATGCGCGCCTCCCGCCGGCCCCTCCTTCCCTCCCGTCCACCCCAGGTGCTTGTATTTGTCATCACCTCGGATGGACGAGAAGAGAGGAGGGGCTGGCAGGGAGGAGCACATCATGAGAGGTATGTTTACAGCCGCTTCCCGCGCTACTCTGCTTCTAGGAAGGAAAGTGCAGCAGCTTGTATACTGTCCTGTGTGAGATCTATGTGCCCCAGCATCCTACTCTGTGCCCCTCTATGTGCCCCAGCATCTTGCCCTGTGCCCCAGCATCCTGCTCTGTTCCCCTCTATGTGCCCCAGCATCCTGCTCTGTGCCCCTCTATGTGCCCCAGCATCCTGCTCTGTGCCCCTCTATGTGCCCCAGCATCCTGCTCTGTGCCCCTCTATGTGCCCCAGCATCCTGCTCTGTGTCCCTCTATGTGCCCCAGCATCCTGCTCTATGCCCCTCTACGTGCCCCAGCATCCTGCTCTGTGCCCCTCTAGGTGCCGAGCATCATGCTCTGTGCCCCAAAGCCCTGAACGCTGCCCCATGCCCTATAGTCTGCCCATACCCTGCTCTCTGCCCCATGCCCTGATATCTGCCCCATGCCCTGATGTCTGCCCATGCCTTGCTCTTTGCCCCATGCTCTGATGTGTGCCCCCCATGCCCTGCTGAATGCCCCATGCTCTGCTCTGTGCCCCCATGCCCTGCTGTAGTGTCCACCATATGCCCTGCTGTCCACCATATGCTCTGTATGCCCCATGCCCTGCTCTGTGCTCCCATGCCCTGCTCTGTGCCCCCATGCCCTGATGTCTGCCCCATGCTCTGATGTCTACCCCATGCCATGCTCTGTGCCCCCTTGCCCTGATCTGTGGCCCCATGCCCTGCTGTCTGCCCCCATGCCCTGCGGTCTGCCCCCATGCCCTGCTCTGTGCCCCATGCCCTAATGTCTGCCCCATGCCATGCTCTGTGCCCCCTTGCCCCCGCTGTCTACCCCCATGCCCTGCCGTCTGCCCCATGCCCTGCTCTGTGCCCCATTCCCTGCTCTGTGCCCCATTCCCTGCTCTGTGCCCCCATTGCTCTGATGGGTGCCCTCATTGCTCTGATGGGTGCCCTCATTGCTCTGATGTGTGCCCCCATGCCCTGCTCTTTGCCCTCATGTCCTGGTCTGTGCCCCCATGCCCTGGTCTGTATGCCCATGCCCTGATGTCTACCCCATGCCCTGCTCTGTGCCCCATGCCCTGCTGTCTGCCCCATGCCCTGCTTTCTGCACCCATGCCCTGCTGTCTGCCCCCATGATGTGCCCTGTGATGTGTCCCATGACCTACTGTGTGCACTGTGATATGCCCTACTGTATGCCCATGATGTGCTCTAATGTGTGCAATTGTGGTGTGCCCCATGATGTGTCATACTGTGTGCCTCATGCTCTACTATGTGCCCCACTGTGTGCCCAATTCCCTCCTGTGGGCCTTGTGATGTGTCCTGAGCCCTACTGTATGCCCCATGATGTGCCCTGTACCCTGCTGTGTGCCATATGATGTGCCCTGCTGTGTGCCCCTTGATGCATCATTCAGTGCCCCGTAGTGTGCATCATACTGTGCCCTATATGTTCCCTCTTGCTCCATGTAATATCCCCTGCTGTGCCCCATAATGTATCCTCTTGCCCCCATGTAATATGCCCTGCTATGCCTCATAATGTGCCCTGCTGTGCCTCATAATATGGGATTTTATCCCTCCTAATTTGCTCTGCTGTGCCCCTAATGTGCCCTCATGCCCCCATGTAATATGCCCTGCTGTGTCCCATTATGTGCCCTCTTGTCCCCATGTAATATGCCCCATAATGTGCTCTGTTGTGCCCCATAATGTGCCCTCATGCCCCTATGTAATATACTCTGCTGTACCCCATAATGTGCCCTCCTGCCCCATGTAATGTTCCATGCTGTGCCCCTCTGCCTCCCCCCATGTAATGTGCCCTATTATGTTCCCTGCTGCCCTCCCATGTAATGTGTCCTACTGTGCCCCCCCCAACCTGTAATGTTCCCTGGTGTGCCCCATAATGTGCCCTGCTGCTCTCCATGTAGTGTGCCCTCCTGCCCTCCACACACACATATTGTGTCCTCCTGACCCCTGTGCTATGACCTGCTGACTTCTATACTGTTCCATGATTCCCCCATGCTCTGCCCTGCTGCCCCCTGTGTACTGTGCTTGCTTGACATCAATGCTCTGCCCTGCTGCCCCCTGTGCACTGTTTATTTCAGGTTCAACCTAGAATTGAGGCGTCCACGCAGTGCAAGCTGGGGGGTGGGGCTTTGTGTGGGTGTGGCTGGAGTGTGGGCGGGGACACAGGGGGCCCCATGATCTCCTGTTGCCCGGGGGCCCCATGAGTTGTCAGTCCGCCCCTGCTTGAGATTGTTGATATTATTCCACAATTTTGGTTCTCAAGTCCTCAGACAGTTTTCTTCTCCTCTTTCTGTTGTCCATGCTTAGTGTGGCACACACAGATACACAATGCAGAGACTTAGGCCTGGTTCACACTGGGGCGACAAACGCTCCGACATTGGGAGCTCATGTCGCATGACGTGTGAAAATCAATGTTTCCCTATGGGAGCCGTCTTAACTGGTCCGACACATGTCGGTCCGACTTTGAGAATGCTCCCTGTACTACTTTGGTCCAACTTTGATCCGACTTCAGCCCATTGACTATCATTGAAGTCGGATCAAAGTCGGACCGCCGTCTTGCATGATCCGACTTTGGCATGCGACTTGTGCTGTGCTGCTCTTGAGGGGGAACTCCAGGCCAAATTTTAAATAAAAAACCGGCATGGGTTCCCCCTCCAGGAGCATACCAGGCCCTTAGGTCTGGTCTGGATTTGAAGAGGAACCCCTATGCCGAAAAAACGGCGTGGGGTCCCCCCCCAAAATCCAAACCAGACCCTTATCCGAGCACACAACCTGGCAGGCCGCAGGGGAAGAGGGGGGGACGAGAGAGCAGCCCCCCCTCCCTCCTGAACCATACCAGGCCGCATGCCCTCAACATGGGGGGTTTGGTGCTCTGGGGCAGGGGGGGCGACCTGCGGCCCCCCCACCCCAGAGCACCCTGCCCCCATGTTGATGAGGACAGGGCCTCTTCCCGACAACCCTGGCTGTTGGTTGTCGGGGTCTGCGGGCTTATCGGAATCCGGGAGCCCCCTTTAATAAAGGGGCCCCCAGATATCGGCCCCCCCCACCCTATGTGAATGAGTATGGGGTACATCGTACCCCTACCCATTCACCTGGTGGAAAAAAAACAGCTCCAGGGGTCTTCTTCAGACTTCGGGGGTCTCCGGTGTCGTCGCCGTGCTCTCCGGTTTTCTTCTGCCGGGCCACCGCTAACTTCTTTAGCTCTTTTGCTAGCAGGGCCCGGTCTTCTCCGTCGTCTTCTCCCCTCTTCTCCTCTCCGGTTCTTCCTTTCTTCTGCCGGGCCTCCGCTAACTTCTTTTAGCTCTTTTGCTAGCAGAGACCCGGTCTTCTCCGTCGCCTTCTTCTTCTCCCGCTATCTGGTTCTTCTCCCGGTTCTTCTCCCGCTTCTTTCTTCTGCCGGCCCCTCCACTAACTTCTTTAGCTCTTTTGCTAGTGGAGGGGCCGGTCTTCCGGTCGTTGCCGTCTGCGTCTTCTTCTCTCTTCTCCTCCCCGATGTTGACTCGTCACTTCCTCTCACAGTAATGCAAAATTTTCGGTCCGCAGAGATTAATATAGGCTTCTCATGACGTCACAGTCACATGTTCCGAGGCACATGGCCCCGGAGCATGTGACTGTGACGTCATGGGAACATGTGACTGTGACGTCATGAGAAGCCTATGTTAATCTCTGCGGACCAAAAATTTAGCATTACTGCGAGAGGAAGCGACGAGTCAACATCGAGGAGGAGAAGAGAGAAGAAGACGGCGACGGCGACGACGGCAAGACCGGCCCCTCCACTAGCAAAAGAGCTAAAGAAGTTAGTGGAGGGGCCGGCAGAAGAAAGAAGCGGGAGAAGAAGCGGGAGAAGAACCGGATAGCCGGAGAACCGGAGAAGAAGAAGGCGACGGAGAAGACTGGGCCTCCGCTAGCAGAGGCCCGGCAGAAGAAAGGAAGAACCGGAGAGGAGAAGAGGGGAGAAGACGACGGAGAAGACCGGGCCACGGTAGCAAAAGAGCTAAAGAAGTTAGCGGTGGCCCGGCAGAAGAAAACCGGAGAGCGCGGCGACGACACTGGAGACCCCGGAAGTCGGAAGAAGACCCCCGGAGCTGTGCAATAAAATAGTTTAAAAAGCTGTGTGGTTTTTTATTGCAATTTTTTTTCCACCAGGTGAATGGGTAGGGGTACGATGTACCCCATACTCATTCACATAGGGTGAGGGGGCCGGTATCCGGGGGCCCCTTTATTAAAGAGGGCTCCCGGATTCCAATAAGCCCGCCGCCCGCAGACCCCAACAACCAACGGCCAGGGTTGTCGGGAAGAGGCCCTGTCCTCATCAACATGGGGACAGGGTGCTCTGGGGTGGGGGGGCCGCAGGTCGCCCCCCCTGCCCCAGAGCACCAAACCCCCCATGTTGAGGGCATGCGGCCTGGTACGGTTCAGGAGGGAGGGGGGACCGCTCTCTCGTCCCCCCCTCTTCCCCTGCGGCCTGCCAGGTTGTGTGCTCGGATAAGGGTCTGGTTTGGATTTTGGGGGGACCCCACACCGTTTTTTCGGCGTAGGGGTTCCCCTTCAAATCCAGACCTGACCCAAGGGCCTGGTATGCTCCTGGAGGGGGAACCCATACCGGTTTTTATTTAAAATTTGGCCTGGAGTTCCCCCTCAGGATTCATACCAAACACAGTGCATGCTATTGTCGGGGATCCAAGTCGGATCCCCGTTCATTGAAAGTCGGACATATGTCGGCTTCATGTCGCAGGGCAAAGTCGGATCCAAAGTAGGACAGATGTCGTGTCACACTAGTGTGAACCCAGCCTGAGTGAACTTCTCTCCTTTTTATCTGCTTTCAGGTGTGACTTTTATATTGCCCACACCTGTTACTTGCCCCAGGTGAGTTTAAAGGAGCATCACATGCTTGAAACAATCTTATGTATCCACAATTTTGAAAGGGTGCCAAGAATTTTGACCAGCCCATTTTTGGAGTTTTGTGTGACATTATGTCCAATTTTCTTTTTTTCCTCCCTTTTTTTGTTTTGTTCCAATATACACAAAGGGAATAAACCTGAGTATAGCAAAACATGTGTTACTGCAATACTTTTCTGTGAGAAATACTTGATCTTCTAGAAAAATTTCTGGGGTGCCAACAATTTCGGCTATGACTGTAAGTACAATAGGCAGCATCACGAGGAGCAAGTGATTAGAGATAAAATGTGACATTATTTTCTCTTTCACTTTATAGAGACCGTTCGCCTCAGTTTAGCTCATCAGAACATCATTGCTAGTGGCAGATACATTACTTGAAGCCTAACCATTCAGCATTGCCATTATAATTACAGTAAGACATGTTGAGTTTAAATAAGACAGAATGGTTCTTCAAAAATCATGTTGGTCTATAACCACTATTGAATTTGTTTCACAGCAATGATAACACTGATGAAGAGGATACTTGCAATCGAAATTTGAGCATATTTACTGTATTGAAGTTAGAAAATGTATTTTAAAAAAAAAATGGATATGTCTGTGTCCTAAAACTGAAAAGCATACATGTGTTTTACATAAACGCAAGCTATTAAATAAAATTAATGCAAAAATAAAATAAAATAAAAACCACTAAGGGGCATATTTAGAATTTGACATTCACCAAACATGCATTGCAGGTGAACCTTATAGTTGCATGTGTTTAAAATGACAGTGATTGATTTACCACCAATGAATGTTTGGTGAAAGTCATATTAACTACTTTTTAACCCCTTCACGCCTAAGGGTAAAACAAATGTTAATGCCTAAGCACAATTTTGCGATTTTGACATGTGTTAGTAAAACTGTACATATCATCACAACTCCTTCGTGCATCCAGGTGGATTATACCTTGTTTTTTTCAGGAAAAATTGGGCTTTCATTTGGTGGTAAATAGTCATGGATATCTCCTGTTTTTTTTATTATCATAAGAAAACTGGGCCAAAATAGTAAAAAAAAATTTTTTTTTTTAAATTTAGCTGTATATTTCTTGTTACTACCACAACCTACCACCAAAGAACAACCCAAAATACATTCTCTTGCTCTGGAAGATTGAAGCGATACCACATACATGTATGTTAGTTGTTGTATGTACCCGTAGTACTGTACAGCACAAAAAAATTACTGCACATTTTGCTTTTGTTTTTATCCTGCCACACACCGACACTGATACTAATTTCAATTTTTTTTTTTTTATTTGCCCAAAATATACTGACCCTGACCTTTGACTCAAACACTAACATTGCCACTGATCTAGATAAAACCTTGATCTAGTTATTTTTTTGTTTAATTTTTTATAATTATTATTATTTTATTACACACAGTTTTTTTCTCTCTCTGCAAGCAGAGAGAGGGATACAATGTTTCTCTCCCCTCTATTCACAGAAAGAGAAACACAGGGATGGGCTTCACAGTGACTGATCACTCTGATAACCAATCAGAGGCTATCACAGCGATCAGGTGAACCGGAACTGGGAGTTCCGGGTAGCGATTGTTAATACAGGACCCAGGGCTCCCGCTGAGACCCCATTCTCTGTGCTGGGAGCGCGCTGTGCGGCGTGCTTCCAGCACAAAAACAGATACGCATAAATGCGGCCCCATGGAAAACAGCCCAGTCCAGTGGGGTGCATATATGCATACTGTCGGCGTGAAGAGGTTAAGTATGCCCAAGAACCTGAAATCTCTTATTTCACGTTTGTCAAGAAATCTTCTGCTTCAGATAATGAACTTGACATTCAGACATACTGACATACAAAGTGTATCTCTCACTAAAAGTATATTTTTAAATTTTGGATATGGCTAGGAAGGGTTAGAGCTTCTGTCAGGAATAGGATTACTCTTTACTGGTAAAAAAAAAAAAAAATCCAATGTAGAAACACACACATAGTATGCACACAGAATCTGGTGCAGCTGTGCATAGTAACCAATCAGCTTCTATGTTTTAGGCTGGGTTCACACTTGTGACAGCCATCCTACTTTGGATCCGACTTTGCCCTGCGACATGAAGCCGACATATGTCTGACTTTCAATGAACGGGGATCCGACTTGGATCCCCGCCAATACCAGGCACTGTGTTTGGTATGAATCTTGAGGGGGATCTCCATGCCAAATTTTAAATAAAAAAACGGCATGGGTTCCCCCTCCAGGAGCATACCAGGCCCTTGGGTCTGGTATGGATTTTAAGGGGAACCCCCCTACGCCGCAAAAATGGCGTGGGGGTCCCCCCAAAATCCAAACCAGACCCTTATCCGAGCACGCAACCTGGCAGGCTGCAGGAAAAGAGGGGGGACGAGAGAGCGGCCCCCTCCCTCCTGAACCGTACCAGGCTGCATGCCCTCAACATGGGGGGTTGGTGCTTTGGGGCAGGGGGGCGACATGTGGCCCCCCCACCCCAAAGCACCCTGCCCCCATGTTGATGAGGACAGGGCCTCTTCCCGACAACCCTGGCCGTTGGTTGTCGGGGTCTGCGGGCGGGGGGCTTATCAGAATCCAGGAGCCCCCTTTAATAAGGGGGCCTCCAGATCCCGGCCCCCCACCCTATGTGAATGAGTATGGGGTACATCGTACCCCTACCCGTTCGCCTGGTGGAAAAATATGTCAATAAAAAAACACACACAGGTTTTTAAAGTAATTTATTACACAGTTTCGGGGGTCTTCTTCCGACTCCGGGGGTCTCTTCCATCTTCGGGGGTCTCTGCGCTTTCCGGTTCTTTCTTCCTTCTGCCGGGCCTCGCTATCTTCTTCCAGCTCTTTTGCTAGCGGGCCCGGTCTTCTTTGTCGCCTTCTTCCTTCTTCTCCTCTTCGAGGTTGACACATCGCTTCCTCCCGCTGTAATGCTGGGTGTGCAGTGCGCTCCGATTTATATAGGCCTCTCATGACGTCACAGTCACAAGGTCCGGGTGGCCCCCGGAGCATGTGACTGTGACGTCATGGGAGCATGTGGCCACCCGGAGCATGTGACTGTGACGTCATGAGAGGCCTATATAAATCGGAGCGCACCGCACACCCAGCATTACAGCGAGAGGAAGCGACGTGTCAGGCCCTGATAGCAAAAGAGCTGGAAGAAGACAGCGAGGCCCGGCAGAAGGAAGAAAGAACCGAAGAGCGAGAGAAGAAGAGGGAAGAAGGCGACGGAGAAGACCGGGCCCCGCTAGCAAAAGAGCTGGAAGGAGATAGCGGAGGCCCGGCAGAAGGAAGAAAGAACCAGGAGCGAGAGAAGAAGAGGGAAGAAGGCGACGGAGAAGACCGGGCCCTGCTAGCAAAAGAGCTGGAAGAAGATAGCGGAGGCCCGGCAGAAGGAAGAAAGAACCGGAGAGCGCGGAGACGACACCGGAGACCCCCGAAGACGGAAGAGACCCAAGGAGTCGGAAGAAGACCCCCGGAGCTGTGTAATAAATTACTTTAAAAACCTGTGTGTGTTTTTTTATTGACACTTTTTCCACCAGGTGAATGGGTAGGGGTACGATGTACCCCATACTCATTCACATAGGGTGGGGGGCCGGGATCTGGGGGCCCCCTTATTAAAGGTGGGCTCCTGGATTCTGATAAGGCCCTCGCCCACAGACCCCGACAACCAACGGCCAGGGTTGTCGGAAAGAGGCCCTGTCCTCATCAACATGGGGGCTGGGTGCTTTGGGGTGGGGGGGCCGCAGGTCGCCCCCCTGCCACAAAGCACCAAACCCCCCATGTTGAGGGCATGTGGCCTGGTACGGTTCAGGAGGGAGCTCTCTCGCCCCCCCTCTTTTCCTGCGGCCTGCCAGGTTGCGTGCTCGGATAATGGTCTGGTTTGGATTTTGGGGGGACCCCACGCTGTTTTTTCGGCTTAGGGGGTTCCCCTTAAAATCCATACCAGACCGAAGGGCCTGGTATGCTCCTGGAGGGGAACCCATGCCGTTTTTTTATTTAAAATTTGGCGTGGAGTTCCCCCTCATGATCAGTAGAGCACAAGTCGCATGCCAAAGTCAGATCATGCAAGACTGCGGTCCGACTTTGATCCGACTTCAATGATAGTCAATGGGCTGAAGTCGGATCAAAGTTGGACCAAAGTAGTACAGGGAGCATTTTCAAAGTCGGACCGACATTTGTCAGAACAGTTAAGACGGCTCCCATAGGGAAACATTGATTTTCACATGTCATGCGACATGAGCTCCCAATGTCGGAGCGTTTGTCGCCCCAGTGTGAACCCGGCCTTATTGTCAAAGCCTAATTGAGCAAGCTGAAGTTAGAAGCTGACTGGTTACTATGCACAGCTGTACCAGATTCTGTGTGCACCAGTTTTAGTAAATTTCCCCCAATGTGAGGCAGTAGTTAAACTATATAGCCAAAATTTGAGAAATTTTACCAGGTGGAGAAGTCAGCATGATTGAAAGCTACATAAATTGGCTTTAAGGCTTTTAAATGATGAGCAGTCTTCCTTTTCTCTGAGTTCAGAGACGTGAAGGTTGATTTACTAAAGCTGGAGAGTGAAAAATCTGGTGCGACTCTGCATAGAAACCAATCAGCTTCCAGTTGTTTTGTAAAAAACTTAAGTGAAAGGGGGGCGGAGCTAGCCGGAGACTGAGGAGGACATGCTGTAGCTGAGCTCCGGTACCAGCTGCACTTCAACGGCTTGAAACGGACGATCCAGGCACCAATAAGCTGCCCAAATACAGCGTTTCAGCTCCCGCTGACCCGACAAACCGTTATACAACATGACAAGACGCAAGAAGGAGGGGAACCGGCCGACCAAACTCACGGCGTTCTTCTCTATGGGGCCTAAGCAAGATGGCGCTGGCTCATCCTCCACACCTGTACAAAACTCTTCCCAGCGCTCGTCTCAGAAGGGCATGAGCATGAAAAGAAGCAGCCCACCGAGGAACCCACACTCCCCACTAGCTACCCCTTCATCTGGGAGCCCGGAAAAGGCGAGATGCCGGCTGGATGCAGCGGATGCTGGACATGAGGTGAGCTCTCCCATAGATTCAGGGGATGAAACCAGAGACTTACCAGACTCCATTGACACATTCCCCACAAACGATAAACCTGTCTTAGATACAGTTTTGAAAGAGATGTTGGTGTCTCTTAGGAGCTCACTCCAGTCAGACATGGTATCATGCGTACACAAGTTTGGCACAGAACTGAGACATGTGGCTGAAAGGGTCTCTCACATAGAGAACAAGATGGAGGAGTATGCTTCCACTATCAATGACCTGGTTGATGCTAGTGAGAAGTCAGAGGATGATATGGAGTCAGTGAAAGCTAAGATGGCAGAAATGGAAGATAGATCCAGAAGGAATAATGTGAAGATAAGAGGGATCCCTGAATCAGTTAAAAATCAGGAGCTGCGTAGCTATGCTGCACAACTGTTCGCTGCAGTTTTGCCAGACCTGTCTGCTCTGGACTTCACTGTGGATAGGATACATAGGCTCCCGAAGCCTACATACCTCTCTGATGCTATACCTAGGGATGTGATCCTTAGATTACATTTTTATCACACCAAAGAACAACTGATGGCAGTGTCGCGTCAGAAAGGACAGATCCCGGCTCCTTACTCTGACCTCCAGTTCTATGCGGATTTATCGCAGTACACGCTCCAAAAACGCAGAAATCTCAATACTATCACGAAGGCCCTCAGAAATCACAAACTGACCTATAAATGGGGCTTCCCGACCAAGCTGATAGTCACAAAAGATGACAAGGACTATATTGTGGACTCCCTGGCCAAAGGAGTGTCACTGCTACACTCCTGGGGAATTGTCCCTGATAATCAACCACAACCTCAGCGGGGACCCCCACCCACATCAAAAAACCTAGAACCTGAATGGCGCACTGTTGACCGCAGAAATGCTCGTTCTCACAACTAAACTGGATTGCACTCTGAAGATTGCATAGAGTGCCTGTTGGAATGGATCGGATTCCTGTTCCGAACTTTCTTCTTTTCCCCACCTACCGCTTGAGTGATAATGAGTCACACACTTATGCACTCTGTTACTTGGCCAGTTGCCATTGTTATTTTTTTTTCTCTTTTTCATGTTTCTCTTGAAATAACTCTCTTTTGCCCTAATAGCCTGAAGTACGGCCTCACATACCTCGCTGAAAGAACATTAACCGAGTATGAGCAGGAAAGACCTATCTCGAGCAGAGCACCTGCAGGAATTAACCAGCGGCTCCCACCATCTGTAAGTAACTTTATTACCCGCACATGGCGGTACAGGTTATGTCTCTGAATACAAAGGGTCTTAATCACCCTGCCAAGCGGAGATCTCTGTGGAAGGAGGCCTTGCATCAACATTGTGACATTTTGTGTGTCCAGGAGACTCACTTTTTGCAGGACTCGCCTCCTAAATGCACACATCCCCAGTTTCCCCACGTCTATCAAGCTAATGCGCCCTCAAAGACAATGGGAGTGATGATAGCAATAAGAGACACAGTCACTTTCCATCTACATGAAGCTATATGCGATCCTCAGGGACATTTCATAATATTGATATGTGACATTAATTCCGTCACCTACACAGTGGCGAATATATATGCACCGAATGTGAGACAAATCAAATTTTTTCACAGGATTGTGAAAAAAGTAAGAAAGGTGCAGAGGGGAGGGGTGATTATATGTGGGGACTTCAACATCACACCTGACCCGGATGTAGACTCCACCTCTTCACCAAAGAGGCGGCCCCAATCTCTGTTGAAGTCCCTACAGAACCATAACCTATATGACTCTTGGAGATGCTTAAACGCAAACGAAAGAGATTATACCTTTTTCTCTAATTGTCATGGGTCCTATAGTAGAATTGACTTATTTTTGGTTGACAGATGGGTACTGATGAAATGTAAGTCGGTTAAAATCAATTGTATCACATGGTCGGACCATGCCTCGATATGCTTAACAATAGGGAACCCTTCCTCTCAAAAATCCACTTATCTATGGAGAGCCAATCATCGCCTACTGCAGGAAGGTCCGATCAGGTCATACATCCAGGTAAAACTGAGTGAATACTTTGACGTAAATCAAGGTTCAGTGACAAACCCTTTTATTCTATGGAACGCACACAAGGCGGTGATGAGGGGGGTGATGATGCAGCAGGGGGCGAGATACAAGAGGGAAATGCAGCAGCAAATCGTACAACTGATATCCAAAATTGAAGACATAGATAGACGAAACAAAGCTAATCCATCCCACATATTGTCTGACCAAGTAACACAACTTCGCACAGAACTACGACTAAAATTCCTTGACGATTTTGAAAAGACCTCTAGGAGGTTGAAACTGGCATACTATACCAGCGGAAATAGAGCAGGCAAATTGCTTGCCAACAAACTGAAGGGTCACAGAACTAGAACCCAAATCTCCCATATTCTACAACCAAAAACGCAGGTCAAGCAAACTCACCCCCAAGCAATAGCTGACGCATTTAGCCAATACTATAGCTCATTATATAACCTAAAAGACGATCTTGACACACCACAACCGACAAAAGAGGCTATCGACACATTCTTAGACAAACTCAATTTCCCCAAACTTACACAGGAACACCTCCAGAGCCTTAACTCTCCCATATCGGAACTAGAGGTGAAACAGACGATCCAGGCTCTCCCCGCTAACAAATCGCCCGGCCCAGATGGTTTTACAGGGGAATACTACAAGACGTTTCAGGACATTCTTTGCCCACATCTCACCAAAACATTCAATTTAGCTGCTGCATCTTCCTCTTTCCCTCCTGAAATGCTAACTGCTACAATCATAGCTTTGCCTAAACCAGGGAAATCTCCAGATGTGCCACAAAACTTTAGACCAATATCATTACTGAATAATGATGTCAAGATATATGCCAAACTTATAGCTACTAGATTGGTGGATGTCCTACCTGACATAGTGGATATGGACCAGTCTGGATTCATTAAGGGGAGACAAACAGCTGATGCCACTAGACGTCTGGTGAACCTAATACACATTGCTAAGAGGAGGGGAACGCCTTCTCTGCTCCTCTCGCTGGATGCGGAGAAGGCGTTCGATAGAATTCATTGGGGATACCTTACAGAGGTGCTGAGCAGGTTTGGTTTTGGGGGCCTCATACTTTCTGCAATAAAGGCGTTATACACACTTCCTTCAGCTCAGGTTTACATTGCAGGTGCTATGTCAACTCCCTTTGACATAACAAATGGCACGCGCCAAGGGTGCCCATTATCGCCGCTCATTTTTAACTTGTTGATGGAACCTCTGGCCATGTACGTGAGAGAACACCCCCGAATAGCAGGTTTGCAAGTGGGTAACAGGAAACATGTCATTAGTTTATTTGCCGACGACATAATTTTGTTCTTAACTAAGGTAGAAGACTCCCTGGCCAATGTTCACAATGCACTACAGACCTTCTCATTAATTTCCTACTATAAGGTGAACGAAACAAAATCCTATCTGATGGGATTAGGCTTAGCTCCAGAAAATAAAACAGAACTACAGACCAAGTACCCTTATGCGTGGTCAGATGGAGGTTTAGGATATCTGGGCATAACATTAACTAAGGATACAACTGAACTAATCAATGCTAACTACACTCCATTCCTGAACTCCTTTCGAAACAAATTGAACAAAATTACTCACTCTGAATTGTCCTGGCTGGGTAGATTGGCGGCCTTCAAGATGATGGTCTTGCCTCAGCTGCTATATTTGTTCAGGACTCTCCCGATACCTCTGCCTGGTGCGTACTTTGCCTCCCTTCAATCGATCCTGAACAACTATTTGTGGCAGGGGAGGAGGGCGAGGTGCGCGTTTGGCAAATTGGTGAGGAATGGAGCGGCGGGGGGCATAGGCCATGTTGTACTGCAGGATTATTATTTTGCTTCAATATTAGCCCAGATCAAAGTCTGGCTAAGTCCTAACTGCATCCACTTATGGAAAAAACTAGAAGCCACACAAATACAGACAGACAACTTGGCTGATTTTTTGATGACAGCTCATCATTGCAAATCTCTTGACAGGAATCTATCGCCACCCATACTAGCTTCACTGAGGGCATGGGCCCATCTTTGTACAGCACAATCATGGGAGGAAGAGCTGATCCCCCTGAACCTTAACATACTGGCAGTCCGCCACATTATTCCAGATATAAATCTTAACACATGGAATTTTCAGGGTATTCAACATTTGGAAGATATAATTACTCACTCCAAAATTAAACCATTTCACTTACTACGACAAGAATTTAGCCTGCCACTGAGGGAGCATTATAGGTATATCCAACTAACTCAAGTAATTAGGAAGATCCCTACTCTGTTTACCCAACTTCCAAAGAAATTAACTGATTTTTACCAACAAGACACAAAAGGTTCCAAAGGGATATCAATCATTTACAGGGCGCTACAGAGCAAGGACATCTTAATTAAAACTCCAAACATTTTGGCATGGGAAAAAGACATTGGTCTGACATTCACTGCTAAAAAGTGGGAGAGGGCTATCAAACTTCACTTAACTGCTACCAAGAGTACAAATTTGTGGGAAATGCACCAGAAAATCTTGCTTCGATGGTACCTTACCCCACATAGATTGTCAAAAATCTTCCCAGGCACTTCCTCAGGGTGCTGGAGATTATGTGGAGAGAGGGGAACACTGTTCCACATATTGTGGTCATGCCCGAAGGTTAAACCTTTGTGGATGCAGATTGAGAGACTAATACGAACTATTTCACATATCACTTTACCCTTACGCTCCGAAATGGCCATACTCTCTTTGGAGTTGGACTCTGTACCTGTGGCACTTAGGACTGTATCAGCACATATATTAATGGCCACACGCCTAACTATACTTAGACACTGGAAGAACATTGAAGCCCCAAAATTCCCAGAAGTTATAACTACTGTACAAACACATAGTACATATGAAATTCTCCATGCTTCAGCAAGGGGGCAAATTGACAAGATATCCAAGTTATGGGCACCTTGGCAAGACTGGTATAACAAGCAAATAAACTAATGCAAGCTAATTAGGGCATACGTTACAACTTTAGTTAAGCTTAAAGTTATTTCATATGTTTGATTTTATTTTCTTTTATCCTTTTTCTCTTTCTTGGTTCCTACTGATGTAGTTACTAGCAACATGATATTTCATAGGAGTAGGGGCACTTTGCACTACTAATACTATTATACAAAGGAGGGGACCTCAGGGAAGGTAGTAGGTTGATCACTGCAACCAAACAGAGAGATTGCTAGTGGTCGACCATAGTTTGTGGAAACCAACCATTGTCCCTCTCTCACCTAATAAAGGGCTACTTAAGACGCTTAACGAATTGATTAATACATCAGGGGACTGGGTCCCTCTTTAACTCAGTTCTACATTATTTTGTATTATTTACTATATTATTTATATCTCTTTACTTTTTGTTTGCTAAAAAGTCTTTATCCTATGTATGCTTTAAACTTTCAATAAAAATTATTGATATAAAAAAAAAAAAAAAACTTAAGTGAACAAGCTGGAGCTGGATTTAGAAGTTGACTGGCTACCATGTACAGCTGCACCAGATTTTTCACTCTCCAGTTTTAGTAAATCAACCCCATTGTTTAATATTTTTCATGGTGGAACTCAAGTGACTGAATTTGCCAAAAAATCCTATAAACACATGCCAAAATCTTGTGGATAGCCTTCCCAAAATGTTAAAAGCTGGTATAGCTGAAATAGAAGGGGATTGGGCGGGGGCTAGGAATGGGAACAACAACTTCATATCAATGTACATGGTTTTGGGAATGAAATCCCAACAAGCCTATATAGGTGTGATGGTCAAGGCGTCCACAAAGCTTGATCAGATAGCACTTGTGTCAGTTTGGTTTATTATTTGCACAAAGCTTAATATATGTTCATTGTTAATATTTTGGCATAATCTCACCTATTTTTACACAGATGTATATTAATGCCTTGATGATAGATCTGTGGTCAGTGTTAGTATGTGCAAAATGTCCTGTCTGTATTTCTCTTACGCTGATAGACTAAGAAAAAGCGATCTTAATGCAATTTATTCTTACTTTCACAAAATACACCAAGCCATGGTAGAAAGAACAATGGAATTGTTGATCTTCCCCACCGTCTTCTTTACAGTGTATTGAATACTATTTACAGTATGTGCACACTATAATCTGTCTTTACAAAGGATTCCATATCATTGCTCTGGTTTCTGTGCCATGAGTATAACGGTATACAATTTCTGTTACTTAAAGAGCACTAGCATCTCATTTGCATGAAAACTTCCAGCTGCCAAGTTTAATAGAGCAAGTCTCTTACTCATCTCTTCCAGTGTTCTAAGCCTTCCTCTGGAGTCTGTAATATTCCTTCCATTAGCTTCTTTTCTAAATTCTTAATTAACCTTTTCGCCATTTAGCAGTCACCTCCTCAATGCCATCTTAAACTTCTGATCTCTAATTATTCAAATCCTGAATGATAGCACAGTACCTCAACAGAAATGTTTTTAAAGACTAGACTGTTGATGATAAACTGCTAAAGGAAAAGGTCAGATGGACAGAATAGCTAACAGAAGCTAAATATGACTAAATGCCATGATTTGAACATGGTCTATACAATGTGTTGTTTACTGAAAACCAATAAACATGTAATAAGACCCACAGAAATAACTAAATGAACTGTATTGGGCTTATTTAATAAGGTAACACGTTAAGTGCATTCAACCAAAACAAGCAATTGAAATTCATCTTTTACTGTCTCAGGAAATGTACAAGACAACAAAGCAGGTCTTCACATGGATAATAAAAATAGTTTGAAAATTACTGACTTACAGCACATGTAACCTTGATCATATTCTTAAAAGATTAGCAGTTATAAGCTTTGGGAAAACACCCCTTATGCCTTGTACACACAATCAATCAGATTTTCCGTCGGGCTAAACTTTTTTCAGATGGAATTCCGTTCAAGCTGTCTTGCATACACACTGTGACACCAAATTCTGACCGTCAAGAACGTAGTGACGTACAACACTACGACGAGCCGAGAAAAAAGTTCAATGCTTCCGAGCATCCGCCTGAGTTTCATACAGACGGACGGAATTTCCGATAGAAATTATTTTCGTCTGAAAAAAAGAGGACATGTTCTCTTTCTAACTCTGTCGGAATTTCCAAAGGAAAAATTCAGATGGGGCACACACACGGTCGGAATATCCGATGAAAAAATTCCGTCTGACTTTTTTTTTTTAAATATTTTTATTGGAAGAAAAAAGATTTCGTACATAACAGTGGTAAAAGTGCATAACAGTGTATGTTACATCAAGTAGCAAAAATTCCCAGTATCACAAATAATGCAGGCCTAACAATAAAGGCATATGGGAAACTTCAAAACATAGAAAAGTAATTAGCTAACTCAAGAGATAAGGACGGGACTGTCCGGGAGCCCTAAAAGGAGACTTCTATTTCTCCTAACGGGCTAGCCTCAAATCCTGTCTCACTAAAACCTGCGTGGGTTTCCTCCCACACTCCAAAGACATGCTGGGAGGTTAACTGGCTCCTGTCTAAAATTGTCCCTAATATGTGTATGTATGAATGTGAGTTGGGGACCTTAGATTGTAAGCCCCTTGAGGGTAGGGACTGATGTGAATGTACAATGTATATGTAAAGCACTGCGTAAATTGACAGCACTATATAAGTACCTGAAATAATAATTTGCTGGGGATTTGGATTACAGTGCTGTAGACATGTATTTTTTTTACACACTCCCAGTTGCTATAGCGACCGGGAGTGTGTGTACTTTAGTAAAGCCAACTGTCGTGGTATTGGTCCCCCGTGTGACAGTAATAAAAGTTATGTAAAAATAAAGAAAAATTTGTATATAAGGAGACATATAAAAAATGAAAACATTTTAAGAGCCCCCCCCCCCCACACACACACATACAGAGGGCGGCAAAATGCACCTCCGCCCAAGTAAACAAAAATCCTTGCGCTGGTTGTACTTTCTGGTCCTGGTGGCAGCAGTTTTACCAGAAAGTACAACAGGGACACAAAGAAGACAAAACATCTGAGATGAGTTCTCGCCTTCCCTACTCTACTACAATAAAAAAACATTTAAGTTTCTGTATTGCTGGTGTTGAAGAGTTCTCTTTTTCCCCACTCTATCCAAAACCAAAAAAGTAATTTTGGCTGAACTTTAAAGAAAAACATTTAGTTTTTTTTTTTTTTTTTACCATGACTATCTATGTCCTGTGGTAGAACATTCCACAGGAATTCCACAGAAATATTTTTGGCAAGTACAGAAAATACATGTTGATCTTGCCTGAAGTGCAGGATCCTTGTCACATCACATGAGCTGACCTTGCAGCATAAAACAATGTCATCTTATTTTCTTACACCACTAATCCCATTATGCCCCATATAATGGAAATGAACAAAGGCAGACATATTTGAAATCCAGCCTGGCTGGTTGCCCCCATAGATACAGTAGAGGAGTGAGGATAACCACTGAGAGACATGAAGTGTGTTATTCGCAGGATTAAAAGGTGAAAAAAATAAAAAACACTAGGACATGTAAGCGTATGATATTCAGTGTTTAGATACGCTTTAAGGTGGGCTTTGGGCTAGTGTCGATGGGAAAATGCAGCTTTCTTTGAGGTGCCATACAGACCATGAACAGATATTCTGCAACAATGATATATAAGTATTGAGAAGTAAGCTAACCATGGAATTACCATTATGGATAGGTTTAAAAACAAGCCCAGGCTTTAAAATCACAATCGTTACATATGTTGTCATTTTTTGTAAGAAGCTATAACTGTTTTTTCAATAATTCTCTCTAAATTTTGAAACGTTATGATCATATGCGTGTGTTAAATTATTCACTGAATTTTTTTTTTTCCCGAAAGTACATGGGGAATATAATTGCATGCCAGTTTAGAATCAGCATAGCGGATCATAGCAGATTTCTCTGATGGAAATTAACATAAAAGCAGAAAAACAATAAGTCAATGTATTTTTGGACACACTTATAAATTGTGGGATTAAAAAGTAAAAACTTCCCCGAAAGTCTCTAAAGATCAATTGTTTTCCACATAATGGAAAATAATAATTTATTTCAAATGAATTTGCAAACTGTGATGATAAATAATTTCTTGAGCAGAAAGGTGTCAATTACAAAAGCGAACAATGTGCCAAGTACCCAGACAGTGAAATGCTATCATTTATTAACACCTTGGTGCCGTAGGGACCAGAAATGTATTGCTCTTCTTTCTTCACAATCAAATAGAGCGAAATGTACTGTGTGATCAGGAATCCGCTAGTGCAGGAAGCTATATTTTCACTTATGACTCCAGAGGTTTGGCGTACTATTAAATAATTATTAGCCAATGCCCAAAGTCTGGTAGGAGCTTGACAAGCATTCAGTTTACCACTACCGTTACACAAGAAAATTGATTAAAATAAACCTGGGCCCAGAAGAATTTGTATGCTGCCATTGCTGACTTAACATCTAGTTGTTTAATTGTCATGCTACTCCACAGGCTTCAATACTTTCACAACAAGTAGGCTGATCAGCAGTTGTGCTTAAACCTTGACTTTAGTGGTTGCTTGCTGGGTCAGACCTGACATGAATCAAGTCAGAGCAATGACAGGATAGTGATAGAAATCAAATGACTGGCTATTGGTATTTAAAATGTACCTTCCAATTTGTAGTGAAGGGCCGAGTAGGGAAGGTCGGCTGTGCCTTTATTATTTTCCGGGTATGAAAAGTTTAACGCATTTTCAGAATGTTATGATTAAAAGGACCCTGACATATAAGAATCATGGAGGTTGACATTTCTGAATGCTCCTTTTAAGAATGCTAGTTCCCTGGGTGTCATACTTTTTCCTTTTCGTAGCAATTTTTTATTTAATGCACAATGCCGTTTATACTTTTAGTCAGTTCCCAGCATCTGCGAGAAGCAAGAGTTACGTCATCAGTGGCTGCCCAATGCCCAAAGATGCCAGTAAATAAATGTAGAATCCGCCCTAAATTGTAAAAGATTGAGTAGCTAGCTATAAATTGTCCTCAGCAGGCAGCGCTACTTGCTTGGATGACTCATAGCCATTCAGGATGAAATAAATGAAAAGAAGGCTCCCATAGCGTAAAATCCTTTAGACTTTAATTATAAGAAATAAAAAATGCACACTTACAGAAGTAAGATGAAACAAAGCATGTAAAACGATCGAGCCGGCCAGCTCCTCGATCTGGCTGCCCGTATGTTCTGGGTCTAGTGTATGACGCAGTGACGTCAGAACGTCGCTTACCAAAAGTTTCGTCTCAACAGGGACGTGGTCATGGGATACGGTACGGTTTTTGTGTCAGTTTATTGTCCTATTATTTTTTCACTTTCACATGTATATGCGCAGCTTTTTTCCTTTCCCATTTTGTTTAGTGTTTGTATAACATTTATAGTTGCTGCTTTTCTCCCCTTTCCACTCCCCTCTCACTTTGAATAAGCGCAGTCATTTTTTATTGATATAGCTATAAATTGTAATACCAATCCAAAATAAAAGCAGCGCTACAAATCATACGTGTATAAATTATCAATATTGATAATTATAAAGTGCAAAAAGTGCAATATGAAACATCAAATAAACCAACTTCTCAAGTTGTAAAGTACTAAAGTTTCAATAAGTGCAAAATAGTAAATTAAAGTGCATATATAAATTCATGTGTCAAAATCCATACAGTAAAACCTCGGATTGCGAGCATAATTCGTTCCGGAAACATGCTTGTAATCCAAGGCACTTGTATATCAAAGCGAATTTCCCCATAAGAAATAATGGAGACTCAAGTAGTTAGTTCCACAACCATTTATTCATAGGTCCTTCAATTTATAGTCCATATAAAAAGATTATAGCAATGTGACCAGGTTGTGTAACCATAAAATGTCCATCCACAAATGGAAGCCTCCACAAGGGGATTAGAAGCAAAATCCAAAAGGAGCTACAGAGACTAAAAGAGAAGAGAGGCGCCTCTAAGTGTAGCAATATGGTTACATTTAACAAAGGTACAGCATTTAGCAACACACATGGTTGATGATTAAAAGAGGCACATCTAAGTATGCAGGCATCCGGAGTAAAGCTGTTCACAAAGACCATCCTCCTCACCGCTGTCAGTCTGCAATGGTGACCGGGAAGACTCTCCTACAATAGAGCGATCTGAAAGCAAGGTTTGACGCGCTCGTGGAGCGCAGCATGGAAGAGATGATGTCAATGGCAGTGCGGGGGATGTTCTATGTGGACAGCTTTACCCAGGATCCCTGCATACTTAGATGTGCCTGTTTTAATCATCAACCATGTGCGTTTGTTAAATGTTCTACCTTCATTAAATGTAACCATATTGCTACACTTAAAGGCACCTCTCTTCTCTTTTATACTCGGTTGTGACATGACGCTACTCTTATATCAAGACATTACTTGCATATCAAGTCACAATTTATTAAAAAACTTTGATTGTCTTGCAAAACAATCTCAAACCAAGTTACTCTCAAACCAAGGTTTTATTGTATTTTCATATCTCAAAAACGATATAGTCCATTAATAAACTGGAAAGTCCCAACACGAAACCTCCACAGTGTATGATCCTCCAGGGAGTATCATTGATGTAAAAAAAAGAAGAATTCACCACCAGGTAGTAGTAGTCAACATGCTCCAGGAACGCATAAATTATAGATTTCAAACTTGCCCTCCACTGGGGGGAACAATCCTCTCTTAGCAGCCAGTGATGGTAAAATACCAGAAAACAGAAAACACATATCTCATTGTGAAGCCCATTTAAAAAATTATGTTTTTTATTGTAAGATATTGAAGCTCCAGCTATTAAGAATTCCCCAAAACACGCCAATACAGCAGAATATGTGCAGCAGGCTGAAAGTTTCTGTAAAACTAACACTGACAACAGCAGCAGAGGTGCGTGAGGACGAGTACTTTAATTTACAGTTTTGCATCTTTTGCATCTTTTGCACTTTACAACTTGAGAAGTTGGTTTATTTGATGTTTCATATTGCAATTTTTGCACTTTATAATTGTCATTATTGATATTTTATACACTTATAATTTGTAGCGCTGCTATTTTGCTTATGTTAATGCCCAAAGATGGGCAACTGGTATCCAGAAGAAGACTGGGAGAATACAATGATTAAAGCAGACAGCATGATGGAGGACAGTGAGGGACAGCTCTGGTCTGTCCGTGCTGGAAGAGGGCAAACAGCCAGGTAAATGTGCCATAATGCGCAAGTGCCACTTTTTAGACACCTCTTTCAATTACAAATTGGCTCAGGTGGCACTGCGCGATATAAACGGCTTGTAGTTGCCCAACTTAGTCTGGGGGAGAGAGCCTACTTGAGGTCAAACTAATTGCTTGCAGTGAGATGGAAGGACAAATGGAACGTTTTCGTTCTGTCTTCTATTAACCCGCCTAGCGGTATTCCCGAGTCTGGCTCGGGGTGGAATTTCAGTACTCAAAGCGGTAACCCCGAGCCAGACTCGGGATCGCATCGCAGGATACAGGGGAAGTTACTTACCTTGTTTCCTGGATCTTGCGATGTCTCCCCGCTGTGTCTGCGAGCTGTCATCTCGCTCGATTCACACTGCCGAGTGCTGCCGAGCTCCGTTCCCTGCGACGTTGCGGCGCACAGGGGCGGAGTTTGGCGCCAAATTCAAAAAGTGAGACACACTATACACATACAGTATACTGTAATCTTACAGATTACAGTACTGTATCAAATAATAACACAACCCCCTTGTCCCTAGTGGCCTGTCCAGTGTCCTGCATGCACTTTTATATTATAAAAACTGTTCTTTCTGCCTGGAAACTGGAGATTGTCCATAGCAACCAAAAAGTGTCCCTTTACATCAAAAGTTGTTTTAGACCAGCTAGAAAACAGCGATAATAAATTAGAATCACTTGCAGAATTGAGCGATAGTGATTTGTGGGGAAATTCGTCATCAAACACTGAAAAACACTTTTATTATTATTATATTATTATTTGTTATAATTATTTTATAGTTATCTATTATATTATTGTAGCACACATGCCCTTTTCCCTTGCTTTGGCTCAATTGCAAGAAAAAGGCACACCGTACTATATGCCCGTACCATTCTGGATGAGGAGGCTAAGCGGTGTTATGTATTTGGGTCCCACAGCTAGGTTCTTCCATCAGTTGGTTCTCGCCTCCTAGGATATAGGGACAAGTGTCTGTATTCCCCCCAGTAATTCCAATGTCCACACCACTTCAAACTTCAACGTTGAGTTTATTTTCTCAATGTTCAATAGATAGGAAAGGGTGGAAGAGAGACAGGACAGCAAGGTTTGGGAGGTTAGTCAAGGCACAATGGATAGCACAATCACTACTCTATCCCTGAGTAGGTTTTTAGCTCACCCGGATAGTCTACTACAAAGTGGATCCTAGCAGCCGAAGTGATGCTCGGACATTTGATCAAGTTCTTTCCTAGATGCGATCGGGAGACTCTCTGCCACAGAATCTATCAAACCCTGAACCTCTTAGCTTCTGGATACTTAAGGACAGGTGCCAGCAGCAGCACATTACTTGGCCCTTGGTGGATAGAAGAATCCCTTCAGAGAGTTACCAGGCCCCTTCCTTCACCGTGAACTCTCACCGGTCCGCCAGAAAGGTCCTCCCCCGGCCTCCTCTTCTTAGAAGCGGGATCCCTCGCGAGGGACACCCTGGGACTCCTCTTTCCAGAAGTGGGCTCCAGCTAAAGGTGCTGGGCCCAGTGATGAAGATGCAGCCCCAGGACTAAAGGTGCCTGGGACTGGTGCACACGTGGCCCCATGGCCTGGAGGGCCATGCCACGCACCTGGACTCCTCTCCTCCTCCGAAGACGAAGACCCCTTCCCAGGCGGCGTCTGCCCCTTATGCATCCTCTCCCAGCATGCACAGCAGGTCGACCACACCCACCGTACCGCTGCCGAGAGAGGACACCCAAGGCACAGCACTAATACCAGCGGTTCAACCCTGACCCATTATGGCAGTGCCACCTATAGGCCACAGGGAACATCAGTATACCATCCTGGAAATAAAACAGCACAACCTACAAATTGAGAATGGTCTGAGCCTAACTACTATCTCAGACCAGCCCCTAAATTTGGGTATATAGCACCCCTAAATGGGGTGGGCGCTACATTATAATTTATGATTTTGTTTTTTTAACTTTATCATACCCGGGATGTCTACTAGACTCTGGTTTGGACAGATTTAAGAAATACAGGCCTACAATATAAAACGCCAAATTTCCATGCAAAATAATGGTACCGCTTTCAGCACCTAAAATCTGAAATAATCATATCGCCAGGGAGGTTAATGCAGACACGGCAGTCCAAATTCCAACGGTGACTGGTGTTGTTGAGAAGCCCCTCTGTGTCCACGAATACAACCTTAAAATGAGAGGGGTGGACTTCAACGACCATAAGTCCAGACGCTGGTACAAAAAGTGTCTGTATACTTATTCCAATTGGCTCTGTTCAACGCTTATGTGCTAAACAAAGCGTCTGGACGAATTGGCTCCTTCCTAAAATTCCATTAAGAGACCATCACAGCCCTTCTGTTTCCAGATGGTGCTGTAGCCCAACTTCCTAATCCAGTGAGCCGGCTGCATGAGAGGCATTTTTCGGATGTCCTCCCTGGTACCCCTACCCAAAGAGCACCCCAAAGAACATGTTGTGTCTGTAGAAAATGTGAACATAGGCGTGACACCTGCTATTATTGTCCCTCCTGTCCTGACCAACCTGGTCCCTGCATCGGGGACTGTTTACGTCGCTACCACACACTAGTGGAGTATTAGCATAGGGTACAGCACGGCACAGTCCTAGGGCACACTATCACACAGGGTCTTGAAAGATGAGATGGCCATCCCATTTTGAGAGACCCTAACCGGGAACGTTCAAAGTTATAATAAAAGTGTAATATATATATATATATATATTACACTTTTATGTTTCAATAGTTTTTATTAAAGTTTTACAGTTTTACAAACTAAACCGTAATCATCATGAAATATACTACCTTATCAGGGTGACATATCGGTATACCGGTATACTTGAGGAAACCTCCTCTCATAGCATGCATAGCCCATTTTTACAGTCCTGTTACACAATACGCTTTATTTTACACTTTTATTATAACTTTGAACTATGCCACTTATCACCTGAAGGCCCCCATAGCCAGACATGTTTGTTTGCAACATGACAGGGATCCCAGCTGTCTTACGTGCTGGGTTCTGGAGGTGGTTCCCCAGGACAGTAGAGGGTAGAGGTAGTAACTTTGACCAGTTGGTGCAGCAGCATGAAGCTAGATGGATATGGGAGCTGGAGGCTACTAAGACACCTGGTATGAACGGCAGCCTTAGTTTTGTTCCCTTTCTAAAAGATACATAATTATTAACAATCATCCTCATTATCATTCTTTAATTACAATAATTTTTTTGGGGGGGGGGGGGTTCAGTATTTTTTCTATTTTTTTTTTCAGTATTTTTCTTTTTTTATTCTTTTGCAATTATTCACATTGGTATTTATTTCATACTTTAACTCATTTGTGCACTGGCTAAGGTAATTTAGACAATCTATTTAATAGCAATGTAGAGAAAGAGTGATTGTTTTGCCAATATGCATAGTTCAACTCGGGGGGAGGGGGTCAAATCACTATTTGTTGCTGGGTTTGAGGGCTAGACCCATGCACGCCATTTTAATATGTAGTGTTTTAGGTTGATAAAAAATTAAAAAACTTCCGCACCAAAAAACTAATCAATATTAACCTATGTGTATAATATATATTACTATTATTGAAATAAGCAGCTCCCCTGAAAACAATGAAGTAAAAAACTCCTATTGAATGGTAGTAGATGAGAAGAGTAGGGGGCGCTAGTGATTAACAATATAGTGGATACCTTTAAATGATCAAACAGTGTTTAACCAATAATACAAACACTAGTGACAGTGCAGCAGGTAGAAAAAATTAAATAAAAATATAATTTATAAAGTCCCAATATGTGGAAAAAAATTGAATGGATATCTCAGTCCAATCCAAAAAAATGAATCACCAAACAAAACCGAACAAATCTTGCTGTGATGATATATGTAAATCTTCAAACAAAGTGCATTCCAAATCCTCCACCACAAAGAAATAAGGAAAACTTTGCCGACACCCAAAGTGCTCAGGTAAAGTAGTAAGCTTACCAGAATGTGTAGACTTCTTTAGTTAAAAAGAAAGTCACACTGGCTTTGACAGGTAGGTGCCTGTACACATATAATTGGCTGGATGGAAATGTGTTCCCTCTCTCCTCCGATAATCAAGGACATGACATGAAATATAAGCAAAGACTTCTCATAGTGCAACCCATTTATTTAAAATTATGAATTAAAACAACACAGCCAAATGGCTTCTTACATTATCCAGCCAATTATATGTGTACAGGCACCTACCTGTCAAAGCCAGTGTGACTTTCTTTTTAACTAAAGAAGTCTACACATTCTGGTAAGCTTACTACTTTACCTGAGCACTTTGGGTGTCGACAAAGTTTTCCTTATTTCTTTGCGGTGGAGGATTTGGAATGCACTTTGTTTGAAGATTTACATATATCATCACAGCAAGATTCGTTCGTTTTTGTTTGGTGATTCATTTTTTTGGATTGGACTGAGATATCCATTCAATTTTTTTCCACATATTGGGACTTTATAAATTATATTTTTATTTAATTTTTTCTACCTGCTGCACTGTCACTAGTGTTTGTATTATTGGTTTAACACTGTTTGATCATTTAAAGGTATCCACTATATTGTTAATCACTAGCGCCCCCTACTCTTCTCATCTACAGTGTTTTAGGTTGACTTATTAAATTTTCCTCCCCTTCAGGGACACTCCTATGGGAAGGATGGACACAGCAGGCATTAATTGCTTTTGTTGTCACATTGTGGCTACCAGGATGATGTAATTGCGCTGTGTGCATGGTGATGGCATCACTTTGTGTACGCAATAACGCCGCTAAGCGTGCGCAACGGCACATGCGCATTAGCATACAGGTGTTGTCCTGTTCGTATGCCTGGCATGTGATAATGCTATGGCGGCCATTTTGAGCCCAATTGGAACACATGGTGACAGAGCTTACTCCCAACAGCCTCTGAAGCAGCCGGCTGAGACAGGCGAAACCTGTCAGGATTATGCCAGAGTCTCACCTTCTCACCGTGACCAATCAGTGACCTATATGGAATGGGATTGCTCTAGGATGGATGTTACATCCACTAGCTCTGAGAACACCACAGACAAAAGGATCTGATAAGTATCACTGTATACATGCTTCTTGCGGATGCTGGGACATTGACCATGATCTAACTATAGGATTTACAAGCTATTCTGTTGGAGATGTGGATTGGAGTCCCCAGAAGATTTTTGGATACGTTTTTTCTATACTGTTGTTGTACTTTACTCACAGTGCGAGGGAGGACTGCAAAGTATATTGATATTTCCTGGCTTGGTCATGCAGGCATGACTTTCTGCTGACCCACAGTGAAAGCTGGACTTCTGTTATAATCTTTGATTTATTAACCTCCTCTAGACCACTGTATTACAACTTGAACAACTTTGTTGGGTTCCCCTATGAACTATATTCTTTAAACACAATTGTAAAAAAAGAGGGAATGGGGAATTTGGATGCAAACTTGGCACTGTCCTTTCAAAAATGGAACAGTTGGCAAACATGCTAATTGCACACTTTCTTTTCCTTCACAAATGTCTATTACTGAGACTTTACAGTCTCTGAATATCTTTTTTTTCCTCCAGGCTACACAATGTGAGGACAAAGAAGAAGGTCACACAGGACAGTACAGAAGAGTATCATCACAAGCTGTCCAGACAAAAGTCAAGGGGCACAGAGGAAGTGACAAGGGCAACAAATCTCATTACGATGGGAGATCTTGGTATAATTACTCATACTTTTCCTCAGGGTTGCATTTACCTAACAACACGCACAGTATTTTGTTTGAAATCAACACTGTGTTAACCAGAATTTTTCTGTAATGTTGGCTGAACAGCCCAAAAAAAATTCTGGGTATATTTTGCAGAAGAGGACATAAATATTGCATACAATAAGGAAATAAGGAATATAGAGAAATGTTGCAAAATTGTAAGTTTTATAGCAGCTAGCAGTCCAAGTGCATTTTTTCAGCTTTAGTTCCTTAGGACCCAGTCTAAAATAAAGTGATAAATAAAGATTACAGATAGATGGCCAAGTGCAAATAAAACACAACAGCTTCTAATAAACAACTGCTACTTATTTGAGGAAATCTGCACTTACTTGCCAAGCGCAAAGCACTCCATCCGAACGGTGGTTCCCTTAGCTGCAGTAAAAGTGAATGGAAAGTGCACCTCAATTTTTGGTTCATACTCCCCCATCACACCTGGGAAATAGAGAAAAGACTTATAAATAACAGGGATATCACTTCTTTACATAGAAGGTTTTTATCATGTGAATCACTTCCATAAAGAAGACCAGATGTGAGAGTAATAAAGATGATCATGAGTTTAAAGGCAGCATATTAGTTTGGCTTAAACCCCAACTCTAGGAATTTGCAAAAAAAATCACCCTTTGAGTGGGGTTTCCCTGCACGGTAAGGGTTAAATGCTTGAAGCTACATGAAGGTCATAATGAATGGTGATAAATCCCTTTCCCGATCTATACCAAACTCTTGTCCTTGATGAGGGTCTGCTATGGATTTTAAGTTGGACAATGGACAGAATGGACCCCCCTTAAATCATACCAAGCTCTTTTCCAAGCATTCCAAGCATTCAGGCAGGAACAAGCAGGGGAGGACGAAAGGCCTCTGCCCCCATCAACTCTAAACCATACCAGAACAACATGGGTTGGTTACCCCTGGTTAACTCATATCTCAAAAATGTAAAAGCAAATAAAAACACAGACACACTTAAAACATCCCTTTATTAAAAATGTCCCCAATACTGTCCCCCAATGTAGATCCAAGGTCATGTCATCCAGCGATGTATATCCCCCCACCTCGATTACCTGCTGGCAAAAACACATTGACCCGCACTGCTGAACCACTGGCTCAGATATTCTCATTGCAAATTACATTTCCCCAGCTAGCAGCTGCATGTAAACAAAGGGATTGGGGATGTATGCTGGCTGACGTCATTGACCAAATATGATCATGATGACCATATTTAATCAATAATGTCAATAATATTCCCAGCTGAAGAGGATTTTTGTGGGAAATTTACCTCATGGGATATTTATTTTTGATCATTGTGGGGTGTGTGTGTGTGTGTGTGTGTGTTTATTTACTATGTATCAATTATTCGGGAATAGGAAACCAGTTGTACTATGTGACATATTTGGTCAGTCATGTACCACTAACTGTATTTTTCATAGGAAATACCTGAAGTCCATAATCGGATTTGCCCATTTTTTTCCTGTCAGAAACAGAAGTATGACCAGGGTTTTGGTAAAAGTATTTCACTTCCTAATGGTAAGGTATACCAACAGCCTAAAGGCTCTATAGCAGGAATGCCATCATGGACCTACCAGTATAATTCTGGAGTAAAATATGTGTAGCGATACCTTCAACTAAGAGGGCCGCAGATTTCGTTTGGGCCCTGAAGACAGCTCCGCCAACCCCCGGCAATTTACTCGACCCCCTACTGGCACAGTTAGTTATGGCAGCAATATAATTCTTATACTATATGATAAAACTCAGACACCAAGGCAATAATGAAAGGGGTATCTAATTTACTTTAGATTTGTGGAAAAAAGGGTTAACAGTGGTAACAGTTCACATAAAATAGGTTGCAGAGCCCTGCAGCAATAAACATACTTATACACTAATGGAATAGTAAAGGTGCACCGCGTGGGCGACCGTTAACTAGGCGCCCTGTGGCGCAGCAACTAAATGAACTAACTAGCTGGCCAGGCCTGGCTCAGATATCTAAAACTCAGTCTGTAGGGGATGATGGTTTCTTCACCGGCAAGTCTTTAAAGGTGGTGCACATAACAGAATAACATTTGTAATCCATTGGGAAGATTGTAATAGAATAAACACTTTACTGAAGAACCTCTGGAGTTCAGCTCTGATATGGATCTCCAGTGAGAGTACCAGATATAAACTTGTGGGCCACGGCAGTCTATAGGCACATCAGCAACAAACAGTATATGGTCTGAGCATACGCTCGCTCACCCCTCCGGACGCGATCCCAGTCCGCGAACTTCCACCGACTGTGTCCTCACACACAGTGTCTCCAGCGATCGGGTCCCCGATCCAACCAAGGCTGTAGATAAGCAGTCAGATGCCACCCAGGCTCACAGTGGGGTGGAAGGCTCTTTGGTGCTGCGCAAGGCCTCAGGCTTCAGGCCTTGCACTCCGGCACATCCGCACAGGAATATCAGTCACTGAAGTCTCGTGTCCCAAAGAGGCCGAGCCCAGCCTTGCCTCCTCCTTTTATAACCCCTCCCATGAGTCTCTGGGTGGAAACATTGCCGAAAGGGGTTCTGGGTGAGGTAGTCCCGGGAGTCTTAAAGGGGACCCCGCTACACACTCCCCCCACTTAAATTCTTTGGTCCCCAAAGATTTTTTTTTTAGAATACACTGCGTACAACCCCAGACAACATTGCATAAGAGGTTGGCATAGGGAATTCCCACCAAAACCGAGGGGTTGGATTCCCTTGCCCACAGGTCACACTATCCTGAGTGGCCTGCCTAACTGTGCCAGAGAGTGAGTGGGGGTTGCCCTCTACCACATGTACAGTGGAGGGATCCGGATTCTCTACACTCCTCCTAGCAGTGACCACAGAATCTTCTGAGCTCTCCCCCATTTGTGGGTAGGTCAACCTTCTGGGAGGCCTTATGACTCTGCAAGCCCTTTGTTCCCTTGGGGTTTCTGGCTCTGGTGCCACAGGCTCTTCTTCTGCAACAGGCTCAGGCAACACGGCAGATTCTGGAACATCTGCTTCAGGAGCCGAGGGATACATAGAGTCTCTAGGGACCTGTTCACGGTAAACATCACAGGCATCTTCCCAGTAATCCGATGAAGGACTAGATGGGATGAATTCAGCGGCTTCTGCATTCAGTTGTCCATCTATAGTGTCTTCAGTAGTTGGAAGATCTATAGCAGAAGTTCCTTGAGTTGGGGAAGGCCACAGCCAGTCAAGCTCTCTCTCTTCATCTCCACTGAGTTCAGAAGCTTCTTTATCTTCAGTCCGAGAGGTCTGGGACCGAGTGTTTGGCCTGGGGGTATCCAGAATAGAGACTGGTTCAGGGGAGTCCCTCACTGGAGGTATCCTGACCGCTTCAGCAAGTGGGAGCAGGTGGTTTCGATGCCACGTCTTCAGTGGGCCTACCTTTCCTTCTGGCTTCAACTTGTAGACAGGTAGGCCCGGCAGCTTCCTACAGATGACATAGGGTTCAGATTTCCATCTGTCTGCAAGTTTGTGTTTTCCAGGGACCCCCAGATTGCGTAGCAGTACTCGGTCCCCAGGCTGCAGGTCTTGTACCCGGACCTTCAATTCAAAGTTTTTTTTTGTTTCGAGCTCCCCTTTGATCTGAGGCCGCTTGAGCTTGTTCATAAGCTACTTTCAGGCTGTGTCTGAGCCTGTCCACATATCCTTTGTGGGATGTGGCTGAGGAATGGTCCAAAGAGGTGCCAAAGGCCAAGTCCACAGGTAACCTCGCTTCTCTCCCAAACATGAGTCGATAGGGGGAGTAGCCTGTAGCATCATTGGTGGTGCAGTTGTAAGCGTGTACTATAGCTGCTATGTGTTTGCTCCAATGTTGTTTCTTCTCACTTTCCAGAGTCCCCAACATGTTGAGCAGGGTTCGGTTAAACCTCTCCGGTTGAGCATCTCCCTGTGGGTGGTAAGGTGTAGTTCGAGTTTTCTTGATTCCTAGCGAATCCAAAAGTTTCCGGATCAGCCGACTCTCAAAGTTCCTTCCTTGATCTGAATGGAGTCGTTGTGGCAGCCCATAATGGACAAAATACTTTTCCATAAGTACCTTGGCTACTGTGGAAGCCTTCTGGTCTTTGGTTGGGAAAGCTTGGGCATACCGGGTGAAATGATCGGTTATCACCAGAACATTTCCTAGTCCACTCAGGTCGGGTTCCAGGCAGAGGAAATCAATGCATACCAGATCCAATGGGCCTTGACTTTGTAGATGGCCCATGGGGGCAGCTTGATGGGGTAAAGTTTTCCTCTGGATGCAGCGTGCACATGAATGGCAGTACTCTTCCACTTCTGCCCTCATGCAGGGCCAATAGAACCGACTTCTGACAAGTTGAAAGGTCCTTTCCACCCCTAGGTGGCCATGATTGTCATGTAGGGCAATCAGAACAGTCTCTCTGTGTATTTCCGTTAGAAACAATTGCCATTTATCTTCTAGGTCATCAGAGGGGCCCCTTCGGTAGACCACTCCCTGATGCACCTGTAACCTGTCCCACTCTTTCCTCAACAGGCGAGCTTCCTTTGAGGAGTGACTCAGAAGTCTGTTTGAATCCTGATTCTCCAGGGCTTCCAGAACTAATTTCCCCATGGGGTCTTCTAATTGGTCACATCTTAGCTCCTTCTTGGACAGCTTTGGCAGATGGTCTTCCTCCAGTTGAGTTACTCTACAGTACTGTTTGGGGACTCCTACCATGGTAACTCCTATCTCTTCCGCCCTTGAGCCTCCTCTGGCTTGTAACTCAGCCCCTTGACAAAGGGCCCGCACCCCGTCCGGTGCCACTTGAGTCCAGTCTTCCATGTCACGGGTGGGACCATGAGCTCTTCTGGACAAAGCGTCTGCATCTCGATTCCCAATCCCTGGCCTGTACTTTAAGCTGAAATTGAATCCGGACAATGCGGCCAGCCACCTGTGTCCAGTGGCGTCCAGCTTTGCTGTAGTGAATAGGTAGGTAAGGGGGTTGTTGTCGGTCTTCACAGTGAACTCCGCCCCATACAGGTAGTCTTTGAGCTTGTCTACTACCGCCCACTTAAGGGCCAGGAACTCCAGCTTGTGAGTGGGGTAGTTTTTCTCAGAGGGGGTCAGGCTCTTGCTCACGTAGGCAACAGGCCGTAGTTGCCCTTCGTGTTCTTGATAAAGTACTCCTCCCAGACCGTCATGACTAGCATCTACGTGTAGTTCATAGGGTTTGGTTGGGTCTGCGTAGGCCAAGACTGGAGCAGTGGTTAGGCTCTTCTTCAACGCCTGGAAGGCCTCTTCACACTTCTGGTTCCACTGAACTCTGACTGACTCTCCCGGCTTCCTGAACCCTGAGTCGTCCTCTTCTCCCTCAGTCTTGAGCAGTTCATTCAACGGTCTAGCAATTCGGGTGAATCCTTCCACAAACCTCCTGTAATAGGAGCAAAACCCTAAGAAGGATATGAGTTCTGTTACTGTGGTGGGTCGTGGCCAGGAGGTAACTGCCTCCAATTTCTCAGGGTCTGTGGCCACCCCTTCTTCAGACACTATGTGCCCCAGATAGTTCACAGAAGACTGGTAGAACCGACACTTTTCAGGCGAAAGCTTGAGTGCCTCCTCACTGAGTCTCCTCAAGACTTTTTCCAGCCTCTCCTCGTGTTCCTCCAGGGTTCTTCCAAAGACAATGACATCGTCCAGCTATACAAGGACTTCAATAAGATTCATGTCTCCTACAGTCTTCTCCATGAGACGTTGGAAGGTAGCAGGAGCTCCAGACAGTCCCTGAGGCATTCGATCAAACTCAAAGAACCCCACTGGGGTTATGAAGGCTGTCTTCTCCTTGTCTTCTGGATGCATAGGAATCTGATAGTATCCACTCTTGAGATCCATAACGCTGAACCACTTGGCTCCAGATAAACTCTGTAAAGCGTCCTCTATCCTTGGAGTGGTGTACTGGTCGGGTATGGTCCTCCTGTTGAGAGTCCTGTAGTCTATACAGAGCCTCAATGACCCATTCTTCTTCCGGACCACCACTATCGGGGAGGCATAGGGGCTTCTAGACTCCCGGATCACACCAGTCCTCTTGAGTTCTGCAATTTGTTCCCTTAGATCCTCCATATATGCTAGTGGGACCCGACTGACCCTCTCTCTTAAGGGCTTATCTTCTTGGAGGCGGATCCGATGGGTGGCACTCCTTGCACACCCCACATCGAACTCATCTTTGGAGAAGATCTTCTCCCATCTGGTCAACTGGGCCTTGGCTCTCTCTTTCCAAGCCCTGGGCAGATTCGGGTTTTCCATGGACAGCTTCTCCCAAACATCTCCTCCTTCACCTGTCCCCTTGACTTCTGACAAGGTAACAGGGGCAGCAGGGCTCACCTGGCCCAGCAGCATCCTGGCTGGGATTTCCATGGGGCCATCTGTAGTGTTCCTAATATTCACCGGATCTCTACAATGGGCCTTCTTCAGGGCCTTTAGTGGAATCACTTCTGGTATCACTTCTAGACCGGGGGACTCTTCCCTTGGGTCGGACTCCAACATGACAAAGGGTCCAGGCTGCTCCCAAGTAAGCTTCACAGTGGCTCTGAGACAGGTTACTTCGCCGGGCTGCAACACTACCCCTTCTCTTCCAAGTCTCCACACCTTTCCTATCCCCTCTCCAGGGGTCTTCTGCTCTAGGACCAGCCGTTGATAGGCCGTCTTCAGCATGGGGTGGATCTTGGTGGCCGCTTGCCCCTTCTCTTCCACTAGAGGGGTCAAGAGTCTTCGGACCAGGTCCGTGTTCGTCCCTATTATAAGGGAACTCTTGTTGGCTCCTGGCGGTCGAGGGCACACAACTGCCAGGGTGTCAAACACTTCGGCCTTCCCAGCCACGGATGGGTCAAAAGTCATCTTGATGGGCAGATAGCCATCGTAGGGGAAATTCTGGGTTCCAATCCCACATATTTCTAGTCCCTCTATCTTCTGGATGGGCAGGTGACTCAAGTGTTTGTCGTAGAAATCCCGGTATAATAGGGTCACTTGTGACCCAGTATCCAAGATTGCTCTGGTGTAGACTTCCTCCACTTGAATAGGCACTATAGGAGATGGGCCTACCAGCTTCTCCGGATATGGCCTGACAGGGGTCGCCTTCTTCTGGCCCTTTCCCTTCGGACTCTCTCTCGTCCAACTCCCTTTGGACTTTAATCTTTCTTGAGCCTGGTATGCATTGACCCCCCCCCCTTTCAATGGGTGTACGGACCCGCTGAGGGATACTATTGTTTTTCTCAGGTGTGTACCCCCTCTGAGGAGTGCTGTGCCTCTTCTGAGGGGTCTTGCCCCCTTTCTCTGGGGTGTATCTCTGTTGAGAAATGTTGTGTTTCCTCTGAGGTGTTTTATCTCCTCTTTTCTTCTGCTTCGCATTCAGCTTGGAGCTCACTGAAGGTGATGGGCACCCGGTTGACTCCTTCACCGGGGCCCTCTGAAGTTTCCCGCCGGCTTGCGGTTGTCCGTTTCCTTCTTCTTGGAACTGGAACATGTAGCTGCAATATGGCCAATTCCTCCACAGTTAAAGCAGACTATATCTCCCCATTCTTGTAAAGATGCGGGTGCTGAAGCAATTGGGAATAATTCCTTCCTTGGTACTTCTCTCTTGGGACTCTCTGGGTCTTTTGCTATCAGAGAGGTCAACATCTCTAACACCTTGGACATTTGAGATTTTAGAGTGTCTACCTCTGAGTCTCTTTCAGGGGTCATCACTGGGTTGACTAACACCTGTGCGGGGACAACATTTGTCTTAATCATTCGCTGGTCCTGTTGTAGCGCCTCCTCATCTCTGATGATTTTTATCAAATCAGCATAAGTCAGTAACGTTCCTCCTCACAAGGTTTTCAGGTGCAGCCAGACTGGATCCGAGCGTAACGCTCCCTTTAAGACCTGCTTCATTCTTGCCGCATCTGTATCTTGGGGCTTCATTCCCTTCTTCAACACAATCTTGCACAGCAACCTGTTCAGTCTCCTAACATACTCTGAAAGTTTCTCCCTTGGCTGTTGGAAAGTGTGTTCAAATTGGTAGACCATCTCTGTCACCTTTTCTAATTGACCAAACTCTTCCTGTAGCATGGCTAGACAGTCTTGAGCCGTGCAATCTGCATTCCCAAACCGAAAGCTTTTCACTGCTTCTGCTGCTGCGCCTTTGAGGCTCTCTATCACTCGTTGCCTCTTCTGCGCTTCAGGCACCTCCCATGCCTCTACTGCTTGTAATGCCTGCTCCATCCAGGTATCAAAATCTTCTTCCCCTGCAGGGACAGGGAGCTTCCCTGAGAATGTTTTCAGTCTCCGGTAGCTAGTCTCTACATGCACCGTGTTTGTCTTCTGACATTTGATTAGCAGATCCCCTATTGCCTTTATCAATTCTGGTGATATAGCAGTGGCAGGTGCGAGTGCCACCGGGGGTGTCACCCCCACTCCTCTTTCTGGTGAGGTACGGGCCGCAGCCTGCGGTGATCCCATCTGTGATGGTTCCTTCTTTATAGTTACTGCGGGCGCCAACCTATAGGTTCTATTGTCTGGCGTCTTTACACACTTGTGCTTGCAAGCCTCTGGTACCCCGTCTCCGTATTCCACCAGTGCATACTGATATGAAGTGTCTGGGTCTGATTTTATATCTATCACCCATGGTGTGTGATCCGTGGACACTAACTTCATTAACTCCTCTACCATGTCAGTCTTCCATTCCTCCCCTGGGAGACTGATGACTATCGAGTTGTTTGGCTCTGCCCTAGAGGTTTTGCACCACTCTTCTATTTCTTGCGGGTCCATGCCGGCACCTCTGGCGTTTAATTGCTGTATCAGGATCCCGGACGAGAACCCCCACGTGTAGCGATACCTTCAACTAAGAGGGCCACAGATTTAGTTTGGGCCCTGAAGACAGCTCCGCCAACCCCCGGCAATTTACTCAACCCCCTACTGGCACAGTTAGTTATGGCAGCAATATAATTCTTATACTATATGATAAAACTCAGACACCAAGGCAATAATGAAAGGGGTATCTAATTTACTTTAGATTTGTGGAAAAAAGGGTTAACAGTGGTAACAGTTCACATAAAATAGGTTGCAGAGCCCTGCAGCAATAAACATACTTATACACTAATGGAATAGTAAAGGTGTGCCGCGTGGGCGACCGTTAACTAGGCGCCCTGTGGCACAGCAACTAAATGAACTAACTAGCTGGCCAGGCCTGGCTCAGATATCTAAAACTCAGTCTGTAGGGGATGATGGTTTCTTCACCGGCAAGTCTTTAAAGGTGGTGCACATAACAGAATAACATTTGTAATCCAGTGGGAAGATTGTAATAGAATAAACACTTTACTGAAGAACCTCTGAGTTCAGCTCTGATATGGATCTCCAGTGAGAGTATCAGATATAAACTTGTGGGCCACGGCAGTCTATAGGCACATCAGCAAAAAACAGTATATGGTCTAAGTATACGCTCGCTCACCCCTCCGGACGCAATCCCAGTCCGGGAACTTCCACCGACTGTGTCCTCACACACAGTGTCTCCAGCGATCGGGTCCCCGATCCAACCAAGGCTGTAGATAAGCGAAGTCAGATGCCACCCAGGCTCGCAGTGGGGTGGAAGGCTCTTTGGTGCTGCGCAAGGCCTCAGGCTTCAGGCCTTGCACTCCGGCACATCCGCACAGGAGGATCAGTCACTGAAATCTCGTGTCCCAAAGAGGCCGAGCCCAGCCTTGCCTCCTCCTTTTATAACCCCTCCCATGAGTCTCTGGGTGGAAACATTGCCGAAAGGGGTTCTGGGTGAAGTAGTCCCGGGAGTCATAAAGGGGACCCCGCTACACATGCAATCCACGCACAAAGATAACCTATAATTTCTGGACAGCACAGCATCAAGGCCACCTTGTCAACCCCTAAGCTACCACAATGGCTTTCCTTTTATTCCCGTCAGGCAGCCATGAATCATTTGTTTTTTATTTGTTTCCACAAGTCTGTTTTACATTTGATCTCCCGTTTTCTACCACTTCAGCTTCCTATTCTGTCTCATTTCTTCTGCATCTGGAGCATTTCAGAGTTTAAATAGATTATCACGTCTACAACTTGTTTTTGTCCCTGTAGATTTCCGACACAGCAAATTTATCTTACTCTTTTAGATTTGTTTTCCAAACAGAATCTTTCTAGCGCCCGCAGTCTTATTAATCTCTGCCTTTGTAACAAATGTACCCTTTGATAGTCATTCCGCAAATGTCCACGAGAAATGTCACTACCTTCTTCTTTAGAAATGGCTCCATTTGTTATTTAAAATTAGGGGGCCTCCAGCCTAATCAAATTTCTATAATTCATTACTGCTCTTTTCTTTGTTAAAAAAAAGTGGATGAAAAGAGAACCAGTGGAGTTGAAAGAAACCATTTAAGGTTTTGGAAGGGAAAAGTATTTTTAAATAGCTTTTGGATTGTGTCTCCTAAGTTACTTAAACTCGAATTTACTGACATTCTCATTATGTGAGTAGTTCAATCACAAGGTTTTATAAGAAAGTATTTTTCAAATATAAGCAGATATCATGTGACAAACAGATTTGGTGTAAAGTGAATGGATTTAGTACTTGGCTAAATCATGATTTGTTGATCTACCTGAAAATGTACATAATCCAGAGTAGACCCTACAAATCATAAAAAGCTGTTGACAGAATTTACCATTTATGCCAATGATCTGGGTAGTCGGAATGGAATCAAAATATTTTTTTATGCGTTTAAATATTTTCTCTCTTTATTATGTTCAGTACTAAATCATTTGTATCCATTTTTAATTATTTATATATGAAATATTGCATATGAATATGTCCCATTTACCCATTCTTTGCAGTGCACAGATAGAGTCCTAAGCATGTTTCAGAGCAGCAGTTGTTCTAAACAGACTGGGAAGAGTCATAAGAGGGACACTCCCACTCCTTCTCTGCTCTTGTAGATGGTAACATCTTTACTAATGGACAAACACAGTTTAGTACAGATTCCCCAAACTACAGCCCACTGGTTGCAATAAGGCGACCACTACAATCAAAAGGCCCTGCAGGTTTCTCTCATTGTAAGCAAAAAGTAGGGTTCGGCTAATTGGAGTGGTGGTGTAAGAGAACTGCAGATTCGCGTCTGGCACGCGCGCGTTCCCGGACAACAACAGACTTCCAGAATGCATGCGCAATGAATGGCGTGCACGCGCAGGAGCGTGTCCCTAACGCCAGTTGGCGCTAGACGGCCTATTTAAAGGGTGCTCTGACTCTCTACAAGTGCTGACTGGTCTTCAGCTGTGTCCTGATCCTCTGAACCCTGCTTATTACCTGCTTGATACCGGTTACTGATCCCGGCTTCCTCTGACTCTGCTTCTGGACTCTGTTTTACTTGATTACTGGTACCTGACTCCGGCCTGCACCTGACCTTCCTCCTGCTTATGCCTTGTACTCTGCAGCCCGCCTGTTACCGAACCCGGCTATCTCCACGACTCGGCTTTCATCGTCTGCCCGGCTCTGACTCTGGCTCTGGAGACCTGCGCTGGCTCTCTATCTTCTCAGCTCTCCTGTGTCCAGTGCTCTCCTGTCTCCTGACCACAGGAAGTACTGACAAGCCACCAAGCCTGAACCTGCAAGTTGGTTGAAGTTCCTCTTTAACATCCACTGATCTTCTGAGTTCCACCCTGGCTCTTCACTGGCTGTCCTGCTGGTATCACCGAGCCTACTACTTCCACTGCAGGTTCTAAAAGCAACATTCCCAGGCACTCGTGTTCCTCCTGACCCTAGCCACCATCTGTTCAGTGGGGCTTGGGTAGGAGATACAAGGGAGGCCGACCTCGTCATATCAGACTCCTACCAGGTACGTGACAGGTGGCGGTTGCCAAGATGAGACTTCCAGCACTCAGAATATTAACACATACAATATCAGATGGAGCTTTCTCATGGCCAGTAGTGGTTGCATAGTGTGATGCAACCAGTCATGATTTCACCACAAGAAGTAGACCAGAACTCTGCAAGTTAAATGCCACTGAAAACCAATGGTGGGGCTACATTTCTCTAACTAGCCACCAACAACGGGGCTACATTTTCCTACTGACCACCAACAATGGAGCTACATTCATCTCACTGATCGCCAATGATGGGGTCACATTCCTCCTACTGACCACCAATAACAGGTCCACAATACTCCCACCAACACCAATAATGAGGCTTCATCCCTCCCACTGAGCACGATTGATAGTCTTCCCACTGACCACCACTGGTAGGGTTATAATCCTCCTGCTGACCATCACTGATGGCACAACATTTCTCCAACTGACCAGAACAGAAGTGACAGGGCTATATTCCTCCCACTAACTACTAATGACCACTGATAACCAATAAACTTCTCAATGACTGCTGATGCTGTGGCATTTAATACTTCTGTTGATGTCTAGGCATTTTCTTCTCCTACTGACTGCTGACCACATGGGCATTTATTATGTCCACTGGCCAGTGATAAAGGAGAATTTATGACTTCTATTAGACACTGACTCCTAAGCATTTAATTTTTCTGCTAACCACTAACACCAGAGTATTTATTACTGCCACTGATCACTAACACTTCTTTACTTCTACTGGCCACAGCCAGCTCCCAAATTGTCTGCCGACAGTGAAATGTCCCTTTGTTTAAAATGTTTGAGGACTCCTGGTCTAGTAGAAAGCAGAAGTTAGAAGTTACTAAAATGTGCAATGTATTACTCCCTGTAGAAAATGGTTATCTCTAAAATACAGCACGTTTTCAAATTAAATTTTAAATAACACTGACCAAAATGTATCTTAGTTTCCCTTAAGATTGGTAAATGAATCACGCTTTGTCTATACATTGATTAACTGTCCCCCTGTTGAAGAGCAGACTGATTAGCTTATCTCCAATTATCAAACATATCTAAGGTAAATACTGTTCTATTGTTAGACAAATCCTTCATATTTAAAATGGACAGGCTAGAGATAGATACAAATCTAATTTTAATTGTTATTTTTGCTATGAAAGAGTGGTTGAAAGTGGTTTAAATTTCCTCACAAGTGCCCAGCATCGTTTTTTTTTTCTTTTCTTTTTTTCTATAAGGGGAGTGATTTTGCACAAAATCCCCAAAAATCTGTAACGACCATTTCGATTTTAGGTTAATTGCACTTGGTTAGTGAAATAGACATTCTAGTTGGTGCTATAAATTTATTTACTTAATCCATTTCTATTTATCTTGTTTAATTAGATCTATGTAAGTATCTAGCCTGTCCATTAATAAGGTAAATAGAAATGGATAAAGTAAAAGAATCCATAGCACCAACTAGAATGTTTATTTCCAGTGCAAGTAATCTGAAATCTAACTGGCCAGGGCAGTTTTTTGGGGGATTTTGTGCAAAATCACTGCCCTTTGCTATGCCTTACAGGCAAGGAGCTGATACAAATCTAGTTAAATAAGCTAAATAGAAATGGATAAAGTAAAGGAATCCATAGCACCAACTGGAACTTCTCTTTCACAGAGCCAGTGTGGGTTAAATGAACGCTGATTGGCTGGTACCGATTTTAGAATTTCGTGCAAAATCCCAGCCTTTTGCAATAAGAAAAGACAAAATCTAATGCTGGGCATTTGTGAAGCAATTAAACCACTTTTTACCACTCTTTCATAGCAAACACTGAATGAACCAGGACAACAGTTGTGATCCTTTCAATCTTGCTTTGCATTGTTCTGATATATTTACAGACTCTCTACTACAGTATCAATCCACCTTTTCTTTCACAATGACTTCTGTTAACCAGTAAAATAGGCAAATGTGGTACAAGAGAAACAATTCTAAATATGTACCATACAGTATATTTAAAGATACATAATGCCAGAACACTGGAATGAACAGACATCCAAAAACTCCAGATTCAGAGGGACCTCATCTGCTAACTGCAGTGTAGATTGTCTTTGGAAGCTTATAAAGCTCAAGAGTTAATATCTCCCAATCACAGAAATGCAGTGGTGGCTTCTGCTGCTCTGGTCAACAGCTAGTAGAAAAAAAAGCCCATTTCCCTTAGCTGCTTCTTATTTATTGACCCCATGACAAAAGAGCCTGTTAAAAATGAATTGTTTTGGTCAATGTATTGGAGGTTCTCTTTGGACCAAAAGTCTTTGCTCTGTGTATTCTATATGCCTATCAAGAGAGCAGTGTAGATTGTCATTGGAAGCTTATAAAGCTCAAGAGTGTATTCATCTCTCCCAATCACTGAAATGCAGTGGTGGCTTTTGCTGCTCTGGTCAACAGCTAGTAGAAAAAAAAAAGCCTATTTCCCTTGGCTGCTTTTTATTTATTGACCCCATGGCAAAAGAGCCTGTTAAAAATGAATTGTTTTGGTCATTCCAAAGGTTAGAAGGGCCATAAAAGAGTATTCATTGCTCCAGTGTTTATCAAGGGAATGAGTTAAACGTATACTTTTGTCCATTTCGAAAAACCGTAGGGAGATGCATATCATTTTTTTTATTACAGTTTAGCTACATTTATTACCTATTGTGTTTCTTATTTCCTTGGCTAATACATGAGTTGTAAAAATATATTGCCTAAGCCCTGGGGAACATAGGTGTATTACAGGTGACAACAGCGTATGAAGGACATACAGTAGTGTATAAGGGCTGACTTTGGTTATAAAAAGCAATTCACCTTAGCTTCTCTAAAGTCAAATAATTTTCACTATTCATACCAGACAACCTGAAATACAAACTATAATGCTAAATGATTGTTTTTTTGTTTTTTTTTCTAACATATGTTCTGTTAAAAAATACTTTTTATTTGATACTGTCATAAGAATTGGTAGGTAATATACTCCAGAGTCTATTACTGTTGTTCAATACTTTTTGCCCATTATTCTTTTTCAGTTGCATTATATTAAAGTAGATGAAAACGCTAACTTAATCACATTTAGTTTCCTAAAGCTTTGTATCTTTAACCGCTTGCCGACCGCCGCGCAAACATTTACGTCGGCAAAATGTCACGGAGAGGCAAATGGGCGAGAGTCCCCTTTAAATTGCCGCCGTGTGGTCGCGCGACCCTGCCGCGAGCTCCGTGATGTTAGTGCAAACACAACATCTCCCTGTTCTGCCTAGTGACATGTCACTGATTGTCTGTTCCCTCTTAAAAGGAACAGCGATCAGTGACGTGTCACGGCAAGCCACGCCCCCTAACAGTTAGAAGCACTCCCTAGGTCACACTTAACCCCTTCAGCGCCCCCTACAGGTTAACCACTTCACTGCCAGTGTCATTTTTACAGTAATCAGTGCTTTTTTATAGCACTGATCGCTGTAAAAATTACAATGGTCCCAAAATGGTGTCAAAAGTGTCCGGTGTGTCCGCCATAATGTCGCAGTCACGATAAAAATCGCTGATCGCCGCCATTACCAGTAAAAAAAAAAATTTAATAAAAATTAATAAAACTATCCCCTAATTTGTAGACGCTATAACTTTTGCGCAAACCAATCAATAGACGCTTATTGCAATTTTTTTCTTTACCAAAAATATGTAGAAGAATACGTATCGGCCTTAACTGAGGAAAAAAAATGTTTTTTTATATATTTTTTGGGGATATTTATTATAGCAAAAAGTAAAAAATATAAAAAAAAATTCAAAATTGTCGCTCTATTTTTGTTTATAGTGCAAAATATTTAAACCGCAGAGGTAATCAAATACCACCAAAAGAAAGCTCTATTTGTGGGAAAAAAAGGACGTCAATTTTGTTTGGGAGCCACGTCGCACGACTGCGCAATTGTCAGTTAAAGCGACGCAGTGCCAAATCGCAAAAAGTGGCCTGGTCTTTGGCCAGCGAAATGGTCCGGGGCTTAAGTGGTTAACTAGTGCAATTTTTTTGTACTAAAATACTTACTTTAAGCTTTTTTTTTTTAAATTTGAGTGCTTCTGATTTCATGCTGTCTTTTTACAGCCATTGTCCTAATAAATGTAGTTTAGTGATGGCTGCCATGCATTTCTCAAAGAAGGTTTACTGATGGTGACAATAGGGGACCATGAATTTAATGGCATCCCAGTCTTAGTCCGTAGGGATCAATATGGAGTTGGTCCACTCTTTGCAGCTATAACAGCTTCAACTCTTCTGGGAAGGCTGTCCACAAGGTTTAGGATTGAGTCTATGAGAATGTTTGACCATTCTTCCAGAAGCGCATCTGTGAGGTCAGGCACTGATGTTGGACGAGAAAGCCTGGTTCACAGTCTCCACTCTAATTCATTCCAAAGGTGTTCTATCAGGTTGAGGTCAGGACTCTGTGCAGGCCAGTCATGTTCCTCCACCCCAAACTCGCTCATCCACACTTTATTGCCAAAATTATTGGGCCATCTCTCCAAATCATTTGGTGGAGGTGGGATTATGGTGGGGGGTTGTTGGTCCCTTAGTTCCAGTGAAGGAATCTCTTAAGGCATCAGCATACCAAAACACTTTGGACAATTCCATGCTCCCAACTTTGTGGGAACAATTTGGAGATGGCTCCTTCGTGTTCCAACATGACTGCACACCAGTGCACAAAGCAAGGTCCATAAAGACACGGATGAGCGAGTTTGGGATGGGGGAACTTAGCTGGCCTGCATAGAGTCATGACCTCAACCCGATAGAACACATTTGTGATGAATTAGAGCAGAGACTGGGAGCCAGGCCTTCTTGTCCAACATCAGTGCCTAACCTCACAAATACGCTTCAGGAAGAATGGTCAAAATTCCCATAGACACACTCCTAAACCTTGTAGACAGCCTTCCCAGAAGAGTTAAAGCTGGTATAGCTGCAAAGGGTGGGCCAACTCAATATTGAACCCTGCGGACTAAGACTGGGATGGCATTAAAGTTCATGTGCATGTAAAGGCAGGTGTCCCAATACTTTTGACAATATAGTGTATATGTGAAAAGGAATGCTAAAATGCACCATGTTTTTAAAAATAAAACCCATAAATGGGTAAGTTGGATTAGATCTCCTCCCTAGCCAAAAGTTACAAGGCTGCAATTCAATGTGGGCACTTTTTTTTATTGACTATATCCCTTTCCTTCACTTTCCTATAGGACAGGAAGCCAGGACAAATCTCTTAAATTAGACCAAAAATAGGGGTTTTAACTACTTACTACCCTATCCAAAATGAAAAAAAAAATAGTTATACTTTTAAAATGTTGCATTCACAGAACACTACAATTGCAGCTAATGTCATAATTGTCTCAAATGTATGCATGTACTGCCCACCCTATGAATGAGTTACTAAAAAAAAATCCAAATATCTATTAAAGTGTAACTAAAGGCAAATCTCTTTTTTTTTACTTTGGACAGAGTAAGGAAGGGTTAGAACTCCTGTCACCTGGGTCACCGGTGTGTCACCGGGGTCACCAGAACTAGTGTCCCCATTGGAAGATTTTCCCTCTATTACTGTTCTGGTGTCAACCCAAAATAGTTTTTTTTTTCTTTTACTTTCACCTTCGATGATAATTGTAAACAGGACAAAGAGAGAGGGGGAATCTCCTTAACGAGGGCACAGTCGGCAATAAAAACTGACCCGCCACACTATATCCAAAATAGAAAATAAAGTTATGCCTTTAGTTTTGCCTTTAGTTACACTTTAATAAAGATAGACAGACTCACAGACATGTTGATAGACAGACTCACAGACATGTAGATAGACAGATACCGTAGATAGATAGATAGATAGATAGATAGATAGATAGATAGATAGATAGATAGATAGATAGATAGATAGATAGATAGATAGATAGATAGATAGATAGATAGATAGATAGATAGATAAACTGAGATATAATTTTAGCATATAGTAAAAGTATGACTAAACAGCTTTGTTATCTCCATAGGCACTGAATAGATATCACTTTATATAAATTACCAACAAGTATAACGAAAGTTAATATAGTAATGTGTTATTACAAAAGGGAACTTCTAATCTTTTTTTATATATTGTATTAAATTGTTTTATAGGCTTCCGCCAAGTGAAATTGAATTGTAGGAAATGAATGATTGTCAAGGACATTCTAACAAATTAGATATTCATTTTACTGAGGAACCAGCCAAGGTATTTTTTGATGTTTTTATTTAATTTGTTTGGTATCAATGAAGATAAGTTTTCCTTTGAGATATATAGGAAAAGAAGTAAAAGACTGATAGCAGCTAAAGTCAAACAATCCAGCAGAATGTGACATGAAGATTTAATATCACTCTTTATTTTCATAGATGGAAATATACCGGTATATGACGTGATTGGTGATCCTCATAAACCTGTCTCTCTGACCTGTCCAATGAATCACGACGAAATGGACATAGACTAGACCATTATATCACTTAGGGATTAAAGGTCAAGTCAATGTCATTTCATTCTTGGATCAAAAAGGATTGAATAAGATTGTAGAAAATTGTGAAGCCATAATTTATGGTCAATCAGACATTCTACACAATCCCACCTTTATGCACTTACTAAATGGTTAGCCCTTGAGGTCTATCGATGAAAAGTATTCCTCACACAATCCAAATCTGTTAAAATCCTCAAGGATTACAAAACTGTTTTAGGCTTGGTCTACAGCTATATATGAACTCTCTAGGGGGAGGGGTGGAAATACGTGAAGAAGCCATAGGGGCCCATACAACTCTCCTAGCTAAAGAAGGGAAATACCCAACATTGTGTGCCAGCTATAGGCCAATATCCTTGATTAATGAAGATATAAAGGCTTACGTGAGGATATTGGCTGAGGGGCTGAAGCCCTTTATGTCAAAATGGATAGAAAAAGACCAGGTGGGCTTTGTCCCTGGGAGGAAAGCGAGGGACAAAATTCTAAAATTAATAAAAATATTTTTAAACAACTACACCTACAGGTGGCCAGTTTTTTTGCACATTCCTGCACTTCGACTGCAGGGCATCCAGTTCATTTCAATCAGCTGCCCTACACTCAAGAAAGACGCAAAAAAAAGTCCCAGACTATTTTCCAGAAAACATGAAAACTGCGTGCATTTGCAGATGGGTAGGGGTGCCATTAACAATTAATGGCACTGCCACACATCTGCTAAAGGGCAGAATGATTCTATGCGTGTCAGGAAAGTAATCCGAACATGCATACTGTAGATCTGAACCTAGTCCTAAAGAAAAAAGAAAAGATGGCTCTAAAGGGCAATGTTATGGGCAGTCAACTCCATGCTTTCTCAAAAACATTGGTAAGTAACATAAGAAGTACAACCCCTACTGGTGGATGAGTTGCTTCTTATAAAATGTTTTATGTGTTTTCTAAAATGTTTTAATACTATTGACAATAAAATTGTACTATATTTGGATATTTACAGTACCTTGCATTGCACAGTAAACTGTTTCTGTTCTGTTTATATGAATACAGCGCCTTAAAAAAAGGTATTCATACCCCTTGAAATTGTCCACATTTTGTCATGTTACAACTAGGGATGAGCCGAACACCCCCCTGTTCGGTTCGCACCAGAACCTGCGAACAGACCTAAAGTTTGCGCAAATTTTAGAACCCTATTAAGTACAATGGACTCGAACGTTCAAAATCATAAGTGCTAATTATCAAGGCTAATATGCAAGTTATTGTCCTAAAAAGGGTTTGGGGACCTGGGTCCTGCCCCAGGGGACATGTATCAATGCAAAAAAAAGTTTTAAAAACGGCCGTTTTTTCGGGAGCAGTGATTTTAATAATGCTTAAAGTGAAACAATAAAAGTGAAATATTCCTTTAAATTTCGTACCTGGGGGGGTGTGTATAATATGCCTGTAAAGCAGCGCTTCTTTCCCGTGCTTAGAACTGTCCCTGCACAAAATGTAATTTCTGAATGAAAAAAAGTAATTTAAAAGCACTCGCGGTTATAATGAATTGTCGGCTCCCGGCAATACAGTGAAAAGTCATTGATAAAAAAAAAATGCGTGGGGGTCCCCCCAAATTCAATTACCAGGCCATTCAGGTCTGGTATGGATATTAAGGAGAAGCCTGCGTCAAATAAAAAAAAAAATGACGTGGGGTTCCCCCCAAATATCCATACTAGACCCTTCAGGTCTGGTATGGATTTTAAGGGGAACTCCACCCCAAATTTTCAAAAAAATGGCGTGGAGTTCCCCCCAAAAATCCATACCAGACCCTTTATCCGAGCACGCAACCTGGCAGGCCGCAGGAAAAGAGGGGGGGACGAGAGAGCGCCCCCCCTCCTGAACTGTACCAGGCCACATGTCCTCAACATGGGGAGGATGCTTTGGGGGTCTGTGACCCCTCAAAGCACCATGTCCCCATGTTTTTACAAGGGCCTCATCCCCACAACCCTTGCCCGATAGTTGTGGGGGTCTGCGGGCAGGGGGCTTATCGAAATCTGGAAGACCCCTTTAACCAGGTACGAAATTAAAAGGAATATTTCACTTTTATTGTTTCACTTTAAGCATTATTAAAATCACTGCTCCCGAAAAAACGTCAGTTTTTAAAACTTTTTTTGCATTGATACATGTCCCCTGGGGCAGGACCCCGGTCCCCAAACACTTTTTATGACATTAACTTGTATATAAGCCTTTAAAATTAGCACTTTAGATTTCTCCCATAGACTTTTACAGGGTGTTCCACGGCTTTTCGAATTTACCACAAACACCCCAAATTGTTCGCTGTTCGGCGAACGTGCGAAAAGGCAATGTTCGAGTCGTACATGAGTTCAACTCGAACTCGAAGCTCATCCCTAGTTACAACCAAAAACGTAAATGTATCTTATTGGGATTTTATGTGATAGACCAACACAAAGTATCACATAATTGTGAAGTGGAAGGAAAATGATAAATGGTTTTCCAAGTAAATATCTGAAAAATGTGTTGCGCATTTGTATTCAGCCCCATCAGAGTCAATACTTTGTAGAACCACCTTTCACTGCAATTACAGCTAAAAGTATTTTTGGGATGTCTCTACCAGCTTTGCACATCTAAAGAGTGACATTTTTGCCAATTCTTCTTTGCAAAATAGCTTAAGCTCTGTCAGATTGGATGGAGAGCATCTGAACAGCAATCTTTAAGTCTTGACACAGATTCTCAATTCCATTTAGATCTGGATGTTGACTGAGCCATTCTAACACATGAATGTGCTTTGATCCAAACAATTACATTGTAGCTCTGGCTGTATGTTTAGGATCGTTGTCCTGCTGGAAGGTGAACCTCCGCCCCAGTCTCAAGTCTTTTGTAGACTCTAACAAGTTCTCTTCTAAGATTTCCCTGTATTTGGCTCCATCCATCTTCCCATCAACTCTGACCAGCTTCTCTGTCCCTGCTGAAGAAAAGCATCCACACAACATAATACTGCCACCACCATGTTTCACAGTGGGTGATGTGCAGTATTAGCTTTCCGCCACACATAGCATTTGCTTTTAGGCCAAAAAGTTACATTTTGGTCTTATCTGACCAGAGCACCTTCTTTCACATGCTTGCTGTGTCCCCCACTTGGCTTCTCAAAACTGCAAACAGGACTTCTTATGGCTTTCTTTAAACAATGGCTTGACACTCTTCCATAAAGGCCAGATTTGTGCAGTACACGACTAATAGTTGTCCTGTGGACAGATTCTCCCACCTGAGCTTTGGATCTCTGCAGCTCCTCCCGAGTTACTATGGGCCTCTTTGCTGCTTCTCTGATTAATGCTCTCCTTGTCAGTTTAGGTGGATGGCCATGTCTTGGTAGGTTTGCAGTTGTGCAATATTCTTTCCATTTTCGGATGATGGATTGAACGGTGCTCTGTGAGATGTTCAAAGCTTGGTATATTTTTTCAAAATCTGTATCCCTGACCTGTTTGGTGGGTTCCTTGGCCTTCATGATGCTGTTTGTTCAATAAAGTTCTCTAACAAACCTCTGAGGGCTTCACAGAACAGCTGTATTTATACTGAGAGTAAATTACACACACGTGGATTCTATTTACTAATTATGTGACTTCTGAAAGCAAATGGTTCCACTCAATTTTAGTTAGGGGTATCAGAGAAAAGGGGGCTGAATACAAATGCACACCACGCTTTTCACATATTTATTTGTAAAACATTTTGAAAACCATTTATCACTTTCCTTCCACTTCACGATTATGTGCCACATTGTGTTGGTCTATCACATAAAATCCCAATAAAATACATATACATTTTTTGGTTGTAACATAGTTACATAGTTATAATAAAGGAAAAAAAAGTTGCGCTAAACGTGAAAAGAAAAAAAGTGACCCTATGAATGATGTTTAGGGGTATCGTGTGGAAACATAAATCAAAGTAACACACATAAAAAATTATTGATATTACACCAATTACCAGATGAACAATAAAGGTAGTGATACTTGAGTAAAAATTAAATATGAAATAAGATGGTCACAGAACTCGCATCATATTAAAAATTGCACTCTGCCTGTGAAATAAAAATAATGTCCACCGTCATATAATGTCATATAAGTGAATAAAGAGCACGGCGGCTCTCCAAGTGGATGAACACTGTGAATAAGGTGGTAAAAAATCAACACAGGACAAAATATTCAGTAGCAAAGTTCATGAATGAAATGCATTGAAAAGCCTTCAAAACAATGCTCCACCGTGACCGATACAGTCCATAATGGATAGACACCAGGGATAAAGTGATGGATAGGACAGCCTTCACCCAGAAACACACTGCCGCATACCGCAGATCGATGATCCCTTATGACAGGGGATCGGAATGCGCCTGTGGCTAATTCCCCAGCCGAGGGTATCTGGCATACAGCATGCAACAAGGGAGATGGCGTCCTGCCCAGGAAGTAGCACCTCGCAGTATAAAAAGTGCGGTCCCAATGTTTCAGTATACCCAAGCTTTTTTTTACTCTGCATTTTTGTAAGTGTCCATTTTTATCATATGTGCAATAAAGTGTGTAAGGATTTACACTATTAGCCTTCTTTCCTTTCTGGGTATACTGAAACATTGGGACCGCACTTTTTATACTGCGAGCTGCTACTTCCTGGACAGGACGCTTTGTGTTACTTTGATTTATGTTTTCACACGATACCCCTAAACATCATTCATAGGCTCACTTTTTTTCTTTTCACGTTTAGCGCAACTTTTTTTTCCTTTATTATGTCTTTTGGTGTTGTATAGCACTTATTGTTGCAGCTTTAGTTTAGGTTTATTCACAAATTAGCACAGTTTTTCTCTTTCCAATAGTTACATAGTTAGTCTGGCCGAAAAAAGACCATCTAATTTAACCAATAGAGGAAAAAATTATAGTTATATATACAGTGTATATATATATATATATATATATTGTGAGGGGGTTAGCTCGGTAGCGGGTGTGTGTGACCCCCTGGATGGGCTGCCCACACAAAAACAGGCCCAGCAGACGGAGGTTGTGGTTTTCAAGATCAAAAGGTGCGGTTTATTTCTCTATTTACAGTGACAAAAACACAGCAAAGCAAAAAGAAACATAAACAAAATAAATCCTGGTCAGCTTGACCTCTGACTAAACATGCAGGTTTCCCTAACTAACAACTGGGATCAGCCTGGTGCTGTCCTAGTCCCTAAGTCCCTGGTTTAGTAAATGTCCAAACAAATAGCCACACAGGCTTTGTCTCACCGCACAGGGGTTCACTCTCCCTAGACAGTCCACACAGGTCTGGGTCCAGGCATGAGCAAACACCTAATGAAGCTGGGAGTTTTTATAGAGGCCTTAAACGAGCTGACAAGCTTCAGCTGGTCTCATCAACTCCCTGCCTGCACGACGCCCTGCACTCTCCCTAGAGGTATGAATCATCCATGAGCCCACTAGCCTCAGCTGGGCTTCATCAACTCTCTCCCTAGTTGTATAAGTCGGCATAAAGCCTGAATCTGGGAGAAATATACCTACCCCCCTGGATGCAACCAGGTGACTTTACCTTCCTGCTGTCACATACCCCCCCCCCTCTTGTTTTAACCTTGGGGTTGGAACACCAGCAATCAGGCATTCATGTACTCGAGACAAAGCATCCACATTCCCCATTTGAACGCCAGGGCGATGCTTTACTGTGAAGTTGAATTCCTGTAGGGCCAGGAACCACCTATTTACTCTTCTATTTGTCTCCTTGTTTTGAGCCATCCACTTTAACGGAGCGTGATCCGTAACCATGTCAAAGTGCCTACCTAGCAGATAGTACCGAAGGGAATCTAGAGCCCACTTCACCGCTAAACACTCCTTTTCAACCGTGGCGTAATTTACCTCATGGGACTTCAACTTCCTGCTGAGGTAAATGACTGGGTGCTCTTCCCCGTTCCAGACCTGGGACAATACTGCTCCTAACCCCACATCTGACGCATCACTTTGTACGACAAAGTCTTTAGAGAAGTCGGGTGAGTACAACACTGGCTGGCTACATAAGGCTTGTTTCAAGAATTGGAATGCTGCCTCAGCCTCGGGGGTCCATTTAATCATGACCGACCCTTTCCCTTTCGTCAGGTTGGTTAGGGGCACAGCCTTAGAAGCAAAGTGGGGAATGAAGCGCCGATAATAACTCGCGATTCCCAGAAAGGCTCGTACCTGCTTCTTGCTGTTGGGACGTGGCCAACTCTGGATGGCCTCGACTTTGTTGAGTTGGGGTTTTATTACTCCCCTGCCAATGGTGTACCCAAGATATTTGGCCTCCTCCTGCCCAATGGTACACTTATTGGGGTTAGCCGTAAACCCCGCTTCCCGGATAGAGTCTAGGACTGCTTGCACTTTTGGCAGATGTGAGGCCCAATCTGTGCTATGGACAATTACGTCATCCAGGTAAGCCGCAGCATACTTCCGATGGGGCCTCAGTATCTGGTCCATTTTCCGCTGGAATGTGGCCGGCGCATTCTGTAACCCGAACGGCATTCTCTTATATTGGAACGCCCCGTCTGGGGTTACAAATGCGGTTTTCTCTTTGGCCGACTTGGCCAGGGGAATTTTCCAATACCCTTTTGTGAGGTCAAGAGTCGTCATGTATCGGGCTGTTCCCAGCCGGTCGATCAACTCATCTATACGTGGCATGGGGTAGGTGTCAAATTTTGTAACTTTGTTCAACTGACGAAAATCGTTACAAAATCGCCAGCTCCCATCCGGTTTAGGCACCAACACAATGGGACTAGACCAATCACTTTGGGACTCCTCTATCACCCCTAAGTTCAGCATTTTCTGTACTTCCTCCCGTATTGCCTCCCGTCGGGCCTCTGGGATCCGATAGGGTTTTAACTTCACCCTTTCACCGGGCGGGGTAATAATATCATGCTCTACCCCAGATGTTTGTCCCGGCAGCTCAGAGAACACCTCCTTGTTGCGAAGCACAAACTCCTTAACCTCCTGTTGTTGGGGTTGTGACAAGGTGGCTGCTATTCCAACCTCCGGAATCACGCAACCAGTTTGAGCTGGTGACCAAGTTTCTGCGACTAGGGACTCTCTATCCCTCCAGGCTTTCAACAGATTAACATGATAGATCTGTTCGGGCTTTCACCTTCCTGGTTGTCTGACCTTGTAATTCACTTCGCTCACTTTTTCCATTATCTCGTAGGGGCCTTGCCATTTGGCAAGGAATTTACTTTCAACCGTAGGGACAAGTACCAATATCCTATCCCCCGGGGAAAAGGTACGGGTCTTGGCTCCACGGTTGTACACTCTCTGCTGTGCCAACTGCGCTTGGGCCAAATGTTCCTTCACGATGGGCATTACCTGTGCAATTCGATCTTGCATCAGGGCGACATGCTCAATCACACTCCTGTGGGGAGAACTCTCACTTTCCCAAGTTTCCTTGGCAATATCCAACAGCCCTCTTGGGTGTCTCCCATACAGTAACTCAAAGGGGGAGAATCCCGTAGAGGATTGGGGCACCTCCCTAATAGCAAACATCAAATAAGGAAGTAGACAGTCCCAATCCTTTCCATCTCTATCCACCACTTTCTTCAACATTTGTTTTAGGGTTTTGTTGAATCTTTCAACCAGCCCATCGGTTTGGGGGTGATACACAGACGTACGCAATTGCGTCACTTTGAACAATTTACACAGCTCTTTCATAACCCGGGACATAAAGGGTGTACCTTGGTCCGTAAGCAGTTCTTTACAAATACCCACCCGGCTAAAAACAAGAGATAGCTCTTTGGCTATGGTTTTGGCCGAGGTATTTCGGAGAGGGATCGCTTCTGGATAACGGGTGGCATAGTCCATTATAACTAATATGTACTGGTGCCCCCTAGCGGACTTGATTATAGGACCTACCAAATCCATTGCGATCCTCTCAAACGGGACCTCAATGATGGGTAGAGGGACCAGCGGGCTACGGAAATGTGGCATCGGGGCCGACCTCTGTCACACAGGGCAGGAGGAACAATAATTTTCTATGTCCTTCATCACCCCAGGCCAATAGAATCTCTGTAATACCCTCTCTCGGGTTTTCTCTGTCCCCAGATGACCTCCAAGAATGTGCCCATGGGCCAACTCCAACACCAACTTCCTGTAAGGTTTGGGCACCACAAGCTGCTCAACGGTTTCTTCTGCCCTTTTTGCCACCCGATACAGTAGGTCCTTCTCTACGCTGAAGTATGGGTAAGTGCAGGTATTATCTGGGTTCACTAACTCGCCATCTATTTCCACTACGTTTTCCCGTGCCTTTATTAGGGCGGGGTCTTTTAACTGTTCTGTGGCAAAATTTTCCCTGTGAACCTCAAGATCAGAAAACTCCACAGACGGTAGGTTTTCGTCTGAGGAGGTGGGCTCCTCTCCAGTTTCTTGAGTCTCACCTGCCAATACTGACAAGGGAAATTCTGGAGAGTCCTCACCACTCTCAGAGGAGTTCTGGCTATCACCTTCCTGGTACATAGGGGCACCAGTGGGGGGCTCAGGATCATCCCACAGTTCCCAGAACTTCGGAAAATCCCTTCCCACAATGGCATCATGCGGTAGTTGAGATACTAACCCCACTGGATGAGAGAGGGTACCTTTGGGGGTCTTGAAACACACTGTAGTCACTGGATACTCTCGGGTGTCCCCATGCACACAAATAACAGCTACCTTGCTATTCCCAGAGACCTCTGTTTTAACTAATTCAGCCTTTATCAGGGTCACAAGGCTACCTGAATCCAGTAATACCACAACATTTCTACCATTAATACACATTTTGCATAAATGTTTCTCAGTTCCCCGAATGGCAGTGCATGCGACTGTCGCACACAGCGACTGACGTCTTTCCGTCAGAAAGTCACATTGCATGGGTTCCTCCACAACCGGGCAATTTGCTGCAATATGTCCCGCTTGCCGGCAGCGGTAGCAAACAATCCTTTTGGCTGCCTCTTGAGCCCCCGACTTCCCAGGCTGTTCTCGCCAAACCCTGGGCAGAGCTCCCACCCTCTCACTCTCTCCACCCTCACCCCTTGGAATCATCTTATCCGCCCCTGGGGATGGTCTGGTCTTAGGGTGGAAAGTCCGAGAGTCTCTGGAAGAGGCCGTCAGGTTCTCTGCAGCCAAGTATCTCTCTACACAATCCACAAGTTTACCGGCCGTTTCTGGGTCTCCCTGGCTTACCCACTTTTGAATGGCGGTAGGAAGAGCTCTCAAGAAACGATCCATCACAACACGTTCCACAATCTCCGGTGCGGACAAAGTCTCTGGCTGTAGCCACTTCCTGCTCAGGTGAATGAGATCATACATTTGAGACCTGGGGGGTTTTCCAAGCTGGAAAGTCCAGTTATGCACACGCTGAGCCCGGACAGCCAGGGTGACACCCAGCCTTGCCAATATTTCAGCTTTTAGCATCACATAGTCTTTTGCTTGGTCAGGCTCTAGGTCATAGTAAGCTTTCTGCGATTCACCAGTTAACAGAGGAGCCACCAGTCCAGCCCACTGCTCCTCAGGCCACTTTTCTCTTTCAGCAGTCCTTTCAAATGTGGTCAAAAATACCTCTGGATCATCCTCTCCAGTCATTTTTGTCAATAAACGAATCACCCCAAAGGACGCGGTATTAGTGGGACGGCTTTCCTCACTGGTCTGCGGACGTTGCTGCATTACTGCTTCCATCTGTTGTTGTAGTCTCTGCTCTTGCTTCTGCAACAGGTCTATGAAGCGGGCCTCAGATTGCTGCTGGGCTTGTTGCTGGGCTGCGAAGCTCTGTTGTTGAGCTGCAAGGCTCTTTTGCAAACCTGCATTTGTCTGCTGTTGATTGGCATTTGCTAGAGCCAGCTGTTTCAGTATCTCCTCCATGCTGGCTTAAAAAAAAAACTGCCACTGGTTCTCCACCAACTGTGAGGGGGTTAGCTCGGTAGCGGGTGTGTGTGACCCCCTGGATGGGCTCCCCACACAAAAACAGGCCCAGCAGACGTAGGTTGTGGTTTTCAAGATCAAAAGGTGCGGTTTATTTCTCTATTTACAGTGACAAAAACACAGCAAAGCAAAAAGAAACATAAACAAAATAAATCCTGGTCAGCTTGACCTCTGACTAAACATGCAGGTTTCCCTAACTAACAACTGGGATCAGCCTGGTGCTGTCCTAGTCCCTAAGTCCCTGGTTTAGTAAATGTCCAAACAAATAGCCACACAGGCTTTGTCTCACCGCACAGGGGTTCACTCTCCCTAGACAGTCCACACAGGTCTGGGTCCAGGCATGAGCAAACACCTAATGAAGCTGGGAGTTTTTATAGAGGCCTTAAACGAGCTGACAAGCTTCAGCTGGTCTCATCAACTCCCTGCCTGCACGACGCCCAGCACTCTCCCTAGAGGTATGAATCATCCATGAGCCCACTAGCCTCAGCTGGGCTTCATCAACTCTCTCCCTAGTTGTATAAGTCGGCATAAAGCCTGAATCTGGGAGAAATATACCTACCCCCCTGGATGCAACCAGGTGACTTTACCTTCCTGCTGTCACAATATATTTATATATATATACACACCGGTATATACAGTCAGGTCCATAAATATTGGGACATCGACACAATTCTAATCTTTTTGGCTCTATACACCACCACAATGGATTTTTAATACTTGGTTGCAAATCTTTTGCAGTCAATTACAGCCTGAAGTCTGGAATGCATAGACATCACCAGACGCTGGGTTTCATCCCTGGTGATGCTCTGCCAGGCCTCTACTGCAACTGTCTTCAGTTCCTGCTTGTTCTTGGGGCATTTTCCCTTCAGTTTTGTCTTCAGCAAGTGAAATGCATGCTCAATCGGATTCAGTTTAGGTTATTGACTTGGCCATTGCATAACATTCCACTTCTTTCCCTTAAAAAACTCTTTGGTTTCTTTCGCAGTATGCTTCGGGTCATTGTCCATCTGCACTGTGAAGCGCCGTCCAATGAGTTCTGAAGCATATTGCCCAAAAAACTTCAGAATTCATCCTGCTGCTTTTGTCAGCAGTCACATTATCAATAAATACAAGAGAACCAGTTCCATTGGCAGCCATACATGCCCACGCCATGACACTACCACCACCATGCTTCACTGATGAGGTGGTATGCTTTGGATCATGAGCAGTTCCTTTCCTTCTCCATACTCTTCTCTTCCCATCACTCTGGTACAAGTTGATCTTGGTCTCATCTGTCCATAGGATGTTGTTCCAGAACTGTGAAGGCTTTTTAAGATGTTGTTTGGCAAACTCTGGCCTTCCTGTTTTTGAGGCTCACCAACAGTTTACATCTTGTGGTGAACCCTCTGTATTCACTCTGATTAAGTCTTCTCTTGATTGTTGACTTTGACACACATACACCTACCTCCTGGAGAGTGTTCTTGATCTGGCCAACTGTTGTGAAGGGTGTTTTCTTCATCAGGGAAAGAATTCTTCGGTCATCCACCACAGTTGTTTTCCGTGGTCTTCCGGGTCTTTTGGTGTTGCTGAGCTCATCGGTGCGTTCTTTCTTTTTAAGGATGTTCCAAACAGTTGATTTGGCCACACCTTATGTTTTTGCTATCTCTCTGATGGGTTTGTTTTGTTTTTTCAGCCTAATGATGGCTTGCTTCACTGATAGGGACAGCTCTTTGGATCTCATATTGAGAGTTGACAACAACAGATTCCAAATGCAAATAGCACACTTGAAATGAACTCTGGACCTTTTATCTGCTCCTTGTAAATGGGATAATGAGGGAATAACACACACCTGGCCATGGAACAGCTGAGCACACAATTGTCCCATTACTTTTGGTCCCTTAAAAAGTGGGCGGCAGATATACAAACTGTTGTAATTCCTACACCGTTCACCTGATTTGGATTTAAATGCCCTCAAATTAAAGATGAAAGTCTGCAGTTAAAGTACGTCTTTTTTGTTTCATTTCAAATCCATTGTGGTGGTGTATAGAGCCAAAAAGATTAGAATTGTGTCGATGTCTCAATATTTATGGACCTGACTGTATATATATATATATATATATATATATATATATATATCACACACACACACATACACATAAATAAAATCCTATATATACAAAAACCTATACCCACAGTTGATCCAGAGGAAGGCAAACAAAAACACCAAAAAAGCATGATCCAATTTGCTCCAGTAGGGGAAAAAATTCCTTACTGATCCCCCAAGAGGCAATCAGATATTCCCTGGATCAACTTTACCTATAAATATTAGTATCCAGTTATATTATGTGTATCTAGGAAAGAATCCAGGCCTTTCATAAAACAATCTACTGAGCTGGCCATAACCAGCTCTTGAGGGTGTCTATTCTCCATTTTCACAGCTCTTGCTGTGAAGAAGCCTTTCCGTATTTGGGGATTAAATCCCTTTTCCTCCATGGCATGACAAAATGTGGACAATTTCAAGGGGTATGAATACTTTTTCAAGGCACTGTGTGTGTATATATATATATATATATATATATATATATATATATATATATCCTGTAGCGCAGTGGTCATCAACCCTGTCCTCAGGGCCCACTAACAGGCCAGGTATGCAAGATAAATTAAATAAATCACATGTGATATCATTTGCTGCTCAGTGATTGCAGTATTCTAGTCTGCATCTCCCCATGGCAATACATAAAATCTGGCCTGTTAGTGGGCCCTGAGGACAGGGTTGATGACCACTGCTGTAGCGTACAGAAAACAGTTTCTGTTTATATACTTTTGATGCACACCGATTTAGAGGTTGTACTTCACATGTTACCTACCAGTGGGCTTGAGGAAGGGTGGATTGGACTGCCCCAAACAGTTGATGGTTGATATATATTTTTTTAAATAGTCTTCTTTTTGGTTTTCATGAAATCAGCATTGCAAATGCACTTGAGTGGTGCAGCGATCATTTATATACACAATGACAAGGGACAATATATCATTGGATTTCCTTATTCTTTTAGGTTTTCTTTGTGAACTGAGCCCTATGTATGTAAACATTATCATTAATGTTTAGTTACCTAATGGTAATATTATTTACTTTAATGTGATTGGTTGCAAACTCAACTCTTTTGAGGTTATTGAGGATAGTAACACTGCTGTAGTTTAATATGAGCTACAGTAGTAAAGTGTAAATTGTTGTCAGCAGAGGAGGCCATATGAAAAAAACATCATAGTAACAGGACTTTTAATATTAAAACACTGAAATGAAACTGAAGAAAAATACCGTAATCAGGATTCCTATTTAGAGAATATTAAGCACTTACCATCATTGCGTAATGTTAGTGGCGTCGGTGGGCTCATAACTCTGGTGTTAGTCAGAATATTTTTTACATGACAGATATAGCTTCCAACATCTGAAGCTTGTGCTTTAGAGATGTAAAGATTTCCTGTCTCTTGTGAGATAAAACGTCGACTGTCTTCAGCCACAAATGAAGGGTACTCATTTAAAACCCAACTATAGGTGATTTCTGAGGGGAAAAAAGAGAAAGAAAAAAAAAAAAGGATATAAATTTTACTTCAAATGATGTGCACATACATAAATAGAAGCTTTTAAAGCACAAGTTATTAAAAAATATATATATATACCAGTCTGACTTTCCTAGCTCCCTAACCTAAACCAATCTAGAAACCTCCTTCCTAGCTCCCTACCTACTTCACCAAGACAGCTGTGCCATCGTCCAGTGTTTGCCTTCTCTGAGTTGAAAAGCTCTTCAGAGCTGGTTTTGCAGTATAACCTCAGAAGCCTAAATGGGGTCATACTCTGCAGTTAGAGATGCTTGGCATACAGCCCCATTTAAGTGAAGAGGGACCCACTGTGCAGATGTGGCCAGCACAGAAGATATTTTAAGCCATGGCTGTTATTTTTAAGTAAGCATTGGTGTTGGGGTTTTGAAGTTACTGTAGTTTTGGTTAGGAGGCTCTAGAGGTGGGCTAGATATAGTTTTTCATTAAAGTGACCTTTTGATGTGATCTAAGCTAAGGCTGACCAAGGACAGACTGATATCTGTCTAATAATACTGAGCAGTGAGAAGTCAAAACTTGTAGCTGTTCAGCCATAAATCTTCTTCCAGACCTGGCTGTCCAGTGCTAGTTGGATGCCAGTTTATGTAATTTTCATTACTATACATAGTTACATAGTAGGTGAAGTTGAAAAAAAGACACAAGTCCATCAAGTCCAACCTATGTGTGTGATTATATGTCAGCATTACATTGTATATCCCTGTACGTTGTGGTCGTTTAGGTGCTTATCTAATCGTTTTTTGAAACTATCGATGCTCCCCGCTGAAACCGCTGCCTGTGGAAGTGAATTCCACATCCTTGCCACGCTTACAGTAAAGAACCCTCTATGTAGTCTAAGGTTAAACCTCTTTTCTTCTAATCTTAATGAGTGGCCATGTGTCTTATTAAACTCCCTTCCACAGAAACGTTTTTTTCCCTATTGTGGGGTCACCAGTATGGTATTTAGAAAAAAAAATCATATCTCCTCTCAAGCGTCTCTTCTCCAGAGAGAATAAGTTCGGTGCTTGTAACCTTTCTTCATAACTAATATCCTCCAGCCTCTTTATTAGCTTGAGCTAGGTCGGACCAGAGTCTTGTAGATTGGAAGAATTATCGCTTTATTTCTTGAGTAGGGATAAGCTTAGTGTTCGAATCGAACGTATGTTCGACTCGAACTTCGTCTGTTCGGCCGTTCGCCGAATTACGAACATTATGGGCCGTTCGCGCCAAATTTGAGACGCGCGTCACGGTCCATAATGCACTGCGTCATCGCAGTGCATTGCTGGCTGATGATTGGCCAAGTATGCACTATAATTGACCAAGGTCAGGGTGACTTTGGGCACAATCATGGCTCAGGGGATTAGGTACACGCCCCACACTATATAAGGCCGCCTGCGTGTCGGCCTTGTGTAGTGTGTTCCGGCGGCGTTCAGAGACAGACAGACAACAGAGAGAGAGATTTTTGTTCTATTTCAGTTACAGTAGCAATTGCTAGATTGAGCAGGCAGTTAATTTAGCTAGTTAGATCCAGTATATTTAGTATATATATGCACTGCACGCTTTGTGTGTATATATATATATATATATATATATATACATACACACACATAAATACACTGTATACAGTTTAGCTAGATCTCATTGCAGAGCGTTCCTGTTATTCTATTCCTACTAATAATACAGGCAGGCAGTTGAGCTTAGCTGCAGTATATTAAATCAGTATACTGTATACTGGGCACAGTGTTCAGCTAAAGCTGACTGCAGACCATTCCTGTTCTCTTTCTAATAATACAGGCAGGCAGTTGAGCTAAGCTGCAGTATATACTGGGCAAAGCGTTTAGCTAAAGCTGACTGCAGACCATTCCTGTTCTCTTTCTAATAATACAGGCAGGCAGTTGAGCTAAGCTGCAGTATATTTCTGTCCCTGTTTAACAGGGGCGTGTAATTATAATTTTTGCTGCAATACTTTGCAGCAGGGCTCATTTCTGCGCTCCAACTAGAGTAACTAGAGTATCTGTGAGGGGTTGCAGTGTTGTGGCACCAGTGCCTAAGGCCCAATTTTTCTGCCCCTGTTCAGCAGGGGCATTTAATTTCAAATTATTGATCCAATATTTCATAGCAGGGCCCATTCCTGCGCCCACCAAGAGTAACTGTGAGGGCTTACAGTGTTGTGGCAACACCACCACCAAAGGCCCAATTCTTCTGCCCCTGTTCAACAGGTGCATGTAATTACAATTCTTGATATAATATTTCACAGCAGGGCCCGTTCCAGCGCCCACCAAGAGTAACTGTGAGGACTTGTGTTGTGGCACCAGCACCACCACCTCCACCACCAAAGGCCCAATTTTTCTGCCACTGTTCAACAATGGCATGTAATTACAATTCTTGATATAATAGTTCACAGCAGGGCATTCCAGCGCCCACCCGCCCACCAAGAGTAAATGTGAGGGCTTACAGTGTTGTGGCAACACCAACACCTAAGGCCCAAATGTCTGCAGAGTACATAGGGCAGGCCCCTACTTTCAAACATCCGACTTTCGAACGGAGGGAGACAACAGGAAGTGAGAGGAAATCTACCCCTGGGAAGGTAAATTCTCTCCTGTAAGAGTTAATATGGGAAAAAGGTGTCTCCTCTCCACTGATGCTTTATCACCAATCCTTGTTTCCCTAAAACCCCCAAATTTACAAAATTCAATTGTCATTGGGACAGAAAGTGAGGTGAAATCTTCTGAACAGGTGCACAGACAGCAAAACAAATGTTACAGGGGTAATAACCCTTCCCTGTGTTTTCCAAAAAGCTTAATACATTTTTTGGCTGGAGCTACACTTTAAAAATATACCAGTTCAAAATTACAAACAGATTCTACTTAAGAACAAACCTACAGTCCCTGTCTTGTTTGCACCGCCTGTATACTGCTGTTCAGAGTATAAAGGGCCTGGGGGCCCCACGCCTTTCCTTTTTTCCATTTGGGTGCGGGGTTCCCCTTAATATCCATACAAGACCCAAAGGGGCTGGTAATGGGCTGGGGGGGGGTTCCCATGCCATTTTTCTCAATGATTTTCATCCATATTGCCGGGACCAGACATTACATTAAAGCCGCAAGCAGTTTAAATTACTTTTATTCCTTTAGAAATGTCATTTTGTGCAGGGACAGTTATAAACACGGGAAACATGCGCCACTTTATAGGCATACTATAGACACCCCCCAGGCACGATAATTAAAGGAATATTTCACTTTTATTTTTTCACTTTAAGCATCATTAAAATCACTGCTCCTGAAAAAACTGCCATTTTTAAAACAGTTTTTTGCATTGATACATGTACCCTGGGGCAGGACCCGGGCCCTCAAACCCTTTTTAGGACAATAACTTGCATATTAGCCTTTAAAATTCACACTTTTGATTTCTCAAGTTTGAGTCCCATAGACTTTAACAGGGTTTGAAAGTTTACACAAACTATCGGTCTGTTCGCATGTTCTGGATGCGAACCGAACGGGGGGGGGGGGGGGGGTGTTCGGCTCATCCCTATTCTTGAGTCAATCCCTTTTTCAATACATGCCAATATTCTGTTTGATTGGTAAACAGCAGCTTGGCATTGCATGCAATTGCTGAGCCTATCATCTACTAGGACCCCCAGGTAATTTTCCATCCTTGCTTCCCCCAGAGGTTCTCCCCCCAGTGAGTAGATTGCATTCATATTTTTGCCACCCAAATGCATTATTTTACATTTTTCCACATTAAACCTCATTTGCCATGTAGTTGCCCACCCCAATAATTTGTTCAGATCTTCTTGCAAGGTTTCCACATTTGCAGAGAAGTTATTGTCCTGCTTAGCTTAGTATCGTCCGCAAATACAGAGATTGAACTGTTTACTCCATCCTCCAGGTCGTTTATGAACAAATTAAATAGGATTGGTCCCAGCACAGAACCGTGGGGGACCCCACTTTCCACCCCTGACAATTCCGAGTACTCCCCATTTATCACCACCCTCTGAACTCATCCTTGTAGCCAGTTTTCAATCCATGTACTCACCCTATGGCCCATGCCAACGGACCTTACTTTGTACCGTAAACATTTATGGGGAACTATGTCAAATGCTTTTGGAAAATCCAGATACACCATGTCTACAGGCCTTCCTTTATCTAGATGGCCACTCACTTCTTCATAGAAGGTTAATAGATTGGTTTGGCAAGAACGATTCTTCATGAATCCATGCTGATTACTGCTAATGATACCGTTTTCATTACTAAAATCTTGTATACAGTCCCTTATCCCCTTCAAGAGCTTACATACTATTGATGTTAGGCTAACTAGTCTGTAATTTCCAGGGATGTATTTTAGCCCTTTTTTAAATATTGGAGCTACATTGGCTTTTCCAATCAGCTGGTATCATTCCAGTCAGTAGACTGTCAGTAAAAATTAGGAACAATGGTCTGGCAATTACTTAACTGAGTTTCCTATGGACCCTCGGGTGCAAGCCATATGGTCCTGGGGACTTATTAATGTAAAGTTTTCCAAGTCTATTTCTAATTCTGTCCTCTGTTAGCCATGAGGGTGCTTCCTGTGATGTGTCATGAGGACAAACACTGCAGTTTTGGTTACTGAAGCCCCCCCAATTCCCTCCTGAAGACTGAGGAGAAGAATAAATTCAATACCTTCGCCATCTCCCTATCTTTTGTAACCAGATTTCCTTACTCATTCTTTGTGGGGCCAATATGGTCTGTCCTCCTTTTATACTGTTTATATACTTAAGTAATTTATTGGGATTTTTTTTGCTCTCCTCTGCTATGTGTCTTTCGTGTTCTATCTAATTGCACCCTTACATTTCTTGTTGCATTCTTTGTAAAGTCTGAATGCTGATGATGATCCCGCAGCCTTGTATTTTTTGAAGGCCTTCTCCTCTGTTTTTTTATGCATTTTTACATTGGTGTTAAGCCATCCAGGACTTTAGTTCGCTCTTTAAAAAAAATTCCCAATGGGATGCACTGCCTAATGCCCTTATTTAATATGCTCTTATAGCAAACCCATCTCTCCTCCGTGTTCTTTGTTCCTAGGATTTTATCCCAATTTATATCTTCTAGCAAGGTTCGTAGTTTAGGGAAGTTTGCTCTTTTGAAATTCAATGTCTTTGTATTCCCCTTAGGTTTCCTATTTGTGTGATTTATACTGAAGCTAATTGACCTGTGATCGCTGTTTCCTAAATTGCCCCTTATTTCCACATCCATGATCAGGTCTATATTGTTGGTAATCAGTAGGTCTAGTTGTTGCATCTACCATTTGACCCATGAAATTGTCCTGCAAGACATTTAGGAACTGGTGAGCCTTAGACGAATGCGTGGTTCCCTGCGCCCAGTCTATGTCTGGATAATTAAAATCCCCCATTAGGATGACACTTCCCATCTTTGCTGCCAATCCAAATTATGATAGGAGGTCCGTCCCCCCTTCCTCCCTTACTGAAAGGAAATGACAAAAACCCACCTGCACAAAAGCACTGTATGGGCCTTCCAGTAGTTACAAATGCTCATTATAGCATCTCCAGAAGTCATAAATGCTCAGATCTCTGTGCAATCATCACAAACAAATTTGTATTCAATGTTTGGCTGAAGATATATCTGATTGGTTGCATTCGTAATAGTTTCACAATGATCAGAAAACTCTGAGTTGCACTAATGAGTACTATTGGTAAGATTTCACTACAACATCCCACTCTTTCATGCTTCATAACTAGCATTGCACATTTTACTCTGATACCTAATGACCACATATATAATACTTTAAACAGTAAAGCATTCTGATTTCCAGCAAGGTATTCTTAGTCATTATTTTTTCCAAACTAAACCTTTCATTATTAGTATGTGCTACAGTAAACTGCATGTTATATGTGTATCTATCTACCGCATGCCCCTAACTATATTATTAAATTGTGTCAGTTTTGATACTGTATGTGGGTACCAGTTCAATATGCTGAAAGTAAGGTAAGATCAAACAGAAGTCAGATACAGGGACAGGCCCAAATGGAATCAAAATGGACAATTTGCATGCTTCTGTTTTAGACTATTGTACATCCTTATTTTCAGAGTAGTGATATTGACAACTTTATCTGTTAGGTTGCAATATTTAATTTCTAAAATATACTTGAATTCAGTTTCACCTTTACTTGGGGGAAAATATTGATGTTTTATTGAATATTAGCGATGGGCCTGTGTCTGATCTGAATGCCGCAATGTTGCAGTCCCGCTAAAAATCGCAGATCAATGGCATTACTAGTAAAAAAAGAAATGCCATAAATCTATCCCCTATTTTGTAGACGCTATAACTTTTGAGCAAACATTCAATATACTCTTATTGGAATTTTTTTACCAAAAATATTTAGAAAAATACATATTGGTCTAAACTGATGAATAAATTAGTTTTTTTTTTAAATTGGGGGATATTTATTACGGTATATCAAAAACTAAAAAATATATATTTTTTTTCAAAATTGGCGCTCTTTTTTGTTTATAGTGCAAAAAGAAAAGAAAAAAACGCAGAGGTGATCAAATGCCACCAAAATAAAGCTCTATTTGTGGGAAAAAAAGGATGTCAATTTTGTTTCGGTACAACATCGCATGATCACGCAATTGTGATTTAAAACGACGCAGTGCCATATTGCACAAAATGGCCTGTTCATTTAGGGGGCAAATCCTTCCTGGGCTGAAGTGGTTAAGGGGAACACTATGACAGAATTAACAAAAAGAAGGCCATTTAGGTATTTTAAGGGGAACTCCATGCCAAAATTAAAATAACGACATGGGGTCCCCCCCCAAAATCCATACCAGACCCTTATCCGAGCATGCAGCCTGACTGGCCAGGAAAGGGAGGGGGGTGAGCGAGCACCCTCCTCCTGAACCATACCAGGTCGCTGGCCCTCAACATGGGGAGGGTGCTTTGGGGGACAAGAGCCTCTTCCTGACAACCCTGGACTGTGGTTGTCGGGGTCTGCGAGCGGGGAGCTTATCGGAATCTGGAAGCCCCCTTTAACAAGGGGCCCCCCAGATCCCACCTCCTATGTGAATGGGTAGCGGGTACATCGTACCCCTACCCATTCACCAAAAAAGAGTCAAAAAGTCATCGGGCAGCGTGATTGACGGTGGATTACACTGAGGGACTTTTTTATTTTTTAATAAAGGACTTACATTTTGAGACTTTTTTGGTGAATTTGCATGTACCCGATACCCATTCACATAGGGGGGATCTGGGGGTTCCAGGTTTCGATAAGCTCCCCACCCGCAGACCCCAACAACCACAGTCTATGCTTGTCGGGAAGAGGTCCTTGTCCCCATCAACATGGGGAAAAGGTGCTTTGGGGTGGGGGGCCGCCCGCCTCCAAAGTACCCACAACCCCATGTTGAGGACAGGTGGCCTAAGATGGTTCAGGAAGGGGGAGGCGCTCGCTCACCCCCCCTTTTCCTGACCTGCCAGGCTGCATGCTCGGATATAGGTCTGGTATGGATTTTGGGGGGCAATACATTACAGCCGCGAGCAAGTTTAAATAAAAAAAAAATCTTTAGATTGCATGCGGCATGTTCTATACATTGCACAGATGCGCCACATTACAGGCAGACCAAGGGGACCCCCCAGGCCCGATATTTAAAGGAATATTTCATTTTTATTGTTTCACTTTAAGCATAATTAAAATCACTGCTCCGTTAAAAACAATTGTTTTAAAAACTTTTTTTTGCTTTGATACATGTCCCCTGGGGCAGTACCCAGGACCCCATACACTTTATGGCAATAATTGCATATATTTGCATACTTGCATTTTTTTTTTTCATATTCATGTCCCTTAGACTTTAATAGAGTTTGCATGTTCGCTAGAACTTTTTGCCTGTTCGAGATGTTCTGTTGCGAACCGAAGTGGGGGAGGAGGGGGTGTTAAACCCATTTCTATTGAATATAGAACTGCAATTTTATTTTATATCTGACCTAAATAACAATCAGAGAGTCCATGGAGTCAGGCTGGACAGCAGGGGGAGAGTCAGCAGAGTCAATCTGGACAAGAGAGAACCTCTAACTTTAGGCTGGGCAGCAGGTAGAGAATAAAGAGGATCAGGGTGCTGGACCTTAAAAGCCGAATCTGGGTTACTGACATTGTAAGCTGAAACAGGGTACAGGACCTCAAAAGCAAAGACTGGATACAAGACTTCTAAAGCAGCAACACAGTGCAGGAACTTTGATGTGGTGCATGACTTCCAGAGGGGAGGCTGGGACTGCCAAAGCAGTAAAACCATTGAAACAATGACAGCGTGCAAGACTTCTGTAAACGAGTCAAATAGCCAGTCTTCTGGAGCAGATTCAGGATGCATGACCTCAGAAGCAAAGATGGGAAGCACAATTTCTGGAGCAGAGGCAGGATGCAAAGTCTTTGGAACAGAGATGAGTGACACAACAACTGAAGCATAGACAAGGTGCAGAGCTTCTGAAAGTCAAAAGGCTGGACTTTTGGAGCAGATTCAGAGTGCACAACCTCAAAAGCAGACACAGGGTGCAAGGCTCCTGGAAATAAAAAAGCTGGATTTCTGGAGCAGATTCAGGGTGCAAAACCTCAGAAGCAGAGAAAGGATGCAGGTTCTTTGAAGCAGAGTAGCTTTTGGGAATGGTTAAGGACCTCAGTTGGCTGAACTAGTCAATCTATCAAAAGGAGTATTTATACTTCTTAGGAAGATATGGGATTTTTTTTTGCAGAGAAGGATGTCTGGGGTGTTGATAGTTCCATTCATGAATTGGCAGCAGCCAGGACAGAAGCGGACACTGGAGCAGGTTGGCTGAGGCTGGCAGGGAGAAAGGCTGGACTAAAAGTGCTGGCATTAAGGCAGGTTGGACTGGCACTGTTGGCATAGATGAAGATAAGACTGGAACTGCTGGCACAGAGGCAGGCTAGCCTGGAACAGCTGGCATTGAGACAGATAGGACAGTGGCTAGAGTTGACAAAGGAACAAACTAATCAGAGGCAGGGGCTGGTGAGCAGACTGGTCTGAGACTGGAAGGCAAGCAGGTTGGTCAAAGCCTGGCAATTACACAAGCTTGCCAGAGGCTGGTAGTGGCGCAGACAGGTCAGAGGCTGGCACATGAATATGCTGGTCTGAAGCAGAAGCAAAGTGAGACTGGCTAAAGACTGAATTTATAATTATTTTGTCTGACTAGATAATGTACAGTCCAGCAGAGCCTCTCATGAATATACAGAATAGTATTTGAAAAAATAGGGTTTATCATGTTCCAACAACCACACCAGGATCATCACCACTAGAGTTACCAGACAAAGCCAGCTCAGACCTGGCCAGAACTGGTAGTGAAATTTTTCTAAATGTAAAAACACGCTTGAGTAACAAAGGAATGAACCAAAAGACCGTATTCCAGCAAATGTTCACTAGTTTGGTTCTGAAATATCTGGCAACAATATTTCCTTTCTTCTTTTGCTAGCAACACATAATATAGCCATCGTTTGGATGCATCTTGATACAATACAATATGCAAGCAAACAATTCACAGTCCCCTGTGTAGCCCCTTTAGTTGTATGGCCTCAGTATTATGTCAGGATACCACGTACTGGTATTCTGCAATGCTAGTGTGACCAGATATGTGGAAACTACACAGAGGAAACCTAACAAGCCTAAGTGAAGAAACACAAAGAACACAAGTGACATAAAACATACTGTAAATACAGCAACCTATACATAACCCAGTGAACCTGCATGAAATGTAGGAAAACATAACATCTGAAGAACTATGTACACAGCAGGAGAAGTACCAGGAAGCAACACGGATCAGGAACAGGGCCATAATGGGTTGAGGCAGAGATGAGCTTGGTGCTGTTATATTGATACATGCTCATGTAGCAAGGGGTTACTATTAAGAGTATCCAAAGAGACTACTTTGTGTTCCTAACTAAGAGGTTGGCTCCCTCTGGTGTCTGTTTATGTTGTGCCATTGAAGTTTGTTCAGTTCAGTTGCATTATGGAACAAAGCAAGGTGAGAGGTGAGTTGTGAGGAAGTGACTCTATTGCTGTGGGTTGGCTTGAGACTACAAAACCCACACTGCAACTGTGCTACCAGAATGCAGTGCATCACCGCACAGCCTGCTGGGGGATCTAATATAAGGACAAGCAAGGCCTCAGCACGGTCTCTCTGGACGCCATCTTCAACAGGCAAGAGGCCTGCTGTGAGCGCGCCTAGGCCGTAGAAGCCTGGGCCTAAAGTTGGAGAGCGGATCGCCGACGGAGGGATCCCTGTGAACAGTATCGCTGACTGAGCCAGAGAGGGGATTTTCCTACGCTCCACTCACATCTGACGCCATCCACCTGCACCTTGTAAGCGGCCGCACGGTGGACCGGCGACATCTTGCCTAACGGTGATACCAGTGAGGAGAGGACTCCGGGTGTTGAGAAGGCACTTGCCTACCAACATAATTAACTGAGTTATAGAAGAGTGGTCCCTATAGTCCCACTCATACTTGCTGACACTTGCAGTGCCACAGATAGGGATCCTTTGCACCCGAGAGTGGGACAGCGGATTGGGAGAACTAGCGTTTCCTTTACCTCTACTTTACATTCACCGAGTGATTACTTTCCCTCTTCACATATTGTGTGGAATACAATTTAATCGCACCAACAGAGCTAGCAGAAGACAAGTGAACTTAAAGGAACAGTCACCACTTTATTTCTCTGCAACGTTTACTGCGAAGGGATATGCACCAGTTTGAACTGTCCACTAGAGGGAGCCATATAGCCATAAGAACTCTAATTTTTGATGTACTGGTAACTGTTTATATTGCCTTTGTAGTACTGCTGTTATAGTAAGTGTGTGTGAAAATTGGTGGGGAAGTGTCCCAGTGTCGGTGTCATAGCATTGGGAGATTCCTCCTACATACACTTACTCACATCTGACCCAGGTTATGGTAATTGGGTCTTGTGATATAGAAACCTTGAACCAGTTGTATTTCATTGACTTTGCAGGGATCTGTGTACAGTCAATTTTATCTGTATAACCATTGTTCTACTCTTCTCCAAGTAAAATTTTTACAACTGGTTAAGTTACATCTTCTGTGGAACTCTATCTATTGCAGCTGAGAGTCAGATGACCAGTGCCCAAGGTAACGGTGACTATACATTCTACAGTGTGGTGTTGTTGTGGCCCTCTTTGCCATTGCGTCCCACATACATATTGTTGTCCAGTTGTGCCAAGGGGGTTTGAGTCAAATTTCTGGGGTTGACAAGCAGAGTGCAGACCCAAAATAATAACCAGCAGCTCCTACCGGGGTAGTGCTACACCCATATTTAGTCAATGTCATTTATCAATGTCAATGTCAAAAATATGGGCATGTGTTCACATAAGGGCAATGACATCACGAGTGTCCAATCCCTTAGTTTACGTACTGCTGATTGTACAAAAAAAGTGCAACTTTGATATATGGTTTGGGAATGAGTTAGGAGGACAATCTAACTCATCTCAAGTAGCAGGTTCATGGAGCTTCAGATCTAGAATATACAGTTAACCACTTAACGACCGCTCACTGTATATATACGTCGGCAGAATGGCACCGGCAGGCACAATCACGTAGAGTGTACGTGATTGCCTTTGTATAGTTGGGGGGTCCAATCGGACCCCCCTTCTGTACAGTGAGCGGTGGCTAAGTGTCCGGGAGCGTTCCGGGATGAGGGGGCAGCCATTCGTTTCTGGCCACCCCCTCGCGATCGCTCCCGGCGAATGGAAATGCCCCCTCTGTCTGTGTCAGACAGAGGGAGCAGGAGGAAGTGATGTCATCTCTGGTGCGGCACTCACATATACCGAGCGCCGTACAAGAGAAGACATCAGGTCAGTGCACACAACACTACACTGACACCAGGACACATAGGGACATAAATCGCCCCCCCAGGCCCATCCAGACACCCCAGATCACCCCCCAGATCACCCCCCCAGCCCCCAGTCACAGTGTCACTGATTGCAGTGACCATTTATTTAGTGATCACTGCAATCAGTGACATTTGTGACTGTAAAAGTGTCACCAAAGTTTAGTCTTAGGTCCAGTGTAGCCCCCTAACCCCCCCTAATAAAGGTTTAACCCCCTGATCACCCCCCAGATAACCCTTTCACCCCCTATCACCACTGTCGCTTAGCGATCATTTTTCTGATCGCTGTCTTAGCGTCAGTGATGCCGATCGGCAGCCAGTAATTTTTTTTAGGTTCGCCGCAGGTTTTTATAGCGTCAGGTACCCCAATATATTATCTAATAAAGGTTTAACCCCCTTGATCGCCCCCCAGGTAACCCTTTCACCCCCTATCACCACTGTCACTAAGCGATCGTTTTTCTAAACGCTGTCTTAGTGTCTGTGATGCAGATCGGTAGCCGGTAATTTTTTTTAGGTTCGCCGCAGGTTTTTATAGCGTCAGGTACCCCAATATATTATCTAATAAAGGTTTAACCCCCTTGATCGCCCCCCAGGTAACCCTTTCACCCCCTATCACCACTGTCGCTAAGCAATTGTTTTTCTAAACGCTGTCTTAGTGTCGGTGATGCAGATCGTAGCCAGTATTTTTTTTTAGGTTCGCCGCATGTTTTTATAGCGTCAGGTACCCCAATATATTATCTAATAAAGGTTTAACCCCCTTGATCGCCCCCCAGGTAACCCTTTCACCCCCTATCACCACTGTCACTAAGCGATCGTTTTTCTAAACGCTGTCTTAGTGTCTGTGATGCAGATCGGTAGCCGGTAATTTTTTTTAGGTTCGCCGCAGGTTTTTATAGCGTCAGGTACCCCAATATATTATCTAATAAAGGTTTTAACCCCCTGATTGCCCCTAGTTAACCCTTTCACCAGTGATCACCATATAAGTGTTACGGGTGACGCTGGTTAGTTAGTTTGCTTTTTATAGTGTCAGGGCACCCGCCGTGTATATAACCCAATAAAGGTTTAACCCCCTGATCGCCCGGCGGGTGATATCAATTAGGTTTTAGCGTCAGAGAGGGTCTGAGTCACACCCCAGGCAGCGTCAGGTTAGTGCCAGTAACGCTAACACCCACGCGTGAAGCATACACCCCCCTTAGTGGTATAGTATCTGAACAGATCAATATCTGATCTGATCAGATCTATACTAGCGTCCCCAGCAGTTTAGGGTTCCCAAAAACGCAGTGTTAGCGGGATCAGCCCAGATACCTGCTGGCACCTGCGTTTTGCCCCTCCGTCCAGCCCAGGCCACCCAAGTGCAGTATCGATCGATCACTGTCACTTACAAAACAAAAACACACATAACTGCAGCGTTCACAGAGACAGGCCTGATCCCTGCGACTCCAGTGCTGTAGGAGGTGATTTCACCACCACAGTTAAAAAAAAAAAGCAAACATGCCGAAGCATTGGGGCAGCAGGGGCGGAGGAGTGATTTTGCTCCTAATGCCGCGTACATATGGTCGAAATTCCGACGGAGGCTTGCCCGTGGAAAAGTCCGACCATGTGTGTGCGGCATAACTTTTTTGCGGGAGGATGCCCCCATGCTTCGGCATATATAAATGGTGCGTGTATGCCCATCATTGGAAGTGGGTGGATGAAGGGCGGTATTCTAATGGTGGGCATACCCACCGATCAATCTCTTTTTTCGTTCAGCCAACTGGCTGCATGAAATAAAAAGATTACAATACATGTCCAACAAGGACCAGCAACGTACTGGTATGTTGCTGGACTTTGAATGTTTATACCAGAATGATGCCTGCGGGTTTAGGTATCATCTTGGTATCATTCTTTTCAGCCTGCGGCCGGCTTTCATGTAAAAGCAATCCTAGCGGCTAATTAGCCTCTGGACTGCTTTTACAAGCAGTGGGAGGGAATGCCCCCCCCCGGATATAAAAAGCGCCATTGGGAAATTGGGAAAGCATTTTATCACACCGATCTTGGTGTGGTCAGATGCTTTGAGGGCAGAGGAAAAATCTAGGGTCTAGAAGACCCCAGTTTTTTCAAAAAAAGAGTACCTGTCACTACCTATTGCTATCATAGGGGATATTTACATTCCCTGAGATAACAATAAAAATGATAAAAAAAAAAATACCTGGAAGGAACAATTTAAAAATAAAATAAAAAAGCAAAATTAATAATAAAAAAAAAAGAAAAAAAAAAGCACCCCTGTCCTGCCCTGCTCTTGCCCAATGGCGAACGCAAGCGTCGGTCTGGCGTCATATGTAAACAGCAATTGCACCATGCATGTGAGGTATCACCGCGAAGGTCAGATCGAGGGCAATCATTTTAGCAGTAGACCTCCTCTGTAAATCTACTGGGGTAACCTGTAAAGGCTTTTAAAGGCTTTTAAAAATGTATGTAGTTTGTCGCCAATGCGCGTTTGTGCGAAATTTTAAAGCATGTCGTGTTTGGTATCTATGTACTCGGCCTAAGATCATATTTTTTATTTCATCAAACATTTGGGCAATATAGTGTGTTTTAGTGCATTAAAATTAAAAAAAGTGTATTTTTTAACCCAAAAAATGCGTTTGAAAATCGCTGCGCAAATACTGTGTAGAAAAAAAAAATGCAACACCCACCATTTTAATCTGTAGGGCCTTTGCTTTAAAAATATATATAATGTTTGGGGGTTCAACATAATTTTCTTGCAAAAAAAAAAATGTTTTCATGTAAACAAAAAGTGTCAAAAAGGGCTTTGTCTTCAAGTGGTTAGAAGAGTGGATGTAAGCTTCCTAATGTTGTGTATAAAATGCCAGAACAGTTCAAAACCCCCCCAAATGACCCCATTTTGGAAAGTAGACACCCCAAGCTATATACTGAGAGGCATGTCGAGTCCATGGAATATTTTATATGTTGGCACAAGTTGCGGAAATCGACAATTTTTATTTTTTATTTTTTATTTTGCACAAAGTTGTCACTAAATGATATATTGCTCAAACATGCCATGGGCATATGTGGAATTACACCCCAAAATACATTCTGTTGCTTCTCCTGAGTACGGGGATACCACATGTGTGAGACTTTTTGGGAGCCTAGCCACGTACGGGACCCCAAAACCAAGCACCGCCTTCAGGCTTTCTAAGGGTGTAAATTTTTGATTTCACTTCTCACTGCCTATCACAGTTTCGGAGGCCATGGAATGCCCAGATAGCACAAAACCCCCCCCAAATGACCCCATTTTGGAAAGTAGACACCCCAAGCTATTTGCTGAGAGGTATTGTGAGTATTTTGCAGATCTCGCTTTTTGTCACAAAGTTTTGAAAATTGAAAAAAAAAATATATATATATATATATTTTCTTTCTTCATTTTCAAAAACAAATGAGAGCTGTAAAATACTCGCCATTCCTCTCAGCAAATAGCTTGGGGTGTCTATATTCCAAAATGGGGTCATTTGGGGGGGTTTTGTGCGATTTTGGCATTTTATGGCCTTCGAAACTGTGATAGGTAGTGAGGAGTGAAATCAAAAATTTGTGCCTAGAAATCCTGAAGGCGGTGCTTGGTTTTCGGGGTCCCGTACACGGCTAGGCTCCTAAAAAGTCCCACACATGTGGTATCCCCGTACTCAGGAGAAGCAGAAAAATTTATTTTGGGGTGTAATTCCACATATAACCATGGCATGTGTGAGCAATATATCATTTAGTGACAACTTTTTGTAATTTATTTTTTTATTTTATTTTTTTGTCATTATTCAATCACTTGGGACAAAAAAAATTATATTCAATGGGCTCAACAGGCCTCTCAGCAATTTCCTTGGGGTGTCTACTTTCTAAAATGGGGTCATTTGGGGGGGTTTTGTGCTATTTTGGCATTTTATGGCCTTCGAAACTGTGATAGGTAGTGAGGAGTAAAATCAAAAATTTGCGCCCTTAGAAATCCTGAAGGCGGTGCTTGGTTTCCGGGGTCCCGTACGCGGCTAGGCTCCCAAAAAGTCCCACACATGTGGTATCCCCGTACTCAGGAGAAGCAGCAAAATGTATTTTGGGGTGAAATTCCACATATAACCATGGCATGTGTGAGCAATATATCATTTAGTGACAACTTTTTGTAATTTTTTATTTTTTTTTGTCATTATTCAATCATTTGGGACAAAAAAATAAAAAATTAAATGGGCTCAACATGCCTCTCAGCAATTTCCTTGGGGTGTCTACTTTCCAAAATGGGGTCATTTGGGGGGGTTTTGTACTGCCCTGTCATTTTAGCACCTCAAGAAATGAGATAGGCAGTCATAAATTTAAAGCTGTGTAAATTTCAGAAAATGTACCCTAGTTTGTAAACTCTATAACTTTTGCGTAAACCAATAAATATACGCTTATTGACATTTTTTTTACTAAAAACATGTGGCTGAATACATTTTGGCCTAAATGTATGACTACAATTGAGTTTATTTGATTTTTCTTATAACAAAAAGTAGAAAATATCATTTTTTTTCAAAATTTTCGGTCTTTTTCCGTTTATATTGCAAAAAATAAAAATCGCAGAGGCAATCAAATACCATTAAAAGAAAGCTCTATTTGTGGGAAGAAAAGGACGCAAATTTCGTTTGGGTACAACATTGCATGTCCGCACAATTTACAGTTAAAGCAGCGCAGTGCAAAATTCTGAATTCACCTCTGGTCCTCTAGCTACCAAATGGTCCGGGGCTTAAGTGGTTAAAATACTGAGGCAGTGTGTAATTGCTGAGGTAGAGCTAAACATCCTCCAAGCAGCAAATGATGGCTAATTGCTGGGATCTACTGACTGCTAGAAGACACCTGCTGGTGGACACTGGAACTACGCCATTCCAGTCTGGGGACCACAGTGCCACCAACAGGAGTTCTGGTTCCTGACAAATAAATTTTGCACTGCAAATTACAACAAAGCACATACACAACAGTGATGTAAAGTTAGAAGGACATAACAGGTTCCCTTAAAGAGGAGTTACGCCCCCCCACCAACCCAGCAAAAAATTAAAGGTCAGCAGCTACACATACTGTAGCTACTGACTTAATATTAGGACAATTACCTGTCCTGAAATCCAGCAATGTTGGCACCCCAGCCAATGTTTCCTTCAGCTCTCAGGTGCTGCCGCTACCATTCATTGTAAGGGAACCCGACACCCTGTTGGCTTCCCAACTGCGCATGTGCAAAGCGTGCTACGCTTTCTGAATGGCCCGGCGTTGAGATTTCTCAGAAGTGGGGACAAATACCTGTCAAAAACCATTACCCGCTCCCCCCTCCGCCCGAAAGGTGCCAAATGTTGCACCGGAGGGAAGGGGAGGAGGCTGATAAGCGGAGCTTCCACTTTTGGGTGGAACTCCGCTTTAAGTAACTTTTGTTTTTTGCACAGCATTCTGAAATACTGTACTTGCCCCACACAATAATAAAGCGATGCATTGGTGATGTAAAGATTTAAACCAGTTTCTACCTGTCTAGTTTTTTTATAATTTTCTTTTCTGCAATTCTAACCTCAAAATGTGCTGTTTTTATGGTTCAATGAGGATGTTTCAGCAAGAGCCAGCAAGTTCTGGATACTTCTTATGATGTATTTGAAAGAAAATCCTTTGCCTTGTTCGGCTCAGCTTCCCAGAATGAAAATTTAAGTATGTGGTGGTGTCAACATATAAAGATTTCTCTATTCAAAGGCAGAGGAAGACAATAAAAGCAGCCCAGAGTACGGCATTGGTATGCAGCGGAGAGGAGACATAAACTTATTTGCTGACCAGGAGGACTGTTATTTACAAAGTTTTGCTTGCAGAGAGTTTAAAACATTATAGGGAATGTAAATCTGACATTTTTCTCCATGAAAGAACATTCTTGTTTACAAAATTGTCTCCCCGGAGCTCTCCATCTGCTTTATGAAGGTCATTTTTAAACCCTTTAAAAATAGCCAAGTTATTTCCATTTATATGAAGATTTTATGGCTGGACGAAAATGAAAATCTTAACGTCTCTTTAATAAGCACCTACTGAAAAGCGAAGGAGTCCAATAAAATAAAGTGTACCTGTCATGCCTACCTGGCCAAGGTAACCATTTTGTGGACAATTACAGCACACAACCAATTTATGGTGACATCAGTGTGGCAAGAATTTAGTAAGGATGACAAATTTAAAAAATAATTCTGGTCTACGTAAAAAGTAGCAGCTTAAATCCCTAAATACAACCAAAGAATGTTTTACATCCTTTTTTGAGCAGTGCTGGAGTGTCTTCCAACTATATGACACTATGGGATTGATTTACTAAAGGCAAATAGGATGTTCACTTTGCAAGGGAATTTGCCCTAGAGCTTAGTGAATGTGGTGAGGTTTCACTTTGCAAAGAATACCCAATCACGTGTAAGAAAAATAAATAAAATTTAAAAAATCTGCAGCTGTCAGTAAGTATTTACAATATGTAAAAAAATAAATACATTTATAAAAAAAAAAAATTAAATTGTATTTTTTTTTATAATATAGAAAGACAAGCAGATACCAAACAAAAGCAAAATGTAAAAATAATTTAAGTGGGAAAATGAGTTAATAGTTATGCCTTGTACACACGGTCGGATTTTCCCTTGGAAAAAAATCGGATGGGTTTTCTGACGGAATACCACTCAAGCTTGTGTTGCATACACATGGTCACACCAAATTCCGACCGTCAAGAACGCGGTAACGTAAAACACTACAACGAGCCGAGAAAAAAAAAGTTTAATGTTTCCGAGCATGCGTCGACTTGATTCTGAGCATGCATGGTTTTTAGTGCGTCGGAATTGCATACAGACGAACGGATGTTCTCTAAGTCCATCGGAATTTCCGACGGGAAAAGTCAGATGGGGCATACACACGGTCGGAATATCCGATGAAAAGCTCCCATCTGACTTTTTACATCGGAAATTTTGACCGTGTGTGTATAGGGCATTATACTAAGTTAATCAAGTCAAAGTAAGCCTATAAATCTCAATGGTGCGAATTTCCTAAAGGCTCTTTCTGCCACTTCTTGTGGCTTTACTGGGGCATTACTTTCAAAACTTTCACTTTTGTATTCATAGTAAACACAGTGGGGCTCAAATACATGCATTTAAATGAAAATCACAGTAAATTAATGTGTTTGGTCTACTTTGCCTTCAGCGCAAATGCATTGCAATGAAACATACTGCCTCCAGATAAATCCAAAACAAAGCATGTCAATTGTAGCTTCAGAACTGTTAACATCACCGCAAAGGGGAATCTGTTGACCTGTGCTTGATAGGAAAATACACTTTAAAGCACATCCAAATCCAATCAGTCAAGTGTATTTCCCCATTTGTGTACAAAAGCACAGCTTGAAAATGTTTGAAATCTTATTTTTATGTTAAAACTTACATGAGATTTTAGCGATTGGGTTTAGATGTGCTTTAAAGAGTATTCCCACTTTTGCAGTTACATTTGGGAAAACCCAAAAAAATGTTTGTTTCATAAATGCATGTGTTGCGGCTCTTTATCCACCTCCCTACTGTGCACGAAAACCCCCTTCCTGCCCAAGCCATTTTTCAGCTTTCAGCGCTGTCACACTTTGAATGACAATTGCGCGGTCGTGCGACGTGGCTCCCAAACAAAATTTGCGTCCTTTTTTTCCCACAAATAGAGCTTTCTTTTGGTGGTATTTGATCACCTCTGCGGTTTTTATTTTTTGCGCTATAAACAAAAGAAGAGCGTCCAGTTTGGAAAAAAAACACAATTTTTTACTTTTTGCTATAATAAATACCCATTTTTTTTTTTTCAAATAAAATTTTCCTCAGTTTAGGCCGATACATATTCTTCTACATATTTTTGGTAAAAAAAAAATCGCAATAAGCGCGTATTGATTGGTTTGTGCAAAAGTTATAGCGCCTACAAAATAGGGGATAGATTTATAGCATTTTTTTTTAATTTTTATTAGTAATGGCGGTGATCTGCGATTTTTATTGTGACTGCGATATTGCGGCGGACACATCGGACACTTTTGACACATTTTTGGGACCATTCACATTTATACAGCAATCCCTGCTATAAAAATGCATTGATTACTGTATAAATGTGACTGGCAGGGAAGGGGTTAACACTAGGAGGCGAGGAAGGGGTTAAATGTGTTTCCTAGATGTGTTCTAACTGTGGGGGGAGGGGACTGACTGGGGGAGGTGACCGATGGTTGTCCCTATGTACAAGGGACACATCATCGGTCCCCTCTCCCTCACAGGACGTGGATCTCTGTGTTTACACACAGAGATCCATTTTCCTGCTCGTTTCCCGGGCAATCGCGGGTGCCCGGCGGCAATCGCGGCCGCCGCGCGCGCCCCCTAGCTCGTTTTAAAGGCAGGACGTCATATGATGTCCTGTCAGAATGAGAGTGTCCTCCGCCCGCCGTCAATTGACGGTGGGCGGGGGACAAGTGGTTAAATAACCTACAAAGTACTTAACTGTGTTGTCTTTGATTATGATAGTGATGTGGTACTGGTACTTCTGGGCATAATTAAAGTCAATCCATGTTCAAGGGCTGTATTAAAAGTAATGCAAAAGTGTTCATAACTTTTTTATTAACTTACATAGGTCATTCAAATTTCACATGTTGGTAGATTAATTCATCCACATCAGTATCTCTTCTTTTTCTTCTTCTTTTTCATTGCAGGTAAATGGATGGATCCCAAGCAGATGCAATGTGCCATCATTGAGTTCTTGATGAAGGAGGGGTACAGACGGTCCGACATCCACAGAAAACGACAGAACGTTTACGGAGATGACACCATTTAAACTTCATTTGTGCACATTGCTCTTTCAATGGTGTCATATCTGTAAACATTCTGCAGCCTTTTGTGGATGATGGACAACCTGCACCCCTTCTTCGTCAATAAATCACTGATGGCACATTGCTTCTGCTTGGAATCCATTATTTACCTGCAATTAAAAGAAGAAGAAAAGTTACTATTAGACATGTGCACTGCTGAAAAATTAGTTGTTTTCGTTTTCTTTTTTTTTGGTTCTTTTGCTTTTTTCTGAAATTCTGAAATTCGGGATATTCAAAAAAAAAATTTTTTTTCATTTTCGTTTTTTTTTGCTTTTTTCGGAAATTCGGAAAATTCAAAAAATTTGTTTCTTTTAATATTTTTTAGGTTTTTTTGCTTTTTTCAGAAATTCGGAATTCCGAATTCTGAATTTTAGAATTTCCGAATTTCCCAAAAAAACGAATAAAACAAATTTTTCAAATTTTGCAATTTTCAAATTTTCTAAATTCTCGAATTTCCGAATTTCCGAAATTTCGGAAATCTGAAAATCCGAAAATTGAAAAATTCTGATATCTGAAAATTCGAAAATCCGAAACTTCAGAAATATGAAAATCCAAAAATTCGTAAATTGAGAAATTCGAAAATCCGAAAATTCGTAGATTTCGGAATTAACAAATTTCTCTAAATTTGTGAAAAACGAATTAGAAACTAAATGAATTGCACATGTCTAGTTACTATAGTGGATGGATTATTCTACCAACATGTACCTATTATTCTACCTAACATGTAAAGCAGAGTTCCTACTAAAAAAATAAAATATTAAAAGTCAGCAGCTACAAATACTACAGCTGCTGACTTTTAATAAATCGGACACTTACCTGCCCCAGGGTCCAGCGATGCGGGGGAACAAAGCCCCACTCGTCTCCCCCTCCTCTCTGCGGCGCCGGCATTGTCACTGTGGGTGCCCGGCTGTGGCTTTACAGCAGTTACAGGGTTGAGACAAACCATTTATCACTGACAGGGGTGCTTACAATTACCACCTTTTATTTATTTATGTAAAACCTTTGTCCCAAAGGAAGAAATTATTTTTTGCTGTAACCACTCATAAAGTGTCAGGGTGGCCATACATGGTCGAATATCGAAATAATTTTCTTTTGAAAATCAGAAATTTTGTGCATATTGTGATCCGATGATGCCACGATTGATTTTGAAATTCGGCCAACCAAGCCTTCAATTTCACCTGATGTTGCTACAGAAAATAATTTTCGTGGGTGGGAAACGTATTTTCTTTCCCGGGAATTTTCTTTTCTTGCACATGCGCATTTCTATTTCGATTACATTTCTCACACGATTCTCCCATCATTGATTAGAAAATCGTTTGTTTTTCAAAAAATTTCCAACATGCTCGATTACTTAAATTCGATGGCCGCACGAAAATTGCCTGTTGCTTGCAGCCCACTAATAGTGTGAAATTCGAACGAAAATTCTGCAGAACTTTGCGTTTTTATGCATTGTCACTCAGCCTAGCTCAGTTTAATGAAAGAAATGTCACTTTGTTATATTCCATTAAAGTTTTGTAAAAATGGACTCCCTTTGACAGCAGCTGTAATCACTAACCGCAGAGAAAAATGGAAGGTTGTTCTCTGCATGTAGTGTGAACTTACCCTACACAGGGGATGTGTTACTGGATGGATCATCAGATGAAAACAGGGAAAAAAGCCTTAAAAAAATAAATGAAATTTTTTGATTTTGGGTTTAATACCACTTTAAAGTGATACTATGTAAATGAGATCAGTAGGTAGTATCCCGATTCGGCGGTAAAAGTAGAAAAACACTATGGAGTTGATTCACTGAAACTGGAGAGTGCAAAATCTTATGCAACTCTGCTTAGAAACCAATCAACTTCCAGTTAATTTTTTTTGTCAAAGCTTAATTGAAGAAGCTGAAGTTAGAAGCCGATTGGATACCATACATATACATCACAAGGGGGGGGGGCGAGTATCACCTCCCAATCTCCATGTGCCCCTATAACAAGTAGCAGGGAACCAACACTTCAAAGAACCCCTTTACTAGTCAGTAAGTCGGAAAATTTACCCCCTTCATGACCAGGCCATTTTTTGCGATATGGCACTGCGTTACTTTAACTGACAAATTGCACGGTTGTGTGATGCTGTTCTCAAATAAAATGTATGTCTTTATTTCCACACAAATAGAGCTTTCTTTTAGTGGTATTTGATCACCTCTGCGATATCTATTTTTTGCGCTTTAAACAAAAACAAGGGCGACAATTTTGAAAAAAAAAAACAATAATATTTTTTACTTTCTGCTATAAAACATATTCAATAAAATAAAATAAAAAATCAAATTTCTTCATCAATTTAGGCCAATATGTATTCTGCTACATATTTTTGTTTCAAAAATCCCAATACACTAATATTTATGGGTTTGCACAAAAGTTATGGGATATATTTATGGAATTTTTATTTATTTTTTACTTGTTATGGCAGCGATTAACCACTTATAAATCCACCAGTGTTGCTCGTCATTTTAACTTAATGCATAAAGGAGATTTGTCTCTGGTTCAGGTTCATGTCATCTAAAAAATAAAAAGGGGTGTATTCCACCTCCTCTGTAAAAGGGAGGTATTTTGGATCTTTAAGCTTCAGACTAGGACACCTAATGGTTTAAAATTTGAACGGGACGTTGCACACTATTATGAATGCTCTGATCTGGTTTGTTTCATCCCATTTGTAAATTGTTGCTCTATATCATTGTTGTTTTCTTCGCCTCCATATATACAGTTATATGGATATACCATATATACTCGAGTATAAGCTGACTTGAATATAAGCCGAGGCACCTAATTTTACCACAAAAAAATGGGAAAACTTATTGACTCAAGTATAAGCCTAGGGTGTCCATCTGCATGCCTCTCTGTGCCTCACTTTGCCTCACTGTGTCCATGTGCATGCCTCACTGTGTCCATGCCTCACTGTGCCCATGCCTCACTGTCACTGTGTCCATGCCTCACTGTGCCCATGCCTCACTGTCACTGTGTCCAATGCCTCACTGTGACAAGACTGACGTTTAACATGGGAGTCTATGGAAGGGGTGCCCGGGTTTGAAAAATAGGTGCTCCCCGGCCCTAGGTCCCCCAGACACCAAACTTTGCACACCTGTAGAGGAATAGTTGGTCTACATGTGTGCCAAGTTTGGGGTCCAGGGGATCTAGGGCCGGCCGGTACCGGGTCCCCAAAAATCACTGGAGAAATGACCGTTTAACATTGGAGTCTATGGAAAGGGGAGCCCAGCTTTGAAATATCGCTGCTCCCCGTCCATAGGTCCTCCGGACACCAAACTTTGCACACTTGTAGAGGAATAGTTGGGCTACATGTGTACCAAGTTTGGAGTCCAGGGGACCTACGGATGGCCGGAATCAGGCGCACAGAGTTGAAGTCGGAAACAGACTTGAGTATAAGCCGAGGGGGGCATTTTCAGCACAAAAAAGTGTGCTGAAAAACTCGGCTTATACTCGAGTATATACGGTATATTTTTTTTTATATATACTTTTTAATTTACACAATATGTGATTGTACCATCTATTTGTCGATATGTTGGTGAAGTGTCTAGTACCCCCATGATGGGCATACCACATATTTTTTGAGGACCATCTAGGGTTGGTTTTGTTGCTTACAATCAGGGCCGGCGCTACCACTAGGCGGAGTAGGCAGCCGCCTAGGGCGCACTACCACCTAGGGTCAGCGTATGTGTCAGGTAGGTGGGTCAGCGTATGTGTCAGGTAGGTGGGTCACTGTATGTGTCAGGTAGGTGGGTCACTGTATGTGTCAGGTAGGTGGTTCAGCGTATGTGTCAGGTAGGTGGGTCAGTGTATGTGTCAGGTAGGTGGGTCAGCGTATGTGTCAGGTAGGTGGGTCACTATATGTGTCAAGTAGGTGGGTCACTATATGTGTCAGGTAGGTGGGTCACTGTATGTGTCAGGTAGGTGGGTCAGTGTATGTGTCAGGTAGGTGGGTCAGCGTATGTGTCAGGTAGGTGAGTCAGTGTATGTGTCAGGTAGGTGGGTCAGCGTATGTGTCAGGTAGGTGGGTTAGCGTATGTGTCAGGTAGGTGGGTCACTGTATGTGTCAGGTAGGTGGGTCACTGTATGTGTCAGGTAGGTGGGTCACTGTATGTGTCAGGTAGGTGGGTCAGCGTATGTGTCAGGTAGGTGGGTCACTGTATGTGGCAGGTAGGTGGGTCAGCGTATGTGTCAGGTAGGTGGGTCAGCGTATGTGTCAGGTAGGTGGGTCAGCGTATGTGTCAGGTAGGTGGGTCACTGTATGTGTCAGGTAGGTGGGTCACTGTATGTGTCAGGTAGGTGGGTCACTGTATGTGTCAGGTAGGTGGGTCAGTGTATGTGTCAGGTAGGTGGGTCAGTGTATGTGTCAGGTAGGTGGGTCAGTGTATGTGTCAGGTAGGTGGGTCACTGTATGTGTCAGGTAGGTGGGTCAGCGTATGTGTCAGATAGGTGGATCAGCGTATGTGTCAGGTAGGTGGGTCACTGTATGTGTCAGGTAGGTGGGTCACTGTTCGTGTCAGGTAGGTGGGTCACTATATGTGTCAGGTAGGTGGGTCACTGTATGTGTCAGGTAGGTGGGTCACTGTATGTGTCAGGTAGGTGGGTCAGTGTATGTGTCAGGTAGGTGGGTCAGTGTATGTGTCAGGTAGGTGGGTCACTGTATGTGTCAGGTAGGTCACATGTGTTACAAGGGCATAGCAAAGGGGTGGAGTCAGGGGCGGAGCCAAGGGGGCGGCAAAATTTGGTTTTGCCTAGGGTGTCAAAAATCCTTGCACCAGCCCTGCTTACAATGTAAAAAAGTGGTCGATCTGTATATAAATTTGAGTTTTGATTTAAAATATAATTATGGCCATACTGTGAAAGAATGTTTATTCCAATTGTCACATTATGGAACGCAGTATTTTTTAAAACTGTGACATTTAGTTTTTTTTTGTTTTTATTTTGTCCATAGTTTTGCGCACACAATCTTTCCTTTGGTCTTATTGCAATATACTAGGGAAGTACTATACATTTTGACCATATCATTTTCAATATCAGTTGATTTTCTGAGTTCATTGTATAGATGAATGTGTGGTTATATTATGACATATACAGTGGACCTATTTAGTCGGCTGTATGTAATCTTCAGCACAAAAAAGGTTTTCATTCAGTGTCTTTACAATCAGCAATTATAGTGTGATTTATCATTTTCCTTTGGTGTCTGTCTGTGTATGTGCACATGCAGTTGATTTTTTCATGCCATTTGTACTTATGTGCACCCACAAGACGCCAAGGTTTTTAGACAAACATCAAGTTTGTATATGTTTTTAATTATTTTGTGGCATTTTTATTTTTATTTTCTTTATCTTCATTATATTTTTTGCTATAAATTAAAAGGAGAAGTATGGGTTTCCAGGTTTTTTAGGATTCATACTTACCTCGGTGGATGGAGCATCAGACCGATGCTCCATCTGTCCCATCTGTGCACTGAGAACCGAGCCTCCGAACATCGCCGCTGGGTCAGTTCTCACAGATCCCTAAAAAGAAAGCCGCTGACTCTCAGTCAGCGGCTTTCCTCTCTGCTTCTCCATGCTCATTGGAGAGCTGAGCAGTGGAGGGGCGGGGCGGGGAGAGGCTGTCTCAGCGGCTCGCTGAGACTGCCATCAATCAGGGCAGCTGGCAGATCCCAACTTGGGAAGTCGTGATGACGCGCTGCCCCGACTGATGGCAGTGACGTCAGCGGAGAGCGGACTTCAGACAGCTCTCCGCTGAAAACGGGTCACAGGAGTGCAAAACGAATTGCACTCCTGTGACCCTTAGGAGAAGCCCAGACTAAAAAGCTCAGGCTGGACTTCTCCTTTAAATATTTGTCTCGGGCAAAATAATTAAGCACTTAACATCTTCAGATGAGGTGTGGCTATTTAAGATTTAATCTCATAGATGCTTATAGGTTATGACCAAGTGAAGCAATTTGTGAAACGCGTCAGCCGTGCCTTCCTCTGTCTGTGTCATGATGTTGTCGTGAACATATTTCTTGATGTTGGATGTTTTTACGGAATAAAATACTTTTTACTTTGCATCCTGGAGTGCGGTCACCTTCTCACTTCTTGGGACACATATACAGACAGCACATGTCCCTTAGCTAATTGAATCTTAACTTAGTAGTGTGTCTTTGTAACATTTAGAAAAGTCAGTATGAAATTATCTCTTAAAATGGATATTTGGGAGTTATAATTGCATTTTTTTTCTCTGCCATAATCTCCGGTGTCCCATTTGATTCCTTAGTACTTGTTGAGTTTTTGTAATAAGTGCTGACATAATGAAAGTGGCCTGAAAATAGCTATACCTGCCTGTAAGACCAATTGATTCACAGCTATATTAAGGATTAATTGCTCCTACTCAGAGTGTTTTCATCTTCTCCCATTCATATTACTGCCTCTCAGGAACCAGGTTAATGATTAACCTACCATCTTTTCGCTATTGTCTTTACAACTTTTAAATAGAAATGTTAAAGCTATCCAGACCCCAGGCAAAAAGAATAGACATCCTTTAGTCCAGGTATGTATTAATTGGAATATATTTAAGTGCATTTTAATTACATCTAGTATAAGTACGTAAATTAGTCTTTAATTTCCCATCTTTTAATCCCCTTTCAGCAGTCTGTATGTTGGGAGAGGTAGAAACAGCAATGCAAACCAACCAGACATTATTGCTTAGAACAGTGCTGTCACTCTAAAGGCCCGTACACACGATCGGATATTCCGACAACAATTGTCCAATGGACGTGTTTTGTCAGATAATCCGACCGTCTGTATGCTCCATTGGACAATTGTTGTCGGAATTTCCGACAACAAATGTTGGATGGTTATGCTCTCAAATTGTCTGACAACAAATGTGTTCCGTCGGATTACCTGATCGTGTGTATACAAGTCCGTCGGACTAAAATCCAAAGTACAAACACGCATGCTCCGAACCAATGCTAACCATCAGACAACATTAGCAGAAGTTGCCCAAAGGGTGGCGCTAAAGAGCTGAAAACCATGTAGTTTGGTGTATGTTGGCTGAAAATGTTCTGCCATCTGTATGCAGAACAAGTTGACGGAGAACGCCCTTCAGACAAAAATCCACGGATTTGTCCGATGGAAGTCCAATCGTGTGTATGAGGCTTAACACTGTCAATATGCTTACGTGAGGGAAGATCACAAGAATGTCCTCATCATATGCTGCTGCCTTTTCACTCTCTATCAAGGGAAGAGTATTCCTGTAGCCATCCATCAGATGAGTAAGTACCATTATTATGATTTTAAAAAAACTTTGGGAGGGGGAGGTTGAGCTCTACATGTGGTAGGTGTTTGCACCTCTAACATAGAGGACTGACAGCAGGAAAAAGTCCAAGTGAAAGTGGTCCACTGAGTCTGCAATTTATGTATATATATATATATATATATATATATATATATATATATATACATACACACACACATGTACAATATATATATTTATTTTTATTTTTTATCTTTTTTGTCTGAATATAGAACCAATGCTTGTCCCAAGCATGCCTGGATCCACTTTCTGTTGACTGATTCGCTACCTCTGCTGGAAGTCTATCCAACTTTCCAAGATTAGTTTGGAACTTTCCTCCTGCTATTTGAGGTCAGTAAGATATGACATGTGAAGAAGACCTGTCTTATCATCAAAATTCTTGGAAGTCACCACTGTTACCAGGTAACCCAGTTCATCCAGGCCACTTTTTCATCCACTTTCACTATGGTATGCTTATTAATACTTATGGCAGCCGGTGGTACATATTTTATTGATGTAACATTTACAGTTTAATTCTACTGTCCCCAGTTAATGGAAGCAGACATTTTGTTGTGGGCTATAGCAATAGTTGCTAGAGTGAGCAAGCTGGCAAATGACTGCTCAGTGGGTAGGAGTAATGAAGCAGTAGTAGTATTTTCTTGTCTTTATGGTATTAAATAATATGTATTAGTACTAGTAATAACAATAATCTTGTAATTATTATATTATAAAGGAAAGAAATTAGCACACTGTTTGGAATTGTATCTTTGTATATTAGTTTATTAATATATTTTTTTTAATATGATTTAGTATCGTGTACATTATGGTAAAGCCAAATTACATAAAGCTATGCACATTTTGCCTTGTCACCCCAAAAACACTAGGGCAGACCATAGATGAGCCACTTTTTTCATTCAACCAGCAGGTTAAATGAAAAAAAATGCCACAATTCCCCTTTCACACAGATGGGGGAATCCTCCCACTGAGCTGTTGTATCTTGACAGGGAGGAGACATCCCTTTCATCAAAATACACTGATCAGCACCGCTTGCTATAGCCTACGGAGCTGATCGAGCAGGGAAAATCTGACAAGACGGTTGTACAGAAGTCGATTGGTAGATCTAATTCTGTACAACCACAGTGCCTATATATGGATTTAAATTCAGCCAGTCCCTGCTGAACCAGTCAAATTTTAATCCATTTATGGCTGGCTTAATTCAGGCAAGCATTTCTAAATGTTGCACAAATAATTGAGATTCTGAGGCTAGCCATACACATGTAGAAGTCTCTCATTCATCCCCATGGGCTGAGCAAGAAAAATGTATTGATTTTCCCATTCATGCTAAATAGCGTGAATCTCCACTGCTGGCTATTCCTCTCCGCTCAGCACCTGTGACTGCATTTGATAGGTCTTGTCGTATATGGCCAACCTATGTTTTTTTGTGGAGTTCCTTGTTATAAATTTTTTAAGTTATCTGTAGTCAATAGAAATGGTTCAATTTTCTAATTTTGGGAGGTCTGGTCCAATATTTTATGCCCCAGAAGATGTCAGTTGTGACGAAATGCGTAAGTGGGGCCAATGTTTGTGAACTCATCACGCACCCCAAAACTCGGAAGTGGCCCGCCTCAATCCAGACTGTTTATTGTTTTATGCATGTAAATTTCAGCTTTTGTGAGTATTTTTTCATTTTAATAAATTATTGGAGTTTTTCGGATTTACACTATATGGCTGTTTGGCTTTCCTTTCATTTATATTGGTGGAGTTCGTGATTTGGGAGTGACGGGAGCAAACACTCCGATGTCACCCACAAACTGAGTAGCATCTCTCACGTACAGCCACTTTTTGGCTTCTTATACGATATGGAGGTCAAATTGATCTGGTAAGTGCGTTTTGGATCTAACGATGAAGGTGCAGTCAGGTGTTGTTCCTGTTCGGTTTACCTTCTTTGCATGGTTTCAGGCCAAAGATCTCTTTTCACTCCCTACAATTGATCATTTTGCATTCTTTATATAAGGAGTTTTCATTTGGAATTTTTCCACTTGGTGGACTGATAACAGTAGATGTTTTTATGTGCGATTTTGTTTATTAACACATCTGATTGTAATATCACTCATTGATAATATATATATATATATATATTATTTAGAGCTGCACTTTTTTATACAGTTTACTTTAGTCAACCTATATCAGTTAATGTGCTAGCAGCTTATTTTCCCCTAAAGCACAGTTTTGATTTTAAACAGATTGGTCAAATATTCAAACCACGGAAAGGAGTGAGAGTGAGATAATTGGCACCTTACAAAAAAATTGTCATAGTTGAGTTTGGGTGGTTAAATGAGAACTACAGCCAAATGAGCTTATTTGGCTGTACTTCTCCTGTGGATCACAGGAGTGCAGTTTGTTCTGTATTCCTGTGACCCGTTTTTTAGCAGACAGCGGGCTGAAACCTGCTGTTGGCTGACATCACAGAGGCTGTCCAGGCTTGGGAAAGATCGTGACTCTATGGTCGGGATCTGCCACACATGCCATGACCAGCACCTGGCTCAGCCTCTCAGCGAGCCGCTGAGAGCCTGAGCTTGCTGTTCCCACCCCCCCCACAGCCCGGCACTCCAATGAGTGAGGGGAGGGGGGGGCAGAGCACCAGTGACTGCTCAGGGAGCTCTGAGAACCGGGCGATCAGCGGTGTTTGATTGCTCGGTTCTCAGTGTTAGAGCCGGCAAGGGACAGATGCAGCATCCAGCTAAGTAAGTATGATTAAAAAAAAAAAAAAACCCATACTTCTCTTTTAAAGCATAAAAAACAGCTATAACAGATGATGGAGACACCACTGAAAATGAAAAAAAAAATCTTTTCAAAATGAACAGAATTTCCATTTAGAAGTTTTTCACAGGAACAGGTGTCAGCATTGGAAGATTTTTCCCCACCTCTTGCTCTGAGGGCAACTCAAAATATTTGGATTTCCCATCACTTTCTATCTCAGTGACAATTGTCACCCAAAAAAAAAAAGAAGAGGGCTGAATCTCCCCAGCCATGACACAGACGGCAAAAAAAAAAAACGGATTCTAATCATTTCCTACTCTATCCAACCCTTTAAAAAGTAAATACTCTACTTTAAAATAGGAGAAATACATACAATTTAAAATAAGTGATTCCTTTTTTGAACTATTTTAAAATATGAAATCATAAAAAAGGTCACTTCTGTAACTTTACAATACAAAATTCGACATTTCTAATAGTGATTTATTTTAAAGCATGCAATAAATTGTGGAAAGAGAACATTTCCCTGCAGGTTCTGTACTGAGATAAGCAAATCACTTTCAATTCATTGAATGCATAAGCCCGGATTTAGATGTGTGACACTGCAATTAATCTCGGCTAATTATGATTGATCCCCTGAAAAACAAAGATCTGTGTGCAGTTATGTCGGCTGGGGCTTTCACAAGTGTGATCAGAACTTCATTACAAAACAGGCTGAGGATGGGAAATCACAAGCATTAAACTGTTGAAATGCATTTGACTCCCATGGCCACTAAGGCTTCATTTTTATAGGTGCAGAATGTGAATGTGGGAAAGGTATTTTTTTGTATCTTACAGAATTTAAAGACTGCATGTCCAATGTATGCACTATACAACTAGCAGTTCCAGAGCTGGTACATAGGAAAAGATATAAAGATACAGCCTGTAAGCACACTAAGGGGGGTATTTAAACAAAAAAAAATGTATAGCTGTTCGTGCATCAAAACTGTATGTAAATTTGTTCTGTGAAAATGAGGCAAAACAGAATATTCTCAGGCTACATTCTCTGCAGATTGAATGCGTGATGGGAGAAATACCACATAATGGCCACTAGATGCAGCGGAGGAGCATAATTATTTACTATGATGGTCAGCACCATCTAGTAGCCATAATATGGTATTTTCCCCATTAATAGGTTCAATCTGCAGAGAACATTCAAACTTGCCTTATGTGCAATGAGCAAACTTACATGCAGATTCAATGAATGTGTTGTTTTTTAATAAATACACCTCTAAATGTCATTTACTAAAGGAAACCTGTGCTGAGTAAAAAACAAATACTACCACTGCCGAGCTTCTGGAGATGCTAGCTGCCTAGCTGTCATGCTAAGCCAAAGATTTTAATACTTTATACGTCACTATGCCAGAAAAGGTATGCAGAACTGGAGTTTTTTTGCTGCATGCTTCATCCATGTCAGGCATTCAGAATGTACATATTAAGACCTAAAGATGGTGGGGTTGATTTACTAAAGGCAAATAGACTGTGCAGTTGCTCCAGAGCTTTCTAAATTAGGTAAAGCTTCACTTCGCAAAGAGTACCAAATCATGTGCAAGGAAAATAAAATAAAAAATTGCATTTTTGCTTGCACATGATTGGATGATGGAGAGCAACTGCTCTTTCAGAGTGGAACTGCACTTTGCAAAAGTACACAGTGTATTTGTATTTAGTAAATCAACCCCTATGGCTTTACAATAAATGGAAAACCCTTCTGGCACAGGGTGGGCTCTACATCTTTTCACCTCTAATTATGGGTCTAAAGTGTCTAATTGTAAATTTGTTCACAGTTGTGTTGTTTTATTTTCTCTAAATCTTTAGTGGCTTCTGTTGATTGATGGTCAACATCTAAAATGACATCAGTCAATACGTTATATAGATGCTACCGCTCTCTAAGTTCCTCGGTCTTAAAATGTAAACCAGAGCTTCATCCAAAGGGAAGTTCCACTCTTCCTCCTCCCTCCTCTTCTACATTTGGAAGATTTTTTTTTGGGGGGGGGGCATCGGGTACCTGGTTTTGACAGATACCCGCTTCCAATTCTGGTCGGATCGCTGTGGTAAATCCACCAGGAGTCTCCTCCACCTCCCTGCCCACAACCTTCTGGGACATGTCACAGGTCTCAGAAGGCTGTGGGACCATTCACAAAGCGTAGTATGGCTCGCACATGCACATTGGGAAGCTGGCTGTGAAGCCAGAAGGAGGCATATTTGGCTGCCCACAGTTAACATGCCGGAACCAGGGACCCAAAGACTGGTGAAGAACTGGCCCAAGTGAGGTTGGCGCTGGATGGTTAGACAGGTGAGTGTCTATTTATTAAAAGTCAGCAACTACAGTTTTTGAAGCCCCTGACTTTTAATTTTTGAACAAGTGACTGAAGTTCCGCTTTACGATTTGTTACTAATTTTAATGGGAAATGTATTTTCTGGCAAAATGCTGCTTTGAGTAACAGCCACATGTCACACTACAAGTGACCTTACCTAGACTTACAATACAGAGAGATGGGTATGTCTGATAAGGTCTTTTACTGCTTTTTGGTGTCTACTGAGCTGCACAGTCGTATTTAGACTCCATGTGCAAGAAAAAAATAGAGTCAAGAGCATGAGAATGGAGGTTATTAGTACTATGATTAACTGACTGGATATACACTATATTACCAAAAGTATTGGTACACCTACCTTTACACGCATATCTGAACTTTAATGGCATCCCAGTCTTAGTACGTAGGGTTCAATATTGAGTTGGCCCACCCTTTGCAGCTATAACAGCTTTAACACTTCTAGGAAGGCTGTCCACAAGGTTAAAAGTGTCTGGGGATGGGGACCCCATCTCCTCTAAGGGCAGGAACCCAATTTTCCCTAGGGACAGGAACCCTATCTCCAGACCATGCTGGCTGGCAGGGCAGGCGTCAGTCATCCATGGGGGCAATACAATTCGAATCCCAAGCCACATGCTCCCTTAAGGTGAACTAGCTTTGTATTAGTGAAGCACCTTAAAGGATATGTAAAAGTAATTGTTATTTTTATTTTAAATAACAAACATGTTATACTTACCTCCACTGTGCAGCTCGTTTTGCACAGAGTGGCCCTGAACCTGGTCTTCTGGGGTCCCTTTGCGGCTGTCTCGGCTCCCCCCCCAAGAACTCATCACCTTCATGCGAGCAAGCTCGCATGGTGATGAGTTCTTGCGGACGCGCTCCCGTGATACAGCCGGCGGCCATATCCGCTCACTGTATCACTCGGCCCCACCCCCCGGCGCGCCATGTCATTGGATGTGATTGACAGCAGCGCGAGCCAATTGCTGCGCTGCTTTCAATCAACCAATGAATGAGCCGAGAAGCCTGGCCGAGAAGCAAGCACATTAACGGCGCTGGACTTTCGTGGCATCAGGTAAGTAAACGGGGGGGGGGCTGGGGGGCCGCTAATCCACACATGTTTTTTCACCTTAATGCATAGAATGCATTAAGGTGAAAAAACGTTTACCTTTACAACCCATTTAAAGTGAGGTAAAGCTGTACTGTTATTATTACTACTATGTTAGGTTTATTATTATCTAAATTTATTAGCAGGTGAATGCACTATGAAATAGCACTATGAAACACTATTTGAAGGATAAGCAGTGCATTTTATATACAACTATATAGATCAGAGCAAAATGAGGGACGAATGAGGAGGAAAGAGGGGCAGAGGGACTTTGTTCCAAACCAGGGACAGTTGGGAGCTATGGGTATGTGCTAATGTTCCTGATCATTGCTCGATCCTGCAGACATCACATGCCTTTAGTAAACGTCATCTAATATTGACGCATGTCACTTGTTTTTTCAGACCAATATAACACAAAAATAGAGAATCGACTACAAAAAAGGAATGTTTGCCAAAAAAAAACTCCTCCCCAGAGCCTTTTTCCCACTTCTCTATCCAGAGTTCCAATCAAAAGATAAAAGATATTTCTTAGAGCTGTCAGAAATTTCATGGACTCTGTAACAATACAGTATGTCCTATCCCAAGAGATGCATGAATAAAACATATGTATTCAAATGTGTTCCTAGTTTAGGAGGGAAAATACAGAGATTTTCTTCCAGAGCTTAGATTTAAGGTTTGTGATCACCTTCGCTCAACACTGGCAATTTAAAATAGATACAGTAAAACATAAATTAATATACCGAAACAATTGGGCTGCTTCACAACAGCAAGAAATATGCTAGCCATAGCATAAAACTCCGGCACCAAGAGCTACATTTTTATACTGTCAATTAGATTGACTATTCCAAGTGAAAATTCTGAATTCGCACTCAGCCTGAAGAAAGTTTTTTGTTCTCAAACTTTTCCATGTCGTAAAACACATACAAATACTGTCAACTTTTTACACAATGAAATGAAGATTTGAATGTGCTCTCAGAGCTATCCTAGGAAGGGCTATTTAAAGAAGAGGCTTTAAAGATGAGACTCTTTGGGGTTAAGATGAGACTCTTTGGGGTAAAGATGAGACTCTTTGGGATAAAAATGAGACTCATTGGGGTTGATTTGCTAAAGGAAAATAGACTGTTCCCTTTGCAAGGGAAGTTGCACTTTGTCAGGAAATGTGTTCCAGAGCTGAGTGAATGAGGTGAAGTTCTGCTGATGTCCATCATCCAATCATGTTCAAGCACATGATCTTTTTTCAACCGTTTCAATACCGGGAGCTTTTAGCCCCTTCCTGCCCAGGCCAATTTTCAGCTTTAAGCGCTGTCACACTTTGAATTGCATGGTCATGAAACACTGTACCCAAATGACATTTTTATCATTTTTTTTCCACAGAAATAGAGCTTTATTTTGGTGGTATGTAATCACCACAGTTATTTTTTTATTTTTTAACTAAATAAACAAAAAAAGTAAAAAAAAAAAACACTTATTTCTTTGTTTCTGTTATAAAATTTTGCAAATAACAAAATGTTCTTTATAATTGTAGCCCAAACTGAATTCTGCTACAATACTTTGGAAAAAAAAACCCAAGTGTTTATTATTTCGTCTGTAGAAAATTATCCACTTGCTTTACCGCTACAGTGCAAGCCGGCTGCGTGGAATCAAGTATATATATATATATATATATATATATATATATATATACATACACACACACACACGCACACACACATACACACATGATTCTGCTCTTGATTCTGCACATGATTCTGCTCTTCTGGGTGATTAGTCACAGTAAAAGCCGATTGCCGGGTACCAGCCAATGGCTGGCACCCGCTGATCGGCGAGGAGGAAGACAAGACAGAGCTCTGTCTATATAAACAAGACAGAGCTCTCTCCTGTCAGCAAGGATGCACTGTTTTTTATTTATTTTTATAATAAAAAAAAAACAGCACATACCTTAGTGAAAGCACCACCTAGTACACACATAAACACTGGTTAGGCACACAGTTAACCCTTTGATCACCCTAGATGTTTAATTCCTTCCCAGCCAGTGACATTAGTACAGTGACTGTGTATATTTTGTAGCACTGATCCCTGTATTAGTGTCACTGGTTCCCACAAAGTGTCAAAAGTGTCAGTTTGTGTCAGACTGGCCGCTGCAATGTCGCAGTCCCGCTATAAGTCGTTGATCGCCGCCATTATTAGTATAAAAAAACAAAAAAAAACAATCAGCTGCAATATACGGTACTACATTTTTATTTTGGGGTTTCAAAACAATTTCTTCTAAAATTATTTTAAATTGATAACATCCACAGAATTACAAGTTCCTTCCAAATGTTAAATCCAAATGATGGCGTCACACTCATCCCATTATATTTAATTCACGATTATATAGGGGTAGAAGCAGGAAACTGTTATGAATTACCGGTATATCTTAAATGTAACTCAAGCCAAACATTTTTTATTAAGTTTTGCTTTGAGTAGAAAAAGTTTGAACTTCAGTCAGGCTTTTATTGTTGTAACATATGTTGTCAGCACTTGAAACGTATTGTAAAGTCCAATGCATACATTCGGGAGCAATGCAGGACCTTTTCATTGTGCTTATAAAAGGATCCTGTGTGACCTCCAAATGCTGCTTTTTTTTTTTTTTTCTTGTGATTTTCATTAAAGCAAAATTGAGAAAAAATTGTCAGTTATTTGATTTTGAGGGAGGGGACATGGACTAATGCTGGGAAATTTTATGAGGATTATTGGTGTCTATAGGTAATTAAACCCAACTGTATCCACCAGAAATTAAATCCTGACATAAAGCGGAGTTCCACCCAAAAATTGAACTTCTGCTTTTCGGGAACCCTCCCCTCCTCCGGTGTCACATTTGGCACATTTCAGGGGGAGGGGGGTGCAGATACCTGTATAATGCAGGTATTTGCACCCACTCCCCCCCCCCCCCCCGCTGTGTTCTGGGAAACACACGGCTCCCAGAACACAGATGGGAACCAGTAGGATAGCGTAGCGCGGCTCGTGCATGCGCAGTAGGGAACTGGTCAGTGAAGCTACAACGCTTTACTTCCCGATTCCCTCACCGAGGATGGCGGTGGGGGGAGCTGAGAGATGAGCGATTGCTCGCCTACGGCTGCCGACATCGCTGGACTCCAGGACAGGTAAGTGTCCATTTTTTAAAAGTCAGCAGCTGCAGTATTTGTAGCTGCTGACTTTAAAAAAAAAAAAAAATGGTGGACCTCCTCTTTAAACTATTGATTCTTTGCTGTTTTCTATTGAAAGAAAAGTAATTCAAGACAATGTGGGAACTGGAGACCCCTGTCCTTGAATTACACTAAGAAATCTTTATATAGTTGCAAACCACAAAGTGAACATTTGAATTTGATCTCTGAGCTGTAATCCTTGGAAGAGTAATTCAAATAGCCTAACTCCACACACCAAGATATACTTACCCATCCACACTCCCTTGTCTCCTTCCCACTTCGTCAGGGTCCTTGCTCTCTTGCAGTAACAGAATACAGGTATGAGTTATTAGGAAGCATTGCCACTTTGTCCTGAATTGGCAGGTGACATAATCCCTCTTGAAATGTTTGTAAACCCTAATATTTTTTTTTCTTTTTTGCCACCATTTGGCCTGTTAAATTTACTACTGAATGTGTTTTGTTATAGCTGCAATAAGTATAAAAAATACCTGTTGATCATGCCAGAAATTCAGAGCTGCCATGTGTCTTGTTCACACTTCCTATGATATCTCAAGCAGTCTAATTAGATCTCGAGTTGTTATCTTGGGACTACAAAAAATAAGTGTCTATGTTGTAGAGAATATGATAAGGGTTTGGCTGAGTTTTTAAGCCAAAGACAACTGGGCTAGGAACTAGGTTGCTTTTTGGCAGATCAAGGATATGTTCTGTACTTACAGGGCCTTTAAAAGGATGGGGGTGGGAAATGGGGGTTGTGAAATTAGTATGTATTGCAGAAATGATGCACTGCACATGCTTTTGGCTCTTTTTTATTTTTCACTGACATATATTTTAAAGAAAGAGAGACCATACCCCTCAAATCACCTTATTATGTATACTGCCTGGTTCAAGTAAAGCCACCAAACGCAACATTCTTTGCCACTTTCTGACAGCTGCCAGAGCCACCATTCCTGAACAGTGGAGATCCCCGAGTGTACCTACCCTGGCCTGATGGGTACTGGAAATGGATTCCCTCATGGACCCGAAAGATTTGCTGATGTTTGGACAAACATACTATGACCAGGGCCGTCTCGTCTACAATTCGCAAGAGTTTCAAGCCATGCTTTTCTCATGAGATGGGCATCCCAAGTTGGGGGCCCCGGGGTTGGGTGGAGAGCATCTCCCCTTGTCCCTTTCCCCCCATCTTTTCCCCACCCCTTTTGCCTTACCGCCCCCCTTCCCCTTTTTTTCTGCCTCGTTTACCACTGAAAATCGATAAAACTAAATAAATAATTGAACTAAAAAAAAGAGAGGCCTAGAAAGAATGAAACCCTTATTAGTTGGTTTGCTAAAAGCAAATAGGCTGCTTACTTGGCAAGGAAGTTTCTACTTAGCTTAGTCAATGTTGTGAAAATTCACTGTGCAAGGAATACCCAATCACGCACAAGAAAAAAAAAAAAAAAACAGCATCTTTATTGCAAATGATTGGATAATGGAAGTTTATTTGTACTATTTTTATTTATACTAACAAAAAAAAAGTGCTTAGATTTTCTCTGAACTAATTAATGGTAATGAAATGAGATTCTTTGTTGCGCTAAATTAAAAAAATAAAAATGAAAATAAAATACAGCAGCTGACACAATATTGTTGGATGCAATAAGTAATAATGAAAATTGAGGTGTAGCTGAACTGAGCTTTTTTATTATTATTTTAGCGCTACACCTTAATTAATGGTAATATCTATTCCTCCCTCATACATCTTATCTTATGAGTGCCATTTTCACCTTCATTTTTCTGATTCATAAGGAAAAGTAATAATTGATTTTATGCTCAATCTTTATTTCTTTCCACACTCTTTTGTTTCAAGAAGCAGAATTTTGTGAACATTTATACGCGCCGTAATAAAAGGATGACACTTGGTTACCAGTCACTGTCGCTAGGTTGATAAAGGAATAATCTGTATTCTGCCGAGGCCACGCCAATCGAATATTATGCCTCTGTACAAATCTGACATACATAATGTATGCTAAATTATGCAAATGTTTCAGAGATATGGCTGCAATGTCCAAAAATGTCATTCGATAACAAAAAGGAAAAGTCTATTTGAAACAAGCAAAGTGACTATTTGTTTTAAAAGAGAATAGCTTCTCTGCAAAACTTCCAGTTGAAACAGATTTAGAATGGGAAATGATCATAAAACAATTGATTTACTTGCCAACAGTTTGTATAAAAGGTTATACAGGATATTAAAGGAAAATTCCAATTAGGGTAAATATAATCAGTAAACTTATATGATGTTAGATTATAGACAAGTTGTGGCCTCTGAATACCAAACAATAAAGCATTGCAGCTTTTAAATTTTTTGAGTTTCTTAAAGTGTAAGTATAGCCCAAGCATTTTTTTATTTATTTTAGATTAGGAAAGGATTTCAACCCCTATCTAGCACTGAATTATTTCCCAGCTCTAGAAAATAATGTCTGTCTGCTGCCATTGAACCAAAACTGAAAAGGTAATTTTAATAATCCATAAAGTGTATCTAAAACCAAAATATTATCTTACCTTTAAAGAACAATTTAAACATCTTTTCTGAGGAACCTAAACTGCAAAACTTTTTTTTTCATTTCATAAGGGAGGGTAATAACCTCTGTCAGTTTTTTTGGCATCTGTGTCACATTGGGGAAATTTCCCTTAATTTCCTGTCCTATAGCTGAAACAGGAAGTGAGAATAAATCCCTCCAAAGTGAGGAAATCTCGGGGTGTCACCAGGGTCACCAGAACTAGTGTCACCATTGGAAGATTCATCCTCTATTACTGCTCTGATGTCAATGCAAAATTTAGGATTTACTTTTAATTTCACCTTCAATTATAATGGTAAACAGGACAAACAGAGAGGGCACGGACAGCAATACAAACCTGACAGGTGCTCGAATCCCTCTCTACAAAAAAAGTTTTGACGTTAGACACACTTTAATTATAATTGCATCTGCACTTTTCTTAGTCCCCTTTCAGAGTTCCACAAATACCTGTTGATCCTGCCAGTGATGTATACTTAATGACGCTTCCTGTAATGGGGTGGCAACAATTCTGCATCGTTCCTGAATCCAGAGCAGAGTTCCCACTCGAGTAGGTTGTGCCCACAGTGCGGTGAGAAGATGTTGCTATCAGCATTGTCCTTGCTGAGTCAAAGATTATAGCTGGTCAACCAGCACCAGGCCACATATAGTCCTGACCACTGCTTTCTGGATTGACAGCACTGATTCAGTTACTGAAACCCTTCTATTGTGGTCTGCAGTGTCTGTGTGGGGCAGCATGTGAGGGTTTGCCTCACTCAGGGAAGGTAGAGGGAGTTTTTTGTTTAGTTTATGTGGCTTGTTTGTTACATAGTAATTGTATTTGGTACTTATTTGGACCATTATACAGAAGACTTCAGTTGAAGTTTAAGGAAAAAAGGTTAGAACCCCTGTAAAATGTTGTTTGTGCGTCTTTGACCCTTTTAGGAATACAGTTGCAAAAAAAAGTATGTGAACCCTTTTGGAATTATATGGATTTCTGCACAAATTGGTCATAAAATGTGATCTGATCTTCATTTAAGTCACAACATTAGACAATCACAGTCTGCTTAACCTCTTAAGCCCCGGACCATTTTGCAGCTAAAGGACCAGGCCACTTTTTGCGATTCGGCACTGCGTCGCTTTAACTGACAATTGCGCGGTTGTGCGACATGGCTCACAAACAAAGTTTACATCCTTTTTTTCCCACAAATAGAGCTTTCTTTTGATGGTATTTGATCACCTCTGCGTTTTTTTTTTGCACTATAAACAAAAATAGAGCGCCAATTTTTAAAAAAATGCAATATTTTTTACTTTTTGCTATAATAAATATTCCCCAAAAATATATTTAAAAAAAATGTTTTTCCTCAGTTTAGGCCGATACGTATTCTTCTACATATTTTTGGTAAAAAAGAAAAAAAAATCGCAATAAGCGCTTATTGATTGGTTTGCGCAAAAGTTATTGTGTTTACAAAATAGGGGATAGTTTTATGGCATTTTTATTAATTATTTGTTTTTTACTAGTAATGGCAGTGATCAGAGATTTTTTTCATGACTGTGACATTATGGCGGACACATCGGACACTTTTGACACATTTTTGGGACCATTGTCATTTGCACAGCGATCAGTGCTATAAAAATGCACTGATTACTGTGAAAATTACACTGGCAGTGAAGGGGTTAACCACTAGGTGGCGCTGTAGGGGTTAAGTGTTCCCTGCATAGTGTTTCTTACTGTAGGGGGGGTGGGCTCTGTGTCACATGGCACTGATCTTCGCTCCGAGTACACGGAGCCGAGATCAGCGTCATTTTCACTAGTCAGAGCGGGGAGATGCTTCTTTACACAAGCATCTCCCCACTCTATACCTCCGTGAGACGATCGCGGGGATCCCCGCGGCGATCGAGTCCACGGGACCCACAGTCCGACTCACAGGGATGGCGGCAGGGTTGCAAGCACACCACGGGCGGCACGTGCGCGACCACACAGACAGGCACTTAAAGGGGGCGTACAGGTACGTTGGTATGCCTGTCTGTGCCATTCTGCCAACGTATATGTGCAGGAGCCGGTCCTTAACCATTTAAGCCCCGGACCAATACGCAGCATTAAGACCAGAGGTGTTTTTACAATTTGGCACTGCACTGCTTTAACCACTTAAGCCCCGGACCATTTGGTAGCTAGAGGACCAGAGGTGATTTCAGAATTTTGCACTGTGCTGCTTTAACTGTAAATTGTGCGGACATGCAATGTTGTACCCAAACGAAATTTGCGTCCTTTTCTTCCCACAAATAGAGCTTTCTTTTAATGGTATTTGATTGCCTCTGCGATTTTTATTTTTTGCGATATAAACGGAAATAAACCGAAAATTTAGAAAAAAAATGATATTTTCTACTTTTTGTTATAAGAAAAATCGAATAAACTCAATTTTAGTCATACATTTAGGCCAAAATGTATTCAGCCACATGTCTTTAGTAAAAAAAAATGTCAATAAGCGTATATTTATTGGTTTGCGCAAAAGTTATAGCGTCTACAAACTAGGGTACATTTTTTGGAATTTACACAGCTTTTAGTTTATGACTGCCTATCTCATTTCTTGAGGTGCTAAAATGGCAGGGCAGTACAAAACCCCCCCAAATGACCCCATTTTGGAAAGTAGACATCCCAAGGAAATTGCTGAGAGGCATGTTGAGCCCATTGAATTTTTTTTTTTTGTCTCAAGTGATTGAATAATGACAAAAAAAAAAAAAAAATTAAAAAAAGTTGTCACTAAATGATATATTGCTCACACATGCCATGGTTATATGTGGAATTACACCCCAAAGTGTACGGGAATACCACATGTGTGGGACTTTTTAGGAGCCTAGCCGTGTACGGGACCCCGGAAACCAAGCACCGCCTTCAGGATTTCTAGGCACAAAGTTTTGATTTCACTCCTCACTACCTATCACAGTTTCGAAGGCCATAAAATGCCAAAATAGCACAAAACCCCCCAAATGACCCCATTTTGGAAAGTAGACACCCCAAGCTATTTGCTGAGAGGCATGGTGAGTATTTTACAGCTCTCATTTGTTTTTGAAAATGAAGAAAGAATTTTTTTTTTTTTTCAATTTTCAAAACTTTGTGACAAAAAGCGAGATCTGCAAAATACTCACAATACCTCTCAGCAAATAGCTTGGGGTGTCTACTTTCCAAAATGGGGTCATTTGGGGGGGTTTTGTGCCATCTGGGCATTCCATGGCCTCCGAAACTGTGATAGGCAGTGAGAAGTGAAATCAAAAATTTACACCCTTAGAAAGCCTGAAGGCGGTGCTTGGTTTTTGGGGTCCCGTACGCAGCTAGGCTCCCAAAAAGTCTCACACATGTGGTAGCCCCGTACTCAGGAGAAGCAGCAGAATGTATTTTGGGGTGTAATTCCACATATACCCATGGCATGTTTGAGCAATATATCATTTAGTGACAACTTTGTGCAAAAAAAAAAAAAAAAATTGTATTTTTTCCGCATTTTGTGTCAACATATAAAATATTCCATGGACTCGACATGCCTCTCAGTATATAGCTTGGGGTGTCTACTTTTTGACACTTTTTGTTTACATGAAAACATATTTTTTTTTTGCAAGAAAATTATGTTGAACCCCCAAACATTATATATATTTTTAAAGCAAAGGCCCTACAGATTAAAATGGTGGGTGTTGCATTTTTTTTTTCTACACAGTATGTGCGCAGCGATTTTTCAAATGCATTTTTTGGGGAAAAAATACACTTTTTTAAATTTTAATGCACTAAAACACACTATATTGCCCAAATGTTTGATGAAATAAAAAAGATGATCTTAGGCCGAGTACATAGATACCAAATACGACATGCTTTAAAATGTCGCACAAACGCGCATTGGCGACAAACTACATACATTTTTAAAAGCCTTTAAAAGCCTTTACAGGTTACCCCGTTAGATTTACAGAGGAGATCTACTGCTAAAATTACTGCCCTCGATCTGACCTTCGCGGTGATACCTCACATGCATGGTGCAATTGCTGTTTACATATGACGCCAGACCGACGCTTGCGTTTGCCATTGGGCAAGAGCAGGGCAGGACAGGGGTGCTTTTTTTTTTTTTTTTTTTTTTTTATTATTAATTTTGCTTTTTTCTTTTATTTTATTTTATTTTATTGTTCCTTCCATATTTTTTTTAAATCATTTTTATTGTTATCTCAGGGAATGTAAATATCCCCTATGATAGCAATAGGTAGTGACAGGTACTCTTTTTTGAAAAAACTGGGGTCTTCTAGACCCTAGATCTTTCCTCTACCCTCAAAGCATCTGACCACACCAAGATCGGTGTGATAAAATGCTTTCCTAATTTCCCAATGGCGCTTTTTATATCCGGGGGGGGACATTCCCTCCCACTGCTTGTAAAAGCAGTCCAGAGGCTAATAAACCACTAGGATTGCTTTTACATGAAAGCCGGCCGCTGGCAGAAAAGAATGATATCAAGATGATACCTAAACCCGCAGGCATCATTCTGGTATAAACATTCAAAGTCCAGCAACATACCAGTACGTTGCTGGTCCTTGTTGGACATGTATTGTAATCTTTTTTTTTCATGCAGCCAGTTGGCTGAACGAAAAAAGAGATTGATCGGTGGGTATGCCCACCATTAGAATACCGCCCTTCATCCACCCACTTCTAATGATGGGCATACATGCACCATTTATATATGCCGAAGCATGGGGGCATCTTCCCGCAAAAAAGTTATGCCGCACACACATGGTCGGACTTTTCCACGGGCAAGCCTCCGTCGGAATTTCGACCGTATGTACGCGGCATTAGGAGCAAAATCACTCCTCCGTTCCTCCGCCCCTGCTGCCCCAATGCTTCGGCATATATGCTTTTTTTTTTTAACTGTGGTGGTGAAATCACCTCCTACAGCACTGGAGTCGCAGGGATCAGGCCTGTCTCTGCGAACGCTGCAGTTATGTGTGTTGTGTTTTGCAAGTGACAGTGATCGATACTGCACTTGGGTGGCCTGGGCTGGACGGAGCGGCAAAACGCAGGTGCTAGCAGGTATCTGGGCTGATCCCGCTAACACTGCGTTTTTGGGAACCCTAAACTGCTGGGGATGCTAGTATAGATCTGATCTGATCAGATACTATACCACTAAGGGGGGTGTATGCTTCACGCGTGGGTGTTAGCGTTACTGGCACTAACCTGACGCTGCCTGGGGTGTGACGCAGACCCTCTCTGATGCTAAAACCTAATTGATATCACCCGCCGGGCGATCAGGGGGTTAAACCTTTATTGGGTTATATATACGGTGGGTGCCCTGACACTATAAAAAGCAAACTAACTAACCAGCGTCACCCGTAACACTTATATGGTGATCACTGGTGAAAGGGTTAACTAGGGGCAATTAGGGGGTTAAAACCTTTATTAGATAATATATGGGGGAACCTGACGCTATAAAAACCTGCGGCGAACCTAAAAAAAATTACTGGCTACCGATCTGCATCACCGACGCTAAGACAGCGATCAGAAAAATGATTGCTTAGCGACAGTGGTGATAGGGGGTGAAAGGGTTACCTGGGGGGCGATCAAGAGGGTTAAACCTTTATTAGATAATTTATGGGGGTACCTGACGCTATAAAAACCTGCGGCGAACCTAAAAAAAATTACTGGCTACCGATCTGCATCACCGACACTAAGACAGCGATCAGAAAAATGATCGCTTAGCGACAGTGGTGATAGGGGTGAAAGGGTTACCTGGGGGGCGATCAAGGGGGTTAAACCTTTATTAGGTAATATATGGGGGTACCTGACGCTATAAAAACCTGCGGCGAACCTAAAAAAAATTACTGGCTACCGATCTGCATCACAGACGCTAAGACAGCGATCAGAAAAATGATTGATTAGCGGCAGTGGTGATAGGGGGTGAAAGGGTTACCTGGGGGGCGATCAAGAGGGTTAAACCTTTATTAGATAATTTATGGGGGTACCTGACGCTATAAAAACCTGCGGCGAACCTAAAAAAAATTACTGGCTACCGATCTGAATCACCGACACTAAGACAGCGATCAGAAAAATGATCGCTTAGCGACAGTGGTGATAGGGGGTGAAAGGGTTACCTGGGGGGCGATCAAGGGGGTTAAACCTTTATTAGGTAATATATGGGGGTACCTGACGCTATAAAAACCTGCGGCGAACCTAAAAAAAATAACTGGCTACCTATCGGCATCACCGACAATAAGACAGCGATCAGAAAAACGATCGCTTAGTGACAGTGGTGATAGGGGGTGAAAGGGTTACCTGGGGGGCGATCAAGGGGGTTAAACTTTTATTAGGTAATATATGGAGGTACCTGACTCTATAAAAACCTGCGGCAAACCTAAAAAAAACTGGCTACCGATCGGCATCACCGACAATAAAACAGCGATCAGAAAAATGATTGCTTAGTGACAGCGGTGCTAGGGGGTGAAAGGGTTACCTGGGGGGGCGATCAAGGGGGTTAAACCTTTATTAGGTAATATATGGGGGTACCCGACGCTATAAAAACCTGCGGCCAACCTAAAAAAAATTACTGGCTACCGATCGGCATCACCGACGCTAAGACGGCGATCAGAAAAATGATCGCTTAGCGACAGTGGTGATAGGGGGTGAAAGGGTTATCTGGGGGGCGATCAGGGGGTTAAACCTTTATTAGGGGGGGTTAGGGGGCTACACTGGACCTAAAACTAAACTTTGGTGACACTTTTACAGTCACAAATGTCACTGATTGCAGTGATCAGTAAATAAATGGTCACTGCAATCAGTGACACTGTGGCTGGGGGCTGGGGGGTGATCTGGGGGGTGATCTGGGGGTGTCTGGGGGGGCCTGGGGGGGCGATTTATGTACCTATGTGTCCTGGTGTCAGTGTAGTGTTTTGTGCACTAACCTGGCATCTTCTCCTGTACAGCGCTCGGTATATGTGAGCGCCGCAGGAGAGATGACATCACTTCCTCTGCCTGTGTAAACATTACACAGGCAGGGGAAGCTCTCTCATTCGCCGGGAGCGATCGAGAGGGGGTGGCCGGAATCGAACGGCCGTCCCCTCATGCCTGATCGCTCCCGATCAGTTAACCACCGCTCACTGTAAAGAAGGGGGTCCGATCGGACCCCCCAACTATACAAAGGCAGTCACGTAGATATACGTGATTCTGCCTGTCGGTGCCATTCTGCCAACGTATATTTACAGTGGGCGGTCGTTAAGTGGTTAACTGGTAATTGCACAGTCATGCAATGTTGTAACCAAACAAAATTTTCGTCATTTTCTTCACACAAATAGAGCTTTCTTTTAATGGTATTTGATTGCCTCTGCGTTTTTTTTTTTTTTTTTTTGCGATATAAACGGAAAAAGACCGAAAATTTTGAAAAAATATGATATTTTCTACTTTTGGTTATAAGAAAAATCGAATGAACTCAATTTTAGTCATACATTTAGGCCAAAATGTATTCAGCCACATGTCTTTAGTAAAAAAAAAATGTCAATAAGCGTATATTTATTGGTTTGCGCAAAAGTTATAGCGTCTACAAATTAGGGTACATTTTCTGGAATTTACACAGCTTTTCATTTATGACTACGGTACCTATCTCATTTCTTGAGGTGCTAAAATGGCAGGGCAGTACAAACCCCCCCCCCAAAGTACCCCATTTTGGAAAGTAGACACCCCAAGGAAATTGCTGAGAGCCCATTGAATATTTTTTTTTTGTCCCAAGTGATTGAATAATGACAAAAAAAAATTTTAATTACAAAAAGTTGTCACTAAATGATATATTGCTCACACATGCCATGGTTATATGTGGAATTGCACCCCAAAATACATTTTGCTGCTTCTCCTGAGTACGGGGATACCACATGTGTGGGACTTTTTGGGAGCCTAGCCGCGTACGGGACCCCGAAAACCAAGCACCGCCTTCTGGATTTCTAAGGGCGCAAATTTTTGATTTCACTCCTCACTACCTATCACAGTTTCGAAGGCCATAAAATGCCAAAATAGCACAAACGCCCCCCCCCCCCAAATGACCCCATTTTGGAAAGTAGACACCCCAAGCTGTTTGCTGAGAGGCATGGTGAGTATTTTACAGCTCTCACTTGTTTTTGAAAATGAAGAAAGGAAATATTTTTTTTTTTTAATTTTCAAAACTTTGTGACAAAAAGCGAGATCTGCAAAATACTCACCATACCTCTCAGCAAACAGCTTGGGGTGTTTACTTTCCAAAATGGGGTCATTTGGGGGGGTTTTGTGCCATCTGGGCATTCCATGGCCTCCGAAACTGTGATAGGCAGTGAGAAGTGAAATCAAAAATTTACACCCTTAGAAAGCCTGAAGGCGGTGCTTGGTTTTTGGGGTCCCATATGTGGCTAGGCTCCCAAAAAGTCTCACACATGTGGTATCCCCGTACTCAGGAGAAGCAACAGAATGTATTTTGGGGTGTAATTCCACATATGCCCATGGCATGTTTGAGCAATATATCATTTAGTGACAACTTTGTGCAAAAAAATTAAAAATAAAAAATTTATTTTTTCCGCAACTTGTGTCAACATATAAAATATTCCATGGACTCGACATGCCTCTCAGCAAATAGCTTGGGGTGTCTACTTTCCAAAATGGGGTCATTTGGGGGGGGTTTGAACTGTCCTGGCATTTTATGCACAACATTAGGATGGTTAACTCTACGGGCAATCAGGGGGTTAAAACCTTTAATAGATAATATATGGGGGTACCTGGCACTATAAAAACCTGGTGGCGAACCTAAAAAAATAACTGGCTACCTAGCGGCACCAGCATAACTAATACAGCGATCAGAAAAATGATCGCTTAGTGACACTGGTGATAGGGGGTGAAAGGGTTACCTGGGGGGGCGATCAAGGGGTTAAACCTTTATTAGGGGGGGTTAGGGGGCTACCCTGGACCTAAAGTTACCTAACACTAACTTCCCTGACACTTTAACTATCACAAATGTCACTGATTGCAGTGATCAGTAAATAAATGATCACTTCAATCGCTGACACTGTGAATGGGGGCTGGGGGGTGATCTATGGGTGACTGGGGGGTGGATTGTGTACCTATGTGTGCTGGTGTCAGTGTACTGTTAGTGCACTAACCTGATGTCTTCTCTCCTCGGCGGCTCTGGACGAATAGAGCGCCGCATGGAGAGATGACATCACTTCCCCTGCCTGTGTTTACATTACACAGGCAGGAGAAGCATTTAATTCGCCGGGGAGCGATCGCGAGGGGGTGGCCAGAAACCAATGGCTGCCCCCTCATCACGGATCACTCCCGAATCGATACTGACCGCCGCATGTACCGGAGGGGGGTCCGATTGGACCCCCCACCCATACGAAGGCAGTCACGTACAGGTACGTGATTGTGCCTGTCCGTGCCATTTTGCCGACGTATATGTACATGGGGCGGTCGTTAAGTGGTTAAGTGGTTAAACTAATAACACACAAAGAATTAAATGTTACCATGTTTTTATTGAACACACCATGTAAACATTCACAGTGCAGGTGGAAACATAACTGGTTGAACCTCCTTTGGCAGCAATAACTTCAACCAAACGTTTCCTGTAGTTGCAGATCAGATATGCACAACGGTCAGGAGTAATTATTGACCATTCCTCTTTACAGAACTGTTTCAGTTCAGCAATATTCTTGGCATGTCTGGTGTGAATCGCTTTCTTGAGGTCATGCCACAGCATCTCAAATCAAGTTGAGGTCAGAACTCTGACTGGGCCACTCCAGAAGGCGTATTTTCTTCTGTTTAAGCCATTCTGTTGTTGATTTGCTTCTATGCTTTGGGTCGTTGTCCTGTTGCAACACCCATCTTCTGTTGAGCTTCAGCTGGTGGACAGATGGCCTTAAGTTCTCCTGCAAAATGTCTTGATAAACTTGGGAATTCATTTTTCCTTCGATGATAGCAATCCGTCCAGGCCCTGATGCAGCAAAGCAGCCCCAAACCATGATGCCCCCACCACCATACTTCACAGTTGGGATGAGGTTTTGATGTTGGTGTGCTGTGCCTCTTTTTCTCCACACATAGTGTTGTGTGTTTCTTCCAAACAACTCAACTTTGGTTTCATCTGTCCACAGAATATTTTGCCAGTTCTGCTGTGGAACATCCAGGTGCTCTTGTGCAAACTGTAAACGTGCAGCAATGTTTTTTTTGGACAGCAGTGGCTTCCTCTGTGGTATCCTCCAATGAAATCCATTCTTGTTTAGTGTTTTACGTATCGTAGATTCGCTAACAGGGATGTTAGCATATGCCAGAGACTTTTGTAAGTCTTTAGCTGACACTCTAGGATTCTTCTTCACCTCATTGAGCAGTCTGCGCTGTGCTCTTGCAGTCATCTTTACAGGACGCCCACTCCTAGGGAGAGTAGCAGCAGTGCTGAACTTTCTCCATTTATAGACAATTTGTCTTACCGTGGACTGATGAACAGCAAGGCTTTTAAGAGATACTTTTATAACTCTTTCCAGCTTTATGTAAGTCAACAATTCTTAATCGTAGGTCTTTTGAGAGCTCTTTTGTGCGAGGCATCATTCACATCAGGCAATGCTTCTTGTGAAAAGCAAACCCAGAACTGGTGTGTGTTTTTTATAGGGCAGGGCGGCTGTAACCAACAGCTCCAATCTCATCTCATTGATTTGACTCCAGTTGGCTGACACCTCACTCCAATTAGCTCTTGGAGATCTCATTAGTCTAGGGGTTCACATACTTTTTCCACCTGCACTGTGAATGTTTACATGGTGTGTTCAATAAAAACATAGTAACAATTAATTATTTGTGTGTTATTAGTTTAAGCAGACTGTGATTGTCTATTGTTGTGACTTAGATGAAGATCAGATCACATTTTATGACCAATTTGTGCAGAAATCCATATCATTCCAAAGGGGTTCACATACTTTTTTTTGCAACTGTATATTTCACTTTGGAGAGATTTCCTCTCACTTCCTGTTGAGTCTATGAGACAGGAAGTGAAGGTAAAACTCCCTAATAGGACACCCTTTCTCCTACTAAAAACTAAAAAATATCACGCGCTTTAAAACTCATCCACCTGGCATCCCTATGTCTAGCATTGGACTGTTTCAAGCTTTAGAAAATAATAGCTGGTTGCAGATTGAAAAGGTCATTTTTAATAATACTACATTATAAAATACCTTGCATTGCAATTACACAGGATACATTTTTAATGATAGTGAAGATTTCCTTTTATTGAGTTAAAAATGCCAACCAAACCTATACATTATTTGATCTGTTTCAGTGTTCTTTCAGTTTAACTAATATTTAATATTAATATAATTCAGACCTGCAGCACTGGGCTGACTTTCTAGCTTATGGTGTATAACCACTTAGCTCCTATTTCCATTTCAGTTAACGCCTGTTTGATAGCTTTCTCTTGGAATAACTCAGAACAATACAAATGTACTCTAATGGAAAAGGCATACATATTAGTGTGAGAAATGCAATGTGAAGCCGTAGGTGTTCTCAATGGAGAAATCAGCGTATTGCATTATTAATATTATCTGTTGCTTTCAGTGCTGGCTTCTTTGCAGTCTGGCGAGCGGCTGATAACGCGCTCACGAGCAATATGTGCTCTGTGTACACCTGTCTGAATTTCTGAAAGTGCAATAATTTATTGCCTTATACAGAAGATGCACCGTGTGAAACTGAGAAGGTTTGTCTGTTGTTTTTATGCATTATGTGGAAATTAATACGAATAAAAATTGTATTGGGTAAAATTTCCACTAAGGGTAGCTATTTTTTTATGAAACAATATTGTCAATGTATGATGCAAACACACATAGCAATTAAAGGGGGTGTGCAGGCTTCTCAATAATGTTTAAGATGTAAAAGGAGGTAATGCTTTATTTAAATCAACTTTTCAAAGTGTGCAACGTGTGTTCATCCTTTATAAACCCTGTTTCTATGTATGGAATTGTACAGTGCCTTGAAAAAGTATTAATATCCCTTGAAATTTTCCACATTTTGCCATGTTACAACCAAAAACGAGCGAGCGCCCCCTCTCCTGAACTGTACCAGGCCGCATGCCCTCAACATGGGGGGTGGGTGCTTTGGGGCAGGGGGGCGCCCTGCGGCCCCCCACCCCAAAGCACCCTGTCCACATGTTGATAAGGGCAAGGGCCTCTTCCCAACAACCCTGGCCGTTGGTTGTCGGAATCCGGGGGGCCCCCAGATCCCGGCCCCCCACCCTATGTGAATGAGTATGGGGTACATCGTACCCCTACCCATTCACCTGGGGGGAAAAGTGTCAATAAAAAAAAAAAACTAGACAAGTTTTTTTAAGTAATTTATTAGGCAGCTCCGGGGGTCTTCTTCCGACATCGGGGGTCTCGTCCATCTTCTCCGCTCTCTCTGGCCTCTTCTCCCGCTCTCCGGTGCCTTCTCCGCGCTCTCCGGTTCTTCTCCCGCTCTCCGGTGCCTTCTGACTTCTGCCGGGCTCCTCTGCTATCTTCCAGCTCTTTTACTAGCGTTGGCCCGGTCTTCTCCGTCGTCTTCTTCCCTCTTTTCTTCTTCCTATGTTGACTCTTCGCTCTCTCCCGCTATAATGCCGTGTGTGTGGTGCGCAGCGACTTATATAGGCATGGGGCGTGGTCACTGGGTGATGTCACCCGGTGACCCCGCCCCCTTATGACGTCACAGTCACGGAGCATGATGGGACTGTGACGTTATACGGGGGCGGGGTCATCGGGTGACATCACCCGGTGACCACGCCCCATGCCTATATAAGTCGATGCGCACCGCGCACACGGCATTATAGCGGGAGAGAGCGTTGAGTCAACATCGGGAGAAGAGAAGAGGGAAGAAGACGTCAGAGAAGACCGGGCCAACGCTAGTAAAAGAGCTGGAAAAAGATAGCGGAGGAGCCCGGCAGAAGTCAGAAGGCACCAGAGAGCGGGAGAAGAACCAAAGAGAGCGGAGAAGGCACCGGAGAGCGGACAAGACCCCCGAAGTCGGAAGAAGACCCCCGGACCTGTCTAGTGTGTTTTTTTTTATTGACATTGGATTCCAATAAGCCCCCCGCCCGCAGACCCCGACAACCAATAGCCAGGGTTGTCGGGAAGAGGTCCTTGTCCTCATCAACATGGGGACAGGGTGCTTTGGGGTGGGGGGGGCCGCAGGGTGCCCCCCCTCTCCCAAAGCACCCACCCCCCATGTTGAGGTCATGCGGCCTGGTACAGTTCAGGTCCTTTTCTGACCGGCTGGGGTGCGTGCCCAGATAAGGGTCTGGTATGGATTTTGGGGGGACCCCCATGCCGTTTTTTCGGCGTAGCAGGTTCCTCTTAAAATCCATACCAGACCGAAGGGCCTGGTATGCTCTTGGAGGGGGAACCCATGCAGGTTTTTTTTATTTAAAATTTGGCGTAAAGTTCCCCCTCAAGATCAGCAGAGCACAAGTCACATGCCAAAGTCGGAGCATGCAAGACGGCATTCTGACTTTGATCCGACAATGATATTCAATAGGCTGAAGTAGGATCAAAGTCGGACCAAAGTAGTACAGGGAGCATTTTCAAAGTCGGACCGACTTGTGTCAGACCAGTTAAGACGGCTCCCATAGGGAAACATTGATTTTCACACGTCATGCGACATGAGCTCCCAATGTCGGAGCATTTGTCGTACCAGTGTGAACCCAGCCTAAGAGAGTATACACTTGGGGAAACCAGTAATGAATAAGCACAGGCGTGTGAAACGTGTCTACTGATCTTTCGTGGATTGTGTGTGTATATCATGTTTCATCTTTTAATAAATTTACTATAGAGGAGTTGCTTTTATCCCTGGAAGTGCCCCACTTTTCTTATCAATTTGGCTGTGGACTAGGCAGGCACTTAGACTTTCACAGCAGTCTAGGATCTTGCAGGCTGCCTTTTGAGCGGTGTGTATTCAGCACATCACTATTCACAAGTCTACCATTCTTAGATCCTTGAACAGGCAGGGTGTTCATAGCTGAACCCCATGGAGGAAAAAACATGCCTGCACACCTGAAGAACATCTTGTCAAACTGCAGCACTACTGGGAAAATATTATCTGGACTGAATAAACAAAAGTTGTGTTGTTCGGGAAGAATATTCAGTGCTATGCATGGCCCAAAAAAAGCATAGCTTACCAACATCAAAACACCATCCAAATGGTGAAGGTTGGTAGAGGGAACATTATGAATTGGGCCTGCAAAACTTGCCATCATTGAAGGCAAAAAGAATTCCCAAGTACCAAAATATTCTATTCTAATTTCAGGGTGGCTGTCTGCCAGCTGGAGCTTAGTAGAAGTTGGGTGATGCAGTAGGACAAAGATCCTAAGCATCTAAGTAAATCCACCACAGACTTGCTTCAGAAAAAAAAAATGCATGGTTTGGATTAACCCAATCAGAGGTTATACCTTAACCCCATAGAGATGCCTCAATGACCTCAAGACCAAACCTCCTGCAAATGTGTCTAAGATGAAGCAGTTTTGTAATGACAAATGGTCAAAAATTCAACCTGAACATTGTGCAAGTTTGATCCAGAGCTTGCTTGGTCATTGCTTCCAAAGGCGGTTCAACTAGCTATTAACTCCAAGGGTTCACTTACTTTTTCCTCCATCACTGCAAATGTTTAATAAGTGTGCTCAATAAAGAAATTACTGCAGAAAACCAGTTAATTCTAAGGGGTTCACTGTAAGTACAATGGTTCCTAGATGCCTTTTTTGTATTCTTGCCTGGGGGTGCAGTAGCCTTTTCATCAGTCTTCTGTTCATGTTGAAGACTAGGAACTATTTAATTTCAAAGTTGGAACGCCATGCATGGCATTGAGCATTTAGTGCCATTTACTGTAAAGGACAGATTAAAAACTGGCTAGAACAAGTGAGCAGATTGGCTAAACAGAGAAAAGAAGGAAAGTTTTGAGAGACCACTGGGAGCTAAAAACAAGTTTGTCAGAGCTTTTAAATAGCAATACAAGACAAAAAAGACAAGCTGAACACTCCATAACTTCACCCTACAGCTGACATAATTCTCAACAGTTGTCTAATGTAAAACTGTTTGTCGTGAGATGGTGAGGTGCAATTTAACTCAATTCATAGGTCAAAGAGTGGGCAATTGCTAGCAATATCCATCCTTACCTTACCATAAATTACCTTGACTGACACATTGCTACAGAAGGTAGGCAATTACTGATTCCCTAAATGATCACATCATTCTGTCCTATAGGGCTGTTACTGAATAAAAATTTCGTGTTCGATTAATCGATTTTTTTTAAATCGATTAATCGACTAATTTCAATTAATTATAACGCACATACAGATCCAACTACTTTCAGCTGATCTCCTTGCAAGCCGATTCCCAGTGCAGCTACCAACCACTGGAAAAATGGATAGCAGGATACAAAAAACACACAAAGGCAGCGCTCGATGGGAGTAGCATTAAAACTATTATGGTTTTCAAGTAGGTAACAAAATAAATATTGCACTGGAGATAAAATCAATGTAGCTACATAAACTGTAAAAATGGTGCGAGTAATACCAAACGGTAGCAAAAGTAGTCATAAAAACATGTAGCTAAGTATGATACTGGTAAATAAATGTGTACAACGATACCACTGCTGAATCCAGATGAGGAGGGGTTAACATCAGTCCGTCAGCATGTAGATGTCCCATGAAGGGAACTATCACAACTCCCAGTGGATGGCTGTAGAATCCCAGGTTGATAGAGGGAAGTGTAACAGCCCTTGCGTGTGGCAGATAGTAAGGTCCCGCCAGCATGCAGATATGAAGGCACAGCAAAGGAGCCCTTCAGATGGACACAGCAAGCCCCGCCGGTGTCCATGACGTCACCGGATCTCCGACAGAACTCCCTGAAGACCCGGAAGCCGGCGGAGAGGTGAGTACCGATCAAAAGAATTTTGATCGATCAAAAAAATTAATTGATTAATCGAGGAATTAATAGTTAATTTCCACAGCCCTAATATCAGTACATGACACTGGAATTCTGTTTAATACCAATGTGTCAGGATTTACACCACAATTATTTTTATTTTCCTTCCAAACCAATACAGTTTGAAATCCCCAGCTCTAAGCATGATGTCGAATAAGAGCCAAGGCCATGATCAAACCAGTTTTCACCAAGAGCAGGCAATGATTGAAACATGTTGGTGTTCTAGCAGCTGCTGTGTGTTCTACAACTGGGCGTGATGCTGAGCCGCTGACATAGACAGAACATGACAGAGGGTATAGTGCTCACATATGGAGCTAGATCAATAGGAAACCTAAAATAAAAGCCACAGGCAAGCAGGGCTCTTACAAAAAAACAGCTGACCAGAGCAATTAAAGGATAAGTGCATACAGCAACGTAAAGTTCAATTAGCCGGCGGACATTTTCCAGTGCCAAAGACAAATATTTTACTATTCTTTGGAAATTTTTAGCATTACATGGTGTCTTCTACTTACTATAACTTGAGTTTCAAAATAAACCTTTCCCCCCCCCCCCCCAACACAAAAACATAGTATAGACATTTTATTACAATGGCATTTAGGTGCGTTGCAGCCAACCTTCGCCCAGGGCCACAAATGGCTACAAACTTTGGTGTAATGAAAAGCTTATATTATCCACCTGCTTTCTTTTTGGAAGGCCTTTGAGTGCCTAATGGGTTTCCCTTTTGTGTGGAGCAGCATGGCATTTACTAAGGATATAGTGCTGATATTCTGATACTGTCGCTACACATTCTACCTATATATTATGTGTAAATATACACTATATCTATCTTTTTTAATTACCTTCTCCTAAGTACTATACACAAGTTAAAGCAGAGTTCCACCCTAAAGTGGAACTTCCGCTCATTTGATTCCTCCCCCCTCCGGTGCCACAGTTGGCACCTTCTGGGGGGGAGGGGGGACAGGATACCTGTCTTTGACAGGTATCTTTTTCCACTTCTGGGAGTCCGGGCCACGGCCTGTAAAGTCACCGCAGGGCTCCCTCCTCCTCCCCTGGCCGCTGGGCCAATAGAAGAGAGAAGCGGGGTCTCGCGCATGAGCAGTAGGGTTCCCGGCATGAAGCCGAAAGGCTACACTGCCGGGGTTCCCTTACCCGCAATGGCGGTGGCAGCACCCGATAGCTGATGGAAACATCAGCTGTGGTGCCAACATCGAAGGACTCCAGGACAGGTAAGTGTCCTATTATTAAAAACCAGCAGCTGCAGTATGTGTAGCTGCTGGCTTTAAATATTTTTTTTGGGCCGGAACACCGCTTTAAGGCAGTGTTTCTCAACCTTTTTCCAGTAAAGGCACCCTTTAAAGTTATGCACAATCTCGAGGCACCCCATTTTAAAATGTAAAAAAAAACCTAAACTAATATTTTTACGTAGTGCAAGTTCCATACAAGTAGGAAACCCAACATTAGTGGTGATTTATGTTGGGTATCTGACTGGCATTCCAGAATTTCTTCCTCATTTTCTCTCCCCTTGCAGCTAATGTGACCACAATGCTGACAGAGAGGGGCAGGGGGACTGATGTCCTTATCAACCAATAACATCAGTGATTGTTAGGATGCTGGCGGCTGGCCTTCACAGTGCCCAAGGTTGTATGCTTCACAATGAAACCTGTGGCTTTGAGTAACAAAAAAGTAGACTTGATCCACCGCTGACTTGTACACAATTTTTGGGCTATGTGGGGCAATTTTTAGGCATTTTGCCAAGGCACCCCTGAAGATCCCAAAAGGCACCCTGGTTGAAAAGGGCTGTGTTAAGGTTACTGGGATCATTGCTGAATATGAAAACCCATTTAAAGTGGTTGTAAACCCTCCCCCGGAAGTTACACCTACAGGTAAGTCTAGATTAAGGCTTACCTGTAGGTGTTTGCAATATCTCCTAAACCTACACGGTTTAGGAAATTTTTGCCGAAAGGTATACACCGTTGTCTACGGCGCATTCGCGCCGTAGACAACGGCACAAGCGCAGTGAAAATCCCATTCATAAATCCGGCAACGCCGGTTTTGACAGCTCCCGCGCACATGCGCGGAGTGACGCCTTTGCCGCTCCGGCCAACCACAGCGCTGGAGCGGCGATACCCGGAAGTAACCTTCCTGAGAGATGACTGCGGCCGGAGGGGGAGACGTGGACGGCTTCGGGGGCTTCGATCTAAGGTAAGTACTGCATAATGAGCTAGCATACTAGTCATTCTAGATCATTATAGCTTTGTCTTGCAGGTGGTTAGTTTTAAAAAATATATATATATTTTGGGTTTACAACCACTTTAACTCTGGAATAAAAGTTATTTTAAAGATACTCTCCAGTCAAATTTGAAAGTGAAGCCTTGAGATGTATATAACAAACAGAGGCTGCACACTGTGGAGATCAATTTTTATCCAGCCAACTCCCAACTGTCAATGATATAGTCCTCTCTGCACACTGCTCTGTAGACAGCAGGTTTTCGAAAAATCATTATCTTTACATTCCCCTTGCCTATATCCTTGGTCTTGTGATTCTATATTTTTTAAGAGTGCACTTACAGCTATAAAAATATTTAGAGAAGACAATACCTCTGGCAGGTTTTCTGCTTTCTGCATCCACAGATATCCTAACCTTCCTTCACTCTGCTAGAAAAAAAAAGTTTCCACTGCTGTCTATGTCCTCCATGGAGAAGTTTGCCCTCACTTCCTGTCCTGGTGACACAGGAAATGAGGGAAAAACTCACCATAGAGTAAGAACACAAGACAAAAATAGCTTCAGATACTACTAAGAAAAATGTTTATAAATTTTAGTGGCATAAGAAATATATATATAGGGGACGCTGTAAACCTTAATTCTAGTTGGAAGCTGCTTGATTAAGGAGGCATTTATCCACTGAAGTTTCACCTCATTATCAATAGCAAGAATGTCTCATAATATTTGCATTAGACTTTTCAGTGTGTGTGTTACCAGTGTTAATTTGTTTTTTTTCTGAAACAGGATCTTACATTTTTAGCCTGCATGTTAGCTTGTATGCGTATATCTTTATTTTGCCGTGATTCGCATATTGGCATATTTTAAACCCACATGTGAAATCCTGAAAAAAAACTGAAGTATCATGTGTTTATGTAATTTTGCAAACATTTTCCTGAACAATACATCATATTTAAAGCAATTTTGACTTGTGGGCTTACTAAAACTATATTAACCACTTAAGCCCCAGACCAATGCGATTCGGCACTTCGGCACTTTAACAATTGCGCGGTCGTGCGACGTGGCTCCCAAACAAAATTGGCGTCCTTTTTTTCCCACAAATAGAGCTTTCTTTTGGTGGTATTTGATCACCTCTGCGGTTTTTATTTTTTGCGCTATAAACAAAAATAGAGCGAAAATTTTGAAAAAAATTACATATTTTTTTACTTTTTTCTATAATAAATATCCCCAAAAAATATATAAAAAAAACATTTTTTTTCCTCAGTTTAGGCCGATACGTATTCTTCTACATATTTTTGGTTAAAAAAAATGCAATAGGCGTTTATTGATTGCTTTGCGCAAAAATTATACCATTTACAAAATAGGGTATAGTTTTAAGGCATTTTTATAAAATTTTTTTTTTTTTACTAGTAATGGCGGTGATCAGTGATTTTTTTCGTGACTGCGACATTATGGCGGACACATTGGACACTTTTGACACATTTTTGCGATCAGTGCTATAAAAATGCACTGATTACTGTGAAAATGACACTGGCAGTGAAGGTGTTAACCACTAGGGGCGCTGAAGGAGTTAAGTGTGCCTAGGGGGCGTGTTACTAACTGAGGGGGGCGTGGCTACGACTGACACATCACCGATCTCCGCTCTGATTACACAGAGCGGAGATCGCTGACAGTGTCAGTAGAGGAGCGGGGAGTTGTTGTGTTTACACACACATCTCCCCGTTCCGAGCCTCCGTGAGACGATTGCGGGGATCCCCGTGGCGATCGAGTCCGCGGGACCCGCGGTCCCACTCACGGGGAAGGCAGGGGGGTCGCAAACGCGCCGCCGTTGGTGCGCGCGCGACCCCAACGTCGGCAGTTAAAGGGCCACCTACAGGTACGTAATTGTGCCTGTACGAGCCATTCTGCCGACGTATATATACCGTGAGCGGTCGGCAAGTGGTTAAAGGCTAAGTTCACCTTTTTTCTAAAGTCCAGCTTCCCTATGTACCAATATACCATAAATGTACGTCTGTTGAAGAAATATACAAGCTTTCTTTGATATTGATAATAAGGCCTTACCTTAGCCATTGCTATATTTCCTAGAAAGTTTCAGAGACTCCCTGGTATACACACACAGAGGAACCAGTAAGACGCAGGAAGGAGTTTACCAGCTGACCTCATTAGCACACACCCTTCACCCATCAACTAATGCTGGCCATACACTATATGAAAAATCGGGCGAAAATCGGTCGTTCAGACAGTTCTTTAGTTTTTCGGACAGTTAATGAGCACAAAATCGATAATCTTTGGGACGTTTTTGAGCCGAAAAAACTAAGGACAAGTTTGGAAATTTTCTGCCGAACGAACGATAAATCTGAAGGTTAATGTGTTTCCCGTCCGAACTTTCTGCACTAGGTATATGTAAAAAAAAAAAATATATTTTTTTTATTTATGTCCACTGAACGATTTATCAGTCATTACATGATGGCACTATCGTTTGCGCTCACGAATGAACTTTCGTTTTTCGAAAGTTCCTTCGGACGATTTTTCGTATAGTGTATGGCCAGCATAAGTTTTCACAGCACCCCCAGCATTCCTCCATGCATGCATTTGCCTGGCTTCCCCAGCTTCTTTTCAGACGGACCCAGACTGCATGCTAAACTCCCTGGGACCGCATGCCCCTGGGGCCTGACACACCTGATGTGCAAGGGCCTGCCTGATTGGATACAGAGTGATTGGATAGATGCTGTGTCCTCCTATTATATAATTTTGGTAAATCTAAAGTAAATTGTACAGAGATTGTAAAATCAGATTGTATTGTGTATGGCCACATTTATACACCTAAAATTAGGTAGTTGGTCTTTCAGTGTCATTGCCCTACACTATGCAATCTGATTGCACAATCTCTATACAATTCCCTTTAGATTTACCAGAACTATGGAATAGGACAGCACACCTGAACAATCCACTCAATTTGTATCAAATCAGACAGGCCCTTGTACTACATAGATGATGGGAGATCTAAAGGAGATTGTACAATCAGATTTTATAGGAAGTGGGGAGAAGGTAGTTTTGTAATAAGGGCGTGTGGTCCAGAGTGGTGAACACACCCTATCACGCCCTCTTCTGTGATGCAACAAGGAAGTGAAGGCTTCTGGGAGATGACCTACAGGAAGTGAATGCTGAGAGAATCTATAGGAAGTGATGGAATCTGAAAATCATTTAAAAAATCCAAATAAACTGACAAGGTTTTAAACCTCCTGTGGATAAGGTAAGTGAGAGAAAAGCACATTGGGATGGCATTGGCATTGGAAAACGCTTCTATTTATTATGAAAAGTGCAATTCTGCCCTATAAGGGGAACTTATCCTTTAAGGTTTGGATTTTTGGGATAATACAGGTGAAACTCGAAAAATTTGAATATCGTGCAAAAGTTTTTTAAGTTGCATTAGTGAAATAAATGAAGTTTTGCACGATATTCAAATTTTTCGAGTTTCACCTGTATACCATAAGTTAAGAAAGTGTCCCTTTTTTAAAAATATTTTTTTTTACCTTTACCCATTCCAAAAGTGCTTGAATTAAAAATGTCACTAGGTATTTATTTTAAGAATAATCATGAATGATAATAATAATAATTATTATTACTGTATATACTTGAGTATAAGCCGACCCGAATATAAGCCAAGGCACCTAATTTTACCACAAAAATTGGGAAAACGTATTGACTCGAGTATAAGCGTGTCCATCTGCATGCCTCACTGTGCCTCACTGTGTCCATGTGCATGCCTCACTGTGCCCATGCCTCACTGTGCCCATGACTAGACTGACGTTTAACATGGGAGTCTATGGGAGGAGTGCCTGGCTTTGAAAAATCGGTGCTCCCCGGCCGTAGGTCCCCTGGACAACAAACTTTGCACACTTGTAGAGGAAGAGTGGGGCTACATGTGTGCCAAGTTTGGGGTCCAGGGGACCTATGGCCGGCCAGTACCGGGTCCCCAAATTCCGGGAGATCAGGCGCAAAAAGGTGACTCGAGTATAAGCCGAGGGGGGCATTTTCAGCACAAAAAAATGTGCTGAAAAACTCGGCTTATACTCGAGTATATACGGTATATACTTTTTTGCATTTGATACATTTTACTTATTGACACCGCCGGGCACCTGCGATCGCTCGTGACAGAGTGAGAACCGGGATCTGTGTGTGTATCCCGGTTCTTTCAGGGGAGAGGAGACTGATCGTTTGTTCATATAATGTATGAACACCGATCTCTCTCTTCCCCTAGTTAGTCTCATCCCCCTTACAGTTAGAACACAGTGAGGGAACACAGTTAACCCCTTGATCGCCCCCTAGTGTTAACCCCTTCCCTACCAGACATTTATACAGTAATCAGTGCATTTTTATAGCACTAATCACAGTATAATTGTCAATGGTCCCAAAAATGTGTCAAAAGTGTCCGATGTGTCCACTGCAATATCGCAGTCCCGATAAAAATCGCAGATCGCCGCCATTACTATTAAAAAAAATAATAATAATAAAAATGCCATAAATCTATTCCCTATAACTTTTGGGCAAACCAATCAATATACCCTTATTGCAATTTTTTTTTACCAAAAATATGTAGAAGAATACGTATCAACCTAAACGAAGGAAAATATTTGCTTTTTTATTTTTCTTTAAATGGGGCTATTTAATATAGCAAAAAGTACAAAGTCGCTCCTTTTTTTTGTTTATAGAGCAAAAAATTTAAACCGTAAAGATGATCAAAAATAAATACATTTTGTTTGGGTACAGCGTTGCACGACCACGCAATTGTCAGTTAAAGCGACGCAGTGCCGTATCGCAAAAAATGGACTGGTCACTGAGCAGCCAAATTTTCCAGGGCTGAAGTGGTTAAAAGAGATTGACACTTGATTTTAAAATAACATTAACACATCAAAGATTATATGAAATGTTGGCTTGCTTTTACTTGGGTTTCATGACTGGTGCATTTCTTGCATATAAAGAGGTGTGAAATCCTGACTTTACTTAATTAATTATATTAAGGGCAAATTTCCTCAAGGTAGACAGGAACAGCAATTACACAAACTCTTATATGCAAATGTAAAACTTTTTTTTTTTTTGTTGCTTATGGAGTTGGCCTTTCATTTTTGCCTTTTTACGGTTTACACTGTTTTTCCAATATAGTAGGCTAGTACACACTATTTCACTTAATGAAATCTTTCCTTTAATGCTCGTTTCTTTCATTGTTTCATTGCCCTGCTTTAGCTTCTTTCAGTTTGAATACAACACATTAAAAAAAAAAAAAAAAACTCCATTCCTGTCTGTGTCAGCCTGGAGATGAGCTCACAATTGCTTCAACTATTAAAGCATCTGCTACTTTCTCCTAAATCCACAAATTCCAATTCAGAAAAGATAAAACAACAAATGCTGTATGCTGTTTTACCCAAATTGAGTTTAATTTCAAGCAAACCTAATTTGTTTAATCTAAATTCTCATAAATAATGCATTGGCTTCTTTTGTTGCGAGGAGATTTTCTTTTATAATAGTTTCTTTTCTCTACTAGAGAACATTTTGGATTCTAAATAGGAAAAAAAAATGCAGTTATTTGTTGGTGTCTGCAGTGTGTTTGCTGTGAATGCAAAACAACAATACATTTTTCATAAGTGTTTCAACTTGAAATTGTAACTTAAGTATTGTGTTGGTTTTATTTTATTTGTTTGGTTAGGATTTGTTCACAGCATTTCAAGTCTATAGAAATGACTGTCTGCAAAATGATTCTTTTCATTTCATTATACAGTAAGTATATGGTTGGTGCAAAGAAGAATGACTATCAACGGGAAATGCCCGTTTTTTTTATAAATTGCTAAATATAATTTGATAAATAAGAAATTTTTATAATAATGCTATTATTACTTTCCCATCTACAAGTATCCAGGATTTTCTATAAGTAATACAAGATAAATTAATATGTTTGTGTTCACGGCAACATTATTAAACGTGTAGAGCAGATTTCCTTAGGTGCACTTGTACTTCTGTAATTGGCTCAAGCCTCTACCAGAATTAAGGACTAGTGATGAGCCGAACACCCCCGGGTTCGGTTCGCACCAGAACCCGCGAACGGACCGAAAGTTCGTACGAACATTAGAACCCTATTAAATACAATGGATGCGAACGTTCGAATTCTAAAGTGCTAATTATAACAACTATTATGCATGTTATTGTCCAAAAATGGTTTGGGAACCCGGGTTCTGCACCAGGGGACATGTATCAATGCAAAAAGAAGTTTTAAAAACGGTCGTTTTTCGGGAGCAGTCATTTTAATGATGCATAAAGTGAAAAAAAAAGTCAAATATTCCTTTAAATATCGTACCTGGGGGGTGTCTAAAGTATGCCTGTGAAGTGCCACGTGTTTCCCGTGTTTAGAACTGTCCCTGCACAAAATGACACTTCTAAAGGAAAAAAAAGCCATTTAAAACTGCTTGCGGCTTTAATGTAATGTCTGGTCCCGGTAATATGGATGAAAATATTTAAGAAAAATGGCATAGCTACCCCATGACCCCCCCCCCACCCCAGCCCATTACCAGCCCCTTTGGGTCTTGTATGGATATTAAGGGGAACCCCGCACATAAAATAAAAAAGGCCCTATATACTCTGAACAGCCGTATACAGGCGGTGCATACAAGACAGGGACTGTAGGTTTGTTCTTATGTAGAATCTGTTTGTAATTTTGAACAGGTACATTGTTGAAGTGTAGCTCCAGCCCAAAAATCTATTTTTAAACTTTTTGGAAAACATAGGTAAGGGTTATCACCCCTGTAACATTTGTTTTGCTGTCTGTGCCCCTGTTCAGAACATTTCACCTCACTTTCCGTCCCAATGACAACTGTTTTTGAAATGTGGTGTTTTTCTTGAAACAAGGATTGCTGATAAAGCATCAGTACAGAGGAGACACCTTTCTCCCATATTTATTCTTACAGGAGAGAATTTTCCTTCCTAGTGGTAGATTTCCTCTCACTTCCTGTTGTCTTCTTGCGTTTGCAAGTAGGAGTCGTTTGTAAGTTGGATGTTTGAAAGTAGGGACCTGCCGTATATACTCTGCAGAAATAGGCCCCTTAGTTGTTGGTGTTGGCACAACACTGTAAGCACTCACAGTTACTCTTGGTTGGTGCTGGAACGCCCTGCTGTCAACTATTATATCAGGAATTTTAATTACATATAATTGTTGAACAGTGGTAGTAAAAATTGGGCCTTTGATGGTGGTGCTGGTGCCACAACACTGTAAGCCCTGACAGTTACTCTTGGTGGGTGCAGCAATGGGCCCTGCTGTGAATTATTAGATCAAGAATTGTAATTGCATGCCCCTGTTGAACAGGGGCTGAAAAATTGGGCCTTTCGTGGTGGTGGTGGTGTTGCCACAACACTGTAAGCCCTCAGAGTTACTCTTGGTGGGTGCAGGAATGGGCCCTGCTGTGAATTATTAGATCAAGAATTGTAATTACATGCCCCTTTTGAACAGGGGCTGAAAAATTGGGCCTTTCGTGGTGGTGGTGGTGGTGGTGGCGTGGCCACAACACTGTAAGCCCTCAGAGTTACTCTTGGTGGGTGCAGCAATGGGCCCTGCTGTGAATTATTAGATCAAGAATTGTAATTGCATGCCCCTGTTGAACAGGGGCTGAAAAATTGGGCCTTAGGCACTGGTGGCACAACACTACAACCCCTCACAGATACGTTACTTGGAGCACAGCAATGAGCCCTGTTGCAAAGTATTGCTTCAAAAATTGTAATGACACGCCCCTGTTAAACAGGGGCTGAAAAATTGGGCCTTAGGCACTGGTGCCACAACACTCCAACCCCTCACAGATACTGTACTTGGAGCACAGCAATGAGCCCTATGGCAAATTATTGCTAAAAAAATTGTAATTACACGCCCCTGTAAAACAGGGGCTGAAAAATTGGGCCTTAGCCACTGGTGGCGGCACCCATAAACAAAAATGATCTTCCAAGCTATCATCATCAATCGTATCATTGAGGACTCGGAGGAGGAGGATAGCCAGTCAACATAACAGCACAGGCACTCAGCATCAGCATCAGTCTTGAAGGGATGTGACATGTTAAAATCAATTAGTCTGTTATATCAGCATCAGGTGTGTGGTAGCTGGTGGTGATCCAAGACTGGTTCATCTTGATGAAAGTCAGTCGATCAACCGAGTCGGTGGACAGGCGCACCCTGTGATCCGTGACAAATCCTCCAGCAGCACTGAATGTGCGTTCCGAAAGAACGCTGGATGCAGGACAGGCCAGTAGCTCAATTGCATACTGTGCAAGCTCTGGCCAGTGATCCATCCTCAAGACCCAGTAAGCCAGAGGATTTTCGGTGGGGAAGGTGTCCAAGTCTGACCTTGCCCCTAGATATTCCTGCACCATGTTTATCAGACGCTGGCGATGGTTGCTGGAACCGATCATACTTTGGGGCTGCGGACTAAAGAATTGTCTGAACGCATCGGTCAGACGGCCACCTTCCCCACCGCTCCTTCTTTGACTGGCCGAAGCCTCAGCAACTCGTTGTCCAGGACCAGGAGTTTGTAACCTCCCAGTCTCTGGGAACGCGTTGCACAGACCTTTCTGCAAGGCCTCCCGGAGTTGTCTCATCCTCTGCTCCCTCTGCGAAGGTAACATAAGGTCCACAACCTTACCCTTGTACCGTGGATCAAGGAGAGTGGCCAGCCAGTAATGGTCCCTCTCCTTGATCCGAAGAATACGAGGATCCTTCCGCAGACTTTGCAGGATCAGGGAGGCCATGCAGCGTAGGTTTGCTGAGGCATTCGCTCCGGAGTCCTCTGGGTCACTAAGGACGACATGATCCGCAGCCACCTCCTCCCAGCCACGTACAAGTCCACTGGTTTCTTGGGACTGTAAATCATCCCTAAAAGACTGCTGCTGATGATGCTGAGTGCCAGCCTCCACCTCCATGCTGACACAATCCTCCTCCTCCTCCTCCTCCTCTTCCTCTTCCTGTGCGATGGGTGGGACAGAAGGAACACTGTCTGGGTAAAGGGGGCCTTGAGAGGCAAGGAAGTCCTCCTCTTACTGCCTCTGTTCTGCCTCAAGTGCCCTGTCCATTATTCCACGCAGCGTGTGCTCCAACAGGTGGACAAGAGGTACAGTGTCACTGATGCATGCACTGTCACTGCTCACCATCCTCGTGGCCTCCTCAAATGGTGCCAGGACAGTGCATGCATCCCTGATCATGCCCCACTGGCGTGGAGAAAAAAAACCAAGCTCCCCTGACCCTGTCCTGGTGCCGTAGTCGCACAGGTACTCATTGATGGCCCTCTGCTGCGTGTGCAGCCGCTGCAGCATGGCCAACGTTGAGTTCCACCTGGTGGGCATGTCACATATAAGGCGGTTCTTGGGCAGGTTCAACTCCTTTTGCAGCTCAGCCAGGCGAGCACTGGCATTATAAGATCTGCGGAAATGCACACAGACTTTCCTGGCCTGCCTCAGGACATCCTGTAAGCCCGGGTACCTGCCCAAGAACCGCTGCACCACCAGGTTAAGGACGTGAGCCACACAGGGCACATGGGTCAGTTGTCCCTGTCGGAGGGCGGAGAGGAGGTTGGTGCCATTGTCGCAAACCACCATTCCTGGCTTAAGCTGGCGTGGCGTCAACCACCTCTCGGCCTGGCCCTGCAGAGCAGACAGGACCTCTGCCCCAGTGTGGCTTCTGTCCCCCAAACACACCAGCGCAAGCACGGCATGGCATCTTTTTGCCTGCGTACTTGCGTAGCCCCGTGAACGGCTACGGAGCACCGCTGGTTCATAGGACAAACCACAGGAAGAGGCCATGGAGGAAGAAGAAGAGGAGGGGGTGGAGGAGAGAGGTGTGTCACAACCAGTAGTAGCATTTTGGAGGCGTGGCGGTGGAACAACCTCCAACACTACTGCACCTTGTCCTGCATCCTTCCCAGCTGCCAAAAGAGTGACCCAATGGGCCGTGAAAGAAAGGTAACGTCCCTGTCCATGCCTGCTGGACCATGAGTCAGCGGTAATATGCACCTTACCGCTGACCGCCCTGTCCAGCGAGGCCAAGACATTGCCTTCCACATGCCGGTAGAGAGCCGGAATAGCCTTCCGTGAGAAAAAGTGGCGTTTGGGAACCTGCCACTGAGGAACCGCACATTGCACAAACTCACGGAAGGGGGCCGTGTCTACCAACTGAAAAGGCAGCAGTTGAAGCGCTAGCAATTTAGCCAAGCTAGCATTCAACCGCTGGGCATGTGGATGGCTGGGAGTGAACTTCTTTCGACGGTCCAGCAGCTGGGGCAGGGAAATTTGCCTGCTAGAATCGGACGTCGGTGTACTGCTAGCAGAGTGGCCGCAAGTACTTGGCTGTGACACACCTAATTCTACACCTTCATTCCTCTCAGTGCATGTTTCAGAGAGGACTGAAGTTATAGTGGGGTTGGAGATCCCAGCTGATGCGGTGCAAGGAGAGGTCCGCTTTGTTCTTTGGTGTGGGTCTTTGAGGTAGGCTTGCCAACGAGCTGCATGGCAGGTCAACATATGTCTGGTCAGGCATGTGGTACCCAAGCGGCTGATGTTTTGGCCACGCGATATACGCTTGAGACATATGTTGCAAACAGCAGCTGTGCGATCTGATGCACTAGCCTCAAAAAAGGCCCACACCAAAGAACTTTTTGAATGACGGGCAGAGGCAGCGCCCTGCACAGGCGGAGCTCTGCGGTGTGATTCCGTCGGTGTACTGCCCTTACGCTGGCGACCAAAGGGCATCCTGCCTCGTTGGAGATGTGCCTCCTCCTCATCCTCCTCCTCCTCCTCTCTCCTATTAGGCACCCACGTGGAGTCAGTGACCTCATCATCCCCTCCCTCCTCATCACTGGAGCCAATCTGGCAGTATGCTGCAGCTGCTGGAACATGACTGCCAGATTGGTGTCCTTCTTGAGCATCCCCTCTGTCTGCTCTCACGCTACTGCCTTCCTGTAGCTGGGTTTCATCATCAGACCCTTCGAAACGCTGGGCATCCTCCTGGAGCATGTACCCAACACTGTGCTCAAACAGTTCGGGGGACTCCTCAGGAGGAGGACATGGTGGGTCTAGGGAAGGAGTGACTGATGATGAGTCTGACATTGATACCAGGGAAGAGGACGCTTTGGCAGCTGCTTTGCCAGTACCCTGAGCCTGGGTGAGAGAGGATGAGGAGGAGGAGGAGGGCTTGGTCATCCACTCTACCAAGTCTTCGGCATGATGTGGCTCAACATGTCCAGCTGCCGAAAAGAAGGACAAGCGTGTCCCATGGCCATGTGCTGATGACAATGCACCGCGTCCACGACCAGCACTGTTGCCCCCAGACACAGAGCCTGCTTGCCCTCTTGTATTGCCTCCTGACTGTCTGCCTCTCCTTGTTTGCCTTCCAGACATTCTAATAGATGGCCTGCAGGGAGATGGGGAAAAAAGCAATAAGGGCTACCTTCAGGTGTCCTTCTCTGTCCCTTTACTTAAGGATTTCTAAATATGGTTGAGGATTATTGCTTTTGCACAGAATAGCACAACGACAATTTCCCTGACTGTCCAAAAAACAAGGATTTCAAAGATGGTTGATGAGGAATGCTTTGGCACACTATAGCACAAGGAGAATTCCCCTCACTTTCCTTCTTTGTCCCTAGAAACAAGGACTGGCACAGTGAAAGAAACTGACACTCTCCCTACCTACAGTTTTCTGTCCCTAGAAAAAATGTTTTTTTAAAGCACACTATAGCACAAGGAGAATTCCCCTCACTTTCCTTCTTTGTCCCTAGAAACAAGGACTGGCACAGTGAAAGAAACTGACACTCTCCCTACCTACAGTTTTCTGTCCCTAGAAAAAATGTTTTTTTAAAGCACACTATAGCACAAGGAGAAATCCCCTCACTTTCCTTCTTTGTCCCTAGAAACAAGGACTGGCACAGTGAAAGAAACTGACACTCTCCCTACCTACAGTTTTCTGTCCCTAGAAAAAATGTTTTTTTAAAGCACACTATAGCACAAGGAGAATTCCCCTCACTTTCCTTCTTTGTCCCTAGAAACAAGGACTGGCACAGTGAAAGAAACTGACACTCTCCCTACCTACAGTTTTCTGTCCCTAGAAAAAATGTTTTTTTAAAGCACACTATAGCACAAGGAGAATTCCCCTCACTTTCCTTCTTTGTCCCTAGAAACAAGGACTGGCACAGTGAAAGAAACTGACACTCTCCCTACCTACAGTTTTCTGTCCCTAGAAAAAATGTTTTTTTAAAGCACACTATAGCACAAGGAGAATTCCCCTCACTTTCCTTCTTTGTCCCTAGAAACAAGGACTGGCACAGTGAAAGAAACTGACACTCTCCCTACCTACAGTTTTCTGTCCCTAGAAAAAATGTTTTTTTAAAGCACACTATAGCACAAGGAGAATTCCCCTCACTTTCCTTCTTTGTCCCTAGAAACAAGGACTGGCACAGTGAAAGAAACAGACACTCTCCCTACCTACAGTTTTCTGTCCCTAGAAAAAATGTTTTTTTAAAGCACACTATAGCACAAGGAGAATTCCCCTCACTTTCCTTCTTTGTCCCTAGAAACAATGACTGGCACAGTGAAAGAAACTGACACTCTCCCTACCTACAGTTTTCTGTCCCTAGAAAAAATGTTTTTTTAAAGCACACTATAGCACAAGGAGAATTCCCCTCACTTTCCTTCTTTGTCCCTAGAAACAAGGACTGGCACAGTGAAAGAAACTGACACTCTCCCTACCTACAGTTTTCTGTCCCTAGAAAAAATGTTTTTTTAAAGCACACTATAGCACAAGGAGAAATCCCCTCACTTTCCTTCTTTGTCCCTAGAAACAAGGACTCGCACAGTAAAACACACTGACACTCTCCCTACCTATCCTTCTCTTTCCCTAAACTAAAGGAATCCAGGTTAAGCAAGAAAGAAATAAATGTCACTGTCCCTGCCTATGCTTGTCTTTCCCTGCTCCGGAACACACTACACTAGGCCGCCGTGCTGGCGGCCTTTTATAGTGTGGGGCGTGTACTAAACACCCTCAGCAATAATTGGCCACAGGCATCCTGCCTGTGGCCAATCATTGCTCTCCTCGCTGCCGGCGCTGTGATTGGCCAAGCATGCGGGGTCACAGTGCATGCTTGGCCAATCACAGCGCCTGGATGACACTGCGATGGCGTAGTGCATTGTGGGCCGTTCGCGTCACTCGAATTTGGCGCGAACGGCCCAAATCGTTCGATCTTCGTCGAACGATCGAACAGCCGATGTTCGAGTCGAACGTATGTTCGACTCGAACACGAAGCTCATCCCTATTAAGGACATACAATTACAGACAGCCTGTGATAGAGATACACTGCTCTAAGATAATCACCCCTCCTAGTATCAGCTGTCTCCACAATGGACAGGGTGCTGACTCTGGTTGCAACAGGAACGTGAGAACAAAAACGCTGGATAGCCGCACTCCAAATATTCACCTTTTAATGTAAAAAAACAGAATCCAAATACATCCACAGATAAATACAGACCAACACACCCTAACACATTTCACATCAGTTATGGTGCTTACTCATAGCTCAGGGTCGTTTGAAGGAATTTGGGGGCCCCAAGCAAAATGGACATGGAGGCCCCCCCCGCACTCACGCAAAGCCTACAGGAACCACAGCATAGTGATACAGTTTAAGCTCACCCACACTTTATATAAATAAAAAAGGTTTACAGTGCAAATACTGCTGTTGCATATAATCCAACATACTTAAAACACATACACACTCACATTAACATTAAGATGCTGTTTAGGACTGTTTATGGACCGTGGGGTGGACAGGGGGACCGTGGGATGGACAGGGGGACCGTGGGATGGACAGGGGGACCGTAGGATGGACAGGGGGACCGTAGGATGGACAGGGGGACTCCGCACTGTAATATCCACATCATCTCTCCCACTTTAATATCCACATCATCTCCCCCGCTGTAATATCCACATCATCTCCCCCCCCTGTAATGTCCACATCTCCCCCCTGTAATGTCCACATCTCCCCCCTGTAATGTCCACATCTCCCCACATCTCCCCTCGGCCGCTGCCGCCGGGTGTACCAAGATGGCCGCCGCCCAGGAGCTAGGCCGAAGCCGCTGCATTTCCTATGGCCACAATCCGCGGATCGGCTCAGGACAGTGACAGGCAGCAGGCAGACACCCTAGGCTGGGGCTCCAGGCCAGCTCGGGGCCCCAAGCAATTGCTTGTTTTGCCTGTCCTGTTCCGACGTCCCTGACCCCTCTAAACTATATAACAATTAATCAATTAAACATACACATGAAACGTTGATTGTCCATGAGAATCACCTGTGGATATCAAAAACATGGATGGCCAATGTCCATGAACTATTTAACTAATAAGCAACTCTTCTCAATGGAATTCATGTTAAAGAAAAACAGACAAAAATCATACAAAACTAAAAACTTTCACATAAAATATAAAACTTTGTATGTAATAAAATGACTGCACATATATACATAATTTAAAGCCTAGTACACACGAACCGAATGTCGGGTGGCAATGGGCAGTTCAACATATTCAGCTTGTGTGTATGGCAGCCGGTCCGACAGACGCTCAAGGTCATGCAAGAAAAAGGTCTGCCGACTGGCTCTTGATCGGCGCTCTGACTGAGTGTTCTGGCGTGGGGGGCGTCCCCCTGTCAGAACACAATGGCACAGCAGGGGAGATCGCTATACTAACAATGGATTATTAGTACAGCTGCCAGACCTGAGCTGTCAGTTTTTTTTTGTTAAACCCAGCGAGTAGTAGTGTGTACGAGGCTTTATAAAACAAAAAGTACATGTTGCATATCAGAGAAGGCTGCTGGGCCAGAACACTTCACTTACTGTTTTTTAACTAGAGGTGACATGAGACTACAACCCCTTTTTGTGCTGTGTATTTCAAAGATGCAAGCAATGTCACTCTTGGGGCAGGGGGACGTCAGGCACTACTAAAATTTCCTGGCTTCCTGAGTTCGCTCTACAGACAGTTTGCCACATAAGGAAAGGTGATTATAAAGTACTGTATAGTTGTCCTAATTGAGGCCACTCAGTAATGCAATTAAGAGAAAGATGCCTCTGCTATGTGCAGTACTGCTCAAAGTTCCACTATAAATGCAAAGTTTTCATATTTGTTCTACACACAATACAAAACAAAAAGCATTAATAAAATACATACCTTTCCAATAGCAGACAAAGATCATCACCTAATACTTTACAGTAGGTTCTGCTTGCTTGATATTCAGGTACAATATTGTTCTGCTGTTCTCCCGTTCCTTTATCTCAATTAACTCCTCAACCTTTCCATTTCTCACATCTTGGCATGAATCCTTGTCTTGAATATATTAAATTCCATCAAAGCATAATATTTGAAGCCTGACTGCCCTGCATTAATAGTGCTATGGCACTTATTCTCCAGCGGAAAAGACATGGCATTATCTACTTTTCTGTCCATGTTATAGGGGGGGGGGGGGGGTCACACAACATTGAATAGGCAAGGGTCAGTATCAGTTGATTTCCATGAAACAACCCCTTTTGCCACAGAGTAGTAGGCCTTAAAGTACAACTCTGGGAAATTTTAAAATCCTCCATTGCAGTGGGGCTTTCCCTGTACTGCAGGGCCTCAATGAACAGAGCAGGCAGATGACAGGTCCATGTGCACTCTGCATATGCAGAGCAGACAGGGGCACAGCCCACTCTACTCTACTCTTTTGGCCCTCCAATCCGATCTGCCCAGATGGGAGGGGAAGGAACCCCCCTCTGTTTTTTTTTTGTTTTTTTTAAGCGGATCGAATTAGACGTAGGTAGGTGTAAACGGCCACAAGTCTGTTTACATTTGTGGCTCAATAGAGGTGAACGAAGGGTCCAATTGGATTGGACTGATTGTGTCAAAGGGGCCTAAGGCTGCTTTCACACTGATGCACTGCGGTATACCCACACCGAGGGTGCAGCGCAGTGCACCTGTGGCTTTCCTGCGGGTTAGCTGCACTTAGACTTCTATTATATTGTGCAGGTTAACAAATATATTGTAGCGCTGGTAAATATGAATAAATATAAAATAACACCCTGTGAAAAAGTGATAACATTCCAGGAATCAGATGTCAATAGTCCATCATAATAAGAACCATGTCAAAAGGTCTCTGGTAAATAAAAAATCAACAAGTTCGTGGTAGTTAAATGATACTTCCGAAATCTTGAATAAATTGTGAAATAAAAATCACCACCACCGATATAAAGGAGGCTTACCGGAATCTGTGGACCCTAATAGACATACGTCCTAGAGGGTCGACTCAAGCTTTGGATATATATCACTGAAGAATCCTCGGCTGGTGATTACCCAAAGGACGTCACTCACAGCAACCAATGGTGGGAGGATGGAAAAACGTTTTGAATGATCTGTATAACACGGTCAGTGATAAACTGCAGAGTTTCCCATTGGTTGCTGTGAGTGACGTCCTTTGGGGCCCCGCCCCCTCTGATGCGACGGAAACCTGCATTACATCAGAGGGGGGCGGGGTCACCCGCACGTCAATGGGTAAGCCCGGGTTTCCCCTTGCGTCAGAGGGGGATGGGGTCACGTGACGGTTGGTCCCGTCCTCAGCTACATAAGAGACCTGTCAGGCTGCCGGGATTCCCGGGGTGTCTTCGGTGGAGACAGGATGCTTGCTGTTCCTCGCTGCGCTGGACATCATCGTTGGAGCCTGGAGAGGAGAGATCATCCATCGCTGGACCCCGGAAAGGAGGTCACACATCGCAGGATACCGACAGCGTTGGAGTGGAGACCGAGAGTGGATTACCACCGCTGGAATCTTTTTTTTTTTTTTTTTTTTTTTTACTTTTAATAAAGGACTTATCCCAACAGTGTCTGTGTGTTTTTTTACAATTTTTTACACTTTCTTTGTGAAATGGTAGGGGTACAATGTACCCCTTACCAATTCACATAGGGGGGTCGGGATCTGGGGGTCCCTGTTTGTTTAAAGGTGTCTTCCAGATTCCGATAAGCCCTCCACCCGCAGACCCCCACAACCACCAGGCAAGGGTTGTGGGGATGAGGCCCTTGTCCCCATCAACACGCCATTTAAAAAAAAAATATTTGGTTGGAGCTCCCCTTAAAATCCATACCAGACCTGAAGGGTCTGGTATAAATATTTGGGGGAAACCCCACACCATTTTTTTTTAAAATTTGACGCAGGGTTCCCCTTAATATCCATACCAGACCTGAAGAGCCTGGTAATTGAATTTGGGGGGACCCCCACACATTTTTTTTAATTTTTTTTCAATGACTTTTCTCTGTATTGCCAGGAGCCGACAATTCATTATAGCTGCGAGTGCTTTTAAATGACTTTGGTTCCTTCAGAAATGACACTTCGTGCAGGGACAGTTCTAAGCATGGGAAACAAGCGCTACTTTACAGGCATACTATACACACACCCTAGGTACAAAATTTAAAGGAATATTTCACTTTTATTGTTTCACTTTAAGCATTATTAAAATCACTGCTCTCAAAAAAAAATTCATTTTTTAAAACTTTTTTTTGCATTGATACATGTCCCCTGGGGCAGGACCCGGGTCCCCAAACACTTTTTATGACAATAACTTGCATATAAGCCTTTAAAATGAACACTTTAGATTTTTCATGTTCGAGTCCCATAGACTTTAATGGTGTTCGGATGTTCGAACAAATTTATTGCCTGTTCGCATGTTCTGATGCGAACCGAAACTGGAGGGTGTTCGGCTCATCCCTACCAGTAACCACTGCAGAACAGATATGCCCATATATACACAGTTATTTTAGTATTAACCTTACCTTTAAAAACAGTCTTCCATTCAGGTATCACCAGCTGTTGCTGTCCCAGGCAGAGATAATTTGGTATCACTCCACCTGTGACTGGAGTTGGCACTATATTGGGATGGTCGGTTGATCATCCCAGAGCAGGAGGTCGTGGGCCACATCAGAGGGCTCTGTGGGCCACATGTGGCCCCGGGCCACTGGTTTGGGACCCCTGCCTTAAGACAAGCATGTTCCTCCCTGCTGGCTACTGAATGATGTAGACTTTAGCTGTGCTGATCAGTTGCTTGATTACTGTTCCAGAAGCAGGACTTACAATGTAATTAAGCAACTGATGGGTAGACTGCATAGCTAAATTCTACACTATGCAGTATCCAGCTGCCTCCTTGGAACATGCGCATCTAAAGGGTGTCCAGGGATGAGTATTGCACTTTTGCTACAGCAGGAAGTTACTTTATCACTTTCCCTGCTGGCTGTTAAGAAGATCCAAAAACAGCAGCTGTAGCTACAGGGATGGACTGAGGATATGCACACATTTTCAGAATTCAAAATGTAGTGATTAATGCCTTATATGAAGAATGTGACTTCAGTACTTCCTTAACTACGCTGAGGTTCAACTCTGGGACAAGCATGTAGCAGGTAAAGTCAAAGTGAAGTCAAAACTTTTATTATGCATCATTATTCCAGGTTAACAATTCAGAAAGCCTTAAAACAATTGGAACAGCATGACAGCCAGGCACTTCTGATTTTCTGCAAATTAATTCTCCAAGATGCATTGCTAGTGTGTAATTCTGGATTAATCTAATCTTTATATCAAGTCATTAGAGTTGATTGCACTAAAACCAAGAATAGAATTTACAGAGAAACTGCCTAACAGAGAAACAAAATAACCAGTATCTGACCATGTAGCTCAGTGTTAGGCCCGGTTCACACTGGTGGGACATGTTCACACTGGTGCGACATACACAATTTCTGTATCCTATATTATGATATATGTTAAAGCGGAACTAAACTCTCTCAATCAAGAATAACTATTTTTTAAGCTAGCATTAGTGAATATATAGGAAGAAACATAATATTTAATTGTTTTAACTTTTTTATTTTTTTTTACATTACTTCCGTTGGTTTCTGGCCTAGGCCAAAAAGATGTCATACATCCCAGGAGTCTTATGGGGCTTTTTTTGTCTATTATCTGGAGGAGGGGAGGAGGGGTTTTCTCAGCTAAGCACACCCACCTGTCTGAATGCCTGGGCCAAGGGCTGATGGATTCCTGGAAGTAAATGCTACATAGATCATCTGCCCTTACTCAAGATTGCCACTTCTAGAAATGCCAGAGTGGTGTTTTTCACAAAATAAATCATGAAGACATATTAAATATGAATAAATAGCAATTTCAGTTTGCTGTTCTTAGATACAGTTTAGTTTCAAGTTATTCAGAGGTTTAAATTGTACATACAGGAAAACTTTGTATTGCGAGTAACTTGGTCTGCAAGTGTTTTACAAGACAAGCTAATTCTTTTTATCAAATTTAACTTGATAAACGAGTGAGTATTTGCAATACGAGTGACCTGGGATCCGACTTATAGACTTCAAGTCGAGTGTGAAATCACATTTTATTCAATGAGAGTTGTCTTAATTAGCACTACTGAAGTCACTCCGATGTTAGAAAAATTTCCTGTACTACAAGTACTTCAAGGCGTCTTCTATCCGACAAGGCGACTTCTATCCGGGTTTGTGAAAAAAAAAAAAAACGCTTATGCTCAAAGAAGCTTCATAGAAACGTGCACAAAAAGCACAAAAAAGCACACGTTTTTTCAAGCTGAAATAAAAGCTCAAATGTCTTTTCTTTTTTCTTTTTTTTTGAGCTGCAGTGTGCAGTGTGCAGTGTGCATGAGCCCTAAGTTGGATCCTCATCGTAATTAATGTTATTTGGATCCGACATTACAGGAAGATTACCCAGGTATTCCCTGAAGTTGCCTCAAAGTCACATTGCTATAATCTTTTTATATGGACTATAGACTGGAGGACTTATGAATAAATGGTTGTGGAATGAATCATCTGGGTTTCCATTTTTACTTATAGGGAAACTCGCTTTGGATTACAAGCACATTTCTGGAATGAATCATGCTCGCAATCCAAGGTTTTACTGTAATATAATTTATTGCAATATTTGGTTCTTCAATGTAGAACCAAGCATTCTAGAAATAAATAGAATATTAAATAGTGTTTGTTTGACTGCTTGCAATATATGACAGTTTTGTTAAACAATTTTTTCAACAAACTTGGCTTTTTAAAGCTGAACTCCAGGAATTCAGCCACTTTATGCATCAAGTCCAACCAGGTGCTTACCACCTAGTGGACTTATCTCTTTGATTTTATGGAGCTCCTGGAGTACAGCTATCACTACACTCCCAGAGCTCTGACAGAAGATCGGTTTTGTTCTCACACACAGCATCTTTGCCAGCCACTTCCCCTCCTCTGTTCATTCACATAAGCTTTTGTATTCTGTGAATGAGTTGACTTAATATAAAGTGCTCTGTGATTGGTCGGGAGGACGGGAGGGGAAGGGACAGTGGCTGCATGTGACTTTGCAGCCTCAGGTTGCTGAGACCAGAAGTTCCAGTGTCGGAGAGCTGGAAGCATAGTGATAGTTATGCTCCTGAAACTCAGAAAAATTAAAGACATAAATTGACAACGGGACTTAACCCCTACTAATCCAGTGGAGTTCAGCTTTGGGGCATTTTAGTTTAATGAGAAGAAGGCTTTCATCTTGCTACTGGTCCCCTCAGTTGCCTATCGATACCACAGGAATTGAAGAAACTGACTGTGGACATTGACCATTACAAATGGTTTTCTTCAAGGTTTCCTAATGATATATATATATATATATATATATATATATATATATATATATATATATATATATGATATGGATAGATCTCATAAAAGTGAGTACACCCCTCACATTTTTGTAAATATTTTATTATATCTTTCCATGTGACAACACTGAAGAAATTACGCTTTGCTACAAAGTAAAGCTTGTATAACAGTGTAGATTTGCTGTCTCCTCAAAATAACTCAACAGACAGCCAATAATGTCTAAACCGCTGATAACAAAAGTGAGTACACCCCTAAGTGAAAATTACCAAATTGTGCCCCATTAGCCATTTTTCCTCCCAGGGCCATGTGACTCGTTAGTGTTACGAGGTCTCAGGTGGGAATGGGGAGCAGGTGTGTTAAATTTGGTGTTATCACTCTCTCATACTGGTCACTGGAAGTTCAACATGGCACCTCATGGCAAAGAACTCTCTGAGGGTGTGAACAAAAGAATTGTTGCTTTACATAAAGATGGCCTAGGCTGTAAGAAGATTGCCAAGACCCTAAAAGTGAGCTGCAGCACAGTGGCCAAGACCATACAGCCGTTTACCCGGACAGGTTACACTCAGAACAGGCCTCGCTATGGTAGACCAAAGAAGTTGAGTACATGTGCTCAGCGTCATATCCAGAGGTGGTCTTTGGGAAATAGATGTACGAGTGCTGCCAGAATTGCTGCAGAGGTTGAAGGGGTGGTGGGTCAGTCTGTAAGTGCTCAGACCATACACCGCACACTGCATCAATTTGGTCTGCATGGCTGTCCCAGAAGGAAGCCTCTTCTAAAGATGATGCACAAAAAAGCCCACAAACAGTTTGCTGAAGACAAGCAGACTAAGGACAATGGATTACTGGAACCATGTTCAATGGTCTGATGAGACCAAGATAAACTTATTTGGTTCAGATGGTATCAAGCGTGTGTGGTGGCAACCAGGTGGGGAGTACAAAGACATGTGTGTCTTTCCTACAGTCAAGCATGGTGGTGGGAGTGTCATGGTCTGGGGCAGCATGAGTGCTGCCGGCACTGGGAAGCTACAGTTCATTGAGGGAACCATAAATGCCAACATGTACTGTGACTTACTGAAGCAGAGCATGGTCCCCTCCCTTTGGAGACTGGGCCGCACGGCAGTAATCCAACATAACGACCCCAAACACACCTCCAAGATGCCTTGCTAAAGAAGCTGAGGGTAAAGGTGATGAACTGGCAAAGCATGTCTCCAGACCTAAACCCTATTGATCATCTGCGGGTCATCCTCAAAAGGAAGGAGGTAGAGGAGCGTAAGGTCTCTAACATCCACCAGCTCCGTGATGTCATCATTGAGGAGTGTAAGAGGACTGCGAACTCTGGTGAACTCCATGCCCAAGAGGGTCAAGGCAGTGTTGGAAAATAATGGTGGCCACACAAAATATAGACATTTTTTGGGCCCGATTTGGGCATTTTCATTTAGGGGTGTACTCATTTTTGTTGCCAGTGGCTTAGACATTAATGGCTGTGTGTTGAGTTATTTTGAGGGGAAAGCAAATTTACACTGTTATACAAGCTTCACACTCACTACTTTACATTGTAGCAAAGTGTAATTTCTTCAGTGTTGTCACATGAAAAGATATAAAAAAAAATACAAAAATGTGAGGGGTGTACTCACTATTGTGAGATACTGTGTGTGTTTATATGTGTGTATATATATATATATATATATATATACACACTTTTCTGTATTAAAAAAAAAAAATGTGATTACAGTATTGTAGTCTTTCTTGAACCACAGCAACTTGTTCTCCAAATAACACATTTGCTTATTTTATTTTAGGGCTGCTCATGAAGCATAATGAAAATAGTCTCGGCATACAAATACACAATACTCCTATTGACATTAGGGACATCAGAATAATTATAAAACTCCCAAAAAATTAAATGCTATGTTGATGTTGTTACCTGGTGAATGATGTGGCGGTGAGCACATGAGAACCACTCCTTGTCCTTCTCTTACTGAGACTGCGCTTCTTACACGACCACTGAAATTCCCAAGATCTGTAAGCAGAACAGTATATCATATAATTCATATTTTATATAGAACAAAAGAAATGACATACTTATGTCAATCTGCAAGTAGACCATACAACCATAGATTGCCCATTTACTTTGGAAGATCTGCCTATCTCTTAAAGCATATCCAAATCATATCAATGAACTTCTGTTATTTGGTCATTTTTTCTGTTAAATAAATAATTGAATGAGCTTTGTTATGTATTTGATAAGTTAAAAATAATATCGACTGATCTTGCGCAAAATCTGTGTGTTGATCTGTTCTCTTTGAGATTATTAGTTACATTGTTCTTCATTAGCTCTGAGGACTCAAGAAAATCCATCTCTATGTTGTAGGAGAAGGGTGAGTTTATGTGGTCTTGTTTTATTTTTGATGCCCTAAAACCCCCCAAAAAAAGGGTGCATGAGTGTTGTCTTCCTAGGGCTATGTTCACACTATATCAGGTTACTTGTGTATGTGAATTTTGAATGGTCCCTGAACCTTTTCTAAAACTGCAACTGCAGGGAAACCGCATAGTGCTATGCTTTTCCCAGTATGGGAAAATGCACCGCAGTGCAATCAGAAGCATGTGGCACCCTCGTGTGTCAGCTAACAGCAGCGTGTTTTTGCTGCGGTTTTGGGAAAGCATGTAATTTACATGCAGTCCCGCACCCGCATAAATATGAACCTAGCCGAAGACAGGTAATGTGTTACTGGCAGAATGACCAGGTTAGGAAAAAGGAAAACAAGCTTGAAAAAAATAAAATTAATGTAGCTATCACATCTGATTGGTAAGCTGCAATATATTAAATTTTTGATTTGGGGATTATACACTTTAACCATTTCACATCCCGCCCATAGTCATATGACATCCACAGATGGGATCTCCCATCCTGGGTGGACATCATATGACATCCTGGGCTTCCCGGCAATCTGGGGGGCGCGTGTGTGCGCGCCAGCGGCATCACTCGGGACCCGGTGCACGTGCCCGGCGGCCGCAATGTCCGTCGGGCACCCGCGATTGCCCGCAATCACGGCAGGACCGTGGATCTGTGTGTGTAAACACACAGATCCATGTCCTGTCAGAGGTGAGGAGACCGATGTGTGTTCCCAGTACAGAGGAACACAGATCGGTCTCCTCCCCTTGTGAGTCCCCCCCTACAGTTAGAATCACTCCCTAGGGAACATATTTAACCCCTTCAGCGCCCCCTAGTGTTAACCCCTTCCCAGCCAGTCACATTTACACAGCAATCAGTGCAGTTTTATAGCACTAATAGCTGTATAAATGTGAATGGTCCCAAAAATTTGTCAAAAGTGTTCGATATGTCCGTCGCAATGTCACGGTCCCAATAAAAATCGCAGATCGCCACCATTACTAGTAAAAAATAAATAAAAAAAATGCAATAAATCTTTCCCCTATTTTGTAGACGCTATAACTTTTGCGCACACCAATCAATATACGCTTATTGCGATTTTTTTTTTTTTTTTTACCAAAAATATGTAGAAGAATATATATCCGCCTAAACTGTGGAAACTTTGTTTTTTTTATAGATTTTTTTGGGGATATTTATTATAACAAAATGTAAAAAATATTGATTTTTTTATCAAAATTGTTTAGAGTACAAAAAATAAAAACCGCAGAGGTGATCAAATGCCACCAAAAGAAAGCTCTATTTGTGGGGAGAAAAGGACTTAAATTTTGTTAGGGAGCCACGTCGCACGACCGCGCAATTGTCAGTTAAATCGACGCAGTGCCGAATCACAAAAAGTGCTCTGGTAAGGAAGGGGGTAAATTCTTACGGGGCTGAAGTGGTTAAACGATCACTGTGATCCCAAATAAGGCTCAATTCTTGCAAAAAATAATTCACTTGTCTATTTTGGAGAAATAAATTTCCAGCTTTCAGGAAAAAAACATTGCAGTTACCTTTGCTGCAGTTACACTTTTAGCTTCCCCTAACCCGGCTCTGCCTGCCAGTCTTAGAGCTTTTATCAATGGGCTTTGAAGTTATGTTGATGGGCAAAGCCAGTATGCTTTCAAGTGCTTTTTTCTTGCATCTGAGGTCAGCTTGAGACATTTATGAGATCATTCACAGCTTTTTAACAGGTAATTTGATCTACAGTTACCTCCTTCTGACCTGCATGTGACCTCCTTCTAAGCTGCATCAACTGGCTTCAAGAACAGTGGCGGCTGGTGTTTTTTTTGGGGGGTAACAACCACCCCCCCCCAAACGGCCAGCGGCACTTCTCTCCTTCCCCCCGCTTTCTGCCCTTACCTCTTCTAAGCGGGTAGGGGCAGCGGCCCGTGTCCTCTCCTCCATCACGGCAGCTTCCAGCACGCGGCTTCTTCCCTCCTCCTAGGCATCCAATAGGTTTGCCTGTCCTTCCAGCCAATCGGGTGACGGGTTTCAACACCCGCTTCCTGATTGACCAGGAGGAGGATCAGTGTTACAATAGCGTATATATTCTTTCACTGTTGTAACACACCTGCTGGGCTCCGTTCGCATTCTCTGCGCCCCAAGCCCACCCAATTTTGAAGCCTATTGGAGCCTCCGGCATCCTAGATGGATCCGGCGTCCTGCAAGGGGCCAGACGCATGAATGGGGGGGGCGGCAATGGATAGGGGGGGCGCCGCCCGTGTGCCCTTAATGGACGGGACGCCCCTGTTCAAGATGCTTTTGTCTTTGCATTGTCTTGTATGGGGAGAGGAGCAGTTCTATCATAAACAAAAGCCCATTGGCACAGGCTTTTAAACTCATCAGTCTTCAATCCAGTGAGATATCAATGATGAGGCCACAGAGTTTCTTGTCAAAGACTTCTGAGCCCATACTGTACATGCACCATGCACTTTCTGATGAACACTATGGAAAATTTGCCTCCACTCTCCATGGAATTAAATGGAAGTGCATAGCATAAGTGCGGGTCTGGCTAAGAAGATTTTGGAGGAAAAAAAAACTCTCCCACCTCATCAGCAATATCTTGCTGGATCAGGAACAGGCGAATATAGGTCTTTGGACTAAGGAAGCTTTAATGCTGCAGAGGAAATAGACCAAAATTGGTTTACAGTAGACCAGAAATGCCTGATGGCCATCTGGTCATGGAAGGAAAAGCCCCACAAGTACTAAGAAAACCTACCAACTCCTACCTGTATTAAGTGCATTCATGTATTTTTTACACAGTGGTTTCAGCTATATTTTCCTATCAGTAATCTGTGTAATTTAAAGTTATCATTTGAAAAAAAAAAAAAAAAAAAGATAACACTTGTGTAATGAGATTAAACAGCATAATCTCCAGTGCATGGTTTAGGAATTCTTATCAGAATCGTGGAGCTCCAAGGCTATTATTTGATGATAAGGAAATGAATTAAGGTGCGGAGAAAAACAAAGCCTTAGATAATGTTAGGGGTGAGAACCTATAGGAACAAAATATGCAGTTTTTTTTTTTTTTTTTTGTCATTTTCTGATCATTCACGCAGATGTTTGATATCTTGTATGAAAAGACTTTATTGATGTCTGGCAAGATTGGATTAATCAAAAGACAGCATAAAAGATTAGAAGCATTATGTAAGTCAATACTTTTTTCTCACAGAACAAAATGTAATATACTGTGTGTGTGTGTGTGTGTGTGTGTGTGTGTGTATATATATATATATATATATATATATATATATATATATATAATGTGTGTAGCGCACAGACCCCCTTTTACCTGTCTGCTTCGGCTCCTCTCAGGAAAAAGGGGCACACCGCACCACAAGCCTGTACCCTCCTGTGTTAAGAGGTTAGGCGGTGTTGTTTTTGGGCCTTGCCTGCAGCCGGAGTATAAAGTCCTCCTGAGAATGATTCTCACCTCTACAGTGTGTAGATGCAAGTCCTTGACTTCCCCAGGAACGTAAATGTTCACACCAGCTGAAAGTCCAACACAATCTTTATTTTTCACTTGCACAACACATAGAGGGTTATTTACTAAAGGCAAATCCACTTTGCACTACAAGTGCAAAGTGCACTTGAAATTGCACTGAAAGTGCACTTGGAAGTGCAGTCGCTGTAGATCCGAGGGGGACATTCAAGGAAAATAAAAAAACAGCATTTTAGTTTGTACATGATTGGATAATAAAATCAGCAGAGCTTCCCCTCATTTCAGATCTTCCCCTCCGATTTACAGCGACTTTACTTCCAAGTGTACTTTCAGTGCAATTTCAAGTACACTTTGCACTTGTAGTTTGCACTTGTAGTGCAAAGTGGATTTGCCTTTCGTAAATAACCCCCATAGTCTCTTGGATAGAAGAAAGGTTGGAGCAAAGACACAGGACAGCTTTAAGGTGTGGAGGAGGTCCAGGCACAAACGTAGCTCAAACTCTTCTGACTGTTCAGGTTTCTCAAACAGTTTTGGCGCATGGTCTCTGCCACAGACCATGAGGTTGGTCTCTGCCACAGACCTTATGAATAAGGTCACTGCCACTGACCTGGCGAACAAGGTCACTGCCACTGACCTGATGAATCTTGGTTCCTTCCTAGGATATAGCCCCTTTCAGGGAGAAAACGTCCCCCCCCCCCAGAGAGTCAACAGACCCCTTCCTTCACCGTGTCCACAGCACCGGTCCTTCGGAACAGATCATCCCTTCTCTTAGGGTGCGCAAGGCGGCACCCTGGACTTCTCGAACCCTTGTGGACCCCAGCCGAAGGCTGCTGGGCTCTAGGCCGTTACTGCAACTCCTGGGCCTCCGTGCCCAGGCGAACAGGAACGGTGAGGTAGTACCTCACCCCAGGCTAAAGGTGGAACCGGAACAAGGCCTCCGGGCCTAGGGCACCTGGAGATGACGAACCACACACACCCAGGCCGAAGGTGCCTGGGCGTGGATGAACGAACCCCTCTCAGAAGATGTCTGCCCCTTTTATACCCTCTCCCGACATGCACAGCAGGTTCCCTGCCCCACTGTACAGCTGCCAAGAGGGGACACAAAAAGCACAGCACTGTGCTCGCGGTTCAACCCTGGCCCAGAATGGCAGCGCCACCCACCGGCCACAGGGAACACATCACCAGCATTAACCCCTGAGAACATAAATGGTCCATGAATCCTATCAAGGAACACCCCGCTACATATATATATATATATATATATATATATATATTATAAATAATAGACCAACCATTGGCACCATTTCTATTGTAAGGCTGACATTTTTACAGAGATGGTAGCAAGGGCACATTCACACTTGTGTGTTGTGCTAACATATGGCAGTTTACTATACAGCAGTGCATGTAGCATGGTGCATTCTTAACATGTTTAATTTTACAACCATATTTAGGGCATTAAAACCCTGGGTTATAAGTAGGGATGAGCCGAAACACCCCCCGGTTCGGTTCGCACCAGAACCTGCGAACGGACCGAAAGTTTGCGCGAACTTTAGAACCCTATTAAATACAATGGATTCGAACGTTTGAAATCAAAAGTGCTAATTATAAAGGCTAATATGCAAGTTATTGTTCTAAAAAGGGTTTGGGGACCTGGGTCCTGCCCCAGGGACATGTATCAATGCGAAAATACGTTTTAAAAACTGCAATTTTTTCGGGAGCAGTGATTTTAATGATGCATAAAGTGAAAAGAAAAAAGTGAAATATTCCTTTAAATATCGTACCTGGGGGGTGTCTATAGTATGCCTGTGAAGTACACGTGTTTCCTGTGTTTAGAACTGTCCCTGCACAAAATGACATCTCTAAAGGTAAAAAAGTAATTTAAACTGCTTGCGTCTTTAATGTAATGTCTGGTCCCGGCTATATGGATGAAAATCATTGAGAAAAATGGCATGGGTACCCCCCACCCCCCCATCCCATTACCATCTCCTTTGGGTCTTGTATGGATATTAAGGGGAATCCCGCACCCAAATTAAAAAAAGGAAAGGCGTGGGGCCCCCAGGTCCTATATACTCTGAACAGCAGTATACAGGTGGTGAAAACAAGACAGGGACTGTAGGTTTGTTGTTAAGTAGAATCTGTTTGTAATTTTGAACTCCCTGCCTGTGGTATTAGTATGAGAACACCAGCAATTGTATTCAGGTAAGCTTTAGGTGCACACTGTGCAAAGGACACTAAAGCAAAATACTGCAGCTCCCTGCCTGTATTTGTATGAGAACACCAGCAATTGTATTGAGGTAAGCTTTAGGTGCACATTGTGCAAAGGACACTAAAGCAAAATACTGCAGCTCCCTGCCTGTATTTGTATGAGAACACCACTACAGTAGGTGCCGCCGATTTTGTGTCAATCTCGCCTCTTCTAGCGGCTAAATTGACACCTTACGAGCCCCGTCGCGAGAGCCAGTGCCGAGCTGTCTCGTCATCGGGAAAGGAGAAATTTAGTTTTTCCTTTCGCAATGAGCGACACGCATTGCTGACATTGAGGCCGGTGGACGGAGATCCGACGTGAATTCCCGCCAATACCAGGCACTGTGTTTGGTATGAATCCTGAGCGGGAACTCCACGCCAAATTTTAAACAAAAAAACTGACATGGGTTCCCCTCCAGGAGCATACCAGGCTCTTCGGTCTGGTATGGATTTTAAGGGGAACCCCCTAAGCCGAAAAAACTCCGTGAGGCATAATTGGCCAAAGCCACCCTGGCTTTGGCCAATTATGGCTCTCCGTTTTTTCTGCGCTGTGATTGGCCAAAGCATGCGGGTCATAGTGCATGCTTGGCCAATCTTCAGCCAGCAATGCACTGCGATGCCGCAGTGAATTATGGGCCGTGACGCGCCACTCGAATTTTGGCGCGAACGGCCCACAATGTTTGCAATTCGGCGAACAACCGAACAGGCGATGTTCGAGTCGAACATGGTTTTTAACTCGAACTCGAAGCTCATCCCTAGTTATAAGCCACATGTTCCAGGTTCTTTTTCCGCCTTTTGTCTAAATGTTTATTTTTGAGCCACTATGGATCAGTTGGGGCTGCGTCAATATCATCCCCATTAAGGACTTGAGCTCCCCCATGCTCCTTTGTATACACAGAGTTTTAACTATGTCCCCAGTAACCAACTCAAAATGATCTAGTAAAGAGCCTCCATGCGCAGACCTGACCTTGTGTATGGGAACAATAAAATCTAAATATATATTTTCCCAATCCTGCACTTCTGTCCACAATTAGACTGGTCCCCCCAGCTTCTGCACCCCCGTCCTCTAGCGGTCCTGCTCTAGACGTGAGGACAGTGAAGGACAGTCCACCACCGAACCGTGGGGGAGCGCTATATGCAAGGGAAATGGAGGATCAGGTGTAAAACAGTTTTTCCTCTCCATTGAAAAAAAAATAGTTATTAATCCTTGCAGTGCGGGTACAGTTCCACTGCAAGGGATCATTTAATTTATCAATGGAGTTGGCCTTTACATGCACTTTTTTATAAATCAATATAGTTGCAGTTATTATTTTTTGCAAAAGGTGGAATTAGCCTTTAATTTGCATCTTAACCTCCCTGGCGATATGATTCTGTCTGGAATTATGTACCAAAAGCGGTTCAATTATTTTGCATGGAAATTTGGTGTTATGTATTGTAGGCCTGCAATTCTTAGTAATTACTTACTTAAGCCTGACCAAACAAGAGTCTAGTAGACATCCTGTGTATGATAAAGTTTGAAAATCATAAATTATAATATAATAAATAACTATAAATAATTATAACCAATAGTCATGTAATTATAATAAAAATTATTCAATAATGTAATCAAATCAAAAACACTGAAATTTGCTCAGTTGCAGAATTGTCGCTGTCATTAGATTTAGTGTTTGATGACGAATTTCCCCACAAATCACTATCGCTCAATTCTGCGAGTGATTCTAATTTATTATTGCTGTTTTCTAGTTGGTCTAAAACCACTTTTGACATAAAGGGACACTTTTTGGTTGCTATGGACAATCTCCAGTTTCCAGTGTAGCACACAGACCCTTTTTTCCTGCCTACCTTCACTTGCAGGAGTAAAGGCACACCATGCCCCATGCCCGTATCCTCCTCCTGGTATAAGAGGTTGAGCGGTGTTCTTGCAATTTTGGGTCCTGCAGCGAGTTACCCCCCTCCATTGGTTCCTGTCCCTAGAATGTAGGGAAAAGTCTATTCTTCCCCGAAAGAAGGCCAATGTCCAGACAGTATTTAACCACTTCCATACTGGGCACTTATACAGCTTCCTGCCCAGACCAATTTTCAGCTTTCGGCGCTGTTGCACTTTGAATGACAATTGCGCGGTCATGCTACACTGTACCCAAACTACATTTTTATCATTTTGTTCCCACACATAGAGCTTTCTTTTGGTGGTATTTGATCACCTCTGCGATTTTTATTTTCTGCTAAAATAATTTAAAAATGACCGAAAATTTTGAAAAAAAAACATATTTTTTTTGGTTTCAGTTACAAAACGTTGTAAATAAGTAAGTTTTCTCCTTCACCGATGGGCACTGATGGGGCTGCACTAACGGGCACTGATAAGGAGGCACTGATGGGCACCGATGAGGCAGCGTGGATGGGCACCGATAGGCGGCGCGGATGGGCACCGATAGGCAGCGAGTGTGGGCACCGATGGGCAGCGCGGATGGGCACCGATAGGCGGCACGGATGGGCACCGATAGGTGGCACAGATAGGCGGCATGGATGGGCACAGATAGGCGGCATGGATGGGCACAGATGGGCACAGATAAGCGGCACGGATGGGCACTGATAGGCAGCACGGATGGGCACTGATAGGCGACATGGATGGGCACTGATAGGTGGCATGGATGGGCATGGATGGGCACTGATAGGTGGCATGGATGGGCACTGATAGGTGGCACTGTAATGTGTTAATGGATGCCAATCAGTGCCAAACAATAATGCCTGCCAATCAGTAATGCCCATTGTGGGCACTGATTGGCATCCATTGTGGGCACTGATTGGCATCCATTAGGGGCACTGATTGGCATCCATTAGGGGCACTGATTGGCATCCCTGGTGGTCTAGGGAGGCATACCTGGTAATGGACATCCCTGGTGGTCCAGTGGCATCCCTGGTGGTCCAGTGGGCATCCTCGGGGGGGCTGTGCTGATAATTGATCAGCACAAACCCCCCCTGTCAGAGGAGCAGCCGATCTGCTCTCCTCTACTCGTGTCTGACAGACGCGAGTGAGGAAAAGCCGATTACCGGCTTTTCCTGTTTACATGTGATCAGCCGTGATTGGACACGGCTGATCACGTGGTAAAGAGTCTCTGTCGGAGACTCTTTACCTAGATCGGTGTTGCGGGGTGTCAGACTGAGACCCTGCAACAACGATCGCCGCGATGCGCGCCCCCGGGGGCGCGGAGTGGCTTAAAATCCTGAGGACGTCATATGACGTCCAGTCAGGATTTTAAAACCACTTTGCCGCCGTCAATACACTATAGGGCGGGCGGCAAGTGGTTAAACTCCAACAGACGAGTTTATTTTCTTTGCTTGAAACAAATTTTGGAAAAGGTTGAAAACAGCAATAGGATTTGGTAGGGAAATAGGTTCAGGCACGCGGCACCCAGTCACCCCATTCTCCACTCAAGCCTGAGCGGGTATTGCTCACCCGGATAGATCCCTCTCACAGTTCTAGCAGCCGGAGTGAAGCACGAACATGACACTTTAGTTTTAGTCCCCTTCACAGACAAGTTCAGGAGATCCTCTGCCACAGAATCCTTTAGTTCCTGAATTTAGAACTTCCTAACACCTGTAGATTATAGAGACCATAGGTGCCAATGGGGCACGCTACAGGAGCTATCTTGCAACTCACGAATCCTTCCCTCTGATAGGCAACCAGGCCTCCCCGAGACCGTGACTTCCTTCACCGATCCATCGGACAGGTCCTCCCCCGGTTTCCTCTGTTTCAGAGCGGGCCACCCTCCCTCGGGTTCCCTAGGACTCCAGTGGTTGGTTTGTAGACCCAGTTGAAGGTACTGGGCCTACCTAGAACTCTGCAGCCTCGGGCTAAAGGTGCCGAGACTCCTCGACCAGTTCACGCACCCCCCCCCCCCGGCCAGCAGGGCCAAAGGGCACGACTTTGCCACCAGGGGGTCCTCCTTGGAATCCCCCCGGCACACCACACCAGATCATGGCATCTGCCCTTTATGTACCCTCTCCCGGCATGCACAGCAGGCAAAACCCACCCACCGCACGGTAGCCGAGAGAGGACACCCAACCACACCGTAAAGCCACCTGTGGTTCTCCTCAAGACCTGGGCAACAGCGTCACCTGCAGGTCAAGGGGAACTATACTCCAGGCAACATTACAGCAGAGCAGAGTCCATACTAAGCAGAATTGGAGAACCTGGGCTAAACTATTGCTCAGGCTGCCCTTAAATTTAGAGCATAGCGACCCCAATTTTGGGGGTCTGCTACACCAGGCAGAAAGAACAGTTTTTATAATATAAAACTGCACTGGACAGACCAGTAGGGACAAAGGGAGTGTGTAATTATTTGATACAGTACTGTATCTATACTGTGTTTTTCACTTTTTGAATTTGGCACCGAACTCCGTCCCCATGCGCCGCAACGTCGCAGGGAACGGAGCTCGGCACTCGGCAGTGTGGATCGAGCGAGGAGACGGCTCGCACGCACTCCGGGAGGACATCGCAGGATCCAGGGAACAAGGTAAGTAACTTCCCTGTATCCTGCAATGCAATCCCGAGCCAGACTCGGGATTACCACCAGGGAGGTTAATTGGCAGCCTGTTTAAAGCGAAGAGGCCCCCTTAATGCAACATACAGGCATATTCCACTTTGAAGTACACAATGGGACCAGAGCACGTATGTAAAACAAAAATGGACTTGAAGTGAAGCACTTCTCAATGCATGTAAATACACTAGCTCTATGGGAAATCTTGGTGAGCTTGACAAGGCAATGCTCCTGGTTTTTAACATTTAACATTGGCGTCTATGGGAAATCTCAGTCAGTTTGACATGGCACTGCTCCCGAACCATAAGTGACAGGGACACCAAACTTGGGAAGCATGTTAAGGCGATCCAGGACTATGACATGGTAGATTACCTAGACAAGATGTTCAACCCCAAAATCGGATATGTTGTAGTCCTGGGTCCACTCTCGGTGCTCCCCAAGTTTGGTGTCCCCGTCACTTATGGTTCGGTAGCAGTGCAATGTCAAGCTGACCAAGATTTCCTATAGACGCCAATATTAAAAACCGTGAGCAGTGCCATGTCAAGCTGACCAAGATTTCCCATAGATGCCAATGTGTCCGTACTCGCGAGTGTACGTAAAGTGAGGGTACGTAAAGTGGGATATGCCTGTACAACCTTATACACAATGTAAATGGACACTCACCATATAACACAAAAGCTTATTTACAAAGCAGTGGGGATGTGACATTCACTGCAGGTGAATCAACCCCATGTCACTTTCAATGCTTTAGAAATATACCCATCAAGTAAATTGTACAGTTAAAAAGGAGAAAGAAGATCCAGCACTTATCAAAATGAAAAAAGCGTAAATTTTCTGCCAGTGATTCTGTATATGTATACATAAAATGCACATTTTATACACAAACATTTTTAGCCCGGAATACAAAGAATGTGTTTTCCTGTGAGAATACCATCAGCACTTTAAACATCAAAGCTGCATTGTAATTTCAGGTCTGTCTTTTCACACATAAATGACAAGGAAAATATAGTAGTTACGGGACTATAAATATAAATCTTACTCCCACAGGTTTATTTACAGCATATTCCTCCTCAAATTGCTTTAAAAGCAGTTTTTGAGGTAAAAAAATTATTCAGAGGAACCTTCTGTTTTAGGTTGAGGGAGAGGTGAAAAGCATTAATAAAACTGGCAGTGAAGAAGGATATTGATGTATTTAAAGGAACACTCCCCTTAGAATGGAAATTGTTTTTTAAACTGTCAGGTTGTATGCCCAGGCCTGAATTTACCATTACACACCTTAGGCCTGTCCCTATAGGCGGCAGAGTCAAAGACATGGCTGTTCACTGTGCAGTTATAAGACCACATGTTTACCATCATCTTTAGGGCTCACAGGCGTTAAAAATGTTACGTGATGTTTTGTACACATCCAAATGCAGTAATCGATTAGTCAATGAGCCCATTCACACAGTTGCACCTGGGGCAGTAAAGTTGTACTGCATTAAGGACACGACTGCATCAAGGGCTATAGAGGTTAACATATTATTACTGTATGCATGTAAAGATTTGTGTAACATTTAAATGCACACAAGCGTACGGTGTTAATCAGTGGCGGCTGGTGCTCGAAAATTGGGGGGGTGACAAACCAATGTCCGTCTCCCTCGGTGGAGGAAACAACACCCCCCTCCCCCCGCCGCCGCGGGAGATGGACGGCCTCCTTACCTCTGTCCTGCCCAGACTCTGATCTCCCCTCCTCCAGCCTGGGAGTGCTGGAAGGCTGAGCCGGTGGCTGAATAGTGAGCCATCCCTGGAGTAGCAGCTGGTGGGTCAGTCAGTCTCCCCCGGCCACGCGTCTTCTTCCTCCTCCTTCTCCCCCTTGGCCAATAAGATCACTTCTCCTTTCGGCCAATGGGGAAACGGGTCTCATGACCCATTTCCTGATTGGCTGGGGGGAGAATCACTGCTGAGTTTGTAGAGACTGATCTGGTTACTTAAAGCGGAATGAAACCCTCCTATCCTTTACAGCCAAGGAAGCTGCTTCTGTTTGATCTTTAACTGTCATGATGTTGCACATGTGATCAGTTATGCCACCAGCCATTTGATGGTTTGACAGTTTGGTTGAGGACACAAGCAAATGTGGCATTTAGCAATCCCAGCATTCCAGGAATGTAACTTTTTTGAAACTGTTAAATCGATTGGGTTTAGTTTCCTTTCATGATTCACTGCTGTTCAGGGGCTCTGGGCTTCAGCAAAATGGCAGCCTCCAGCAAGAAGAAACAGTAAGATTGCTGAAGACAATTTATAGCACACACTAATTATGGTAGCATAATTATTATTGTGGAATGTATGTTCCTTGCTAAAGAACATTATTTTTTATTAAGTTGTTATGGGTAAAGTTCCACTTTAAATTAAGGTACAAAAATACCTCTGCTAGTACACTCTATATGCCATGCTGTGCATTCCTGATTCCATACCACCTTATTCCATATGCCATGCTGTATGTTCCCTATTCTGTAGCCCTTCATTCCAAATGTCATCCTGTATGTTCCCTTTTTTCCACACCACCTCATTCTGTATACCAAACATGTGCGTTTCCTATTCCACACCAATCATTCTGTATACCAAGCATGTGCGTTACCTATTCCACACCACCTCATTCTTTATACCAAGCATGTGCGTTACCTATTCCACACCTCCTCATTTGGTATACCAAGCATGTGCGTTACCTATTCCACACCACCTCATTCTTTATACCAAGCATGTGCGTTCCCTATTCCACACCACCTCATTCTTTATACCAAGCATGTGCGTTACCTATTCCACACCTCCTCATTCGGTATACCAAGCATGTGCGTTACCTATTCCACACCTCCTCATTCGGTATACCAAGCATGTGCGTTACCTATTCCACACCTCCTCATTCGGTATACCAAGCATGTGCGTTACCTATTCCACACAACCTCATTTTGTATACCAAGCATGTTCATTACCTATTCCACACCACCTCATTCTGTATACCAAGCATGTGCATTATCTATTCCACACCTCCTCATTCAGTATACCAAGCATGTGCGTTACCTATTCCACACCACCTCATTCTGTATACCAAGCATTTGCGTTACCTATTCCACACCTCCTCATTCGGTATACCAAGCACGTGCGTTACCTATTCCACACCACCTCATTCTGTATACCAAGCATGTGCGTTTCCTGTTCCACACTGCCTCATTCTGTATGCCAAGCTGTACGTTCCCTACTCCACACCACCTCATTCTGTATACCAAGCTGTACGTTCCCTATTCCATACCCCCTCATTCCATATGCCATGATGTACATGCCTTATTCCACACCGCTTTATTCTGTATACCACACTTGTGCGTTCCCTGTTCCACACTGCCCAATCCCGTATTCCATGCTTGTGTATACACTATTCTGCACCATCTAACTCCATACACAGTTATGTATGTTCCCTATTCCTCGCTGCCACATTCTATACCCCTTGTTGTACATGTTATATTCTGCACGGTCTCATTAGTGTATTCCTTATTCTGCACCAACCTTACAAGCCCAGCAACTCAAGTGAGTGTATGTGTGTCTGGGTATGTCAGAAATAGGGTGTCAGATGTTTGGATAGGGGCACAATTTCAGTGCTTGCTATTTACCATAAATACGCCCCTACCTATAAGTGAAATTGAAACAGCAGCAGAGAAAGTTCAGGTTGTCTCCCCTGTTAGACGGGCTGTTCTGTAGGGAAAAGCTGTGTAAATCTTAGGACTGTTTACCTGAAGATCAGCTTTGAAGTGAGCAGAATCAGAAAATCAAGCAAGTCTCCTCCAACATCCTTCTTTTGTAAGTTTCATATACTTTTATAACCTTTACCCACAATCAGTTTGATCAAACACTGAGGCCCTCCTGCCCTATACAGTTCCTTTGATTGGAAGATGTTTTCACTGCTTTAAACTAATTTATCAAAGTTAAAAGCATCTGCAATTCATCTAAATAAGCCTCTTCTTTTCTCACCTATCCATGTGTTAATAAAGTAAGGTAGGAATTAAAATACATTGAGTTATAGCAGCAAGAACAATGCTGTTAATCAGAAGACTGAATTCATGACTCATTGCTGCAATTTTTAATCCATTGCATGATTAATCTCCTCAGGAAGTATGAATTTAACGACCTGATATCAGAATTTTCCCAAGGCACACAGTGACTCCACCATATTAGAACTTTACAGGCTAATCTTCTTTAACTCCCACTCACTAGTGTAACACAGCCTAATCCTACATAATATTGTAAGTTAGTCCTCTCCATTGCTAAGCCACACATCATGTTTATAACTAAACAAATTGAAAATTAATTAAATCATTGCTATCTGGTAAGCCAATTCTCCAAAAGAAAACGGCTTTGCAATTGCTATGCAATTCTTGGATTGAGGTTTATTCTGTCAGGTCCCTTTCACACTGAGGCGCTTCTAAACTGCCAGTAAATACACTGAGCGCTTTTGAAGAGCTTTTTAGGTGCCTTTGAAGAGCTTCCCATTAATTTCAATGGAGAGGGGAGTTTTTTCACCGCCCGGCCAGCACACTGCCCCAGTGTGAAAGCATTCATTGATTTTAATCTAAATACATTTTCGTAATTTTTTTTTAGCGTGAAAGTGCCTGAAAAGCGCCTCAATGTGAAAGTGGTCTAACTGAAGATGTAAATAGTTTATATTCTCTGTTACAGAACAAACAGTGGACAGCAAAATTAAAAGTGATAGTCGTCTGCCCCCGGTGAGGGTGACATATATATATATATATATATATATATATATATATATATATATATATATATATATATATATATATATATATATATACACAGTATCTCACAAAGGTGAGTACACCACTCACATTTTTATAAATATTTTATTATATCTTTTCATGTGACAAAACTGAAGAAATTACACTTTGCTACTATGTAAAGTAGTGAGTGTACAGCTTGTATAACAGTGTAAATTTGCTGTCCCCTCAAAATAACTCAACACACAGCCATTAATGTCTAAACCGCTGGCAACAAAAGTGGGTACACCACTAAGTAAAATTTTCCAAATTGGGTGCAAAGTGTCACTATTTTGTGTGGCCACCATTAATTTCCAGCACTGCCTTAACCCTCTTGGGCATGGAGTTCACCAGAGCTTCACAGGGTGCCGCTGGAGTCCTCTTCCACTCCTCCATGACGACATCACGGAGCTGGTGGATCTTAGAGACCTTGCACTCCTCCACCTTCCATTTGTGGATGCCCCACAGATGCTCAATAGGGTTAAGGTCTGGAGATATGCTTGGCCAGTCCATCACCTTTACCCTCAGCTTCTTTAGCAAAGCAGTGGTTGTCTTGGAGGTGTTGGAATACTGCCCTGTGGCCCAGTCTCTGAAGGGAGGGGATCATGCTCTGCTTCAGTATGTCACAGTACATGCTGGCATTCATGGTTCCCTCAATGAACTGTAGCTCCCCAGTGCCGGCAGCACTCATGCAGCCCCAGACCATGACACTCCCACCACCATGCATGACTGTAGGCAAGACACACTTGTCTTTGTTCTCCTCACCTGGTTGCCGCCACACACGCTTCATACCATCTGAACCAAATACGTTTATCTTGGTCTCATCAGAGCACAGGACATGGTTCCAGTAATCCATGTCCTTAGTCTGCTTGTCTTCAGCAAACTGTTTGCAGGCTTTCTTGTGCATCATCTTTAGAAGAGGCTTCCTTCTGGGGTGACCGCCATGTAGAACAATTTGATGCAGTGTGCAGCATATGGTCTGAGCACTGACAGGCTGCCCCCCACCCCCCCCCCACCCCTTCAACCTCTGCAGCAATGTTGGCAGCACTCATACGTCTATTTCCCAAAGACAACCTCTGGATATGACGCTGAACACGTGCACCTAACTTCTTTGGTCGACCATGGCGGGGCCTGTTCTGAGTGGAACCTGTACTGGTAAACCGCTGTATGGTCTTGGCCGCCGTTCTGCAGCTCAGTTTTAGGGTCTTGGCAATCTTCTTATAGCCTTGGCCATCTTTATGTACAACAATTCTTTTTTTCAGATCCTCCGAGAGTTCTTTGCCATGAGGTGCCATGTTGAACTTCCAGTGACCAGTATGAGAGAGTGAGAGCGATAACGCCAAATCCATTCACACCTTAGACCTTGTAACACTAATGAGTCACATGACACCAGGAAGGGAAAATGGCTAAATGGGACCAATTTGGACATTTTCACCTAGGGGTGTACTCCCTTTTGTTGCCAGAGGTTTAGACATTAATGGCTGTGTGTTGAGTTATTTTAAGGAGACAGCAAATTTACACTGTTATACAAGCTGTACACACACTACTTAACATTGTAGAAAAGTGTAATTTCTTGAGCGTGGTCACATTTAAAGATATAATAACATATTTACAAAAATGTGAGGGGTGTACTCACTTTTGTGAGATACTATATTGTCAAAGAGACACCTGCCATTACTGTACACATACATGAACTTTAATGGCATCCCAGTCTTAGTCCGTAGGGTTCAATATTGAGTTGGCCCACCCTTTGCAGCTATAACAGCTTTAACTCTTCTGGGAAGGCTGTCCACAAGGTTTAGGAGTGTGTCTATGGGAATGTCTTCCAGAAGCGCATTTGTGAGGTCAGGCTCTGATGTGGACGAGAAGGCCTAGCTCACAGTCTCTGCTCTAATTTATCCCAAAGGTGTTCCATTGGGTTGAGGTAAGGACTCTGTGCAGATCAGTCAAGTTCCTCCACTCCAAACTTGCTCATCCATGTCTTTATGGACCTTGCTTTGTGCACTGGTGCTCAGTAATGTTGGAACAGTAAGGGAACACCCCCAAACTGTTCCCACAAAGTTGGGAGCATGAAATTGTCCAAAATGTCTTGATATGCTGACGCCTTAAGAGCCCCCTCCACTGGAAATAAGGGGTCAAGCCCAACCCCTGAAATACAACCCCAAATCATAATCCCACCTCCACCAAATGATTTGGACCAGTGTTAAGAGTTCTACTCCTGGCCTTGTTTATTGGATGAGTGAGGGACTGTACTTTGGACACCATCTGCACCACTAAGTCTCTGTAAGTGTACGGGGGAACCATGTAAAACATCATATGGTTTGTGCCAGGTTGTTCTGAGGTAGGGTAGCACTATCCTGTGGAACCAGTACTTGAGTATCGAGCTACTATCTATGAAATCTACAAGTAAAATAGTGAGTTAAGTGAGAGAAGTGGTTGTGCTATATGGCCTTGAGTCACCCACAAACAGGAGGACCTCAATGGCCACAAAGGTGGTGGCGAGAATCACAGTTACGAGGGGGATTATGCCTTGCCCTTGTGCTACACACTGATGTTGCCATAAGACATTCTTCACTGAGAAATGCCATGTAGACGGGATCAGGCTGCAGGAGATTATCAGCACTGATCTGCAAAAAAGTGATAAAAGTATTCTATTTAAAAAGGCAATTGTTTATGATATGCAGTGAATTAGCAGTAGCTTTATCATCATCCGAACTAAACACTGCAAAATGTTTAACTACAGATATCCTTGTTCCTTGAATAAAATCACTCTAAAATGTTCTCCTTGTCGCAAATTCTCCTAGAAAAGCAGGATAACTGAACAAACCAAGAAGCAGGAGACATTTTTCAGCACACATCATTACCCCATGATCCTGAGCACATTTTGAAATATTGTTTTTATTCAAATCCACAACGGGTATAAGTAGTAATTATACACGCTTGGAAAATATTCAAAATTGTGACATGCGTCAAGCTCGATTTTTTTTTTTTTTTTTAGTGCAACTAAAATTTTAGTTTGCTGCATCTCAGAATGTGAACATTTGTATTTCTTTCCAAGTGCTGAAAGTTATGTCTTTTAAAATTGTATATTTTCTAAGAGCTGAAATGATGCCTTTATTATTGCTTTGGCTAGTTATGTTGCAGCAGCAACTGTTAGCTCTTTAAGTTTGCAGAACATAAAATTCATCTTTGTTGTAAAACATATTAGTGATTAAAAATACACCATTAAATTAAAATTAGAATTCTGCAAACATACACTGCTTTTATTTATTTTTTAGGTTACACAGTCCATTAAACAACACATTTGTTTAGAATCTCTTAGGGTACCCATAGAAGGGCAGATGTCTCAGCAAGAACATCTGTCTGATCTCAGCCCCGTCGGGACATGATGTGATGTACCAATAAACAGAAATAATGCAGGTGAAGTTAACACCTTCCCTCTATCCTTTCCATAGAGAAGGATCAGTTCCATTTGTACAACATTTTCTACAAGCATGGAAAAACTCTGAGTGTTTAAAGGAAGTAGCTGCTCCCCATACACAGCCCAATTCCCTCTGTTTATCAGTGTGTTTGAATCTAATTAGTAGTCTTAGCCTTGGCTAAACTATGGGACTATGGCTTTTATTACAATCGGAGAGAGGATACCATTCTCTGCATGACACTGTGGTATTTACTCTACCGTGCAGCTTTATTTTATAAAATGCAGGATGTGGCATAGAGCCTGCAAAGCACTATAGAGAAAACTCAATGATAGGACAAGAGCTTGGGCACATAAATCTGATAGGTCATTTTGTTGAGGATCTGAACTTTCTAAACAGTATATAAAGCCGAAGACAGCAGATATACATGTAAAACTTATGTAGGGAAATTTGTTTCATCCCTGTGTATCATCTGAGGCTGTTCACTTCACTGGGTATATGTGAGGGTTTGCATCCACTTTAAGTGATACAAGAAGTCTACTGCATACTTGACATTAAGTCAGAACTTGTACACTCTTTACTGCCACTCAGTTCTTTTTTATTGTATTGCTCAAGAACCAAAGAATTGATCACAATACATAACTGTGACAGGGGTCACTTTGGGCACAGGGTGAGCAAGAAAATAATGAACATTAAGAATATATCTTGGACTACCTAAATTGGGATAGTAATATTAATATGTACTGGTTGTTTGATTCTGAACTCAACAAGTTAATTGAGAGATGTGTTACCTGCTTGTTATGTAAATGAATCTAGAATGGCTTCTGAGGATCTTTCATTGTGATAATTAACTCTGTACTTGTGTGGATTGTAAATAGCAGACAGACAGTCTGCTGAACATAAAGGTTATGCATAGCCATTTAAGATGTAAAGGGATTAGCTATTGAGCTCACCTGTGTCTGCTAAGAGCTGGGTATTGGGAGCTCGTTATATAACCATTGTGTGAAGTCTTTTGATGATGGGTACTGTAGTTAAGAGACAGTAAGGCTAGCCTAAAGGTCATGTGTCTGAGTCATCAGCTGTAGTTAATTAGCTCATGTAAATTCGGTCTGATCAAAGGTGTATGGTCAGAGGAAAATGAGGAATGTAAGAACCTCCTCTCTGTGTGTATAAAATTAGGAGTTTTTCAATAAAGATTGCCAGACCAGCTGGAAAGCACACGGAGCGTTGTCTCGTATGTCTGAAAGGATTATCCCTATGGGAAGAGCTCGCCTGACTGTGGAGTGTCGGTAACTGATGTGTGTTCAGAGTGGGAATATCCTAAACGGCGTTAACCCCCTTTCATACTTGGGGACCCGTTACAATAACTAAGCAACTGTGTGTAAAGTACATCAGAATTTTTCTTTGGTTCTTAGATTTATTTAGTGCTACCCCTGAAGGAGCCACTGTATTTAACTAGTTCGTTCCTCAACAGTGCAGAGGCTACCTACTGCACAAGCAACAGTCTATTCAATCCAGCTCCATTAAACAGTCTAGGGGATGTCTTCTTTAGAAGTATTGCTTTCCAAACTTTAACTGGAAAATGGTTTAGGGTGGTATGGGATGCTCCAGAAATGCTGATTGAAACAGGAGGACACACTTCACTAGTTGCAACTTCTTTGAACAGTCTCTAAACCAGGACCCAGAGAAAAGCCAGAACTTGGACCCTGTAGGAGCAGTATTAGAGTAAGAGCTATCACTGAACCCCAAAGTAAAACAGCACACAGCCACTGGATTATTGAGCTTGGATCAGTACTCACAATTTCCCAGGGACAGCTGTACACCTCCTAGCTCCCACCAATCACTCCTCAGGGGGCCTCCAAACCAAAACCTTAGCTCAAGGACTAATTAGAAATAGCCCCCCCCCAGCTCTGATATAGCGGGGACCTCAATGAACATCAGCAAACTTCAGCAGAACTGCCTCAAAGGGGCAGCAGCCCCTAAGGCTGGGAACTTCTTAAACAGGACAAGAACAAGGCTGCTCCAGACTCAGACTATTTTTGTTCCCCCCAGCCACTCCCGCTGGGCATACCTCCCCAGCGATTAGCTGCAGCACAATATTCACGCTGCACATTTGACTCTCCATGCCCTCAATGTTGTGGAAGCCTCTAGAGTGCCGGGGGAAGCAATGAAACCTGCAGCCTGTGATAGAAAGGTCCATAAAATTAATAGCTGCTCCAATCATTACATTATTATAACTACAGTTACTTATCATCCTAGCAACCTACCTAGGAGGGAGCTTAATTTACATTACAACATCATGGTAGAGAGTGTGCATCTTTTTAGATGAGACTTTTATTGGCATACAACCAACCATGACTGAACATCTTAAATGTGATGGGGTGCTGAGGAGTGTATCTACTTCAACTAGCATGTCTTGCTTATTTGAAATTATTTTGTCAAAAGTGTTAAGGATGAGGCATGGACTTTGTCAGGGATCTTTGTTGTAGTTTTCATATATGGGGGTACCACATGGGCGGCCCATTTCCGCGCCTGTTCTATTACTCATCGGGTAATCTTTTATTTTTCCTTATGCATCATTTACACTATTGCTGAATTGTTTCATATATCTTTTATTATATTATTCATTGTATAGATTGGCTCTCCTGAAGAAGCAGTATCCCCGCGAAACTAGTAGAGACTCCGACCAATCTTTGATGTGCAGCACTGTCCATTCCTGTACAATTTTTATCTGTAATAAAACGTTTTAATTCAACAATGTTTATCATGTGTATCAGTACTGAGATAGTCCACAAATTATTTGGGTGGGTTGTTCAAGGTTTAGCCTCAGCAACTATCCACTTGCCCCCACCCCTCCCCTTTGTTTTTTAATATATGGTATGTCAATGAAAAATTGTGGGTGAAAAATTGTCCAGTACAGGGGACTGGATGTGATATCTGTGCAGTTTGTAGGATGGACTCCCTGCAAGTCCCATGCAGCTATGAACTTCAACTTCAATGCAGCTGAAATAAAAACTAGCCTGTGACTACAATGATACACTAAAGACTGAGGAGATCCATTCAACTGTATTTGGGGACACTGTCTTTCCTTTAGGAGCTTAGACCTTTAAGCACATTCCACTGCTAAGAAATTGCAAGAGGAACTAGATACAGTACCTGTTTGAGTCAGTGACTACAGTTTTGCTGTTCCATGACAAGGAAGCGCAACCTGAATTCATCAACATAGCTTGACTGGTTTACTGGTCAGTGGATTAGAAATGACCTGTGCTTACTTTCCATTATTAAGTGTGGAAGTCTATCTGCATCAGCAAAGCAGATGATTGCCATTTTAATGTGAATATTTAACATTCCTTAAATTAGAACTAATGGAAAAACATTTTATTTTTTTAGTTTTAGATAGAGTAAGGGAGTTATCATCCCTTTCTGTTTTTATTTTTTGCCAATTGTGTCTCACTGAACAGATTTCCCTTCACTTCTTATCCCATATCCAAAACAGGACGTGAAAGGAAATCCATCCTTGTCACCAGAACTTGCACCCTTATTGGAAGATTTCTCCTTTATTACTGATGACAACCCAAAATTTGGGATTTTCTTTTACTTTCTGTGATAATGGTAAACAGGAGCTCCTTGACTTTAAAGATTAACTATGCCATAAACACAAGCTGTGACATTGATGTTTTTGTTCTGTAAAGCTGATTTCACTTCCAGCCCTGACTCATATACTTAAGTGCCACCTGAACAGTTATGCATCCTGCTACGCTATATAGCCAACATTTTGTGTATGTTTATTAACACTGGCAGGAGGGGGATTGTTTGGCGGAGCATTTTTCCCTAACCCTATTTCTGTGCAGCTCCAGTCTTCATCCAATGTAACTGTAAGGCCTCATGCCCACGGACGTTTTTACAGCCGCGTTTTTGAGCGTTTTTTACAGCTTAACCACTTAACAACCGCCCACTGTAAATATACGTCGGCAGAATGGCACCGACAGGCACAATCACGTACATATACGTGATTGCCTTTGTATAGTTGGGGGGTCCGATCGGACCCCCCTTCTTTACAGTGAGCGGCCGTTATTCGTTTGGGAGCGATCAGGGATGAGGGGACAGCCGTTCGATTCCGGCCACCGCCTCTCGATCGCTCCCAGCGAATCGAATCCTTCCCCTGCCTGTGTAATGTTTACACAGGCAGAGGAAGTGATGTCATCTCTCCTGCGGCGCTCACATATACCGAGCGCCGAAAAAGGAGAAGATGCAGGTTAGTGCACAAAACACTACACTGACACCAGGACACATAGGCACATAAATCGGCCCCCCCAGACACCCCAGATCACCCCCCAGATCACCCCCCAGCCCCCCCAGTCACAGTGTCACTGATTGCAGTGACCATTCATTTACTGATCACTGCAATCAGTGACATTTGTGACTGTAAAAGTGTCACTAAAGTTAGTTTTAGGTCCAGTGTAGCCCCCTAACCCCCCCTAATAAAGGTTTAACCCCCTGATCGCCCCCCAGATAACCCTTTCACCCCCTAGCACCGCCGTCGCTAAGCGATCATTTTTCTGATCGCTGTCTTAGCGTTGGTGATGCCGATCGGTAGCCAGTTATTTTTTTTAGGTTCGCCGCAGGTTTTTATAGTGTCGGGTACCCCCATATATTACCTAATAAAGGTTTAACCCCCTTGATTGCCCCCCAGGTAACCCTTTCACCCCCTATCACCACTGTCGCTAAGCGATCATTTTTCTGATCGCTGTCTTAGCGTCGGTGATGCAGATCGGTAGCCAGTTATTTTTTTTAGGTTCGCCGCAGGTTTTATAGCGTCAGGTACCCCCATATATTACCTAATAAAGGTTTAACCCCCTTGATCGCCCCCCAGGTAACCCTTTCACCCCCTATCACCACTGTCGCTAAGCGATCATTTTTCTGATCGCTGTCTTAGCGTCGGTGATGCAGATCGGTAGCCAGTTATTTTTTTTAGGTTCGCCGCAGGTTTTTATAGCGTCAGGTACCCCCATATATTACCTAATAAAGGTTTAACCCCCTTGATCGCCCCCCAGGTAACCCTTTCACCCCCTATCACCACTGTCGCTAAGTGATCGTTTTTCTGATCGCTGTATTAGCGTTGGTGATGCCGATCGGTAGCCAGTAATTTTTTTTAGGTTCGCCGCAGGTTTTTATATAGCGTCAGGTACCCCCATATATTACCTAATAAAGGTTTTAACCCCCTAATTGCCTCTAGTTAACCCTTTCACCAGTAATCACCATATAAGTGTTACGGGTGACGCTGGTTAGTTAGTTTGCTTTTTATAGTGTCAGGGCACCCGCCGTATATAACCCAGTAAAGGTTTAACCCCCTGATCGCCCGGCGGGTGATATCAATTAGGTTTTAGCGTCAGAGAGGGTCTGCGTCACACCCCAGGCAGCGTCAGGTTAGTGCCAGTAACGCTAACACCCACGCGTGAAGCATACACCCCCCTTAGTGGCATAGTATCTGAACAGATCAATATCTGATCAGATCTATACTAGCGTCCCCAGCAGTTTAGGGTTCCCAAAAACGCAGTGTTAGCGGGATCAGCCCAGATACCTGCTAGTACCTGCTTTTTGCCCCTCCGTCCAGCCCAGGCCACCCAAGTGCAGTATCGATCGATCACTGTCACTTGCAAAACACAACACACATAACTGCAGCGTTCGCAGAGACAGGCCTGATCCCTGCGACTCCAGTGCTGTAGGAGGTGATTTCACCACCACAGTTAAAAAAAAAAAGCATATATGCCGAAGCATTGGGGCAGCAGGTGCGGAGGAGCGGAGGAGCGATTTTGCTCCTAATGCCGCGTACATACGGTCGAAATTCCGATGGAGGCTTGCCCGTGGAAAAGTCTGACCATGTGTACGCGGCATAACTTTTGCGGGAAGATGCCCCCATGCTTCGGCATATATAAATGGTGCATGTATGCCCATCATTAGAAGTGGGTGGATGAAGGGAGGTATTCTAATGGTGGGCATACACACCGATCAATCTTTTTTTTTTTCGTTCAGCCAACAGGCTGCATGAAATAAAAGATTACAATACATGTCCAACAAGGACCAGCAACGTACTGGTATGTTGCTGGACTTTGAATGTTTATACCAGAATGATGCCTGCGGGTTTAGGTATCATCTTGGTATCATTCTTTTCAGCCAGCGGCCGGCTTTCATGTAAAAGCAATCCTAGTGGCTAATTAGCCTCTGGACTGCTTTTACAAGCAGTGGGAGGGAATGCCCCCCCCCCGGATATAAAAAGCGCCATTGGGAAATTGGGAAAGCATTTTATCACACCGATCTTGGTGTGGTCAGATGCTTTGAGGGCAGAGGAAAGATCTAGGGTCCAATAGACCCCAGTTTTTTCAAAAAAAGAGTACCTGTCACTACCTATTGCTATCATAGGGGATATTTACATTCCCTGAGATAACAATAAAAATTATAAAAAAAATTAAATATGGAAGCAACAGTTTAAAAATAAAATAAAAAAGCAAAATTAATAATAAAAAAAGAAAAAAAAGCACCCCTGTCCTGCCCTGCTCTTGCCCAATGGTGAAGGCAAGCGTCGGTCTAGCATCATATGTAAACAGCAATTGCACCATGCATGTGAGGTATCACCGCGAAGGTCAAATCGAGGGCAGTAATTTTCGCAGTAGACCTCCTCTGTAAATCTAACGGCGTAACCTGTAAAGGCTTTTAAAGGCTTTTAAAAATGTATGTAGTTTGTCGCCAATGCGCGTTTGTGCGAAATTTTAAAGCTTGTCGTGTTTGGTATCTATGTACTCGGCCTAAGATCATCTTTTTTATTTCATCAAACATTTGAGCAATATAGTGTGTTTTAGTGCATTAAAATTTAAAAAAGTGTATTTTTTCCCCAAAAAATGCATTTGAAAAATCGCTGCGCAAATACTGTGTAGAAAAAAAAATGCAACACCCACCATTTTAATCTGTAGGGCCTTTGCTTTAAAAATATATATAATGTTTGGGGGTTCAACATAATTTTCTTGCAAAAAATAAATGTTTTCATGTAAACAAAAAGTGTCAAAAAGGGCTTTGTCTTCAAGTGGTTAGAAGAGTGGATGTAAGCTTCCTAATGTTGTGTATAAAATGCCACAACAGTTCAAAACCCCCCCAAATGGCCCCATTTTGGAAAGTAGACACCCCAAGCTATATACTGAGAGGCATGTCGAGTCCATGGAATATTTTATATGTTGACACAAGTTGCGGAAAAAGACAATTTATTTATTTTTATTTATTTTTTTGCACAAAGTTGTCACTAAATGATATATTGCTCAAACATGTCATGGGCATATGTGGAATTACACCCCAAAATACATTCTGTTGCTTCTCCTGAGTACGGGGATACCACATGTGTGAGACTTTTTGGGAGCCTAGCCGCGTAAGGGACCCCAAAACCAAGCACCGCCTTCAGGCTTTCTAAGGGTGTAAATTTTTGATTTCACTTCTCACTGCCTATCACAGTTTCGGAGGCCATGGAATGCCCAGATGGCACAAAACCCCCCCAAATGACCCCATTTTGGAAAGTAGACACCCCAAGCTATTTGCTGAGAGGTATTGTGAGTATTTTGCAGATCTCGCTTTTTGTCACAAAGTTTTGAAAATTGAAAAAAAATAAAAAAAATAAAAAAAATTTCTTTCTTCATTTTCAAAAACAAATGAGAGCTGTAAAATATTCACCATGCCTCTCAGCAAATAGCTTGGGGTGTCTACTTTCCAAAATGGGGTCATTTGGGGGGGTTTTGTGCTATTTTGGCATTTTATGGCCTTCAAAACTGTGATAGGTAGTGAGGAGTGAAATAAAAATGTGTGCCTAGAAATCCTGAAGGCGGTGATTGGTTTTCGGGGGCCCGTACGCGGCTAGGCTCCCAAAAAGTCCCACACATGTGGTATCCCCGTACTCAGGAGAAGCAGCAAAATGTATTTTGGGGTGCAATTCCACATATAACCATGGCATGTGTGAGCAATATATCATTTAGTGACAACTTTTTGTAATTTTTTTTTTTTGTCATTATTCAATCACTTGAGACAAAAAAAAAAATATTCAATGGGCTCAACATGCCTCTCAGAAATTTCCTTGGGGTGTCTTCTTTCCAAAATGGGGTCATTTGGGGGGGTTTTGTACTGCCCTGCCATTTTAGCACCTCAAGAACTGAGATAGGCAGTCATAAATTAAAAGCTGTGTAAATTCCAGAAAATGTACCCTAGTTTGTAGACGCTATAACTTTTGCGCAAACCAATAAATATACGCTTATTGACATTTTTTTTACTAAAGACATGTGGCTGAATACATTTTGGCCTAAATGTATGACTAAAATTGAGTTTATTTGATTTTTCTTATAACAAAATGTAGAAAATATCTTTTTTTTAAAAAAAATTCGGTGTTTTTCCGTTTATATCGCAAAAAATAAAAATCGCAGAGGCAATCAAATACCATTAAAAGAAAGCTCTATTTGTGGGAAGAAAAGGACGCAAATTTTGTTTCGGTACAACATTGCATGTCTGTACAATTTACAGTTAAATCAGCGCAGTGCAAAATTCTGAAAACAGCTCTGGTCCTTTAGCTACAAAATGGTCCGGGGCTTAAGTGGTTAAAAACGCCTGTCCATGTTAGTCTATAGCTTCATGCCCACCTAGACGTTTTTGAGCTGCAAATAGCATAGACGTTTTTAAGCTGTAAAAAAAAAAACAGGACCAGTGCGTTCCTCAGCGTCGGAGTTAGGCAGAAAAAACGCGAGCGTCAGAAAACGCGCAAAAACGCGCAAAAAAATGTACAATGACATGGACAGGCGTTTTTAAGCTGTAAAAAACGCAGCTGTAAAAACGTCCGTGGGCATGAACCCTAAAGGGCACCAGCTATTGGTGTCACTAGAACTAATAAGTAACATTCAATAGCAGTCAGTCATTCTGCGTCAAATGTATAAAAACTGTGATGCTTGTAAATTTTCTTGTTGCTGTAGTAACCATCAAACCTCCTTAAATTTAAAGAACATCCAAAACCAAAGCTTTTCTTTTCAGCTTTGGATATTGTGCGGTAGGTTTGGAAACTTGGTCAGGTTTTGATTACTGCCAGTGTCTCCAATGGGGAAATTCATCCCCTCTATGTATCCCAAGTTCAATTATTACCAGGACTTAATATAGAAAAAAATAATTGCATTGTCACTGGAACAAGAACAGGAGGGGAATCTTTCAATAGATACACTAGTTCTGGGGACAACCGTCTAAAAGGAGACTTTCCTTATTTTGGAGAGATTTACTTACTTATTGGTTATGTCTATGGGACAGAAAATAAAGGTAATTCATCCCGATAGGACACAGACAGCAAAGGGAAATCTGACAGGGGTTTCAGCTGTTCCATACTCTACCCAAATAAGACAAAAAAAATCATAATTGGCTTCAGATATATTCATTTTACTTTTAGCAAATTTTTCCAATATCAGGCTCCATGGGTCAAACAAGTACCTGCTTAGAAATGTATAGTATATTAGCGAGAGTAGAGTTAACCTCTTTAAAGTTATGTTAGTCTGTGTGAACTTACTTTATGGTACTTGTCGAATCCTACTTTATTTCATTTATATGGTAATAATCAGTTCCTGTACTCTTATTTACATAAAACAGCAGTGTATCTCCATTTATTTGCTCCAAATGTACTCTGGATGACTTGCTGACAGATATCCTACTATGTTTATAATAATGTATGATAATTAGGCTTTACTTTGCATTCGCTGGCTGTTGACCTCAGAGTTCTAAACTCAAATTGATCCTTCAATGTCATCCTAAAGTATTTGTGAACCCTTATCTTGTAAAACAACCAATTCAGTTTAAAATAGAAATGAAAGGCAAACCATTTGTTATATATATATATATATATATATATATATATATATATATATAATAAAATAAGTAGTGGACACGTTACCATTTTTCTAGGTAAATATGCTTCTAAGAGCCCATTCACACAGGGACAACTTTGGATCTGACTTCAAGTCGCCCCTAGTCGCCTCAAGTTGCGCTGCATGAGAAAATCAATGTAAGTGAATGGAGCCGTCTTAATGCACACTACTGCAGTCGCTCCGACTTCAAAAAAGGTTCCTGTACTACTTCAATCCGACTTCTAGGCGACTGCTAGGCGACTTGTACCCATTGATTTCAATGGAAGTCGCCTCAGAAGTCGGATCACTGTCTTAACAGAAGCAACTTTCCAGGGAGAGAACATACATTTCTCAGGCAAACCCCTCCCTCCCACAGAGCTGATTCTTGTTTGATTGGCCACTGGAAAGCCTCCTGTCCTGGAGGAAACTTCAGTCATGTTGTAAGTTGCCCCAAGTCTCGCTGGGATTCAAACTCAAGTCGTGTCCAAGTTGCCTCCCAAAGTCGCGCTGGAAGTTGTGTTGCCCCGGTGTGAATGGGGTCTAAAGGTGCTATTGACATGAATTTTTTACCACATGTCAGTAACAATCCATGCAATCCATACATACAAAGACACCAAAACAAATAAGTTCAGAAATGAAGTTATGTGTAAAAAAATGGAATGTCACAGGAAAAACCATTGAACACATGAAGAAAGGGAGATGCAAAGAGGCCAAGACACCAGCTGAAATCTATCAGTAATTAGAAAGCAATCCTGCCCCTTTGTCAGTGCAAATGTATATCAGCTGGTTCAGTCTCAACTGATGGCTTATAAAAAGGTGTCTCATTACCAAGGTGTCACACAAGAAACATCTCATGATGGGTAAAAGAAAAGAGCTCTCTGAAGACCTTTGCAACCTTATTGTTGCAAAACATACTGATGCCATTAGTTACAGAAGAATTTTTAAACTTCTGAATGTTACAGTGAGCACTGCTGGGGCCATAATCGGGAGGTGGAAAGAACATCATTTCACCATAAACCAGCCATGACCAGGTGCTCCCCACAAGATTGCTGAAAGAGGAGTGAAAAGATTATCAGAAGAGTTGTCCAAGAGCCAAGGACCACTTGTGGAGAGCTTCAGAAAGACCTGGAATTAGCAGGTACAATTGTTTCAAAGAAAACAGTAAGTAATGCACTCAACCGCCATGGCCCGTATGCACGCTCACCACGCAAGACTCCATTGCTGAAAAAAAAGCATGTTGAAGCTCATTTAAAGTTGGCTGCACAACATTTAGACAAGTCTGTGAAATACTGGGAGAATATAGTCTGGTCAGATGAGACCAAAATGAAACTCTTTGGATATCATAATACACACCATATTTTGAGGTCAAATTGCACTGCACATCACCACACAAACACCTAAATACCAACAGGGAAGTTTGGAGGTGGGAACATCATGTTGTGGGGCTGGTTTTCAGCATACGGTACTGGCAAACTTCATATCATTGAAGGAAGGATGAATGGAAAAATGTACCAAGACATTCTTGATAAAAATCTGCTGCCATCTACCAGGATCTACCAGGATGATGAAGATGAAACGAGGGTGGACATTTCATCAAGACAATGATCCCAAACACAAAGCAAAGGAAACTCTCAATTGGTTTCAAAGAAAGAAAATAAAGCTGCTAGAATTGCCTAGCCAATCACCTGACTTGAATCAAACAGAAAATCTATGGAAAGAACTAAAGATCAGAGATCATAGAAGAGGCCCATGGAACCTTCAAGATTTGAAAACTGGAAAAATGGCCCAAAATCACACCCGAGCAATGCATGCAACTAGTTTCTCCATACAGGAGGCATCTTGAAGCTTTCATTACCAACAAAGGATTTTGTACAAAGTACCGTATATACTCGAGTATAAGCCGAGTTTTTAAGCACAATTTTTTGTGCTGAAAATGCCCCCCTCGGCTTATACTCGAGTCACCTTTTTGCGCCTAAACTCCCGGAATTTGGGGAGCCGATACCAGCCGGCCGTGGATCCCCTGGACCTCAAACTTGGCACACATATAGCCCCACTCTTCCTCTACAGGTTTGCAAAGTTTTTTGTCCGGGGGACCTACGGCAGGGGAGCACCGATTTTTCAAAGCCGGGCACCCCTTCCATAGACTCCCATGTTAAACGTCAGTCTAGTCATGGACACAGTGAGGCATGGACACAGTGAGGCATGGTCACAGTGAGGCACACCCTAGGCTTATATTCGAGTCAATACGTTTTCCCAGATTTTGTGGTAAAATTAGGTGCCTCGGCTTATATTCGGGTCGGCTTATACTCGAGTATATACGGTATTAAATACATTTTCAGTTAGCATGTTCAATATTTTTTCCCTTTTGTCATTCCATTTTATTACAGATAATCTTAGTTTCTGAACTTTATTTGTTTTGGTTTCTTTGTTTCAAGGGATGTTGTTACCGACATGTGGTGAAAATGTCATGTCAATACACCTTTAGAAAGCTATTTACCTAGAAAAATAGTGACGTGTTCAAAATTTATTTTACCCACAAAATATATATATATATATATATATATATATATATATTCATTCACATAATCTCTGTTCTCAGCTGCATAAGGAGATCAGAGAGCTAGAGAAACAGAAATTGTGTGTTTTTAGTATCATTTCAGCTAGTCTATTCCTATTTTTATCACATATATATATGATAACTTGTGTCCGACATTAAAACAAAGGGTCTTCACAACTTTTACCACAGCAGGTTTCAATTGATGTAGATTGAATTGCCTTTGCTGTCTCTGAACACGTAGCAATTTAGTTCTAATTACCACCTGTTTTGATCACATGTCTAGACAAAATCACCATATATACTTGAAGTTATTTTTGTGAATATCAGCTATGAGTAAGCACTAAATAAGTGTGAAACGCGTCAGCTGTCCTAAGGTTCGTTGCTGTGATATGTAGTGCCTGTTTTTATCTAATTTGAATAAAGCCTTGTTGGATTGGAGTGCGGCTGTCCTAACTATCCTTGTTCGAGATTAGAGAGCTGGTGGAGGAGAAGCAGCAGTACACTGATCTTCCCAATAAATAGCTGTGCAGGGGAGCCGTGTCAGCAGAAGCCTGACCATTGGAGTACAGGCAGGCTGTTTTTCCAGCACAGCCAAGAGATTGACCACACTAGAATGGATGTGCTCTCATGCCTAGCGTAGTCAGTTTAAAATAGGTAAGCAAGGGGCCTGGCAGAATCACCAGGTATTTCATGAAAAGGAAGCAATAAAAGAGAGCAAGATACAGTGGAACCTCGGTTTAAGAGTAACTTGGTTTGAGAGCATTTTAATTTGCGAGCAACTTTAAAAAAAAAAATTGACTCAGTTTGCGAGTGTTGTTTTGCAAGACGAGCAGATTTCAACCTAATAGGGCCTGCAGTACCGCATTTGGCCTGATGTGCGGGGGGCACCGGAGCCGAGCAGAGCCGAACAACGACGATCGCAGCCGATCGCCGCCGTTCGCCAATGCTTGGAAATACAGGGAAATACTCCGTTTCCGAAGTTTGCCGAGGTCCTTGGGCCTCTTCGCCCGTTTCTGAGACTCTACGGCGCCCCCCCACCTCTGGCCGCATGCGGTATTGCATCCCATTGAAGTCAATGCGGAACAAATTATTTTCGTTCCCATTGACTTCAATGGGAAAACTCGCTTTGATATGCGAGTACTTTGGATTACGAGCATTCTCCTGGAACAGATTATGCTCGTAATCTGAGGTTCAACTGTACTTCTTAACACAAGTACATGGCACAACAGACATGCATCAAGAATATGAAATGTTGGGGGTTACATATTCTTTAACAAATGATAGAGCAAAGACGCTAACATTTTCCAATGGAGATACTTGTTTATTTCCCTCAATTTGGGAGATCCACTCTATTGTGTCTATGGGACAGGAAGTGAAGTGAAGTGAAAACTTTTAGATGAGTAACCACACTAAGGGCTCATGTACACTACAGCTTCCAAACTTGAGTTCTGTTGCTTTTGGTGTTTCTTTGCCAAAGCTTCTAAACTCAACTCCATAAAAGCCTATGTGTCCATGTGCGCATAGGCTTTTACAGGAGTTTAGAAGCTGCTGCGGTTAGGGGAGGTTCAACCTCCCTCATCCTCCCTCTCCTGAAAGCAGAAGAATTGCGTTCAGGATAGAAACATTTTGACCATTGGCCACAAAACTTGGCAAAGTCACAGTAAAATTGTGGTGTGATTTTGCCGGATTTTCCTTCAGCCAGCGTTCAACCTAGTCTGTGTGTGTATATGAGCCCTTAATGTAAAAAAAACTCCCCCCTAAACTGATGATACATCTTTCTTCCATATGCAGATATGATATGTCCCCCTGTCCTTTGAACTGTCCTTTTGGTAAAAGATGCTTTAGAAAAATGTTAATACAGGCCATGGATATATTTAAATATGTTAATTCGGTTTTTCTAAGGCTCCTGTTTTTCAAACAGAACAGAACCAGTTGCTTAAACAAGAGTTGTAAACAACTGTTTACCATCTTGGATGAATGGGAAATATGGCGGCAGACCAGACTAGTTCATCAGTCATCGCTGCTGTGCACTTTTAATGCACCTTGGGGACAAAACAATTGAATCAGCTACCATCTGGAATCCAATCTGCTGGAAAAGTGTTTCCATAAAATTATGCAGAAGCATTTGGAGCCTTTTTAAAGCACTCAGGTAATATCAGTTAACTTGAATAACTTCTTCAAACAGGACCATGATGAGATTCTAGGCAACTTTCTACAGGAAGAGGCAAACATTTCAACAGAAATTGAACAAGGACATAAATCCACCATTTGAGTTGAAAGTGAAAAAAATGACAGAGGGTGGCAAGCCTTATGATTAAAAAATATTGTAGCAGAAATATTCTTTTACTTTCCTAGGGGAATTCACCTCAATCTTACTACTTTTACATACCCGTAAAGGGGTTGTAAAGGTTTGTTTTTTATTTTCTAAATAGGTTCCTTTAAGCTAGTGCATTATTGGTTCACTTACCTTTTCCTTCGATTTCCCTTCTAAATGTATTTTTTCTTTGTCTGAATTTCTAACTTCCTGTTTCTCCTCAGTAAGCTTCACACCATCATCCAAGCGGTGGTTAGTCAGCCAGAACAGCTTACTGAACAACTTACTGAGGAGGAACAGGAAGTGAGAAATTCAGACAAAGAAAACAAAGAAAAAAAACATTTAAAAGGGAAATCGAAGGAAAAGGTAAGTGAACCAACAATGCACTAGCTTAAAGGAACCAATTTAGAAAATAAAAAACGAACCTTTACAACTCCTTTAAAGTGTATGTAAACCCTAAATCTATTCTTTAGTGTGTCTGCAATCATTGCACAAAATGTAGAGAAAATATGGGAGTCCTAACTAGTTCTTAAACTGCAGTACTCACCGATATAATATCGGGGGTGTAATCAGAAATAGATATGACCAAATATAAAAATAAAAAAAGAGACAGACAAATACACTCCCTAAAAAGTTAACTACAAAATATATTAAAGCTTAAAGCATATATCAAAAAGATCCAATAGACATAAAAAACCTAGTCCCCTATATTAAATAGGGAACTCTACCCAGAACATTCCCCATAGGTCAGTGGTTCTCAGCTCCTGTCCTCGGGACCCACTAACAGGCCAGATTTTAAGTATTACCTTGGTGAGATGCAGACTAGAATACTGCAATCCCTGAGCAGCAAATGATATCACCTGTGATGCATTTCAGTTATCTTGCAAACCTGGCATGTTGGTGGGCCCTGAGGACTGGAGTTGAGAACCACTGCCATAGGTAAACCCAGCAACGCCAATGTGCTAGTAACTAAAATGGGACCAGTTCCTCTATGAGAGGAAAACAAGAGTCACAAAATGCACACCCACCCTCCCCAAAATCAAAACACCCCCTAATACACCTAACAATGGACTAAGTCACTATCTGGTAGACCCCTAATGTATTTCTACGCAGGAATTTCCTCTCATAGGGGAACTCAGAGGAACTGGTCCCATTTTAGTTACTAGCACATTGCCGTTGCTGGGTTTACCTATGGGGAATGTTCTGGGTAGGGTTCCCTATTTAGTATAGGGGACTAGGTTTTTTATGTCTATTGGATCTTTTTGATATATGCTTTAAGCTTTAATAAATTTTGTAGTTAACTCTTTAGGGAGTGTATTTGTCTCTTTTTATTTTTATTCTTATATTTGGTCATGTCTGCAATCATGCCTCATGGTATAGAGTTTTCCAAACCTGGTAATGCTGAAGTAACACATATATGCAGCCTCACGGAAATGAGCCTATGAGGCACCGCATATATACGCATCAGTGTTTGTGCTTGAAGCACGCTCCACAGTGTACTCCTAGCATGGAGACTGAGCTGTCACCGACAGCTCCTTGTCCCGTACCAATGATTGGAAAGCCAAGAGGACGGGCTCCCGATAATATGATCAATTAGATAACTTGTGATTGCAAGGCAGTAGTTTAATATTTTTAGTCAGTGCTGGGCAGGATCTCCAGAAATTTTAACTGAAGTGCCCACCCCATCAGCCCAGTCCTTAGCAACACAAGCCCTCACATTTGGGTGGTACCAGACGTGACGTTGGGTGGTACCAGATGTGATGTCACCACGCACAGCAGCCGCCAGTCAGGATTGCTGATGTTTCGCTGCTTGCTGCAGCTTCCATATACAAAGACGCATGTTTTTAACTTCTTATACGTAAGTGCACTTTATGCTTTTTGATAAAACTGTGTTATTAAGTACTACATTATAAGCAGTGGCGGCCAGGGGAATTTTTATTTGGGGGGAGGCAATCAGTGCACAGGCAGCCACACCCCTCCACCTCCCCCACCCCAGTCAGACACCCGGATGCAATACTTACCTGGGCTTCCCTCCGAATGACGGCGGTCTCATGTCTCCTCCCTCGTCCTCCCGGGGCCAGTGTAGCTTCTGCTTTCATCCAATCGGGAAACGGGTCTCAGACCCACTTAGTGATTGGCCGGGAGGAGAATTAGTGTGACAATAGCAAATATTCATTCGCTAGTGCCACACAACTGGGTGGACTCGGGGCGCAGTGATCTTCACCCCGAGCCCACCCTATTTTGAAGCATATTAGAGCCTTTGGCGCTAATCACGTGCTTAAAGAAAACACCCCCTGCATAGGAATCCATGTATACAGTGCCCTGCATGTAGATTAGGGGCCGGACGCATGTATGGGGGGCGGTGCCTGTGCGCCAGTGGTGTATTTTGGTTTTGTGCTGCCCTAGGCCTGACTAAACTTGTGCAACCCCTAATTTAAATATGACCCACCCCTTCTTGTCAAGGTCAAACCCCTTCCTGTTTGAGACCTGCCCTCAAATTTTCCAGTGGGGACACTAGTTCTGGGGGCCTTGGGGGGGATTCCCTTAATCTGCAGAGATTTCCTCTCACTTCCTGTTTGGCTATGGGGCAGTTAATGAAGGGAAATGAACGAATGGCAAAAAAAATTAACAGGGGCTATAACCATCCCTTACTCTATCCAAAATGAAAATAAAAAAACTAAAAGTGTAGCGAAAGCTGGTGGGGACTCTTTCCGTGCTGCCCCCCTGCAAAGTGCTGCCCTAGGCCAAGATACAGCGTTGCTGTGCGCCCCTTATGGATGGGCCACCACTGACTATAAATATCTATATTTTATATGCCCCTGATATCATGAGCAGAAGAGGAGAGATCCAAGACTGCTATTATGTATCTGGATTGTGTTGGGAGACACTCTCTGAGGCGCTATGTGGTTTTCCATTCATTTGGAGGCCAACTTCTTTTGGTAAGCAGCTACCCTCACTGTTTGTCTTTTTCCACTGGATAATCTGGGGAGTCACTTCTCTCTATGCACGTTTTGAGAATATCACCATACTTTTTTCACTTCTATGAACTCACGTATATATTGTCACTTGTATAAGGTGTTTAAGGATTTATCAAATTTTTGGGGGTTTTAATACATGTTTACAATTTTTGCTACACTTTTTTTGATGAGCGCTGCACCAGTATTTGAGAATACATTGTTGAGGTTCTTAGCTAGTGACCTGTGCCAGTAGTTGTCACAGCTATATACTGTATATATGTGTATGTGTATATGTGTGTGTATATATATATATATATATATATATATATATATATATATATATATATATATATATATATTGTCTAGCGTGGAATTTTACACAGTTCTCTATAGTGGGCTAATAATACCAAACATACAAAAAATTAGTTATACATATCTTCTTTCCATCTATGGAATACACAAGTATATACTGTGTTCTGTTGATGAGTTTTGAGGAGTACAACATGGCCTCTTCATCCTACAATACAGCACAAAGCTTACAAAGCATTGTTGGAGGAGCGCAACAAAGTTCTTTATCCTATCACAAAACCCAAAAAGCTTCAGAAGAAAGAACCTACAGCCAAAGCACCAAAGATCAGTCTTGGATCAGACCAAAGCCAGAGTCATACAGCCATTCCCTAGGCCACATTTCTAGTATTTAGATTTCATTTGAAATTATTACCATTCTACTGGTGAAGGGGAGCTATAAATGCCATAAAATTCAAACCAGGAATATTTCAGAGATGTACAAGGTAGTAACGCTCTTCAAAGAGACAGGGATACTTTAAGTTCTGGCTTAGTTCTGGCTATAACAAAAAACAATACTAAGACAAGAATGCAACAGAAAAACAAAAAAGGATTGAGAATGGAAAGTACTTAAAGTGACTATATGGTCACATGTATTAAAGCGGAGGTCCGCCGATTTTTATTTATTTTTTTAAAAGTCAGTAGCTACAAATACTGCAGCTGCTGACTTTTAAAATAAGGACATTTACCTGTCCAGGGCTCCCGCGATGTCGGCCTTCGAAGCCGATCTATCCCTCGGCTCTCGGATGCTGTCGCCGCCATCTTCGGTAAGGGAATCAGGAAGTGAAGCCTTGAGGCTTCACTTCCTGGTTCACTACTGCGCATTTGCGTGTCGCGCTGCGCGTTCCCACTGGTCCCTGCTGTCTTCTGGGACCGGGGTGTCTCCCAGAAGACAGCGGGCGGGGGGCAAAAAAGGTGCCGGACGTGGCGTAGATACCCGCGTGTGGCTCGGGTATCTATGCCCAGAAATGGGAGCAAAATACCTGTATTAGACAGGTATCTGCTCCCTCCTCCCCCTTGGAAGGTGCCAAATGTGACACCGGAGGGGGGAGGGACTGGAAAAGCGGAAGTTCCATTTTTGGGGGGATCTCCGCTTTAATTACTTTAATTCTCTCTGTTGTTGGTCCTTGTTCTGTACAGTGTGTGTGTGTGTTTTCCTAAAATTCTAATGCTAAATACCTTCTTTGCAGAGCCCTGTATGTGGCCTACCTCTGCTTTGATTCCAGAGTAAGTGAGTACAGTGGGAGGGGCTGAGATTTCCCTCTGATAAAAGCAAGCTAGCAGAGGGCGGTCACGAGTCTGCACAGCAGGGCTCTCTGAAAAGAAGGTATTTAGCATTATAATTTTAGGAAAACACACACACTGTACTGAACAGTGACCTAAAACAGAGAGGAGCAAAGTAATTAATACATGTTTCTTTACTTTACAAGCACTGGAGCAGGTGCAGGGAATAGAATTACACCGACAGGAGAGAGGAGCGGACAGGAGAGGGTAGGTAGGGGATCGGCTCTCACACAGACTACAGAACTGACAGGGAGGGGGAGAGGGGGAGATGCAGAGGCACTGAGGAGAAAGCTGGATGACAGAGGCACATAAACCGACCACACTATTAGAGATCACCAGCCATGATAAACATTGTCAGTTTACTGCTTAAGGGTTCCAGTTACTTAAGCCTCGATTTTGGAATTTTCTATGATAACTAATAAAACATCAGACTTTAGATTCTTATTCCCTTAGTTGCCCAGGTCCCATTAATGGGGTTTATGATGGGCTAAATTGAAAGGTTATTGTTATCTGTTTCACCAAGCTCTGTCTTGAGGTTAGTTAAAGCGGAACTATACCCACCTTCAATTCAGTAATGCAGCATCCTGGAGCTCCCTGCCAGCCACTGACATCTTCAGGGGGCCGGATTCCTGGTATTGATTTCCAGTCGCTTTCATTGGCTGGGCCAAGATGATGTCACTCCCATGTATTACAGAGCATTCTATCAGCTTGGCATTGCAGAATTTGTACAAAGAGCTGCGCATGCCAGACAATGTAATTCCTGCTAGTCATGCATCTGAATATTACATTTAGAACAGCAATTGCAAAATGTAATTGATGCGAAAACAGGGAAGTTGTATGATAGCCTAAGCCATCTTTAGATGGCATGTGGGGCAGTGTTACTATAAGCTGTCAAAAGCAGCACAAATCCGAAATGACTTTCTATTTTCTAGCTACTCTTGCAACTGTAAAGGCAGTGACCCCTATAATACTGAAAAAGTTTGATATTCAGTACTGAAGCATTAAGTTATTGAATCCGTTGCCGAGGCTTCACGTCTCCAATATGAAAGGATGGCTTTCTGTGACTTTTCTCTCCCCTTTCTCTTTCTTCTGTCTACTAGTTTCTTATATAAAAAGAAATGACAGGTGGAACATCAAACTAGAAAAGGTGTTTCTCCTCTATTTCTGTAAAGAGGAAAACAGTACTTAGCTAAACCATATGCTGCATAGAAGGTACCATAGGGTACCTTCCTAATAACAACGATCCTTCCTCACAATGCCACCAGAGCTTTCCAAAGCCCCATAAGTAAAAACCAAGTAACTAGGTGCTTAGGCACATCCTTTCCTACATCTCCCAAAAGTACCTAGATGACAATAGGTCAGGCACTTCCCTGGAAATTTGAATATTTTTAGAGGCTGTGGCAGCACCCCAAAGGACTACTGTTACCTAAAATCGGCAAGATCCAATGCCTTACAGTGAATACTATTCATCAGATAGCTTAGCCTCTTCCGTCCATTTCTGGTTTACTTTAGAACAGTTAGTAAGGTTTACTTATGAGGGCCCCAAGGTAGCCCCTGACAACACTAAGCACATAATATTAGGTATATGTAATGCTGAAGAAGGCTTTTAGAGATTGCAGCTATGCAGCAAGAGGTCACAGACTCCAGACATTATATGGGACTGGTGGAGATGACTACCATTACAATCTTCTATTAATTCATATTACCACATGTATTTTCCCTAAAGCCTCCTTAAAATGAATGTTCCCTAATATTCAGTACAAATAAGGGAAATAAAAACATAGAAAGAGAAATGGGAATGACTAGCAATGAGGAAGACAATTTGAAAGAAACAAACCAGACCATCTAAGGAGCCATTGTAATGGAGCTATTATAATGGTCTTTTTCCTTCACTGGGTTTGGCACTCCCCAAAAAAACTAAATCTAAATAAAGGAAAAAGTATTTGTTGGTAATTTTTTGGGCAATTAATAAATTTTTGGAGATTTATTAGTTATTTTGAAAAAGCTATTTTTGGTCCAAATCATCCAGCACTCCTGTTTCTATCAAAATCACCCCTCTGGGCAAATCTTCTGGAATCCCAACAGGTTTTATATTTGCTTATATCTGTTCAACGTCCCAAATTCTTTCCAGATTAACTGACCCATACAAAATCTATGGGTCCAATAGACTCTTCTTATCCACAACGTGTTTTCTCTCTTTTGTCACAAAGTTTTTATTAGGATTTTGTGGAATACAATAAGTACAGGCTTACATTTATATTTCATAAATACATAACAAGGTATAATTCAGTCAAAAGGAGAAAACATAAAATTAATACATACACTAATGAGAAAGCACGTATTCAAATAAAGCAAAAAATAAATAAATTCTGATGAGTCTAATAATTAAGTTGCAATAGTAAGGTTATAATATCCTAAAATATTTTAAATTTTTCCGGAGAGAGAGAGAGAGGGAAGAAAAATAGAAATAAAAACCAAAAAGAAAAAGAAAAACAGAGATACATATGATCATGTCCCCAAATTCCAATAATATCATGGCAAAATAGTTACTTTCCCAGAACAAGCTATTGTGAGGTGTTGGATGAAAGACGATACTCTGTAGAATCCACAAATTGAATCCAGCATGCCCATTTTTCATGAATTTTTTTTTGGAGAATATCTAGCTTGTAGAATCAAATCTTCCATTTCAGCGATTCTCCCTATTCTCTGAAACTATTCAGAAATACAAGGGGGAGACTTGTCTTTCCAATGTACTAGAATACAAAGCCTAGAAGCATTAATGAGGTGTACGATAATAGATCTTTTGTATATGGAATGCGATAAGGAAGTGTGGTGTAGCAGGTATTGAGCTGCTGTAAAATCTGGGGTATAGGTTGTAATACAGGAAATAAGGCGGTGAACTTCTTTTCAATATGGTTGTATACAGGGGCAATCCCACCAAATGTGAAGAAGCGTCCCATGGGAGGCTTCACATCGCCAACATACAGGTGGAACTCTGGGATTAAATTTATGAATTGTAGATGGCGTCCTGTACCATCTAGAATATATTTTAAAACCTTTCTCTTGAGCTAACACATTCATGTAACCCTTATGAATGTATGTGAAGATGTGTTCCCAATCCTCTTGAGAAAGATTAATGTCAAGTTCCCTTTCCCACTTTTGGCAAGTAATATCTTCTTTAGGGTTAGTTTTTGCAAACAAAAGAGCATACATAGTGGAAATGAAATGCCTTTGGGGATTAAACTTAACACAAATGTTCTCAAAGGGAGTTTTGTGTCTGTACCACAAAAAACCGATGATTTAGAAGTGAGCATGGAATGCTTGATTCTTTCGTAATCTAAGTAAGAGAAACCACTGTCGGGGTATTTGGAAAGAAAATCATTGAAAGGAAGAAATTTCTCCTTGTCAAAAAAGGTTTCAGCCCTAAGTGAGGGAGTTGGAAAGGAGTCTTGTGTGTGGGCTTTAGGAGTGTCCAAGAGGAAGTCCGGGTTATGGTTAATGGGGGTTATGGGTCCAGGAGAAGAGGAAATGACAAACTTGTTACAAAGTAATCTAAAAATTTGCAATGTGGGACCCGTAAGAGGATGGATGCTAATTTCTCATGGTATTTTGCGAGGGTTAATCCAGGGTAAATGGTGTATTGGTAATTTAGATGTCAGTCCTTCAAGTTCATACAAGCTTTGGTGTTTGCATGGAGGTGCCAGTCTACTATACAGGTTAAATGGCAAGACCAGTAATATTTTCGGATATCAGGTAAACCGATGCCACCCATCAATTTAGGAAACAGTAATTTGTCCCAATTTATTCTGGGTTGTTTAGAGGCCCAAATGAATTTAGAGCATAACTTTTTGTACGTGGTGAAGAAAGAAGCAGGTAATTTGATCGGGATAGTTTGTAAGAGGTAGAGGAGTCTAGGGAGGATATTCATTTTTGTAATAGCTGCCCTCCCGAATCAAGAAAAAAAGCCCTTATCCCAATTTAGAAGATCTTTTTGAATGGTTTTAAGTAAGGGAAGGAAATTTCTGGAATATAGATCCTGTAATCTCGATGGGATTTGGATACCTAGATAAGTAAGGGTTTGATCTTCCCAACCAAAGGGGAAATTACTTTGGCATAATGAAACTATATTGGCAGGCAGCGATATATTTAGTGCTCTGGATTTAGCAAAATTAATTTGTAAATTCGAAAGTAAGTTAAAGACTGAAAAATCTTTCAATATATTGGGTATCGTAGTGATAGGTTCAGAGAGAAAAAGTAAAATGTTGTCTGCGTAGGCAGCTAGTTTGTAGGTTCTGTTATGAATTTCAATTCCCTTAATGTCTGAATTATCTCGAAACCTGCGAAGAATAGGTTCTAAAGTAAGTATAAAGATGATAGGAGACAAGGGGCACCCCTGACGTGTTCCATTCGACACGGAGAAGGCGTCCGACAAGCAACTATTAATCTTGATTCTTGCAGTAGGTGCAGAATAGAGTGCAAGGATAAAGTGAAGCATATGCTCCCTGAATCCTATTGCTTTTAGTGCTTCTGTCATAAAGTCCCAAGCCACCCTGTCGAACGCCTTCTCCGCGTCTAGAGAGAGAAAGAAACCAGGCTTTGAGGATCGAGGATGGATATCAATGGCTTTCAGGGTATTATCCCTAGCCTCTCTTCGGGAACAAATCCCACCTGATCCAGGGAAATGAAATCAGGGAGTAAAGGAAGTATTCGGTTCGCCAGGATTTTTGCATAAAGTTTTACATCTACGTTAAGTAGCGAAATGGGTCTATAATTGGACACTAAGGAGGTATCTTTACCCGGTTTTGGGATCATAGTAATATGTGCTTCTAGAAGGTCTCTGGTACCAAGGGAAGAGGTAGGGATAGAATTAAATGTTTTCAGAAAATATGGGAGGATAGTATTTGTGAAAGATTTATAGTAACTAACCGATAGGCCATCAGGTCCAGGACATTTACCAGTTTTCATTTGTGTAAGAGCCTTAAGTGATTCCTCCCTCTCGATCGGTTTTTCTAAATTCTCAGCTTCTTCTGGGGTAATAGAATTAGGACTATATTGTGACAAAAAATTGGTGATCAAATCCTTTCTGATTGCGGTATGATCTGCGGGAGTTTGTGTAGGCAAATTGTATAATTTGGAATAAAAAAATTTAAACTGTTTTGCTATATCAGAAGAAGTACAGATTTTATTACCTGAGGGATCTAAAATGGAAGTGTTTTCTCTCTTATTTCACTTCATTCATCCTTTATACAGTTAGGTCCATATATATTTGGACACAGGCACAACCACCAATTGTGTCTTGTGCCTTCTTCACTCCCTCTTAAGTCTATATTCTTGCCGAAACTTGAATTAGGTGGATTCACTGCAAATCTCTCTCCCTCTCACTTCTCTCTCAGGTACTCCAAATACAGTTAGCCCTAATAATAGGTTATAAAGGACATGCAAAAGAAGAAAAAGGCCAAATAGTGCAGAAAGTCTTGATAAAATCACTTTTATTAAGCCCAGAATGCTTACAATGGTAGATGAATGCAATTCTCACATCAAAGATGGCACAATGGGTACTTCCAGTTCAGGTGTTTGCGCCTCCCATCATTTTACTGCCGCTTTTCGTCTTTCTTTGTCTAAATGTTTTTTTAAACATTTTACCTAAACATCTCAATCAGCAAAAGTGAGGGTTTCTGTTTCAGCAAAATCTTGTTGAATAAATGTCACCAAAATCACTCCACTCATTCCTAGCAGTGTGGTGCCTCTGTCCTGACAGTGTGGGTAATGTATTGCCATGTATTACATTGTAGTAATTTTCATAGGGCATATACAGTATGTGTTAAAGATTCTTCCTTTTGTGACAACCTTACTAGCACAATACCCAGCACAGAGTGGGATGAACACACAGTCAAGGAAAGATGAATCTAACAAAACCTCCTTGCTTGATTTTTGTACTGGCAGCTGTCAGATTGCCCAAACAGCAGTTGTATCTGACTGGGGTGCAGGTGCTTTTCGTCTGATAATTTTTGAACCCAGCTCCTTAAAGTTTTTAATTGAAGGGTGTCAAGCAGGAGGGGAATTGGCCGAATCAACAGGAACCAGCCTATGCTATGGCCATCTTAGGCACTTATTCAGGAAAAACACTGGCTACTAAAGCCCAGGAGCCTCTTAAAGAGCCGCAGGCGGCCCTCAGCTGGTCATTGAACATGAAGGAGTTGGAGTATTGGAGCTGTTAGCCCTCTGCTTTCCTTTTCTTTTATTTTCCTGTTTGTTTCTTTCTTCTAAATCAGGGTTCCTTAATCTTTTTAAACAGGGGGCCAGTTCACGGTCCCTCAGACTGTTGGGGGGCCGGACTATAGTTTAAAAAAAATATGAACCTATGCACACATCTTATTTGAAGTGCAAAAAAAATGAAAAAAAACAATACAATATTTAAAATATAGAACAATTTTAATCAACATAAACATATTAGTATTTCACAGAATCCCCTCATGACAGAACCCCTCCCTATCACAGATCCCCCCTATCACAGACCCCCTCATCACGAAACCCCCCATAACTGATTCCTCTCCATTACAGATCCCCCCATCAAAGATTCCCCCGTATTAGGTCCCCCCATCACAAAGCCCCCCAACACAAACTTCTCTCTATTACAAAGCCCCCAATAACAGACCCCCCCATCACATAGACCCCCAACACAAAGGGAGGGGAGGGGAGAGGACAGAGTGGGAGCAGCCAGATGAAGGGGAGGACAGGGTGGATGCAGCCAGGTGGAGGGGAGGACAGAGTGGGAGCAGACAGGTGGAGGGGAGGACAGAGTGGGAGCAGCCAGGTGTAGGGGAGGACAGTGTGTGAGAAGCCAGGTGGAAGGAAGGACAGGGTGGATGCAGCCAGGTGGAGGGGAGGACAGAGTGGGAGCAGCCAGGTGGAGGGTAGAACAGAGTGGGAGCAGCCAGGTGGAGGGTAGAACAGAGTGGGAGCAGCCAGGTGGAGGGTAGAACAGAGTGGGAGCAGCCAGGTGGAGGGTAGAACAGAGTGGGAGCAGCCAGGTGGAGGGTAGAACAGAGTGGGAGCAGCCAGGTGGAGGGTAGAACAGAGTGGGAGCAGCCAGGTGGAGGGTAGAACAGAGTGGGAGCAGCCAGGTGGAGGGTAGAACAGAGTGGGAGCAGCCAGGTGGAGGGTAGAACAGAGTGGGAGCAGCCAGGTGGCGGGTAGAACAGAGTGGGAGCAGCCAGGTGGAGGGTAGAACAGAGTGGGAGCAGCCAGATAGATGGGAGGTAAGTTCTTACCTTGGATGATGATAAAAGAATCACTGGCTCCCTCCACTCGACAGCCTCATGGTATTTCTTCTCCTCTCTTCTCTGCAGTCCTCCCGCTCGGCATGTTGAGGGCTGAACTCCTCTCAGGGAATCATCATGGGGCCTGCTGGTATCCAGGACTACAATTCCCATAATGCTCTAGTTTCCCAGCTATTGGCTCTGAATGTAGCCAATAGGAGCAGGCATTGCCAGGTGAATGCTCTGCTCAAGGAGAGGGTGGGGTGGATTTCCCCCGCAGCTGCGTCTCTGCCTGTGTCCCTTTTACAGAGCCTGTCAGTTTCGGCGCCGCTGCCCTGTCCTGATGGGGGGTCGGTATAAGCACAGCCTTCTCACTAGTTTCAGTCCACGAGCCGGGTTAATCACAATGGCGGGCCGGATCCGGCCCGCGGGCCGTAGTTTGAGGACCCCTATTCTAAATGTTTCAACATTTCAGTCACAATCAGTTTCCTAACCTATAAAATAGTACAAGGTATGTTTCCCCTGTGTTAGACAAACATGAAATGTGAAGATCTGCTCAGTACATTCCAAGTGACACATCTACACATTTCTTTTTTTAGCTTTAAATAAATGCCGTTAGGGGTTGCTCTATGTTTTACAAGCATTATCCCGTATCTGATATGGTTTTACAAACAGCAGCGGACAGCCTGTCATTCAGAGTCTTGATTTCATCAAAGTAAACAGACAGACAAGAAGAATATTCTAATATCCCATTCCCTTCCAACAAGCAGGCTCAGTTTCTTTATCTGAGAAGAGCAGTGAACTCTATTACCCATGCAAGGACAGCAGTAATGATGTTTGAACGGGAATGGAATGCATTAAAAAATGGTACCGTGTGTGCACTGGTATCTATATTTACACAAGTTTACATTAAATGTAAACTCTATAGTATACACTTTACAGATATATAAAATAATCAAAATCAGTGGTTAAGAGCTGGCTGGTCACATTCATAAAGCCTTTAGGAAGATGTCAATTCTAACCGAATGTCCTTTAGTTTGCTAAATCCCTTTTGTATCATACTTTTTATCTTTGTTGCATCTCATTGCTGATGATCTCCTCTTTGCAGTCACTTCCTGTCTACATGTATGTACTTCAGCAACTGCTATGTACCATTTTCAGAGCGGATTTCCAGATTTTGGCCACTGTGAAACATGCCTGCGCAATTTGCTCTGGAATGGCTAATCGTAGCCTCCACTGGGAGAGCATGCAACAGGGTTACAATGGAGGAAAATAACTAGGAGACAGGAGTGTTATCACCCCATTATAGAAAGTGCAACGGCGATCAGCAACCTAAAGCGGGACTGCGATATTGCAGCAAACAAATTGGACACCTAACTGACACTTTTGACACTTTTTGGGGACCAGCTACACGAATACAGTAATCAGTACACGCAATACAGTGATGCTATTCTGCTTATGTCCCGAACGATCGGCTGATGTCCAATCAAAGTGGCAGCGGGTTGCCGGTGCCGCGTGCGCCCCAGACCCGGAAGTGTCAGATCATGTACTAGGTACTTGATCTGGCGCAGAGCAGCCCCCCTGCCGCAGTAAATGTATGTGGGGCGGTCGCTAAGTGGTTGATTGGATGATGGAAGCTAGGCTTGTGCACAACGGAAAAATTCGGTTCGTTTCGGTTCGTTTCTTTTCGGTCCTGTTGATTCGTAATCATTCGTAATTTTGCTAGACGGGATTTTTCGTGTTCGGACTAATTCGTATTTTCGCAAGCGACATTTTTCGTTGAATTTTTAGTTGATTTATAATTCGTACTTTCGGTAGAGTACGTTGTTTTTCGTTGATTCTGGACACAACTCCTACTTTCGTAACTTTTTTTGGGTTCGTTGATTCGTAATTTTCTGTGTCTCTCTCACGACGACGCTGCCTATTATGCCTAATGTGCTTCGAATGGATTTGTACTTTTCTAAATACATAGCGGTTATTTGTAACGATTCGAAATCTCGTATTTTACTTTCGTTTTTTACATGCGGCTATAGCCTCCGCCCCTGTACACCATTTTGAGAGGGGTCAGCACGGTGAGGGAGAAGCAGAGAGCAGAGCAGAGTGTTATTGTGCTTCGAATGGATTCGAAATCTCGTATTTTACTTTTGTTTTTTACATGCGGCTATAGCCTCCGCCCCTGTACACCATTTTGAGAGGGAGTTCAGCACGGTGTGGGAGAAGCAGAGAGCAGAGTGAGTGTTATTGTGCTTCGTATGGATTCGTACATTCGTAACTTTTTCATAACGAATTATGCCGAAGACATTCGGGCATTCGCTATTTGCGGTATAATTTATTTCGGATTCGGTCTTATTCGTAATTGCTTTGTTCGGAAATTCGAATGCTTCCGAATGTCCGAAAGGTGCTAAATTCGGACGAATTTCGATTAGTTACGAAACGAATTGCACAAGCCTAATGGAAGCCAGCAGATATACCTGTATACCTCATTCACTAAGTTCTAGTAATAATTCCCTTGCAAAGTCCAACTTCCTGTGCAAAGTGAACAGTCTATTTGCCTTTAGTAAATCAGCACCACTGAGTCTTTTCAGCAACAAATGCCTTTCTGCTGAAATTTATTTTAAAAGCTAAATTTTCATTCCTGGACAGCAGAATTTTCAAATAAAAAAAATATACATTTTTAAATAAAAATTCCCATCCAAAACGGATGTAGCACACAGATCCCTTACCCTGCTTACCTCCACAAGCAGAATGGGACACACCATGCCACAAGCCCAATATCCTCCTGATAGAAGAGGGTGAGCGGTGTTATATGTTTTGGGTCCTGCAGCGAGTTACCTCCTTCCGTTGGTTCACTCCCCTAGAGTGTAGGATAAAGTCTATTCTCTCTTTGTATTCAATAAGGCCATTGTCCAGACAGTATTAAACCCAATAAAGAAAGGTTTATTTTTCTTGCGTAGAAACTTGATAGGAAAGTTGGAGATAGAGAATTTAACAGGGAGGTAGGTTCAGGCACGTGGCACTTAACAGTCATTTATCTCCACTCAATCCTGAGTGGGTTTTGCTCACCCGGATAGTCCCCTCTCACCGTCCTAGCAGCCGGTGTGGAGCACGGAACATTCACTTTAAATTTTCCAAAAGGATACGATCAGGATATGAACTTCTGAATCCCAAACTTCCCAGCACTTTTAACACTTGAGACCTTAGGTGCCAGTGGGCATGTTACAAGGCTTTTGGCGGATTATCGAATCCTTCCCTCTGATAGGCAACCAGGCCTCTCCCGAGACAGTGACTTCCCTCACCGATCCCGCGCGGACAGGTCCTCCCCTGGTTTCCTCTCCTTCAGAGCGGGTCACCCCCACTTGGGCACCCTGGGACTCTTCTTCTGGTGTAGACCTCAGCTAAGGGTGCTGTGCCTACCTGGAACGATGCAGCCTCGGGCTAAAGATGCCCGGGACTGAACACACATGCACGTACCCCTGGCCATGAGGGCCACCGAAGGAGAGGGTACGTGCCTAGGACCAAGGGGTCCTCTGGATCACCTCTGAACTCCGGACCTAATGGCGTCCGCCCCTTAAGTACCCTCTTCCGGCATGCACAGCAGGTAGACCACGCCCACTGCACAGCCGCTGAGAGAGGACACCCAATCACGCTGCAATGCCACCTGTGGTTCAACCTGAGACCTGGGTGACAGCGCCACCCACAGGTCAGAGGGAACTGTACTGCCAGGCAACACCACAACAAAGCAGAAACCAATTTTAAAGAATTTAAACAGCCTGAGCCCAACTATTAGCTCAGGCTACCCTTAAATTTAGGCATAGCGACCCCAATTATGGGGGGTCCGCTACATGGGCATATATATATATTATATATTGTAATATATAATAATATATTAATCCTTTCAATGTGAGTTACTGGACAGGTAGTTAGGGCATGGCCAGCGTTCTGTTTACACTTAAGTATGACGCAACACTTGTAAAATTTAGAACCTGTGTCAATGGGCTATAGTCTTGTGTCAATGGCATCAGTATGACATCAGTTTGGGACACTTACGGCATCTTTTAAAATTCACTGGCAGGTGCATTTTAGATGCAGTTAAGCTCCTTCTGACCTGCTTTGGCTGGATTTTTTTCATTCCTATTAACTTACATGGAAATGCAAAACCCACTTGAAGTGAACAAAAGTCACCATACACAGGTGGGGCCATGACACCAAGTTCAGAGAGGAAGTGGTTGAATGGCTGGGCATAATTCAGTTAGGAAAATGCACAGGGATAACTAGACATGAAACTAGGTACAGGACAGCATGGAAAAGAGTGTGAATGGAGCACTAAAAGGCCCATAAAAGCAGTGAAATATCCAAGTCAGGTTTTGAACTTTAATCGAATATCCAAGAAATGTAAATATCTAAAAAAAGAAAAAGCCTGCACACTGAGTGCTAAACGAGAACTGCAATAGAGCGCTTGGGCATGTTCCACCCCTGCTGTCACTCATCTGCAGGCCAACTAAGAGCCAATTAAAATTGTTGGAAACTTCTAATATGAAAAATGAATAAAGCACATCCTTCTAAAGTGTGTAGTGGCCGCTATCCAAAACACCTTATGTGGTTTATATCTCCTCTCTCTCTCTCTTCCTCTTCTATTCACAAGAGCACCCCCCCCCCCCCAAAGAATTGACAACCTCGGCTGTGCATGATTCAATATGAGACTGTGTACTGGGGCATGTGTCCTTTCCCTCCACTTAGGTCTCAAATTACACTCTGCTATATGCCGTGCAGTGTGTGACACCACATCTCTTCCCCCTGCCTTCTGTAGCTAAGAAATGCTATGTAAATGCTCTACAGCCTTCCAAAGTATAGGACACAGGGCTTCAGATAAACAGATACAACGTATGTAAGAGGTTTTGTTTCACCATGTCTTTTATATAAGGCTAGTTGCTTCAATGGGTATTTGTAAGGGTTTACAACCACTTTAAGTACTCCACTGAACAGTGAAACAGTGGGCATGTGCCACTGAAAACCTCAAAGTTGCAGTTGAATACAGTATAGTCCCTGCATTTTTCTTGCATACTGCACCCACTTCCCCCTCAGCCACCTTATGTAGGCACATGAATCATCTGCCAAGGGACAATGAGAAAAAAATACAAAAAAGAAAAAAGCTGTTATATGATGCCCCGTCTCCCAACCTGCTTTAGATGAGTGTCAGTAAAGGAAAAATGGGCATGCTTTTCGATGAAATTAGAAATTTAGAAAGGATAGCTGTATGGTACTGTTATGTATGAAAACAGAACGAACAATTATAGGACTCTGTATGAACATTTATTTATACCTTTGTCTGAGAAAGGTAATTCATAAAGATGATCCACACAACCAATTGTTGTTCTTAAAAAATCTTCATATTTATTCTGAAACAACAGTGTACAAATGCAGATGAGATCAGTTCACACGTTTCAGCCTACAAGGCCTAAAACCCTGTACACACGGCCGGGAATCCCGTCAGGAAAAAAGCATTGGTTTTCCTGGCGGGATTCCTGGCAAGCTTTTTTTGCTCGCCGAGTGTACACACGGCACATTCAAAAGAACCGCCGTTCTTTTGAATGGCAAGAACACAGTGACGTCATCGACTACGACGAGCATGCACTCGTCATATTCAATGCCGTCGCCACCATCTTGCTTCACCCTACACTACCCTTGTAAGCTACCGCGCATGCGTCAAAGTCTCATCGAGCATGCGCGGGTTTACCTGGACACAGGTAAGCATACACATGCACGTTTTTTTCGTCGGGAAACAGGCCGACGAGAATCCCGACAAGAAAATAGAGAGCAGGTTCTCTATTTTTCTCGTCGAGATTCCCGGCAGTTTTCCCGACGAGAAACCATACACACAAACGGTTTTCTTAGCAAAAAGCTCTCCCAGCAGTTTTCTTGCAGAGAAAACCGACCGTGTGTACGAGGCTTTAGTCATAACTAATTACAGGTTTATGGGCTCTAATAATAGGTTGTATGGGTAGAAGAACAGAATCCTTTTGCTTGCAATATTTTTATCGTTGTACAGTTATTTTTATGATATACAGTATCTCACAAAAGTGAGTACACCCCTCATATTTTTGTAAATATTTTATTATATCTTTTCATGTGACAACACAGTGGTGTAGTGGTTAGCACTTTCACCTAGCAGCAAAGGGGTCGCTGGTTCGAATCCTGACCACGACACCATCTGCCTGGAGTTTGCATGTTCTCCCTGTGTCTGCGTGGGTTTCCTCCGGGTACTCCAGTTTCCCACACTCCAAAGACATGCTGGTAGGTTAATTGGATCTTGTCCAAATTGGCCCAGTATATATGTGTGTACGACTGTGTGTCCCAAGCATCTCGAGATCCTACTGGGTAAAATGGCCACACCAGCCAAGCAGACACTGGCTGCAAAAAGCGCCTAGAGGCGATTCAGTTCGCATGTGTAGCGTTATACAAGTCATTCATTCAACACTGAAGAAATGACAATTTGCTACAATGTAAAGTAGTGAGTGCACAGCTTGAATAACAGTGTAAATTTGCTGTCCCCTCAAAATAACTCAACACACAGCCATTACTGTCTAAACCGCTGGCAACAAAAGTGAGTACACCCCTAAGTGAAAATGTCCAAATTGGGCCCAATTAGACATTTCCCCTCCCCTGTGTCATGTGACTTGTTAGTGTTACAAGGTCTCATATGTGAATGGGGAGCAGGTGTGTTAATTTTAGTGTTATCACTCTCACTCTCTCATACTGGTCACTGGAAGTTCAACATGGCACCTCATGGTAAAGAACTCTCTGAGGATCTGAAAAAAAATAATTGTTGCTCTACATAAAGATGGCCTAGGCCAGTGATGGCGAACCTTGGCACCCCAGATGTTTTGGAACTACATTTCCCATGATGCTCATGCACTCTGCAGTGTAATTGAGCATCATGGAAAATGTAGTTTCAACACATCTGGGGTGCCAAGGTTCGCCATCACTGGCCTAGGCTATAAGAAGATGGCCAAGACCCTGAAACTGAGCTGCAGCATGGTAGCCAAGACCATACAGTGGTTCACCAGGATAGGTTCCACTCAGGACAGGCCTCACCATGGTCAACCAAAAAAGTTGAGTGCACATGTTCAGCATCATATGCAGAGGTTGTCTTTGGGAAATAGACATATGAGTGCTGCTAGCATTGCTGCAGACGTTGAAGGGGTGGGGGATAGCCTGTCAGTGCTCAGACCATACGCTCCACACTGCATCAAATTGGTCTGCATGGCTGTCGTCCCAGAAGGAAGCCTCTTCAAAAGATGATGCACAAGAAATCCCGCAAACAGTTTGCTGAAGACAAGAAGACTAAGGGCATGGATTACTGGAACCATGTCCTGTAGTCTGATGAGACCAAGATAAAGTTATTTGGTTCAGATGATGACGTGTGTGGCGGCAACCAGGTGAGGAGTACAAAGACAAGTTTGTCTTGTCTACAGTCAAGCATAGTGGTGGCAGTGTCATGGTCTGGGGCTGCATGAGTGCTGCCGGCACTGGGGAGCTACAGTTCATTGAGGGAACCATGAATGCCAACATGTACTGTGACATACTGAAGCAGAGCATGATCCCCTCCCTTCGGAGACTGGGCCACAGGGCAGTATTCCAACATAACGACTCCAAACACACCTCCAAGATGACCACTGCCTTGCTAAAGAAACTGAGGGTAAAGGTGATGGACTGGCCAAGCATGTCTCCAGACCTAAACCCTATTGAGCATCTGTGGGACATCCTCAAACGGAAGGTGGAGGAGCGCAAGGTCTCTAAGATCCACCAGCTCCATGATTTCTTCATGGAGGAGTAGAAGAGGACTCCAGTGGCAACCTGTGAAGCTCTGGTGAACTCCATGCTGAAGAGGGTTAAAGTGGTTGTAAACCCACTTTTTCAACTTGCACCTACAGGTAAGCCTAGATTAAGGCTTACCTGTAGGTGCAAGAAATATCTCCTAAACCTACACGGTTTAGGAGATATTTACTAAAATGACAAGCGCCGCTGTCTACGGCGCATGCGCGCCGTAGACAACGGCACATTCATGGGGTTAATCCCATTCACAAACTCGGCTACTTCCCAGCAATCGCTGGGCGTAGCCGAGTGGGACGCCTCCCGCGCGCATGCGCAGAGTGACGTCTCCGCCGCTCCGGCCAATCACAGCGCCGGAGCAGCGCTGTGATTGGCTGGTGCGGCGATACCCGGAAGTAACATTCCGGCTATCGCCGCAGTGATGTCTGCGGCTGAACAGAGGGACGCGGACTGCCTCGGGGGCCCCGATCTAAGGTAAGTGGTACATAATGAGCTATTATGCTAGTCATAATAGCTCATTATGCCTTTCTTTTACAGGTTGTAAAAAAAAAAAAAAGTGGGTTTACACACTTTTGTTGCCAGTGGTTTAGACATTAATGGTTGTGTGTTGAGTTATATTGAGGGGACAGCAAATTTACACTGTTACACAAGCTGTACACTCACTACTTTACATTGTAGAAAAGCGTACGGTAATTTCTTCAGTGTTGTCACATGAAAAGATATAATAAAATATTTCCAAAAATGTGAGGGGTGTACTCAAATTTGTGAGATACTGTATATTTCTAGGCTTTCCAGTTCAGGGAAACTGCAGCAAAGAACTGGCTGTGATAAAAACAAGAACAGGGATGACCAATACAAGCCATAGCCACAGCCATTGCAGTGTTTTAAAACCTGTAAATACATTTGCAAGTCCAAACCGAGTCAAGTGCTCCAATCTGTACATATGTTTCCATCTATTCTACAAACTTCCATCATACCATTCTTGTTTTTCAAGCCATACTCTTCAATCACTAAGCTATTTTACTGAAAACTGCAGGGCATGAATCAGTATATGCAACCCAGCAATATATGCAGATAGAAAATGAAAACAACAGACAGAAGACATCACAGAAAATATCAGAGAGCTTAATAATTAAATTCTGAGATAAAACACAGTTTAAACTTGCATATGTTGAGCCACCTAAAGCCCTGTACACACGATCAGATTTCCGATGGAATAAAATCCGATGGATTTTTCAGTCGGAATTCCGATGAAGCTGACTTCCATCAGTCTTGCATACACACCATCAGACAAAATTCCGACCATCCAAAACGCGGTGATGAAAAACACTCCGACCTGCCCGAGAAAAATGAAGTTCAATGCTTCTGAGCATGTGTCGACTTGATTCTGAGCATGCGTGGGTTTTTTCTCCGATGGAATTCCACACAGACGATCGGAATTTCGTATAGTTTTTTTCCATCGGTAAAATTTAAAAAAAGACCGATGGGGCCCACACACGATCGTTTTTTCCGTGAAAAAAGTTCATTGGAAAAACCTATTGTGTGTACACGACATTAGAGGTTGCAAAATTCAAATTGCGGTCTGCCATATTTTTTAAATTTGCATTTGAAAAAACAAGTTTTGAACATGGTATTAGTGAAAAGGAAATTATAGGTTAACAAAAAAAAAAAGAGAACGGAAGGCATACAACTTGCCTCACCTCATCTAGCCTCACTATTGGTTGGTCCATTATAGAATTCCAACAGAATTCTGGAGGGACAGATTTCTATGGGCTAAATCAAGTAGGTCATGTTGCCTGACCAACTGGAGGGCCCAGTGTAGGGTGAGTGTTCCTTAAACATAGAAAAGTGACAGCAGACAAAAAGACTAAATCCCTGTACACACGGCCGGGAATCCCGCCTGTTTGAAAACCGTCAGTTTTCCCGACGGGATTCCTGCCAAGCTTGCCTTCAAAAGCCATGTATACGCACGGCCACACAAAAGACCCGGCGTTCTTTTGAATGGCAAGAACGCAGTGACGTCAAAGACTACGAAGAGCCGGCTAAATTACCTTCTATGCTACCGCGCATGTGTCGAATTGTTATCGAGCATGCACGGTTTATTTCAGGTAAGCATACAGACGACCGATTTTCTCGGCAGGAAGCACTCTGCCGGGAATCCTGACGGGAAAATAGAGAGCATGTTCTCTATTTTTTTACGGCAGTTTTCCGGTCGGGAAAACTGCTAGGGAGCATACACACGGCCGGGATTCCCGGGCAAAAGCTCTCCTGCCAGTTTTCCTGCCGGGAAACCGGTCGTGTGTACAGGGCTTGAGTGGTCCATTGAGTCTGCCTTTTACTTTTTTGATAGTTTTTTTGTCTGAGTATAGATCTATGTTTGTCCCAAGCATGTGAAACACACCATTGCACATTTTCAAGGATCGCCCTCCTTTGCAACGCTGGAAGATGGCACTGGAAGACTTATCTCTGCCATAGTTTGCCATCACTGGTCTGAATGAGGTAGCTACAGTATATGGTGACCAGCACCACTGTCTGCAGGTTCTGCTCTGATCAATGTTTAAATGGTAAACTATCTTCACTCAAGGCCACCAACTCATCATATCTTATTAGCACAGATCATCATATAGCTACCCCATTCATACCTGTGTTATTGGGCCAGTACTAATACGATATCATGAACTTGTGGGCCAGTACTAATAAGATATGAGCTGTGGCCCTGAGTGAAGATATTTTACCTTTTACACACTTATCAGAGATGGGCCTACAGTCAGTGACACATGCTGGGAATATATAGCTAACTCATTCAGAACTGTGATCATAGCATCTGGTCCTCCTGTTCCTTAGCCCAACCCTCACCTGGGGTGTTGCAAAGTGGTTAAACTAGTGTGATTTAGTCATAGAGAGCAGACAGAAACAGAGCTAGGGTTTTAGAAACATTGCAACCTAAATCTTACATTTGAGACCTATGGAAGCAAATAACTAGGGAATGTACCAATACCAGTTTTTTACTTGCATGCATAAAAAAATGATGGGAAAACCACATAGATTTTACTTGCAGAGGCATCAGTTTGGCATCAGTATTTCGTATTCGTATATCGTATATCAGTATTTATTACAGCCTGTTCACATATGTGGGGGCCGGCTGTAGTGCGATTTGAAAAAGAGTCCTTTTCAATTTCAGTCCGGTTCAGGTGCAATTTCTAATTTCATAAACTACAATTCTCATTGGAATCACACCTAAACCACTGAACAAAATCGCACCGGACCAGGCTTTGAAATCATACTGCAAACCGGCCCATAGATATGTGAACTGAAGATATCGGTTCTAGTATTGGAGCATTTGCACGAGTACAAGTACTCGTGCAAATGCTTATTTCGGTCAACACTACTTATAATATATTCAAATGTTATTCTGCATTGGGCCCTTTTATAAAGGCTCTAAAATGATGTTTCTGGTACAAAAAAGTTTTTACTGCATGACAACAAAAACAAATGAATGCTAATTTAAAAAAACAAAATACATATAAACAGCAAAAAAAAAAAAACAGCCACACAAAAGCTAAAGAAAATAATAATAAGGTAATAATACAAATTTGTATCTTAAACAAGTGCTTAGTATCGGCACTGATACCGGTATCGGTGCAACAGTACCTTGAAAAAGTTACAACCAAAAAATGTAAATGTATTTTATTGGGATTTTATGTGATAGACCAACACAAAGTGGCACATAACTGTGAAGTGGAAAAAAATTATAAATGGTTTTCAACATTTTTTTACAAATAAATATCTGAAAAGTGTGGCGTGCATTTGTATTCAGCCCTCTTTACTCTGATACCCCTAACTAAAATCCAGTGGAACCAATTGGCTTCAGAAGTCACCTAATTAGTAAATAGGGTCCACTGTATGTAATTTAACCCCTTCCATACCGGGCCATTGTAAAATGACGCCGGCAGGAACCCCCTCTCCCTCCGGGTGGACGTCATATGACGTCCTGGGTTTGAGGGGGGATATCTGAATGATGCCTGCAGCTAGAGGCATCATTCAGATATCCTTTTTTTCAGCCGGCGATCCTGTGCACCATAAGAATGATAATAGCGGCTGTTCCGCCGCTTGATCATTCTTATAGGCGGCGGGAGGGGACATCCCCCCCCTCCCACCATCCGGTGCTTCTCCGGGCTCTCCCGTGCCATCGGGGACCCGGAGGGAATCGTCCGGCGCCGGTGGTGGGTCACGTGACGAGCATAGAGATGACTGGTGACCAGATTGTCACCAGTCATCTCTATGACCGTCGGAGGCCCGGGCGCGATGTGATGACGTCACGCCCGGGTCCTCAAATGTAAACAAAGCCGCCATTGAGGCTGTAAGTATGAGATCAGTGAATTTTTTTCACGATCTCATGCTTTCCAGCCTGGAGGAGAGATGTGGGGTCTTATTGACCCCGCATCTCTCCATAAAGAGGACCTGTCACACACATTCCTATTACAAGAGATGTTTACATTCCTTGTAATAGGAATAAAAGTGATAAAAAAAAAAAAAAAAGTGTAAAAAAATAAATAAGTAAAAAAAAAAATATATATATATATATTTTTTTTAAAACGCCCATCCCTAATAGCTTGCGCTTAGAAGCGAACACACAAATAAGTCCCGCCCGCATATGTAAACGCCGTTCAAACCACATATGTGAGGTATCGCCGCGTGCTTTAGAGCGCATGCAACAATTCTAGCACTAGACCTCCTCTGTAACTCTAACCTGGTAACCTGTAAAAAATTTCAAAGCGTCGCCTATGGAGATTTTTAAGTACCGAAGTTTGGCACCATTCCATGAGTGTGTGCAATTTTAAAGCGTGACATGTTAGGTATCTTTTTACTTGGCGTAACATAAGCTTTCATATTTTACAAACAAATTTGGCTAACTTTACTATTTTGTTATTTTTTTAATTCATGAAACCATTTTTTTCCCCCAAAAAAGGCGTTTGAAAAATTATTGCGCAAATACCGTGCAAGATAAAAAGTTGCAATAACTGTCATTTTATTCCCTAGGGTGTCTGCTAAAAAAAAACATATATAATGTTTGGGGGTTCTGAGTAATTTTCTAGCAAAAGAATGATGATTTGTACATGTAGGAGAGAAGTGCCAGAATAGGCCCGGTATGGAAGTGGTATAAAAAGCCCTGTATGGAAGTGGTTAATATCAGTATAACTACAGCTGTTCTGTGAAGCCCTCAAATGTTTGTTAGAGAACCTTAGTGACCTTAGAGAACCATCATGAAGGCCAAGGAACACACCAGACAGGTCAGAGATAAAGTTGTGGAGAAGTTTAAAGCAGGGTTAGGTTATAAAAAGATATCCTAAAGCCTCGTACACACGACCGAGTTTCTCGTCAAAAAACGACAAGAAAACTGCAGAGAGAGCTTTCTTGCCGAGAAAACCGTTTGTGTGTATGGTTTCTCGTCGAGAAAACTGCTGGGAATCTCGACGAGAAAAATAGAGAACCTGCTCTATATTTTCTCGTCAGGATTCTTGTTTTTCTCGTCGGGTTTCTTGTCGGCCTGTTTTGCGAAGAGAAAACCGGTCGTGTGTATGCTTTTCCGAGTCTTAAAAAAATTGCGCATGCTCAGAATCAAGTATGAGACGGGAGCGCTTCTTCTGGTAAAACTAGCGTTCGTAATGGAGATAGCACATTCGTCACGCTAAAACGAACATCTCACGGAGCACTGTTCAATCCATCATCCGAAAATTGAAAGAGTATGGCACATCCACCTAAATTGACAGGCAAGGAGAGTATTAATCAGAGAAGGAGCCAAGAGGCCCATGGTAACTGGAGGAGCTACAGATCCAGATCCACAGCCCAGGTGGGAGGATCTGTCCACAGGACAACTATTAGTCGTGCACTCCACAAATCTGCCCTTTATGGAAGAGTGGCAAGAAGAAAGCCATTGTTGAAAGAAAGCCATAAGAAGTCCAGTGTGCAGTTTGCGAGAAGCCATGTGGGGGACAGAGCAAACATGTGGAAGAAGGTGCTCTGGTCAGATGAGACCAAAATTTTACTTTTTGGCCTAAAAGCAAAACGCAATGTGTGGCGGAAAAATAACACTGCACATCACCCTGAACACACAATCCCCACCGTGAAACATGGTGGTGGCAGCATCAGGTTGTGAGGATGCTGTTCTTCAGCAGGGATAAGGAAGCTGGTCAGAGTTGATGGGAAGATGGATAGAGCCAAATACACAACAATCTTAGAAGAAAACCTGTTAGAGTCTGCAAAAGACTTGAGACTCGGGCAGAGGTTCACCTTCCAGCAGGACAACAACCCTAAACATACAGCCAGAGCTACAATGGATTGGTTTAAATTAAAGCATATTCATATCTTAGAATAGCCCAGTCAAAATCCAGACCTAAATCCAATTGAGAATCTGTGGCACGACTTGAAAATTGCTGTTCCATCCAATCTAACAAAGCTTAAGCTATTTTGCAAAGAATGGACAAAAATGTTACTCTCTAGATGTGCAAAGCTGGTAGAGACATCCCCAAAAAGACTTGCAGCTGTAACTGCAACAAAAGCACGCCACACTTTTCAGATATTTATTTGTAAAAAAAAATAAAACCATTTATCATTTTCCTTCCACTTCACAATTATGTGCTACAATTATGTGCTACTTTGTGTTGGTCTATCACATAAAATCCCAATAAAATCCATTTACGTTTTTGGTTGTAACATGAAAAAATGTGGAAAATTTCAAGGAGTATCACAAGTTCAAATGTTATTCTGCATTTTGCCGTTTTATAAAAGCATTAAAATTATGTTTCTGGTACAAAAAGTTGTCAATGCATGACAACAAAGACAAGTTAATGCAAAAAAAAAAAAAAACAACCACACAATAGCTAAGAAATTTGGTAAAACAACTAATTGGGGTTAAGTAAGGGTCAATAAGGGATTCAACTTTTATTTTAAAACAATTATGAAAAAAACATTTTTGAACACTTCAGACGGAACAGTATTTTATGAGCAAAGGTCTCAACTGTACATTGTGCTATCATAAGGTCTCGGATACTGAAGCTGGCTATGAAGTTTAAAGAAAAAGCAGTGACATTTCTCTTTCAATAAAGCATTGAGGCTCTTTTCCTCAACATCAACACACAGAGAAATGAATATATGCATTTGGAAGAATAAATACTGCCCTAGTACACTGATTTGTTCTCCTAGGTGTTAAATGGCACACAGTAGAGACAAAAGATACATTTCATGTAAGGAGAACTAAAGTGCTATGCTTCTCTCCAAGTCTTGTTTTGTGTTAGAACACTGATTTACTTATATATCTCAGGCTGATAATTTACAACTACAAAGTGAAGACTGTGTGGAGCATTGATCAGTCCATTATATAATGGCAAACGCTACACAAACAGTAATAGGCAAAGATAGGCTAATGGTTAAAAACATGCTTGTTCTCAGCATTGTAGATCAAGGTGTACCATGTTTCCCCAAAAATAAGACACGATCTTATATTAATTTTGGCAACAAAAGACACAATAGGGCTTATTTTTGGGGTATCATGTAATGAGTTTTTGCCATTTCCTGTTCACCCTGTCTTCTCTTCCCCCCCCCTCCCTCCCTGCCTGTCAGCTCAAGAGTCATTAGCATTTAGTATTATGGTTGTAAAATCCTATAATCCACTCTATTACAGTATTAAATAATATACAATGTGTGTGTTTCTGTGATATAATTGTGCCAAACACCAGGGTAGGGCTTATATTGCAGCCCTCCTACAAAATCACAGTAGGTCTTATTATGAGGGTAGGTATTATTTTCGGGGAAATCGTTTTTTCCAAATAAATAAGCAAAAATTTGCGGGCACACATTCCACAAACTTTGCAGAAGGAGTTGGCTGCACAGTGATGAATTCAGCAGCGTTGGGTTACAGTTGAGTACATGCTGTGACCTAAGCACTGGAATAGCAAATTTGGAAAGTGTGCAACATTTTCCTGAGAAGATACTGAAATGACCAAGAGCAACTAGATTACTGCTGTTACCTGTCTTTATTGAGGAAGAAGCTGTCTTCTCAAATTCTCCCAGAGCTCTCGAAAACCTGTAAAACCAGAGCATGGTACTCCCAAGAAAGACATTGTTTGGTAGCAACTTTTTGGACAAACTGCTTATGTTAGCTGATAGTGGACATGCTATAAAGCTGGTTGTGACCATTTTGCAACCCAGACAGATGTGTCACTACCCATACATAAAAAAGAACACATTTAAGGGTGTCTATCCCAAAAGACAGTGAAAATAAGTCCACCATCATTACAGTGCCCTTACACAATGTAACTATGTAACACAAGTGTGGTAGGAGTCCACTATGAATAAGTAAGCCAACCAGTCACTTTCATTATTTTATTGTATACATAATTTTTTATGGTATATTTGTAATCATGCAATCCTAAAGCCTAACCCTAATTATAGAATCCCGTGACAAGTTTGGAAATTACGAGATGCATCAGGCGTGGTCTGGTGGAAACCGGAAAGGTCATTGGTGGTAGTGACGTGACTGAGCGGTGAGACTGGTGGTTCCTTGTTTGTGGCATGCACTTCTTCCCTTTGAGATGGTCGCGGTTTTAATGTTTTTATAATGAGCAATGTGACAAGTATTTGTATGGTGAGCATTTTTCTTTTTGAATAAAGTCTGATGGTTTTAGCGGTATTTAACTATTGGAGTGTTCCTTATTTTTTACATGGTATAACCTCCTTTTATGTGACTCATGATAAATGCTTAAGAGTCCTCGCTAAGGCTGGCAAGGTACAAGGAGTTGGATGCTGCTGGCAAGTGGGGGTGCAGGCTAAGGAATGGTCCGTCCAGACCCAAAGCATACTGCAAAAATAGCCTGGTCGCTGCACACCTCACCCGGCCCGAGTAGGTAAAAGCAGCCTCAGCTTGATTCACCCAGACCACAACTCCAAACATGTTTCGACCTGCCCTCAGGGCTTAATCATGGAGATATCCAGGGCGGGCTGAAACATGTTGGAGTTGTGGTCTGGATTAATCGAGCTGAGGCTGATTTTGTGTCTGCTCGATCTCATGTCTTGTATTAAGAGAGGTATGGACTCCACAGAGAGAGATATCATTTTGCCCCTGTGCAAATCATTAGTAAGACCTCATCTGGAATATGCAGTTCAGTTTTGGGCCCCAGTTCTGAAAAAGAATATTGGGGAACTGGAGAAAGTGCAGAGAAGGGCAACCAAACTGATAAGAGGCATGGAGGAGCTCAGCTATGAGGAAAGATTAGAGGAACTGAATTTATTCACTCTTGAGAAGAGTAGATTAAGGGGGGATATGATCAACATGTACAAATATAGTGAACTTGGTGTTGAGTTATTCACTTTACGGTCAACACAAAGGACAAGGGGGCACTCTTTACGTCTAGAGGAAAAGGGATTTAACCTCCAAATACGGAAAGGTTTCTTCACAGTAAGAGCTGTGAAAATGTGGAATAGACTCCCTGCAGATGTGGTTCTGGCCAGCTCAGTAGATTGCTTTAAGAAAGGCCTGGATTCTTTCTTAAATGTACATAATATAACTGGGTACTAACATTTTATAGGTAAAGTTGATCCGGGGAATATCCGATTGCCTCTCAGGGGATCAGGAAGGAATTTTTTCCCCTGCTGTAGCAAATTGGATCGTGCTCTGCTGGGTCTTTTCGCCTTCCTCTGGATCAACTGTGGGTATAGAATTTGGTATATGGGATTGTATGATATTATTATTATTTTTTTTTTTTTATGGTTGAACTGGATGGACTTGTGTCTTTTTTCAACCTGACTAACTATGTAACTATGTCATTCCACTTTGAAAACCCAATAAATATATTGAAATGAAAAATATTTATTACTGTATATGCACATATATGTAGGTAATTTTCTCTCTTTCTGAAACCTAGTTTAAGCATTCCCATCTTAGTTTACATTCTCCTCCTGTTTCGTTTCTGGGATGCTGCATCTCTTGGATGCACTATGGCAAGAGAGAGCCCACTGTGTATGTACGGCTTTTGGAATGCAAAGACACTTGCTCCTCTAAAACTGGGAACGAGGTTCCAACAGCTATAGTGTCCCAAAAACTAGCCAGGATAGTATATGTAAACTAAGATGAGAATATTTAAACCAAGCTTTAGGGGGGCAGAAATGTGAACTTTAAGTCTCTATATTGGTATACTATATGATTATTAAAAATATTTGCACTAAAACCTAGCAGTCTTGATCTACCAGTGCCAAGACCTTCTGTTCCATCCTGAATTGCATCAGCGAGTCACTGATCCATACTATTTGTTGGCTGGATTTGCCTGGTTTCCATTAACAACAAGATAATCTCCGTTGTAATGTTGTAAATTTTAATTTGCATCTTTTCTGCTTATAAATGGTGTGAGCTGCCTAATATATGTATTGTAACAATAACAAGCGCATATGGTTTCAAAGAAAGTTGAGAAAGAATTGCTGCTTTCATACACACTTTAATTGCATTCTATGTGTTTTCTTTTATAAAAGTGAATAAAAATACTGCTAATTGGCCTCGCTGTACATAATAAGGGAAAAAATGAAAATGATCTTCAAAGTTTTCGACTATTTAATCTGCTGTATCAAAGACAAGTAAACTTTATTGGTGTCACCAAATTAATGAAGAAGAAAGCGTCTATCGATCCTTAGTCATAAAAAGCTCTAATTGTCAGTGGTATTACCAATTATCAAATCATTTAAATCATGTTTACCAATAATGTTTGTGCCTGAAATCAATGATAATGTTACAGTTAAGTAGCCTCCAGCGGCATTGAGAGTGTGGTGGCAGCAGGCGTGGCTGTGACCAGTCACCTGCTCCAAGGAGGCTCTGTCTGGATTTTGCCATCATTCCCTGCATCTACTGTACTTTCCCACAGTAAAAGAGAAAATAAAGGATACGTGTCCTGTGGAACTTTTATGGGGCCACCTACAAAGTGTCTCCTGCATTGAGAGAAAACCCCACAGGAGTCAATGGGTATTGACTGGGAAGGCGCATCAGGAGGCTCTGTAGACTTGTGAGCTCAAGCCATTCTTCACATGAAACACTCTATAGAACTAAAGGGTGCTACACAGTTTTAACACTTATGCCTTTCAGCACTGTGGTCCCTGGTTTGAATCCTAGTTAGGACACAATCTTATGTTTTCTCTGTGTTCACATGGGTTTACCCCAGGTACTCCCATTTATTAGAGAGAGAGTAAAACAGGGAAACACCGCTCCAGGTGAGTCTCTTCTGTTCCCACCGCCACTGCATACTGATGGGTGCTGGCCCTGAATGTCACAGGAATCCTGGCATGAAGAAAGTCTGGCTGGTCGCACTTCCAAAAAATCAACTTTATTGATGTAGAAAATTCACGACAATCCACAATGCACAAATGAGGGATAAAGCATACAGCTAACATGTTTTACGTCATTCTTGGTGCTTAATCAAAGCTCTATGATTATGACGTGAAACGTGTTAGCTGTATGCTATATCCCTTATGTGTGCACTGTGGGTTGTCGTTGTAAACCTTTTACATCAATAAAGGTGATTTTATGAATGTGCAGCCACCTAGACTTTCTTCACACTACTACTCCCATTTATTGCTACATTCCAAGACATGTTGGTAGGTTACTGACTCCTGTCTAAATTGAACAATGGTACAAGTTGGCTATGTATGCGTGTTATTTCGGCCTGCATGTCCGTCCCAAGCTGAGCAATTAGGAATGGTTGAGGAAAGATCTGGTGACCTACCTCATAAAAAAATATATTGAAAAGACTTTCAAATGTATCAAATGTGGTGCCCAAAGAGCTGGCCCATAGAGTCGCCGATAGTCAGATACAACTGAATAGATACTGTACGTACTTACATACAGAACTGGTTCAACTAGTTCAATACTTTATTATTACGCAGTAGTAACATCGGTGCCAATATGAAGGCGGTGAGTATCAAGGAGGGGTCCAGTCCAAGATGTACACTTTCTGTAAATAGATATATCACTCTACCACCATAGATATGAGCTATATACAGGTCCTTCTCAAAAAATTAGCATATTGTGATAAAGTTCATTATTTTCTGTAATGTACTGATAAACATTAGACTTTCATATATTTTAGATTCATTACACACAACTGAAGTAGTTCAAGCCTTTTCTTGTTTTAATATTGATGATTTTGGCATACAGCTCATGAAAACCCAAAAATCCTATCTCAAAAAATTAGCATATCATGAAAAGGTTCTCAAAACGAGCTAATAACCTCATCATCTGAATCAACTAATTAACTCTAAACACCTGCAAAAGATTCCTGAGGCTTTTAAAAACTCCCATCCTGGTTCATTACTCAAAACCGCAATCATGGGTAAGACTGCCGACCTGACTGCTGTCCAGAAGGCCATCATTGACACCCTCAAGCAAGAGGGTAAGACACAGAAAGAAATTTCTGAACGAATAGGCTGTTCCCAGAGTGCTGTATCAAGGCACCTCAGTGGGAAGTCTGTGGGAAGGAAAAAGTGTGGCAGAAAACGCTGCACAACGAGAAGAGGTGACCGGACCCTGAAGAAGATTGTGGAGAAGGACCGATTCCAGACCTTGGAGGACCTGCGGAAGCAGTGGACTGAGTCTGGAGTAGAAACATCCAGAGCCACCGTGAACAGGCGTGTGCAGGAAATGGGCTACAGGTGCCGCATTCCCCAGGTCAAGCCACTTTTGAACCAGAAACAGCGGCAGAAGTGCCTGACCTTTACTTTTTTCGGATGAAAGCAAATTTTGCATGTCATTCGGAAATCAAGGTGCCAGAGTCTGGAGGAAGACTGGGGAGAGGGAAATGCCAAAATGCCTGAAGTCCAGTGTCAAGTACCCACAGTCAGTGATGGTCTGGGGTGCCATGTCAGCTGCTGGTGTTGGTCCACTGTGTTTTATCAAGGGCAGGGTCAATGCAGCTAGCTATCAGGAGATTTTGGAGCACTTCATGCTTCCATCTGCTGAAAAGCTTTATGGAGATGAAGATTTAATTTTTCAGCACGACCTGGCACCTGCTCACAGTGCCAAAACCACTGGTAAATGGTTTACTGACCATGGTATTACTGTGCTCAATTGGCCTGCCAACTCTCCTGACCTGAACCCCATAGAAAATCTGTGGGATATTGGGAAGAGAAAGTTGAGAGACACAAGACCCAACACTCTGGATGAGCTTAAGGCCGCTATCAAAGCATCCTGGGCCTCCATAACACCTCAGCAGTGACACAGGCTGGTTGCCTCCATGCCACGCCGCATTGAAGCAGTCATTTCTGCAAAAGGATTCCCGACCAAGTATTGAGTGCATAACTGAACATAATTATTTGAAGGTTGACTTTTTTTGTATTAAAAACACTTTTCTTTTATTGGTCGGATGAAATATGCTAATTTTTTGAGATAGGATTTTTGGGTTTTCATGAGCTGTATGCCAAAATCATCAATATTAAAACAAGAAAAGGCTTGAACTACTTCAGTTGTGTGTAATGAATCTAAAATATATGAAAGTCTAATGTTTATCAGTACATTACAGAAAATAATGAACTTTATCACAATATGCTAATTTTTTGAGAAGGACCTGTATGTCAGCTGACAAATCTCGGGGGCAACACTGAATGGCCAGGCTACAAACCTGTCTGCTATGTTGGCAGAGCCAAGTTTGGAAGCCTTTTTCTCTGCAGCACTTTAAACATGTACCTATAATTGATCCATAAACAGCCTTATTGACAATGGGTAGGACAATATTTATTTATGTGTTGAGTCATGCATTAATAACTAGCTCAGAAGATATGGAAGAAGGTTGACCACACTCCAGACTGCAGAAACAAAAATCCATAAAGAAGGACAACTCCCCATGTGCAGAACTGTACAGTATATGGATCTCTCAGGGAAAATTCTTATTGACTGCTACTGACTCACAGAGGAAGTATTAGACTTAAAGGTCTAAAATAATCCCAATCATTAGAGAAATATTGTGGCTGTCATTGCTATGCTTTGAACATGCTATTTGCCTGGCTATCATGCTTGTGGGGGATCTGGATTGGACAGCCATTGGTGCCAAGCTGTCCCAGGTCCCGCGCCTCCTTTTTCTTGAAAAGGGCACTCCCATACCTGATGTTTGAGAGAACCACTCCGCCATCCTGTACACATTTCTCCCAGCCATAGGCCAGCTCATTACATCCCCGGCCAGAAGCCACATGTTGCAATAAAAGGATGTCCACTCTTAGACACGTTCTCAGTACTTTACTGCAATTGATACTTCTTCCAAATAAACATCACACTCAACATACTGGCAGAATCTTTAGTACAAAACACCACTGGCTTAAGCATACATCCTGACAGCAGTCTTGATTAGTGCCGAGCACAAGTACTTATTTGCAGCCATCTTCCCTTTTTTTTTCTTGGAAGCACCACCAAGTTGAAACAGCTCCCCATTAGAATGCTCAGTCCCAGGCCCCAAGGCCTTACTACACAAAGCCACAGACCTGCAGCTGAGGATCAGGGGTGGCAAGGTTGCTTCATTGGCATCCTGCTTGTCAATGGATTGACATCAGGCAAATAGAATTTTCAGAATGAGATGAGCAAGGGCAGTTCCCATATTTCTTCACTTTAGTTCACACTCAGCAAAATACCGTATTTACTATGATTTGTTTAAAAATCAGTGGTCACTGTGTTTGTGGGGGGGTTGTGATCTATGTATTATGTGGTCGGTAAATAGTTGTGGGAAGGGTTATAATCTATGTATTATGTGATTGGTTAATACTTGTGGGTGAAGTTATGGACTATGTAGTATATGGTTGGTGGATGCTTGTGGCAGAGCTTATGGGCTATGTTAAGTGGACGCATGTGAAAAGGTTATGGGCTGTTGTACGTGGATGTCTGTAGGAAGGGTTATGAGTTATATATTATGTGGTCCGTGTATCCTTGTGGGAGGGGTTATGGATTATGTGGCTGATAAATACTCATGGGAGGGGTTATAGGCTATGTGTTATCTGGCTGATGGATGCTTGCAAGAGGTGTTATGTGGTCGGCAGGGATGAGCCGAACACCCCCCTGTTCGGTTCGCACCAGAACCTGCGAACAGACAAAATGTTCGTGTGAACTTTAGAACCCTATTAAATACAATGGACTCGAACGTTCGAAATCTAAAGTGTTAATTATAAAGGCTAATATGCAAGTTATTGTCCTAAAAAGTGTTTGGGGACCTGGGTCCTGCCCAAGGGGACATGTATCAATGCAAAAAAAAGTTTTAAAAACGGCCGTTTTTTCGGGAGCAGTGATTTTAATAATGCTTAAAATGAAAAAATAAAAGTGAAATATTCCTTTAAATTTCGTACCTGGGAGGTGTGTATGATATGCATGTGAAGTGGCGCATGTTTCCCGTGCTTAGAACTGTCCCTGCAAAACATGTCATTTTTGAAAAAAAAAAAGTCATTTAAAACTCACTGGCGGCTATTAATGAATTGTCGGCTCCCGGCAATACATACAAAAGTCATTGATAAAAAAAATACTAAAAAAAAAAGCGTGGGGGTTCCCCAGAATTCAGTTACCAGGCCCTTCAGGTCTGGAATGGATATTAAGGGGAACCCCGCCGCAAATTTAAAAAAAAATTGACGTGGGGTTTCCCCAAATATCCATTCCAGGCCCTTCAGATCTGGCATGGATTTTAAGGGGAACTCCACCCCAAATTAAAAAAAATATGGCGTGGAGTCCCCCTAAAAATCCATACCAGACCCCTTATCCGAGCACGCAACTGGCCGGCCGCAGGGGAAAAGGGGGGGACGAGAGAGCGGCCCCCCCTCCCTCCTGAACCGTACCAGGCCACATGCCCTCAACATGGGGAGGATGTCCCCATGTTGATGGGGACAAGGGCCTCATCCCCACAACCCTTGCCCGGTGGTTGTGGGGGTCTGTGGGCGGGGGGCTTATCGGAATCTGGAAGACCCCTTTAACAAAGGGGACCCCCAGATCCCGGCCCCCCCCATGTGAATTGGTAAGGGGTACATTGTACCCCTACCATTTCATGAAGAAAGCGTAAAAAAAATGTTTCAAAAAACACACAAACACCTTGAAAAAGTCCTTTATTTAAAAAAAAACCATTCCAGCGGTGAAATCCAGTGTCCCGCGGCGATTCCGATGTCCAGCGCTGTCCTTCATTGGTTGTGCCTGAGCGGACCTGATGGGGAACTCCCTCTCAGTATTTTAAATGTATAGACCCGCCCCTTCTAAAGTTCCCCATCAGGTCCGCTCAGCGGACCAGATGCGGAACATGAGAAGGGGCGGGTCTATACATGTATTACCAAAGTGAGAGCAGTTCCCCATCAGGTCCGCCCCCTCGGTATGTCGGACCCGCCTACGTCATTGGCTTGAGCGGGGAACTTCCTTCACTGTGTAATTTAAATTTACACAGTGAAGGAAGTTTCCCCGCTCAAGCCAATGATGTAGGCGGGTCCGACATACCGAGGGGGCGGACCTGATGGGGAACTGCTCTCACTTTGGTAATACATGTATAGACCCGCCCCTTCTCATGTTCGCATCTGGTCCGCTGAGCGGACCTGATGGGGAACTTTAGAAGGGGCGGGTCTATACATTTAAAACACTGAGAGGGAGTTCCCCATCAGGTCCGCTCAGGCACAACCAATGAAGGACAGCGCTGGACATCGGGATCGCCGCGGGACACTGGATTTCACCGCTGGCCTTTTTTTAAATAAAGGACTTTTCCAAGGTGTTTGTGTGTTTTTTTTAAACATTTTTTTACGCTTTCTTCGTGAAATGGTAGGGGTACAATGTACCCCTTACCAATTCACATAGGGGGGGCCGGGATCTGGGGGTCCCCTTTGTTAAAGGGGTCTTCCAGATTCCGATAAGCCCCCCGCCCGCAGACCCCCACAACCACCGGGCAAGGGTTGTGGGGATGAGGCCCTTGTCCCCATCAACATGGGGACATCCTCCCCATGTTGAGGGCATGTGGCCTGGTACGGTTCAGGAGGGAGGGGGGCCGCTCTCTCGTCCCCCCCTTTTCCCCATGCGGCTGGCCAGGTTGCGTGCTCGGATAAGGGGTCTGGTATGGATTTTTAGGGGGCTCCACGCCATTTTTTTTAAAATTTGGGGTGGAGTTCCCCTTAAAATCCATGCCAGATCTGAAGGGCCTGGAATGGATATTTGGGGGAACCCCACGCCTGGAATGAATATTTGGGGGAACCCCACGTCAATTTTTTTTAAAATTTGCGGCGGGGTTCCCCTTAATATCCATTCCAGACCTGAAGGGCCTGGTAATTGAATTCTGGGGAGCCCCCACGCTTTTTTTTTTATCAATGACTTTTGTATGTATTGCCGGGAGCCGACAATTCATTAATAGCCGCGAGTGAGTTTTAAATGACTTTTTTTCTTTCAAAAATGACATTTTTTGCAGGGACAGTTCTAAGCACGGGAAACATGCGCCACTTCACATGCATATCATACACACCCCCTAGGTACGAAATTTAAAGGAATATTTCACTTTTATTTTTTCATTTTAAGCATTATTAAAATCACTGCTCCCGAAAAAACGGCAGTTTTTAAAACTTTTTTTTGCATTGATACATGTCCCCTGGGGCAGGACCCGGGTCCCCAAACACTTTTTAGGACAATAAATTGCATATAAGCCTTTATAATTAGCACTTTAGATTTCTCCCATAGATTTTTCGAATTTGCCGCGAACACCCCAATTTGTTCGCTGTTCGGCGAACGGGCGAACAGGCAATGTTAGAGTCGAACATGAGTTCCCTAGTGGTCGGTAGATGCTTTTGAGAAGGGTTATGGGCTTTGTGTTATGTGGTTAGTAGATGGTGGTGGGGAGGATTATGGGTTATATATGTGTTATGTGTCAGTGGATGCTCTTGGGAGGGTATATAAGCTATGTGTTATGTGGCCAGTGAATGCATGTTGAAGAGTTGATGGTTGATTGTTGAATGTTTGTGGGAGGTTATGGGCTATGAATTATGTGGTCAGTGGAGGCCTGTGACTGGTGCTATTAGCCATGTGTTATGTGGATAGATTATGCTTAGGGGAGGGGATATGGGATGTGAAGTAATTGATTGGTGGATGCTTGTGGGAGGGTTTATGGGCTATGTGTTAAATCCAGGTGTTGCAAGATATTTCTAGCTTTTCGTTTTTTTTTTGTTTTTTTTATGATTAGCTGAACCTTTTTTTCTCACCCTTCCATTTTTTTCTTTGTGCTAGTTCTTTAGCCGTCACATTTTTGTTAGAATTTTTGTGATTCTGTTGGGAGGATATAAACTTGCCAGCACTTTACTTTAGTTTATATGGAAAATTTTAGGATTTCAAGTGGTTTGTCTGCACTAAAAGCCTCTTAGTTTTTATGTGCCCACAAGCCTCCCCAGCTGGTATTTTTTGGTAACTCTAAGATTAATGCAATTTCTACCTGTTGGTTCATAAAATAAAATAGAAATACAGTAGTGGTCTTGTCTTAGCCCCGCAAATTGTTTTGGTAATGGCAAGGCCTTATCAGTAATATTGTTTATTTTTATTTGCAATGCAAATATGACACTTATGTTAGGTAGTTTCGCTGTAGGTCTTTAGCAATTAAAATACATGTAAACCCTAACTGAAGGACATTCACTCTGCTAAAGCATTGTGTGTTAAAAACAATTGCCTTTTTTATATTTTATACCTTTTATATTTTAAAATGCTTGTTTTCACCTCTTTTTAAACCTTTGTTGCTTATCAGCATTTCTATTCTTTTGCAGCCCATTTGCAGACACTTTCTGCCAGCTAGCACTCCAGCAATCATTGCATATAATTTCTCAGGGCAGATCTCCTGATGATGACAACATTGAAATGTGCCCAAGCAATGTGCATATAGACAGCCGCTTACTGTCTTGACTGGGAGAACATTAGACAGAGTGACAACGCAAGAGAGACTGTAAAAAATATTTATGAAAGAATCACAAGGTATTTATTGAACCACCTCCTGCCCGCTGTATAGGGCAATGAGGGCGGCAGGGGGATTCCATTGTTCTGGGGCGACATCATATGACATTGCCCCACACTCGGCGCACAGCGCGGCAATAGGCAGCAACATGGTGCATCCCCGATCTCGGTAAAGAAATGTTGATGTTGCTCTTTACCCATGGGATCAGCTGTGTCCAATCACAGCTGATCACATGTAAACAAGGAAATGACGGTTATCGACTTTACTCTTCTCACACTGACATTGTGTAAGGCGAGGAGAGCCGATCAGTGGCATTTCCTCCCAAGGGAGGCCTGCACAGATAATCAGGGCACTGATCATCAGTGTATCCCAAACAGTGCCCATCAGTGATGCGAGTCAGTGCCATCAGTGATGTCAATCAGTGCCTATCAGTGATGCCAATCAGTGATGTCAATCAGTGCTGCCTTTCAGTGCTCATCAGTGCTGCCTATCAGTGCCACCTACCAGTACCCATCAGTGCCACCTATTAGTGCTCATCAGTGCTGCATATCAGTGCCACCTATCAGTGCCCATCATTGCTGCGTATTAGCGCCTCCTCATCAGTGCCCTTCATTGCCGTCTCATCAGTGCCCATCAGTGCAGCCTCATTAGAGCACATCAGTGAAGGAGTAAAAATACTTATTTACAAAATTTTCTAACAGAAACTAAGAAAAAAAATGTTTTTTTCTAAATTGTCAGTCTTTTTTTAAAAATAATTTGCATAAAAAACAAACAAAAAAAAAACGTGGGGATTGAATACCACCAAAAGAAAGCTCTATCTGTCTCAACAAAAATGATAAAAAAAATGTTTTGTTTGGGTATAGCTTTGCATGACCACGCAATTGTCACTGAAATATTGAAGGGAAAGTTGCAGATTTAAAAATTATATAAAATAACTTTTGAAATTGCATTAACATGTTAAGGTTTACATTTTAGTGACTGGGTTCTCATGTGCTTATAGTTAAAGTTTTTAGTTAAATGTTCTGGACCAGTCACAGGCACTTGTCAAAAGTGTGACTGCTTTATTCATAGAAGCCGTACTATAGCTTTCATCACTGAAAATCACTCTATAAAAGGAAGGAGGCATCCTCTCATCCTCCATTCATAGAACGCTTTGCAGGAAGCGATAGTACAGCTTCCAATTAATGAAGGAGGGGGAGCAGAAAGGAGGGTATAGTTTGTACTTTTAAGGAGTGCCTCCAACAAGTGCAGCTGCTCAAATAACACCCCCAGCACCAGAAGATCACAGCTCTGGGGGTACTGAGGGCAGAGGACTGAAGATCTTACCAAACAGAGCATCCACCAGCACAAGGGACACTTCTCATTCAATGTGAATACTGTCCCTTGTTCTGATTAAAATGATTTTTTTTATTAAACTTAAGCTTTAATTAGCTTAAGACTAAGCTTAAATTTAGCTTTAAATCCAGCTTGCTGAATGTGCTGCTCTTGTGTTCACGTTAAACACGTGGGTCTCTAATAATTTTTACTAGTTAAGCTAATGAATAATAATTTTCTAATTCCTAAAATCTTCACCAATTAGAAAAGAGACATTACACCTGAAATCGGGTTGATTTTAAAGCCACGATTTATATGCACGCAAAGCCGCCTTTTCTCTTTTGAAGTGACTGCACAATTTCAAAGTAACATTTCCCAAACTTGCTGAATCCCGGCAATGTTCCTTGACTCAATCACTTCCTTTTTATCTTTGGTGCAAAGTTGTCTTTTTTCATTCCCCTTTCTTCTTTCAAAGACCATCGTCTATCATCTCATAATCACTGAATACTAAATGGATCACATGCTGCAATCGGATAGGCTTTCTGAGATTTATGTTCTTTTCTTTTTTGTGTTTATTTATTAATCGGTTGGACAGACCAGCAAATGGATGAATATTTTATGCACCATATAAAAATTGTGTAGGTTTAAAGAAAAACTCTACACTGGGAGCATTACAAATCACAATAATGTTTTCCTATAAACTACACTTTGACTGTAAAAAAAACACACAAAAAAAAAACACTAGGTGGCGCTGAAGGGGTTAAGTGTGTCCTAGGGAGTGATTCTAACTGTTAGGGTGAGGAGCTACCAGTGACACGTCACTGATCACAGGGAACAGTAGATCACTGACGTGTCACTAGGCAGGACAGGGGAATGCCTTGTTTACAAAGGCATCCCCCTCTTCTGCCTTTGCCGACCGCAATCGCGGGCCGCCCGGGAACATCGAGTTCCCGGGACCTGTGGGCGCACTCACGAGGCATGCGGCTGGGCGACAAATTTAAAGGGGCGTACAGGTATGCCCATTTGCCTGCCCGTGCCAATTGTGTCGATGCACATCGTCGTGCGGCATTCAGCAAGTGATTAATGCACATGGCCATGCAATACTGCTCTCCCTCCATCCTTTGTGCACATATAGTCCATCGCCAACTTCCAAAAAAACAAAAAACAACTATATATATATATATATATATATATATATATATATATATATATATACACATAGTAAAACCTTGGTTTGAGAGTAACTTGGCTTGAGAGCGTTTTGCAAGACAAGTTACATTTAAAAAAAAAAAATTTACTTAATATACAAGCGATGTCTTGATATGCAAGTAGCATCATGTCACAACTGAGTATAAAAGAAGAGAGCGGCGCCTCTAAGTGTAGTAATATGGTTACATTTAATGAGGGTACAACAGCCTATGTAGCTCCTGCTGTATTTTTTAAACTGAAGGACCTATGAATTAATGGTAGTGGAACAAATCATTTGAGTTTCCATTATTTCTTATGGGTAAATTTTGCTTTGATATACAAGTGCATCGAATTACAAGCATGTTTCTGGAACGAATTATGCTCGCAATCCAAGGTTTTACTGTGTATATATATATATATATATATATATAATATATATACATGCACACACACACACTTTTTTTTTTAGCTGTAAGCATATACTGTAGGAATGTTAAGGTTGGTTTTATTACGACAGACTAAATAAAAAGTACTGATTAGACATGTTGGAAGACCTTGTCTGGCAGGTAATATTTTCTCCTAAGATGTTGGTGCTAGAGATGTCTGCATTATTTGTCTTCCCCCCATTGTCTGTAGTGTAAATATGAATTATTACACTATGCAACCATTTGTATTTAGGGAAGCGATAGGGATACATTCCTTAGGGAGGATAGACCATACCATGGTCTGCTGGACATGATGGTCTGCATCCCCAACTGCCCTCTGATGTATAGGAGGACCTTTAAGTATGACTAGCTCTAGGGTCCTATCAAATATATACATCTACATCATAAATACACCGCTAAACACGAACTATCATAACCAAGGAGCCCCCAGCGCTTATCAGATGTAGACAGCTACATCAGAAATATATCAGTAAGCACAAAATATTACATAAAACATTCACACATGACTAAACTGGTATTGTGCTATTTGAATTTGCTTTTTTATTTTACTTTTTTTTGTTTTCTTTTTTTAATGATAGAATTTCTTTAAATGGCTTTTGAAAGCCGACAGCAAAACTGACAAATATTTTGAAAAGCAAAACTGGTGATGCAGAAAGAAAGCAACAAACTCGAACAAAGCCCACAAATAGAAGTGGGAGAACATATTAGTTCTGCAAAATATTTCATTTTTTTTTGGGCAAATTCTATTTCTACAACTATTATTTAAACAGGAAAGGGAATAAAATCTATACAATAGTGAAATCTAAAAATGGGAAGACTAGTAAATGGAAATGGCAAAACACAACACTGGAGCAAACTTTTTCAAATTGCCTTTTATAATGCAAAATGGGAAAAAAAAAAAAATATGAAAGAAACGTGTCTGGAATTAGAATATTTAAAAAATGTTCCATTGTATAATAGTATTATTATTATTATTATTATTATTATACATGATTTATAGAGCACCAACAGTTTGCACAGCGCTTTACAACTTGAGGGCAGACAGTACTATTACAATACAATTCAATACAGGAGGAATGTTATGTACAGTACATAAAGCATATACATATATTGCATGTGTATGTTTTGTTTTGTTTTTCTTTGTAGATATACTGTACATTTGATTTAGGTTTGCAAATTTTAATGCAGGAGACACAACATATTCACGTGCCATATTATCATTATTATTATTATTATACAGGATGTATATTGTGCCAACAATGTGTGCAGTGCTTTACAAGAAAGCCTGGTACACACCATAAAAAAACTGAGAGGCCGCTGTACTAACAAAGCAATGTTAGTACAGCGATCTCCCCAGCTGTGATATTGTGTTCTGACAGAGGTACCACCCCCCCTCGCGCAAAACACACTGGCCAGCGCTCGCAGCCATTGGCTGCAAGCGCTGATTAGATGCCTTTTCAGCTGCTTGTTTTCAAGCATGCCCGTTCGTCAGAAGCCGTCATGAGATCGGCTTCTGTCAGACAGGCAGCTGTACACTCAGGCCAAAAGTTGGCTGGTTTCATGTGGTTGAGGGGGGGTGGTAAAAATGTGCAGTTGAGTTTTTGCCGCTTGCCAACTGCCCTCCCTTAAGCTGTAATAGGCAGTGGACAGGGGTATTTACATGGTCGCAATGCTTTGCTTTGTACCCACAGCAACATGTACCCGACATGTAGCAATCGGCAGGTGGCAAGCCTGTTGAATGCTACACACCCAAGCAAATAGGGATGCGCCGCAAACACCCAGCCACGGCGGTTGTGGCGCATTTTGCAGCACAAATGGGGTTAAAACAGGTGGTGAGGAGGGGTTACATCGCTTCTCTACTGCCTGTCTGAAGGGGGATGCGAATGCGGGTCGGGCTTCAGAGGAAAGGGAGGTTTAGAGGCACGTCTAAATCTACCTTCAGGCTGGGTTCACATTAAAAGATGCAGCGGCTCACAGCAGGAGTCTGGTGCGTCTCCATTCACCGTTTCAGGTTCGATTTCAGTCTGAATTTTTGTCTATGGACCTCAAGTCGCATCAAAGTCGGACCAAAGTAGTGCAGGAACTACATTGAAGTCACTGCAACTTGAAGACGCACAGATATGAATGCTACTTTTTGGAAATCGTGGGGTATGACTTGTCATGCGACTTTGCAGTCCCAAGTCGCAGGACAAGTCGCACAATGTGCGATGTGTTAACAGCTTATTTAAATGTTAGTGAAGCTTTAATGAAATGCATGTTATTGTGCAAACCATTATTGCACAAAAACATGAATTCAGCCTAAAGTTGGCAACATACATGTATGTAATTGGGGCGGGGGGGGGGGGGTTAAGTACACATGTCATTTAAAATACTCAAAGTGGAACTTCACTCTCTGAATCAACACTGACTTTTTTAAATCATTAGTAAATAGATAGAAAAGTATATCATATTTACTTGTTTTAAACATTTTTATGTGTCTTAAATTACGTTCTAGTTTCCATGCCTAGGCAAATGATGTCATACATCCCAGGAGTCTTCAGGAGGGGAGGAGGGGTTTTCTCAGCTAAACACACCCACCTGCCTTCATGCCTCTGCCTAAAGACAGATGGATTCCAGATAGTAAATGCTACATGCCTTTACTTAAAGTGGTTGTAAACCCTATGAGAGAAAAAAAAAACCTGCAAGACAAAGGCATAATGAGCTAGTATGCATAGCATACTAGCTCATTATGAATTACCTGAGATCGAACCCCCTGCAGCCGTCCTCGTACACCTATCCGGCGGCTGACATCACTCCCGGAGTTACTTCCGGGTATCGGGGGCCCTGGCGCTATGATTGGTCGGAACCGCGATGACGTCACTCCCGTGCATGCTCGCGGGAGCAGCCGGTAATGGCACACTCACTGAAGCAACAGCACGTACGTGCAATTTCTTCAGTTTGCTACAGTGCACATGTGCTGATGACATCGGCACATGCAAATACAGGGAATATCTCTTAAACCCGTTCAGGTTTAGAAGATATCCAGGATAGCTACAGGTAAGCCTTATTATAGGCTTACCTGTAGCAATAAGTGTGTTGTAAGGGTTTACAACCACTTTAAGATGGCCACGGCTAGAAACGTTAGGACTCTGAGGGTATTTTGTTAAAATGATTTCTCAGCAAAATAAAGAATAGCGACATGGATGGATGAAGGAGTTTGCTTTGAATATTAAAAATGAATTAAATAACGATTTTGGTTTCTGGTGCTCAGATGCAGTGTAGTTCAGTTTTAATAAGATGAGCACATGTAAAAATTGCAGGCACCTCAAGTACATTCAGATGTCCTCAATCATTCTCTAACACCCAAATAATCAAGGTGCATTAAGCTAAAAGCTTTTACAGTTCCTGGCAGTGAAGACTGCTTCAGTTTCTCCAGCCTCCCCCTATTGGCCATACCTGGGAATCTTTTTGTTTACAAACAGTTTTTTATTGAGATAAAAAGATTACAGTACAAAACAGTAAGAGCCCATTCACACAGGGGCAACACGACTTCCAGAGCGATTTTATGAGGCAACTCAGAGACTTGAGAATGAATCACAGCACGACCTGGAGCTACTTACAAGGCAACTCCAAGTTGCCTGCAGGACAGGAGACATTCCAGTGGCCAATCAAACAAGAATCAGCTCTGTGGGAGGGAGGGGGGAGGGAGAGGTTTGCAGGAGAAATGTATGTTTTCTTCCTGGAGAGTCGCTCCTATTAAGACAGTGAGAGGCGACTCCCATTGAAATGAATGGTTACAGGTCGCCTAGGAGTCGGATTGAAGTAGTACAGGGACCTTTTTTGAAGTCGGAGCGACTGCAGTAGTGTGCATAAGGACGGCTCCATTAACTTGCATTGATTTCTTCAGCCAGCGCAACCTGGGGCGACTAGGGGCGACCTGGGGCGATTTGGAGTCGGATCCAAAGACGCCCCTGTGTGAATGGGCTCTAAGACAGGATTTTAAATCCATATCACAAAAGAACAGTAAGGTGGTACAAGGATAGTACATAAAACAAATACTTGTTGTAGAAACTGTTCACAAAATATTTGTTGTCCAATATCTAATAAAACAAGAACATTCAGCTTTTTCAACAACCTAGTATTAAACCAGGGGTTAATACTGAGTAGTAATTTTATCTCAACTTCAAAAATAAATTTCAACTATAAAAACTCAATTCAGAATAAAACAGAGCATAAAACCATTACATGAAAACCTGGAAAGATGGAATATGAAACTGCTAATTTAAATCAATCCCGATGGCGGTAAATGAACCAAGGGTCCCACTTAGCTTCAAAGGTAGATATGGAATCATGTAATGTATGAAAAATGTTTTCCATCATCATTATTTGGTCAATACGGGTAATGACTTGAGAGAACGGTGCCATATTAGATTAGGGCAATTGCCCATTGCATAGCAACACAGATGGTATGTACAGGTCCTTCTCAAAAAATTAGCATATTGTGATAAAGTTCATTATTTTCTGTAATGTACTGATAAACATTAGACTTTCATATATTTTAGATTCATTACACACAACTGAAGTAGTTCAAGCCTTTTCTTGTTTTAATATTGATGATTTTGGCATACAGCTCATGAAAACCCAAAAATCCTATCTCAAAAAATTAGCATATCATGAAAAGGTTCTCTAAACGAGCTATTAACCTAATCATCTGAATCAACTAATTAACTCTAAACACCTGCAAAAGATTCCTGAGGCTTTTAAAAACTCCCAGCCTGGTTCATTACTCAAAACCGCAATCATGGGTAAGACTGCCGACCTGACTGCTGTCCAGAAGGCCATCATTGACACCCTCAAGCAAGAGGGTAAGACACAGAAAGAAATTTCTGAACGAATAGGCTGTTCCCAGAGTGCTGTATCAAGGCACCTCAGTGGGAAGTCTGTGGGAAGGAAAAAGTGTGGCAGAAAACGCTGCACAACGAGAAGAGGTGACCGGACCCTGAAGAAGATTGTGGAGAAGGACCGATTCCAGACCTTGGAGGACCTGCGGAAGCAGTGGACTGAGTCTGGAGTAGAAACATCCAGAGCCACCGTGAACAGGCGTGTGCAGGAAATGGGCTACAGGTGCCGCATTCCCCAGGTCAAGCCACTTTTGAACCAGAAACAGCGGCAGAAGCGCCTGACCTGGGCTACAGAGAAGCAGCACTAGACTGTTGCTCAGTGGACCAAAGTACTTTTTTCGGAAATCAAGGTGCCAGAGTCTGGAGGAAGACTGGGGAGAGGGAAATGCCAAAATGCCTGAAGTCCAGTGTCAAATACCCACAGTCAGTGATGGTCTGGGGTGCCATGTCAGCTGCTGGTTTTGGTCCACTGTGTTTTATCAAGGGCAGGGTCAATGCAGCTAGCTATCAGGAGATTTTGGAGCACTTCATGCTTCCATCTGCTGAAATGCTTTATGGAGATGAAGATTTCATTTTTCAGCACGACCTGGCACCTGCTCACAGTGCCAAAACCACTGGTAAATGGTTTACTGACCATGGTATTACTGTGCTCAATTGGCCTGTCAACTCTCCTGACCTGAACCCCATAGAGAATCTGTGGAATATTGGGAAGAGAAAGTTGAGAGACGCAAGACCCAACACTCTGGATGAGCTTAAGGCCGCTATCGAAGCATCCTGGGCCTCCATAACACCTCAGCAGTGCCACAGGCTGGTTGCCTCCATGCCACGCCGCATTGAAGCAGTCATTTCTGCAAAAGGATTCCCGACCAAGTATTGAGTGCATAACTGAACATAATTATTTGAAGGTTGACTTTTTTTGTATTAAAAACACTTTTCTTTTATTGGTCGGATGAAATATGCTAATTTTTTGAGATAGGATTTTTGGGTTTTCATGAGCTGTATGCCAAAATCATCAATATTAAAACAAGAAAAGGCTTGAACTACTTCAGTTGTGTGTAATGAATCTAAAATATATGAAAGTCTAATGTTTATCAGTACATTACAGAAAATAATGAACTTTATCACAATATGCAAATTTTTTGAGAAGGACCTGTATAAGTTTTAATAAGTGTTTATGAATATCTGGGATTTTTTTTAAATAAAAGGCAATGTAGGTTTGTCAGAGCAAGATGCCTCCAGGTTCCAGGTAGGTTGTAATTTTTCACAATCCTAGAATATATGCAAAAAGGAGCCCGGGAGAGCACATCCACAAAAACAGGAGGGAGAAACCTGTAGGTAAATCCTATGTAAGCTTGAGGGGGTATAGTACCAGCGAGTAAAAAGTTTAATTGCCGTTTCGCATATAGTTAGGGATTTTGTGCAGTTACGCATGTTCTACCATTTCGTCTTCCATTACTCTATGTCCCAGCTGGACATGTATTTTAATTTGGAGTTGTCTCCTATTGCTCCTATAGATTTATATAGCCCAGAGATCAAACCTTGCTGTCTGGGGGAATTCCTACAAAGGAATTCAAATGAGGTGTGGGAATCTGATGGGGCTAAGGAATAATGTGTCAGAAAAAAATGCCAAATCTGGAGATAATGATAAAATTCCTGTGGTAGAATATTTTTTTGGGTTTGCAATTGGGAGAAAGATGAATTGCGATTCAAACTGAAAATCGTTTAACATGGTTAGATTCTGATCTATTCACCATTGAAATTTTTTAGGGTCCTCAAAGGCTGCAAAGAACCTGGGATCACCCAGAAAAGAGGGAGTGTCTTAGAGATTAGTGCAAGCCTAATGCCCTGTACACACGATCGGATTTCCGATGGAATAAAATCAGATGGATTTTACCATCGGAATTCCGATGAAGCTGACTTTCATCAGTCTTGCCTACACACCATCAGTCAAAATTCCGACCGTCCCAAACGCCGTGACGTAAAACACTCCGACGAGCCGAGAAAAATTAAGTTCAATGCTTCTGAGCATGCGTCGACTTGATTCTGAGCATGCGTGGGTTTCTTCTCCGATGGAGTTCCACACAGACGATCGGAATTTGCTATCGTTTTTTTTTCCATCGGATAAATTTAAAACATGTTCTATTTTTTTATACCGATGGAAAAAAGACTGATGGGGCCTACACACGATCGGTTTGTCCGATGAAAAAAGTCCATCTGTCTTTTTTCATCAGAAAAACCGATCGTGTGTACGCGGCATAAGTCTATATAGTATAATAATTTCAGTGAGTGTGCTACTACTATATTACGATGCCATATATCTGACACTGGGAGTTTAGAGGACCATAATAAGCCAGGGAGATAATACGGGGAGAGAGAAGCTTGTTCAAACCTAAGCCAAGGAACCTGTGACTCCGCAATATTGCATTGGGCTAGCTGAGGGAATCTGCTTGCTACATAATATAGCCATACCTGATAGACTCTCAAACCTCCTAACTGATTGTAACAGTATAAAACCACTCTGGAAAATCTTGGGGGTTTACTTTGCCAAATACATTTATTAAAATCAGCTTGAATTTTAAGGAGATAAGATTTTGAAATCATAAGGGGTAAAGCATGAAAAAAGTAAAGGAGTTTAGGGAGAATAGTCATCTTTATAGTCGTCGTTCTCCCCAAAAAGGAGATGTGATATGCCGACCAGGTCTTAAATAACTGTCTAAGTTTAATTAATAAAGGGGGGGAAATTACTATTAAAAAATAACTTATAGTCTCCAGGGAGTACTATTCCAAGATAAGATAAGGATGATTTCGCCCAAATAAAAGGCAATGATAGCTTATTGTTCTCCAGCTCGGTAGGGGTAAAATTGATCGGGAGCCATATATCCACTGAAAAGAAAGATAATTTGGCAAATTGTGTTAGGATCTTAAGTAGGTTTGGCAATGAGACCGTAGGGCAGTGGTTCTCAACTCCTGTCCTCAGGACCCACTAACAGGCCAGATTTTAAGTATTACCTTGGGGAGACGCAGACTAGAATACTGCAATCACTGAGTAGCAAATGAGATCACCTGTGATGTATTTCAGTTATCTTGCAAACCTGGCCTGTTAGAGGCTCCTGAGGACAGGAGTTGAGAACCACTGCCGTAGGGTTTGAGAGAAATAATAATACATCATCTGCATACATACAGAGTTTAAAACTCAAGGGATCTTTAGCGTATCCAGAGATATCTGGGTGGCGGAGGATAGCTGTGGCCAAAGGCTAAATGGCTAGAGCAAATATAAGAGGTGACAATGGACACCCCTGTCGGGTAACCCTACCGAGCTGGAAAAAGTCAGAGTTACACCCTGGGATTTTAATACCTGTTAAAACTCACCCTGAAAACCATAACGTTGTAGTAGGAGAGAAGCCCCATGACACACTGTCAAATGTCTTATGGATATCAAGACTAAGCATTAACAGATTTTTAGAGAATACATTTGCATCTTGGATAATATTTGCAGCAAGGCGGATATTGTCTGTAATAAGACAGTTAGGAATGCATCTGGACTCATATGATGAAATCAGAGAGGGGATTATCCCCGCTAGTCTGTCAGCCAAGATTCTGCTAAACATTTTTAGATCATTATTAATAACCGAAATAGGTGTATAATTTTGTGGCAGAGCATGGTCTTTCTTAAGCCCTGTACACACGATTGATTTTACCGATGAAAACAGTCCGATGGACTTTTTTCATCGGACAAACCGATCGTGTATGGGACCCATCGGTCTTTTTTCCAAAAAACGCTAGCAAATGAATATCGTCTGTGGGGAACTGCATCGGATAAAAAACCCACGCATGCTTAGAATCAAGTCGACGCATGCTCAGAAGCATAGAACTTCATTTTTCTTGGCTGGTCGGAGTGTTTTACGTCACGGCGTTTCGGACAATCAGTTTTTTTACTGATGATGTGTAGGCAAGACTGATGGAAGTCAGCTTCATCGGATTTCCGATGTAAAAATCCATCGGAAATCCGATCGTGTGTACAGGGCTTAAGGCTTCGGGATCAATGACATGTTAGCCAAAAGCATTTTCTTAGGGAACCTATGACTCTGAAGAATATAATTGTGCAATCACTAAGCCCCACTGAGAAGGTGTGAAAAATAAGGCATTCTGGAATTGCAGCCAATCTGGAAAGGTCTGACATTGTTACATGACTGTAACAGAATTTCCCAATTGGCTGCAGTATCAGTGTCTGATTGGTTACACATGATAAATGGGTACATTCTCTGAACAGCGGGACCACAACTATTTCACTCAATGTGGCTGCCATTTCCATCCTCACTGCAGCGCGTTCACAAACAATGCAGGCTAGTCGTCCCAGAGATCTGGCTGATTCTGGTAAAGATCCAGCAACCACATCAAAATTCAGGCATTGTCAGGTAAGTTCCCTGGTATGCGATTGGCCTACAAATAGGATGTTGACATCAATTGAACACTACCAGGAAGTTCTGAAGCTACTGTATGGCCATATACAGTAGGTACACTACATGGCCAAAGGTTAATGGCACCTGTACTTCACACCCACAGTTTTTGAGCCTGTCGGACGTCCCATTCCTAAACCATAGGCATCAATATGGAGTCCCAATCCTCAAAACACACTTCTTTGGGGCTAAAACAGCCCCCACCCATCTGGGACAGTTTTCAACTAGATTTTGGAGTGTATGTGGAGGAATTTGTGTCCATTCTACCAAAAGAGCGTTTATGAGATCAGTTTCTGATGATTGACAGAAAGACTTGGATTATCATCAATAGTATTATCATACAGGATTTATATAGCACCAATAGTCTGCACAGCACTTTACAAAAATGAAGGCAAACATTACAGTTACAATACAATTCAATACAAGAGGAATCAGAGGGAGGGTCAAATTACACAAAAGGTAATAACTGTGGGGGGGGGGTGAGCTGACGGAGAAAGCAAAAACACAGAGATGAGATTTCAGGGATCGCCTGCCTAAAGATGGATGGATTATAAGATAGTCGATTTTGGAGGCCATTATATTTATAAGGTCAGTTGATGCCAGACAGGAAGACCTGGATAACAACTGGCATTCCGATTCATCCCAGAGGTGTTTACTAGAGTTGAGGTCAGAGATCTGTGCAGCCCTGCCCAAACTATTGTCACAAGGAAGTACGCAAATGCTTTTGCAAGCTGTAGCCTGGACTGTAGCCTGGACTGTAGCCTGGACTGTAGCCGGACTGTAGCTTGGACTGTAGCCTGGACTGTAGCCTCCATTGGAAACACCTGAATGCAATAGATTGGAGGAGTGTCCACATAATGTAGGCCATATAGTGTATTTGCAGGTCCCTAGGTTTTGGCCATTATATATTGCTGATTACAGATCCCATGTCCTGTGTACAGTTCACAGACCAGTCCGATACTTTAGCAAAAAAAAAAAAGAGGCTTTTTTTTTTTTAGATGCTGTGAAAAGAACAGATTCTGTAGAAATGGTTATGATGAGAGCTGTATGCACCATCCTCATAGGTAGTGGCAGAGTCAGCCAGAAGCATTTGCTTGAATTATAGAGGTCAAGTGAAATCAGAGGCTGTTAACCGAAGCATAACAAGCCATGTTTCACTGGATAGTGATAGTTATTTCTCTTTTCTCTCATACAACTGCCGGATCTCCCGAGCTGGTGTTCCACAGGTTAAGGTGAAATATATTAAGCTCTTTTGTTGAAATTGTACAGTTAAAACCCATCTGTTAGCCCTAAAGGTCATTTGTCATGTGCTTGTTTACAACATATTGATGCTCTTTTATTAAAGTGAAATTTCTGGTCATACCAAACAACATAAAAATACTCAATCTAATACCTTAGGGCAGGGATATGCAATTAGCGGACCTCCAGCTGTTACAGAACTACAACTCCCATGAGGCATAGCAAGACTCTGACAGCTACAAGCATGACACCCAGAGGCAGAAGCATGATGGGACTTGTAGTTTTGCAACAGCTGGAGGTCCGCTAATTGCATATCCCTGCCTTAGGGTGTGTATGCTCCTAAAGGAATGAAGCTGTAAGAAGAAGAGATACCACACAGATAATGTTCATTGTTATTATCTACAGCCTTGAATCCATCCACTGCCTCCCTCAGTCTGAGATGTTCTAGATGTCCCTTATAGACAAGCAGTTTACTGTGGATGTTATGGTGATTAGTGATGCTAAACTCTAGGGAGTGAACAAAAAAAAGAGACATAGAGGTTGATTTACTAAAACTGGAGAGTGCAAAATATGGTGCAGCTCTGCATAGAAACCAATCAACTTCTAGGTTTTATTGTCAAAGCTTAAAGAGTTTGTTACCCCAACAGTTCATATTCCTGATATGTGGCTGCTGTACAGCCGTGGCCAAAAGTTTTGAGAATTACACAAATATTAATTTTCACAAAGTCTGCTGCCTTTGTTTTTAGATCTTTTGTCAGATGTTACTATGGTATACTGAAGTATAATTACAAGCATTTCATAAGTGTCAAATGCTTTTCTTGACAATTACATTAGGTTTATGCAAAGAGTCAATATTTGCAGTGTTGACCCTTCTTTTTCAAGACCTCTGCAATTCTCCCTGGCATGCTGTCAATTAACGTCTGGGCCGCATCCTGACTGATGGCAGCCCATTCTTACATATTCATTGCTTGGAGTTTGTCAGAATTTGTGTTTTTTTTTTTCGTTCACCCACCTTTTGAGGATTGACCACAAGTTCTCCATGGGATTAGGGTCTGGGGAGTTTCCTGGCCATGGACCCAAAAGTTTGATGTTTTGTTACCCAAGCCACTTAGTGATCACGTTTGCCTTATGGCAAGGAGCTCCATCATGCTGGAAAAGGCATTGCTCGTCACTAAACTGTTCTTGGATGGTTGGGAGAAGTTGCTCTCGGAGGATGTTTTTGTACCAATCTTTATTCATGGCTGTGTTCTTAGGCAAAATTGTGAGTGAGCCCACTCCCTTGTCTGAGAAGCAACCCCACACATGAATGGTCTCAGGATGCTGACATGAAAGCATGTCAGCAAATGAACAAAACGACATTCCTAATATATAACAGGATTTGCCCAAAAAATGCCCCCGGTGATCCATACATGGGGGGAAAAATGCCCATTACCTTACTAGCAAGATCTATCCAAGCAGGATTTGATCTGACAAGATTCCTCCAGCAAAGGTTATATGCCAGATAGATAGATAGATAGATCGATAAATAGAAAGATAGATAGATAGATAGATAGATAGATAGATAGATAGATAGATAGATAGATAGATAGATAGATAGATAGATAGATAGATAGATAGATTTATAGATAGAGAGATAGATAGATATAGTCCTGCCGGACTAAGACTAGGTTAAAGAGAAAGTAAACCCTTGATTTTTTTTTTTAAAACCCTGCAAAGGAAAGGCATAATGAGCTAGTATGCATAGCATACTAGCTCATTATGAATGACTTACCTGAGATCGAAGCCCCCGAACTGCTCCTCGTTCCCCTCCGCCACCGCCGCCATCTTGCCTCGATGTCCCTTCCTGTTATCGCCGCTCTGGCGCTGTGATTGGTCGGAGCGGCG